>CM060982.1:10360129-10960129 GCA_030765065.1 Deroplatys truncata
TACTACTACTACTACTACTACTACTACTACTACTACTACTACTACTACTACTACTACTACTACTACTACTACTACTACTACTACTACTACTACTACTACTACTACTACTACTACTACTACTACTACTACTACTACTACTACTACTACTACTACTACTACTACTACTACTACTACTACTACTACTACTACTACTACTACTACTACTACTACTACTACTACTACTACTACTACTACTACTACTACTACTACTACTACTACTACTACTACTACTACTACTACTACTACTACTACTACTACTACTACTACTACTACTACTACTACTACTACTACTACTACTACTACTACTACTACTACTACTACTACTACTACTACTACTACTACTACTACTACTACTACTACTACTACTACTACTACTACTACTACTACTACTACTACTACTACTACTACTACTACTACTACTACTACTACTACTACTACTACTACTACTACTACTACTACTACTACTACTACTACTACTACTACTACTACTACTACTACTACTACTACTACTACTACTACTACTACTACTACTACTACTACTACTACTACTACTACTACTACTACTACTACTACTACTACTACTACTACTACTACTACTACTACTACTACTACTACTACTACTACTACTACTACTACTACTACTACTACTACTACTACTACTACTACTACTACTACTACTACTACTACTACTACTACTACTACTACTACTACTACTACTACTACTACTACTACTACTACTACTACTACTACTACTACTACTACTACTACTACTACTACTACTACTACTACTACTACTACTACTACTACTACTACTACTACTACTACTACTACTACTACTACTACTACTACTACTACTACTACTACTACTACTACTACTACTACTACTACTACTACTACTACTACTACTACTACTACTACTACTACTACTACTACTACTACTACTACTACTACTACTACTACTACTACTACTACTACTACTACTACTACTACTACTACTACTACTACTACTACTACTACTACTACTACTACTACTACTACTACTACTACTACTACTACTACTACTACTACTACTACTACTACTACTACTACTACTACTACTACTACTACTACTACTACTACTACTACTACTACTACTACTACTACTACTACTACTACTACTACTACTACTACTACTACTACTACTACTACTACTACTACTACTACTACTACTACTACTACTACTACTACTACTACTACTACTACTACTACTACTACTACTACTACTACTACTACTACTACTACTACTACTACTACTACTACTACTACTACTACTACTACTACTACTACTACTACTACTACTACTACTACTACTACTACTACTACTACTACTACTACTACTACTACTACTACTACTACTACTACTACTACTACTACTACTACTACTACTACTACTACTACTACTACTACTACTACTACTACTACTACTACTACTACTACTACTACTACTACTATTCGGGTTAGACAATACCTGTCTGTTCCGAAACAAGCAATTCACAGCTGATCCTTCCATCTCTTCCTAGGACGTCCAACGTTTCTGCTCCCTTGAGGTTTATGTTCATATGGTTCTTTAGGAATGCGGACATCCCCCATTCGTCTCACATACTCATGCCACTTCTTTCTATGTTGGTCTATCTGTTCTATTATTCCCACAATATTCTCTAGCTGCTCTCGAATTTCCTCGTTCCTTTTGTGATCCTGCAATCGGTAACCTGCCAATGGTGTAAAGTCCAGGTTTCTGCACCGTAAAGCAACACAGGCACAGCCAAGACTTTATAAAATTTTAGAATCGCCTTTTTCCTTACTTTTTGAACAGTTCTTTTTATTCTACCAACCATTTGTTGGAACTTGTGTAGTTTTTTCTCCGGATCCTTGGCATATAAATAAGATATGTCACAACCGAGAAAATTGATGAGGTGAACTTGTTCTAAGATTTCTTTCCCAATTTTGGCCATAAGATGCTCTTTTCCACAAAATGCCAAAACTTTACTTTTCTGTGAGGAAATCTTTAAATTATAGGTTTTTGCCACTTCATGTAATGTCCATACAGCCTTTTGTAGATTATTCTACCGATTCTGCTAGCACAACCTGGTCGTCTGCAAAAAGGAGTGTATTTAAAATAAGTTTTTTAAGTTTAAAATTACAAATCATATGTTCTTGCCAGATTTAGCCACGTTATTTATATAAATAGTGAACAGTGCAGTTGATAAAGGACATTCTTGTCTTAATCCTTGTGAGATATACCTCGCTTTTGAGCCAGTTATTCCATTGCACGTTTTTTTTATATTATTATCAATATAGAAAGTTTGCACTGCTCTTATTAGGTGCTGAGGTACACCGTATCTCTCCATAACATGCCATAATTTTTATCTAATGACTCTATCAAATGCTTTTTCATAATCTATAAAAGACATAAATGTAGTCAGGTTGTATTCTCGGTGTTTTTCAATTATTTGGTTCAGTGAAAAGACACTGTCCATGCAGGTTCTGCCTGATCTGAAACCAGATCAGCTAAATTGGTCTTAACGTTTGGCTATTACCTTAGCATATATTTTGTATCCATAATTTAGAAGGCTAATGTCCCTATAATTATTGCAGGCATTACGGTTTCGCTTCTTAAATAATGGTATTACTGCTGCATTTTGCCAGCGTGTCTATTCTACAACAAATATTAATAAAATTATGAAGTCGGAATTTTAGGTTTTGTGATACGTATTTAGAGAGTTCTGCATTAATATTATCTTCTCTTGGGGCGTTTTTATTCTTCATGGACTTAAATGCTTCCTCCAGTTCTTCATATGTTATAGGATCCACGTTTCTATGTCATTGTATTTTCTTCTTCTCCTCGCCATAATAGTGCTAATAACCCAACCATTGCTCTTCTGAGCTATCATTTAGGTACAACGTATCTTTTTCCTCCCTATTTAATTGCTTTAGCACGTTATATGCTCTACTTATTTTCCATGAACTCTAAATTGATCAACAGCACCTCCTTATTCTTCTAGATTCTCTCTTAACCAAGGCGGTATGTCTTTTCTACTCAATGCAATTCTCCAATTTCCTCGTACTAACACATTTAAACTAGGCTTCTTTCTTTCTATGAATCATATTTACTATTTCTTCATTTCAAATGGGAAGCTTTCTTTAGTTCCTAAAGCTTCCCCTACTGATTTTTGGACAATGTTAATTATTTCTTGCCATTCCTTATTTATATTTTGTTTTATCTCAGAGAAAGCTAATATCTTTTGCATATGTTGTTGATAAAAATGCCGGGTACTAAGATCGTGTAATGCATGTATTCTACAGACTTCTTCTAATAGTATTGGAATTTTTTGCTTCTTCCAAGTATGAGTTCCTATATTAATGTTAGAGACAACAAGATAATGATCTGAGTAAGTATCATATCCTCTATGAACTTTAGCGTTTTACATTAGCGGGGTAGTTTTCTTATTTGTTAATACATAATCAACAATAGAACTGCTGTTACCTCTTGCACACCAAGTAAACTTATAAACAGCTTTATTAGGAAAAATCCATTTGTTATTCTAAATCATTAAATGTTGCAATATGTATTCACTGATCACCATCACCACCAATTTTTATGATTTTCATCATGTGGTCCAACGATTCCATTAACCATAGATTTCCCCACTCTAGTATTAAAGTCTCGGGCAATAATTTTATACTCCTGCTTTAGGCATTTTATCAAGTATTGATTGTAAGGTGTTATAAAATGTGTTTGTTTCTTCTCTGTTACTCTCATCTGGTGCATAAACTACGATAATATTAATACTTTTTTTGTAATTTCAATTTTGTTTGTGTTACTTTTTCATTAACAAAAGTGTAGGAATGCAGTGACTTTTTATATACATTCTTTATCATGACTGCATCACCAGCACTAGGTCTTCTATCTATACTCACACCGCAGTAGATCATAATATCTAAACTGTTGTTTCTTCTTCGTTTTATAGGTTCTTCCTCTTTATTAAATATCCCTCTTGCAGTCTACTAAGTGGCAATTTTAATATTTTCCTTTGACTCGCATAAGTCGTCCTAGAAGAATCCGTACGGTCATGTGCTGGATTTAGATGAGTATTCAAATGCCCCTAGGTAGATTACCAGTCTGCACAGGGTAACTCGTTGGATGCGCAAACGACATGCCAAGGTTTTCTGTTGGAGTTTTCCTTCCCTCAGCCTTTGCTGTGCCACACTTTGCTACACGGTGTATATCAACCCCATAAGGGAGGGTTGCTCCTTCCGCTCTCCTCGCCAGTCATACTTTATTATTATTATTATTATTATTATTATTATTATTATTATTATTATTATTATTATTATTATTATTATTATTATTATTTATCACGGACCACTGTTGTCTGCTGTACGAAGGGACTCAGTTCGATTTTTGGTACCGATATACGAAGCTTTTCCTCTGCTGGGGGTCCTCAGGTCCTTGGGATCAATTGAAGCCACTGCACAGAAAACTGAGAGCCTAGAATCCTCGTATAGTAAGCGACATATTGACAGCATAATGCCATATTGACCACATACCTACTGCACTCTGCCAGGAAGTCCTGGGTGTGGGTGGTAGGGAGGAAAGGAAGTTTGCAGCTGCTGTGCTGTTGTAATTAGCACTTGGCCTAAGCAAGCATATTACTAGTATGGCTTATGGATGGCTTATGGATGGCTGCAATGATTGTACTATTCCGGATATTTCAACATCGCGGACAAAGAATGTAATAAATTAGCTCTTTCTTTTTTTTCGTCTTTGTTTTTCCTTGGAAAATTGTTCGTTAGTTTTGATTTCCTCAAAAGCGATGGTAATTATTTTGATTAAAATATATATTTAAGACATTTGCAGGATAAATCTACGTGTTGAATGTGATAAATTACTTTTTTTTCATCTTTATGTATTTTCAAGCTCGAACCCGACAAATATTTTTCAAATTAAGCCCGAACCCGGCTCGTGCACACCTCTAATTTACACACCCCAATCCTACTTCAGGGCAAAATATGCTCTTAGTGATATAAAAGTAATCGGCATGATGGTCGGAGCTCTGGTCCCAAACCTCTATATTTTTTAACACCTGGAAAAAGTTTGGATTAAAGGAGCCTCCCCAAAAAAATAGAAATGAAAAAGAAATTTTAAAACGTATATCCACAATAAAAGGATAAATAATTACTCTTCTCGAAATGATTTGTGTAATAATCATTTTTAGTATTTTTACGGTTTATATTCCATTGCTATAAATTATGTACTATATATAATTTTCCATTATCACTTTAACAGCCCTTTTACACGTGTTGGTTTTATTTTTGCCTCTGATATTAAGCTAAAAGGATTGAACTGTCCACATAACATTGTTTTCCTTTATTGTAATGTTTTTATTGTATAGAATTCGTTTATAATTTCTTTCATTCTTTCCTTGATGGCAGCCGGCAAATACGGCGAGTTGTTGTTATTGTTTCAATAGATAAATAAAATGAAAACTCCTTAAATAGTTACGGAACCAAAAAGAAGGTACAGACGTTAAAAATTCTTTAAGTATCTAAAATTACTCGACCATTCCCATAATTCTTTCATCGCAGTAAGATACTTAATTACGGGCTATACAGTATTTCCAAAACTTTTTTATTTATTTATTTATTTATTTATTTATTTATGGACGCTCTTTGACTATTATGGTCCTTAGCGTCCCATTCTATATTGGGCATGAAAGATCGGTAATTTTGCTCAGAGGCCTCTTCCAAAACTTGAAAGACTGTCGGCGGGAGGTTAAGGAAATCAGAAATACAACATCTACCGGGTTTTGTAGCCATTTCGGTGAATATTAGGTTTTTCATCCTTTATTAAGAAATTCACAGGTACTTAACGAAATTACTGTTGCAAGGAGTAAAGGAGACGTGTCACCTAAAAATCTTCAATATCATTGTACAAGGATTTCATAAAAATACTGGGGCAGGAATTATATCATCATTTGAGGTTTAAAAAGTGCCGGTGCAGCCCCGGGTAGGTTAGCTAGTACTTTTATGAAAAAAAAAGTTTTATTTATGGACGCTCTTAAACTACTATGGTCCTTGGATTCCCATTATAAGACCGGAAATTTTTCTCAAAGGCCTCTTTATCAGGCTTGAGGTTCTTTTACGTCACGACACGGGACCACCGGCTTTACTTCCCTTCCGAAGGAAGCCATGCTGAGGATTTTTACGTCCGAATAAACCAATCGCCCTCCACCGGGTTTGAACTCACGACCTCGGGAACTAGAGGCTAGCATGGTAACCACTACACCACGGAGGACGACTTTCAGTTAGTGGTTTTACTGTTTGTTATGAGACCGTAATTGCATTCTTAATCCTTGCTTTGATTTCCAGAGCTAAGTTATATACAGCGTTTTCAGCAAATGCCAGTCAATAAGACACACAAATCTGTTACTGCTATCTATAGACGTTATCATTTGCCGATCACCTTTATGCGCCAGTAATGCCGGTTGACAACTCAAGGTGTATGATTGATCGACTCATCACTGAAACCTATGTTCTGTAGAAATTCATTGTTGTGCATCTGCCATTTGCAATAAACGCCATTTACATATTTTACATACTTGCCAACTTTTAAGGTTTGCCCGTGAAATTTACCGCTTTACGCAATGGAGGGGTTTTTGCGGCTTTGTGGGCATATTTAAAGTGCTAGATTTTCTTCACATAGGTATCTGATAAAGCATTAAATTCGATTACATTATATTGTAATTTGTTGTTGATCATAACAATAATAATAATAATAATGTAAGCCTTCTCCCTAACTTCAGATTGAAGTCAGAATGTGCCACGATACTGTGATATGCCAGATCACATCTGTGCATCTATCCTTCGTCACCATAATGCTCCCCCTTCACTGTGCTACAACAAAATGCAGAGCTCGCGGACTTCGTTTTGTGGGATTTAAAATTTGATTGCACCACTGGTGACCTCTAACAATAACCAGCAGTAACTGATGAATAAATGGGCGCGAACAATCAGTAATGGGTTACATGGATAACTGTAAAGTCAACTCCCTCACGTAAATTATTTCTTCTTCTTCTTCTTTGGCTGTGTGGTATAAGTTCTCCACATTTTATAGCACTTTTTGTTTGTAGTTCATGTTATAAAGCGTAAAATATGAATTAGAAATGTGTGTAGCCTAGGAAGTGGTATTCTTTGCTGTTTAATACATCTTTATATGTGGTACCAGGAAGAAGTTCAGCATATTTGACGGAACAAAGCAGTACTATAAGATCTTCAATTCACTTGAATTGTTATAAAATTAGATAAGAGGTCTGACTGGTTCTGTGGCTCAGTCGGCAAGATACGTGCGTGCTGTGCGAGGGATCGCGGGTTTCAGGAAAATATTCATTAAAAAAAGGTTTCTTACACCGAGTCTGGTGTGTGATTTGTCTAAGTAATAACCAGTCGCCCATAAACAATACTTCAGGATTGCCGCTGAGCAAGCGGTCAAATTTGCTTGGAAGCAGCGGAGGATGTTAGTGTTAAGAAGCCGAGGAAGGGATGAGGTAAGAAGTATACAGGGCGGCGTAGCGGGGCCCCGAACGTTTCCCCTTCTTTGCTCCCCCTCACCGCCCCTCGACACGGAAGAACGAACGGACAGGTTCTGAGCAGAAGGTTGCATGTCGGGGAAGAAACAGTTCTCTCCTTAAAGAACAGAAAACCTTGCCCACATATCACCGACCATCTTGAAGCCCTGCAGCCCCTGAAAGGAAAGGAAATGAAGTCAGGAAAGTATGTGTTAGTATAATATCCGCCCCAACATTCGCCTACCAACCTAGAAAAAGTACGATAAACCAGAGAGTCACGGTGGTCCGGTCCAACGGGAATCTAACGTGGCACCTACCGAATTCGAGTTTCAGACGCTGCCGTCTGCGTCAACTCTCTCGGTGGGTAAGATTAACTTGTATTCGTTGATCAAATGGAACTTGAAGTATGATGAAATACCATAAATTATGTTAGCAATTTGAACTGTTTTCAGTCTTGTGAGAAAGAATAGGTCTCTGATGTCTTAATGGGACATTGGAATCAATTTCTCAATTTAACTACTGCGGCACTGCTGTATGCTATAAACCGAGTTTCAGTAAGGATTTTCTGCAAAGAGGTTACAAACGCAGAAATCTTAATAGGTTCTGCTGTAGCCTTAAACGTAACTCTCTCTGTCATGATGTAGGATGATATCTGCAAACAATACCTCCAGATTGATGGTGTAGTTGGTTTTACGATTGGTGCTGTCGTAACGAATTTGATGTCCATAATATACAGCATGTGAGTCTATTAGTTATTTTCTGCTTGAAGAAAGTTAGTGAATATGTTTTGTTCTTACATGTTTCAGTATTGTGGCTCATATTGCATTTAATGTTGAACATTTAGTGTACTGAGTATTTTACGCATTCTAGATATCCTGTGTTCGCAAACTTCTCTGGCTCTGCTGGAACAGGAAAAGTTTTACAGCTTTCAATTTCAGGAAGTTTGCCAACTGTTTGAATAATTTATTTCCAAAGAATTGCTGGATCATCGGTGCAGGTGTTGGGAAATGAAGAAAAATGTTATAGTTATTAAAGTTATCCTAATATATTATTTTAAACGTAACTTCTTTGTGCTGTGAATCTTTACTTACCTTTATAGTATTCACAAGCCATGTGATATAAATTTGGACAAGAATTGTTTTTAGAACAGCGCACTTAGGAAGTAACTGCCACCATCAACACATTTATTATTTGGTTACCACGTTGTGAAATTAAAATATCTTTCCCACATTTAGCTAGTCACGCTCTTTATTGAAAATACAGTAGCTTATTTTTAAAGGTTTTGGACAAGAAATATTTGCATATGAAATAATTTCCATAGATATAATAAAAGTAAAATGTATAGTGGATTGCACTGAAACCAAAAATATAATGTTAAAAGCTGTCATGTGTTTTAGACCACTCAATAATGGCTGACTGATAGTTGTGAAACTTAGTACACCTACATAAAATAACTGAAGTCCCCGTAGAGAATAGGTTATATGCCATCTTAAACTTTCCTGAGCGGTTTGGATCGTAATGCTGTACTAATTCAAAAATCTAAATATTTCTCTTATTTTTTATTTTTCAATATTACACAAGAAAACGTTATGCACATAATTTTTCCAGCTAGTTCTGTTATTTACAACATTTCAATAGTACCTATGTTTAAAAGGTTTCATTATTTTTCGTTACTATTATTCGTTTACGTAAGTGAGTTTATTATAGCATGTGAAATCGCGATGTTCTGATAGCATTGTCGTCAGTAGTGAAAAGGACCACGTTACTCCAGCATCCAGAGATACTCGTGCATTACCTTAAATGGTTTAAAGAACTGTGGATAGTAGTTGTAATTAAAATGTTGTCATGCTTAGTAATTCGCCAAATTTTGATAGAACTCGATTAACCATGGAAGTTTTAAACTTCGTCATTGAATGCATTATTTAAGTTACTTGAAGTTTAATAACCGGTTACTTTTCTTTTGGTTTATTTTAGTTAATTACGTCTTCATTAATCTCTTCATTCTCACGAGATCGTTCTCTTTCTCTACCTCACAATACACATATTCGCCGAAATGAAATATTTTAGATAATTGTTCTAGGTGTTATAGAAGCTTTGTCTCTTTCTCTTACATGTCTTCATCTACATCTGATTCATTTGAGCACTTACAAGATCCATTCAACGTTCATATCTTTCTCATTTCGCTGATTTCCTAACTTGATAACTTTCTGGTTCCTTGCGCTTATGCTGGCGATATGAGACCTGCTTTTTTTCTCCCTCTTTTCTTACTCTCCTTTCTTACTTTCCTTTTGTTCGAGAGGTGTACTATCTGATAGAAGCAGACAAAAATAATTAAAGGAGACAAGAAGTTAATGAAGATAGTGAGATATACTTGAAAATTGCTTCTATCCCCATGGAAGTTCATTTCCTTCCAAACATTTTGGTTGGTGCGTTTTCCGCCTTAAGTTCTTCTACGCAGCAAAAGATAAGTACGAATATCATATGTGTCAGGTTTATTTTAATAGAATAAAATAATAAAGGAAATACTATTTTTCTCCTGTTCACAACCGTGTGTCCGGCTTAAAGGTACAATAAAGCAAAAACCGTTGCTCGCAGATTAATAAACATGTTTCAGTTTAATCCTTTTCTACTTAAATTGCAACTCAAAATATTTTGTACCTATGTCTTGATAGGTGCCAGCACACCTCACGAAATACGGGGTTTAAAAATGATAAACCAGACATTTCTCTCTCTCTCTCTCTCTCTCTCTCTCTCTCTCTCGCTCTGTTTATTTATTTATGGACGCTCTTTAACTACTGTGGTCCTTAGCTCCCATTCTATATTGGGCGTGAAAGACCGATAATTTTGCTCAGAGGCCTCTTTAGCAAGCTTGAGGTTCTTTTACGTGCCGTAAATCTACGACACGGGACCACCGGCTTTACTCCCCTTCCGAAGGAAGCCATGCTAAGAATTTTTACGCCCGAAAAATCCATCACCCTCCGTCGGGTTTGAACCCGCGACCTCGGGAACTAAAGGCTAGCATAGTAACCACTACACCACGTAGGACGACAACCAAACATTCCTATAGCACTGTCGACCACATTTTCATATGATGTAACTGTATTTGCAATTCTGTTTTTATTAGCCTGCAAGTTGTTCATTACTGAGCTCAGTTCTGTTTATATTTTATCTTTTCATATAATAACCGAATAACCATATAATAAGCGGAACTTTTCTAAGTATTTTGGATTTTTTTGTGAAACATCGACACTAGTATGGTATAACGGGTTACATTGTGTTTACCCCACTATTATTATCCCATAATGGGACATACGTGGAATTAGAGCACATCGACCAGAGCTTCAAGAGAATGAGCCTTTGGTTGTATGATTGCAAGAGAGTAAGCTCCATCCGCAAGAGAGCTTTCAAATCAGGGGGTATACGATGTCATCTTACACCGGAAGAGGGTATTCCTGCGCACGGGGACAGTATGATGTTCATCAGAGATGATATATTCGTGAACTGTTTATCCATACAGTCTGACATCCAGTCAGTCGCTGTAAGGTTTTAAGCTGCTGTCCCGCCAATTTAACATTTTCGTAATATTTATCTGCCTCCATCTCTCGACCTCTCGCGCACTGATTTACAGATCTAGTTTCCCAGATATCAACACCTTTTCTGTTGTTGGGAGACGCTAGTATCCAGCAACCTCTTGGTGCTCACCTCGGGCTTGTGCGAGATTATTAATCGCCAATTTTTTGGACAATTATAACCTAGCTCTTCTGAACACCTACATTTCTCTCAGACTCCTTCAATTGTTTTTCACATCTTAATTTAGCAGTTTGTTTACTGTAGTTGGCACTTTTCTTACAATGGAATATCATCTCCGATTTAAATTCTAGTGACCACTTTCCATCTCTTATTACTGTTCGTTTCATAACACAAGATATATGTTCCGAACGTTTGCCTAAATGGCGCTTAGATCAAGCCAAATAGAACTTTTAGTAGCTCAGATAACTATTCTCCCGATTTCCTCAGTTAAAATTCAGGGCGAATCTCAAGGTTTCTCGTTTCGTTCTGAAAACCTTGAAGATTACAATTGCTTTTCACGATCGCGGAGTTGGAACGTGCTGTTTCATCTTCGCGACTATCAGCACCAGGATCAGGCAGTATCCATGTACAATGTTGCAACAACTGTCTCCTGAAGGTAAGAATTTTCTGCTCGAGGTCTATAACCGTGTTTGGGTTGACGCCATTTTTCCAGAAAAGTGGCGCGAAGCCACCTTCATACCCATTTTGAAAGCTGGAAAGGACCGTCATTCTTCCGTGCAGCTACCGTCCTAGTTCCCTTACAAGTTGCGTTTGCAAGGTGAGGAACGCATGATCAATGGAGGGTTGGTATGGTGGCTGGAAACTCACAACCTACAGGCCAACACCCAGTGCAGTTTTCGACGACGCCGTTCTTCAGTGGAACACCTTGTCTCATTATTAACGCAGGCAGATCTTGTACGGATTTACGCAGAATTGTCAAGCCATTTGGGATAAGTATTTTTCGACCTTGAGAAGGTCTACAATACGTGTTGGCAAGCAGGGATACACGTTTCCTACACACGTGGAACATATGTGGACGCTTACCACTTTTCATTCAGTAGTTTATGAAGGTCCGTG
Organism: Deroplatys truncata; assembly: GCA_030765065.1. Lineage (NCBI taxonomy): Eukaryota > Metazoa > Arthropoda > Insecta > Mantodea > Mantidae > Deroplatys > Deroplatys truncata. The sequence goes on from CM060982.1 coordinate 10,372,420, forward strand.
TCTTCCGAGTAAGAGTCGGTTCGGTTATTTCGAAACACTTTGTTCGGATAATTGAGTGCTTCGGCGATCAGTACTAAGCGTTACACTGTTTGCTATAACAATTAATTCGATCTCAAAATGTGTTCAGGGTTATCGTCTTGCTTATTGGTAGACGACGTTGCCGTCAATTGCACTTTTCAGCGTACGCCGCTTTTAGAACGCCACCTGCAGCAATGTTCAGACTATTCGAGAATGGAGTTTTAAAATGACTACTTTCTCACATGACACGTCAATCTGCGTTAACTTCTGGCGCCGGAGGAGATGATTACCATTCGGTCCAGGTTTATTTCTATTTGCAGATGAGACGAGATTACTGGGGTAGTCCTTTGATAGGAAATTTTAGCTGGTCGTCGCATATAGCACAGCTGAAAGTTCAATTTGGCCGTTCTCTGAATATCTTGCGAGTATTATTTGGCAAATCTTTGGTAGCGGATCGGACAGTTTTGATACAACTTCATAGCGCAGTGATCCGATCCAAGTTACTGTGTGGTCCAAATCTCTTGACGTTTCGTGACAACCAATACGGAGTGGCCGCGCGGCTGCCAAACTTCACTTACTTCGTCAGAACGTTACGCGTTTGTTATAAGTGCTATTGCAATGTTCTCCTAAACACAAGAAAACAAGAAGAGACGCTATAATGCAAATGTAATATACAAATAGAGAAATAAGAAAACATACCTTTCTATGCGTCCTTTGTTATTCAACTGGCACAGCTAACGGGATACCCTCATCGTCCTCGATATCACGTTTATCATAAAATTAAAAAACACTGCGCCATACTTCTTGTTCGATCGTCCAGGTTTGTCACTCTCTTAGGTAAGCGTATATGTTTTCTCGGCGATGTAAATAATTTGCTTCCATACACACACGTGAAACAGTTGATGTACTTAATGAGCACGCCTCAGCCATAAGCTCTTGACATTTCGTAAAGTTAAGATTTTTTGCTGTTTTCCTCGTTGGCATACTTTTTAAAGTAATTATACACACTGAAGACAGCAGCCCTAACCTTACTGCTATATCCACTGGTACTACAGGGCTTACTAAGCGACATTTTTATGAAAGAGTTAACTTTATAAACGCTAGGGCAAACCTGTCATTGCAAGAACTGAGTACACCGCAGTTGAATTCACAGGCGTGCTGTAAAAATTACACACGGCAGTGTTTTTGCTTTATCGGTGTTTGTTTTAACCTTGAACTATCGCGTCAATGGTGCAATGAATTCCATTGTTGATGCTTCCTCGAGAATATGATAGCAGTTGCTGATTATTTGCTTAAAGTTCTGTTGGCTTATGCTTTATATAGTTTATTATTATTAATTATTTATTTTTTGGGGTAGTGCATTCCAAGTAAGGAGGTGTTGAATGTTCTAAAAATCACAACACGCTCTTCTCACGTAACGGATACGTGTCTGATTCTGGGACTCTGCATCATGCAGAAATAAGCACAAACTATTAAAATGCACTTGATTATTGGTTTGCCAATGGTATTATTCTCTGGAACAAAACCATACATGACGTTATTTATTAAAAAGAAAAACGTCATGTGTGGTGTTGTAGAGCTGCGTCAGAGGGCTTCGAAAGGATTTTCATGACGAGCTTGTAGTTGTATTAGAAAACCACTTGGTATATCTATTTATAAATTTATTTAGGACTTGGAGAATTGCACATTAGTAAGCGATAATTATATCTGTGACATAACAATATATAAAGTAATAACTACTACAGCAATGGATTTATTACTATATCAAGCATGACGTGACTAAAACTATGTGTTTAAACATCACAAAAGATAACTATAAATTAATAGTGAACCATTGGGTGTAAATACGTGATTATTTTTTGTACTTGTTTAGGAAAACGCTGTCTTTTATCGTAACTACTTGTTGCTTTTCTGAAATATGAAATACGCGTGCGCGCACATGATATTCCAATTAGAGTTTTACCAGCGGCGAGGTGTACCGTACGTATGAGGCAACGTTGCACTGCTGCTATTTGCTACTGCCGTTTTAGTGGACACGCCTCAAACGTCAGGAGATTTCGACCGCATAAAAGACTATGGATGTATCGTTTATGCTTCAGCACGACCATCTGTGCTGAGAAGATTAGACACAGTCCATAATCGGAGCTTTTACAACTAACTCAGTTGTGAGTCTTTACGCCGAATCGGCAGAACCTCCTGCACAATATCGGCGAAATGTAGTATTAGGAAATTATGGCTGCGGGGTTAAGTGTATGCCTACCCAACGTTCGTCTCCCACAGGAGCCTTCTATGGTGGGTACGGGATTGGTGCTCCCGAGCCACACTCTCGTTTGGGTTCCTCTAAGAGGTGAGAGGGCTTATGCCAAACGCCAATTAACACAAGCGTGTTTGATCAATCTCTACAACACAGTTTGAAGGATACCGGGACGGAGGAGTGGAGTCGCAAGCGGTGACTGGGTAATGGGTAACTCCCAGCCCCTGAGTATCATGTAGGATTGTGTTCGTATCCGCTGATAAAGGTCAGTCCCGGGGACATGAGCTGTTACACTCCTGAAGGCGTTTGAGTCCCTCTATGTATTGAAAAGTGAGCAAGGTCCAGGCCAGGACTCTCACCGAAGCTGGGGTGGCGCCCAGGATGTGAGCATGTCATCGGAGACATTTGTAATGGTGGAGGATCCAAGCGCTATGAATAACAAAAAATCCAAAAAAACCCACCAAAGTAATTGTTAAAGAAGTAGTCGAGAGTTGCGGCCCTCGCTACTTAGTTATCAATAGAACTGAGGAGGGAAGGAATTTCAGTACGGTTAGTCCATTCACTATCCAAAAGGATCTGGATAAAATTGCTGGTGCAGTAAAATCCTATATTAGAACTCGCAATCGCACGCTCCTAGTTGAAGCAAATTCGGCATTCCTGGCAGCGACTGTCTTAAAAGCCAATCTTGTTAGGAAGCTATTCAATTAGAGTGGAGATGCAAAAGACCTTGAACTGCTCGCGCGGTGCTGTAAACACCCGTGCATTGGACGGTATGTCCAATGAGGAGATTCAAGAGAATCTAGAAGATCAAGGTGTGACATCTGTATATCGGGTACAACGGAGACAAGGAGGTGAACTTGTGCCTACTCGTACCCTGTTTCTTGCCTTTGATGGGGTAGAACTTCCTCAAAGGATTAAGGCAGACTATGAAGCCATTGAAGTTAGGCCATATATCCCCAACCCACTCAGATGCTATATATAAGTACCAGCACTTTGGTTATACAAGTGATTTCTGCTTTGGTGAAGCTACCTGCGTTAACTGTGGAGAATTCTCACACAAGGTACCTCAGCTTCAACATGTGTTAACTGCAGTGGTGAACATTTATCTAGTTCCCGAAAATGCCTCCGTTTTACAGAGGAAAGGGTGATCCAGGAGATACGGGTTAGGAAGAAGGTTTCCTTCTCGAAAGCCCAGAAACTCTTGCGCGTCTGCCAACCCACTGTTCCGAAGTCCGGTACCAATAGCTCAGCTGCAGCTAAACCGGCACCGAGTCGGGAAATCGCAACTCAAACCAGCTATGTTAACGGGGCCACAAATTCAGAAAAGATTCTCGTAGCCACATCACCTTCAAAGCCTACGAAATCCACATCTACATCTGCAACACCTGCCGAGATTCCTTCAGTAAATTCAACAGCAAGACCATCGACTTCAAGCAATAAGACTGGCAAGCCCGTAACTTATAATGCACCATAGATAAAGTTCAAGACCAGCTATAACCGAACTGACTTCCAGAAGAAGAATGTGAAGTCTGTACCCGGAACATCCAAGGGAAAGAAAAGTCCACAAACATCTCCTCGGAGATCCTCTTCTGAGGAATATTCTGGGAAGGACTCGCATCAGCGAACAATATCTTTGCTGATCTCAACTTCCAATCGGTTCGAGGTTCTCGAACCGAGGTTTTCTATTTAAAAGGGGTCCTCTCCCGTGGAGGAGATGGAGCAGGAGGATTTTGCCCACACTGCCAGAACGAAAGTGAAAAAGAGGCAGGATAAATCCTCCGTTAAAGGTGTTAGTCCGACACCAAAATAAAAGGGAAAATTGATTCGACCACCGCTTTCCACAGTATAGTAAACTTCTACGATTAAGAACTTTCCCGTTATACTTCTAATGGCTCTCCTACAATGGAACATCCGTGGAATTAGGACACATCGACTAGAGCTTGAACTTTTGCTCAACAATTATGAGCCTTTGGTCGTGTGTTTGCAAGAATCTTAACTCCGTCCGCAGGACAGGTTGAAACTTAGACGATATACGCATCCACTATGTGACCTCGCACCGGAAGAGGGCATTCCTGCGCACGGGGGTACTATGATGCTCATCAGAGATGATATATTTGTGGAATCTGTATCCATACAGTCTGGCATCCAGTCAGTGCCTGTAAGGATTAAACTGCTATGCATCCGATTTACCATCTGTAACATTTACCTGCCTCCATCCGTTGACCTCTCACTCATGGATTTAGGAGATCTAGTCCCTCAGTTATCAACGCCTATTCTGTTGATGGGAGACATTAATATCCAACACCCTCTTTGGGTTCACCTCGATTGTGCGAGAGGTAAATTATTTGCTGATTTTTGGACAATAATAACCTAGCTCTTCTGAACACCGGAAAGCCTACATTTCTCTCAGATTCCTACAACACTTTTTCACACCTTGATATTGCAATTTGTTCACCGCAGTTAGCAGTTTACTTGCAATGGAATGGCATCTCTGTTTTATACTCTAGTGACCACTTTGCATGTCTTATTAGTCTCCTAACACAAGGTATATGTTCCACACGCCTACCTAAATAGCGCTTAGATCAAGCCAACTGGAATCTTTACTCCCAGTTGGCTGTGTTTAATTACGAGCACGACTGTGTGGATGTTTTCGTCCAACTTCTCACAGAGAAGATTCTTTCTGCTGCTGAGCAAGCTATTCCATGTACGACTGCCAACCCTCGTCGATTTCCAGTCCCTTGTTGGACGGAAGAGTGCCGAAATGCCATTCGTGTTCGCAGGGTTTTCCAGCGTCGCCCCGCACTGAATAATGTAATTGAATACAAGAAAATGCGCGCCAAGTCTGGATATATTATAAAGGATAACAAAAGGACATCATGGAGAAAGTTAGTAGCTTCATTAAATCCACATACACCTTTCTCTCTCTTTTGGGTTAAGTTAAGGCGCGTGGCCGGAAGATCGACCCACATGCCGGTCTTAAAACAGCTGCACTAGCTGTTGGTGCATTTGATATGGCTAACATATTTGGCTGTCCTTTCACTGGAGTGTCTAGCTCAGATAACTATTCGCCTGAGTTCCTTCCTATTAAGACTCAGATATAATCTCAAGGTTTCCTTGTTCATTCAGGAAATCTTGAAGATTACAATCGCCTCTTCACCATGTCGGAGTTAGAACATGCTCTTTTTCATCTTTGCGACTATCAGCACCAGGACCTGATCGTAACCACGTACAAATGCAGCAACAGCTCTCTCCTGAAGGTAAGTCTTTCCTACTCGAGGTCTATAATCGGTTTGGGTTGATGGTACTCTTCCAGAAAAGTGGCGGGAGGCCACTGACATACCCATTTGTAAAGCTGGAAGGGACCATCATCTCCCGTCCAACTACCGTCTTATTTCCCTATCAGTTGCGTTTGCAAGGTGATGGAACACATGCTCAATGGACGGTTAGTATGGTGGTTGGAAACTCACAACCTGCTGACCAACACCCATTGCGGTGTTCGGAGGCGCCGTTCTACATTGGACCACCTTGTGTCATTGTCGATACAGACCATGAACTGATTCTTGAAAAATTCTCAAACCGTTGCGTTATTTTTTGACCTCCAGAAGGCCTATGATACGTGTTGGCGAGCAGGGATAGTACGTTCCCTACACGCCTGGAATATACGTGGACGCTTACCACTGTTCATTCGGGAGTTTATGAAGGACCACGTTTTGCGAGTAAGGGTTGGCTCGGTTTTTTCGAACCTTTTTGTTCAGGAGAACGGAGTACCTCAGGGAACGGTTCTAAGCCTTACACTGTTTCCTATAGCAACTAATTCTATCTCTAAATGTGTTCCTCCAGGGGTATTGTCGTGCTTATTCGTAGACGACTTTGCCGTTCATTGTACTTCTATGCGTACGCCGTTTTTGGAACGTCGTATGCAGCAGTGCTTAGATAATCTCCAAGATTGGAGTTCTAAAAACGACTTTCGTTTCTCAACTGAGAAGTCAATCTGCGTGAACTTCTGGCGCCGTAGGAGACGATAACCGCCTTCGCTCCGATTCGGTCCAGATTTACTACCATTCGCAGATTCGATGAGATTCCTGGAGTTCACGTTTGATAGGAAACTTAACTGGTCATCGAATATAGCACAGTTGAAAGCGTGGTGTGACCGTTCTCTGAATATCTTGCGGATATTAAATGGCAAATCTTGTGCAGCGGATCGGACTATTTTGTTGCGACTGTATCGCGCACTGGTCCGACCAAAAATAGACTATGGGTGTATCATTTATTCCTCAGCACGACCATCTGTGCTGAGGAGATTAGACGCAATGCATAACTGGGGCATTCGAGTGGCAATTGGTGATTTTCCCACTAGCCCAATTATGAGACTTTACGCTGAATCTGCAGAACCTCCTCTGCTTTATCGGCGTGAAATCGTCTTGGGAAATTATGGCTGTGTACTTAAATGTATGCCTCAACATCCAACGTTCGCTTCGTTTTCTCACAATGCGCTGGACGAACGCTATAGGAAGAGCTCCATTAATCCAAGGCCTGCAGGTGTTCGTTTCCGGAGCTTCTAAGAAAGCACGACATTGAAATGCCTAGCATGTTTGCTAGGGGTGAGAGGGTGTTCCCCCCCTGGTTATGTGCGACATCTCACGTAGATCTTGGGGTGACGGTATACCAGAAGTCTACGATGCCTACGTTTAGTATCCGCACCTGTTTTTTTTTAGAATTTCTGTCCAGTTACAGTGACCGAGTTTTGATCTACACCGATGGATCCAATAGCACCAAACCCTATGCATTCGGTTTTCATCATAGTACATCCATTTATAGTGCAGACGTGTATGCCATATACCGAGCTATTTTGCATGTGCGCCGTCGAAAATTGGGAGACTGCCTCATTTTAAGTGATTCCCTAACTGCGCTTCAGAGCCTTCGTGAGCTGTACAGCTTCCACCCCATTGTTCAGTGAATCCAGATGTCATTTATCTTGTATACGCTTCTGGCGTTAATGTGGAGTATGCTTGGATACCTGGTCACGTTGGCTTGCCGGGCAATGAACTTGCGGATTTGGCAGCTAAGCCGACAACCACAAAACCCAGTGTTACAATAATTCGGGTAACGTCGGAAGACTTTAGGCCTGCTTTGTGGAGAGTGGGGTTTTCGTGCTGGCGCGAAGAGTTGGCTTGGTTGCGTATTGGTCACTGCAATTTTACGCAGTTATCGTTTTAAGGGTGACCCTGCTCCTACTTGTCCGGTTTGTGGCGAGGGTCTGTCGGTCCGTCACGCGTTGCTAGAGTGTATTGTTCTAGCACATCATCGGGACTCTGCCACTTCCGGACAGTCTTGCAGAGAGGTCTTAGCAGATGATAAGCAAGCGGTTGATAGGATTTTTAATTATTTGTCAAAACTAAATTTCCAAATGCGGATATTCATCTAAATAGGATATGTTTTATACTGATAAATCGAGTTTTATATATTTATATCCATGTATGACTTGTGCCATTTTTATATTGATATTCATGCCTGGCTTTTGCTTTGATTTTATTTAATTTACTTTTTATGCGGCTTTATCTCTGGGCTTTTGCAATGAACTTTTCTACTAATCTTTATCTCTGTCCTTTGCCATGGTCCATTTTACAAGGAAAGGACACTAATGACCTAGCAGTTGAACGCTCGTAAGCAAAACAAATCAATAAATCTATCCAACGTTCACTTCCTTTTTGAACACCGCGCTGGACGAACGTTATATGAACAGCTCCATTAATCCAAGCCTTGCAGGTGATCGTTTCCAGGAGCTTCTTAGAAAGCATGATATTGAAATGCCTAGCATACTTAGCATGTTTCCTAAGTGGGACTTTTCATGTAGATCTTGGGATAGCGGCATACTAGAAGTCAACAATGCCTGCGTTAAGTATCCTCACCGTTTTTTAACAGCTTTTGTCACGTTACAATAACTGAATTTTGATCTACACCGCTGGATTTAAGTGCACCAACGATGTTGGATGTGCGTATGTTTATGGAACAGAATACCATACATTCGGTTTACATGGTAGCACTTCTATTTATAGTGCAGAACTGCATGCCATATACCGAGCCATTTTGTATGTGTACCGTCGAAAATTGGGTGACTCTCATTTTGAGTGATTCTGATAGCGCACTTCAGAGCGTTTGTGAGCTGTACAACTATCATCACATTCAGGACACACTCCATATTTTACATGCTTCTGGCGATAACGTGGAATGTGCGTGGATTCCTGGTCACTTTGGCTTGCTGTGAATAAACTGGCCGATTTGCGAGCAAAGGCGGCGAGCACAGAACCCATTATTACAGTATCTCGTGTAACGTTGGAAGAATTTAGGCTTTTTGTGCGGAGAGCGGTGCTATCGTGCTAGCGCGAAGTGGTGGAGTAATAAAGGACATTCCGAAAAACTGGGTAACTCCCTCTCGTGCATCTCGTCGTGAGGAGGTGACTTTGGCTGGGTTTGCGTATTGGCCACGGCAATTTTACGCACTATTGCCTTTTTAAGGGCGATCTTGTTCCTGTTTGTTCACTGTGCAATGGCGCGTGGTCCGCCATGTGTTGTTGGAGTGTATTCCTTTTCGTACCTCTCTGCAACTACCGATCAGTCTTAGTGGACGATCAGCAAGAGGTCGAAAAGGTTTTTAAGTTTTTATCAAAGATAAACTTTCAAGTGAAGATTTAGTCTCACACACACACACACACACACACACACATATATCATGTTTTTGGTTCCTCTCGCCTTAGTTTTGCATATCCATCTTTATTTTCGGCTTTTGCTATGGTTTTTATATTGATCTTTATCTCTGGCCTTTGCAATGGCTTTTTTGTATTGATCTTTATCGTTGGCCTTTGCCAGATCTGCTTTCTTAAGGTGCTAATGATGCCGTAAATGAGCACCCTTAAACATAAATCAGCATCATCATTATCTTCACCAGGAAATACGATATTTTTTACGTAGGAATTCCATCCATTTACTATTTAAAAATATATCTGTCCGAAGGTTCGATAATATCTTGTCTTACCTTCAAAATCCTTCCATACTCTTCCGTAATATGATACTACGGCAATTGTTTTTTCTCTTAACGCTAGAAATTATAACGCTAGTGAAATAAGTCCTCCTTTGTGGTCTAGGGGTACCATTTTATCCTCTAGCTTCCAAAATCGCGTTTCAAACCCAGCGGAGGGCGATGAACGTTTTTATTTTCCGGGCGTAAAAATCCTTAATATGACGTCCTTCGGAAGAGAAGCAAAACCGGTGGTCTCGTGTCGTAAAAGTACCACAAGCTGATGAAGAGACCTCTGAGCAGAATTTCACGCCGAATATAGAATGAGACGCTAAAAACCACAGTAGTTAATGAGCGTCCATAAATAAAAGTAAATTTGATTTTACTTGCTAGTGAAATAAGATACTGCAAGATCTTATAAACATATAAAAGCCCAAACAAATAGATAATATCTAAACTAAGAAAGGCGATACTTTTGTGTTTCTTTAAATTAGTTAATCAAAACGTTTTGGGATTGTCTGAAATACGACACAAAACATGCTTGAGAAAAAACGGGGGGATTGTTATTTAATGCTAGAAAGAAATATAATACTTTTTCTTCTTCATATTCAAGAAATACAAAGCTTATTTTCAGAGATATCTTACGTTCCACTGTAAGTCGATAGCTAACGTTTTTTAGGATAGAACGTGAATTGTCCCTCCAGGCAATAAAACAGCATTTTCCCCCTTCTCTAAAACGTTGGTTAACGTTTTTTCCAGACAATACAAAGCCGTGTACTGTGTCCCAAAAAGCTTCAACAGAAAGACGTACCAGTCAATCTAATTGATTCACCTGTTCAACCAATCAAGTTTGATTATTTTTATAGATATTAGACGCTATAAAAAGCGCTGTTGGCTTTACATTATCACAGTTTCGCTTGATTTCAAGAGAAATCTAACATGTTAACTCGTTTCTGTGTAGAGACTATGCACTTATAGAAACCTGAAAATAAAACTTGGCAATATGTATGGTAAGTGGTAATTCTTAAACAGATACTGTTTTATTTTTTCTACTTCATATTTTTCTTACGACATTATTGTGTGGTACATACAAGTGTTTTCTTATACTTCTTAAATGATAATACGATTTTAGAGCGTTTTCCCACACATAATTTTAACTTTTACTTCCATCAATTCATCCTAAGCGTAAAATCAACTCAAATATTTCTTAAGGGCAAAAAATACATGCTATATCCTTAAGATTTTCTCTCACTTATCAATTGGAGAGTTAACACTTCATATAAGATAACGCGCGTGATTTCGTATTCTCTTTAAGCTATATGTCGTTGTATATCCGATGCTTTGAATAATACTTCTTTCTGTAAGACTTAACCGAATGTTTTTAATTCCCGAGGTGACGGGTTCAAACCTGGTGGAGGGCGATGGATTTTTTCGGGCGTAAATATCCTTAGCATGACTTCCTTCGGAAGATAAGTCAAGTCGTTGGTCCCGCCTTCGTAGATTTACGGCACTTAAGAGAACCTCAAAAATTAAATTAAATTGCGTTTTATTTATGGACTCTCTTTAACTACTATGGTACTTAAGGTCCCACTTTATATTGGGCGTGAAACACCGGAAATTTTGCTCCGAGGCCTCTTTATCAGGCTTGAGGTTCTTTTACGTGCCGTAAATCTACAACACGGGACCACCGGCTTTACTTCCCTTCCGAAGGAAGCCTTCCTTAGGATTTTTACGCCCAAAAAAGTTCATCGCCCTCCGCCGGGTTTGAACCCGCGACCTCGGGAACAAAAGAGGCAAAGAAACTATGGATATAGCTAAATAGATGATGTGTATGTATTTAAATACGAATCTTTTATTTCAGATGATGTGGCGTTCTGTGTGCGTGGATGCAAATCCAACTACAATTGTTTATATACTGAGGAAACAAAGAGTACTTTCTTATTTCCGAGCAATTATTACTATTTTTACTTGTTTATAAGATCTGTTGCAACAGTAGATGCTCAAATAATTTGGAAAAAAGACGGTAGCTTGGTTGATCTGTAGCTCTAGGGATCAGATTTGTGTTATTAGGTTTAGGAATATAGTTATTACAGCATGCTTACGCGAATAGGGAAAGTGGCTCAGTCAAGAAATTCCATTATATATTTGTGCCAATACGACAATTATCATTTAGCAGTATTGCAAGGAGAAGTCGGGCAGTCAGGACTTGGCCTGGTGAATTATTACTAGGTGACGCTGAATTGCATTGTTTCAAGAGCAGGCATGAAAAATAGTTGAATGATGTTAACTATTGGGGTTGAGGTACAGTTTCATTAACGTGACGACTGACCTCTTAGTTTACCATGAGATTTGGATGAAATTTTGAGAATATATTCTGTGCGAAATGTTTGCTTTTTCGCAGGAGTAGAGTAATATATGCTCTTAACTTTTAACAGTGGCAATCTTTATGTTTGTTCTGTTTGTCTAGCTTCCCTCCATTAGGAACACTGGCGTATTCATAGCACTGAGCAGGTCTTCAAGAGCTGTAAGATAAATTTTTTAACGAGTTTTTAAGTTCCCTGGTACCGCTGTTAAAGTTTGTTTTGTGTTGATAAGAAATTCTGTCCCAGAACGTTTTTCATTGGATTGTGCTGCATATTGAATGTTCAGAGCCAGTGTGGCTATTGGAAAGTTAATGTTTGTTGGTACCCTTAGAGGAACTTTGGTTTCTGTTGAAGTGTCTATGATAGAGGCGTACAGATTCTAGTTAAAGAATGGGTTGATTTATGATGTAATAGTCCGGAAATACTGATGTAGACTGTGTTGTGATCGGAACTTATTATAACTTGTTTCTTGAGACAGTTCGGCTACCACGTGGAGTGAATGAAGTGTTGGAGATCTACGTTGCAACCTTTTGCAAGTTGGGGAACGGGAGGCCAAATGCCACCTGGCAGGGTCATTTCACAATGCTAACACTTCATTCATTATTGTACATACATAACTAAATAAATCTTCTTTCACACGCTGTTAACGATAGAAGAAATAAGTTAACGTTTATAGTTACCGCGAAACTACTAATGCTATTATCAAAAACTATATTAATTGCCATTATTATAACAGAAAGAAATAACGCTATAAAGGAACCACTATAAAACACAGTAAGAGAAGTAGCAGCGGAGTTATTTGGCGTGAAGACCACCTGAGTGTGTTTAAATTGCACTTAAACTATTAACAATTTCCAACAATACATACAATAAAACAATTACCGCGAGGTGACAAGAACGTTTATTCTTGTGACCTGGCTTCATGAGTTTTGCCAGGTGAGACAGGGAAGACTACATGTTATTTGTGAGAAGGATCTGATAACAGAATCAAATCAATGCATAGGAAACGTCGTAATGAGTTGTATATAAAATGCACTCCATAATAATTTAATTTTCAAGTAGTAATGGATGAATGTATTTATAAACTCTCTGAAATAAATTATACCACGTGTTATATGCACTAAGTGCTCAAAATTAGTGACAGAACTCAGTGCTGTATTATTATTATTATTATTATTATTATTATTATTATTATTATTATTATTATTATTATTATTATTTCTACGAGGGTAGCCCCACGTAAGCTCGGGCGTTTTTGCTAATGCTTTTTCGTGGCGAGATACCCTTTCGCCATCACCTATTATGTTCAATGTGGTTTCCACGGGCTTTAACTATGGCTCTTTCCATTTAAGAAGGCTGTGCCTAAGAACTGGAAGGGGGATGTTAGCTCACTCCTCCTGGCAGGCTTTCCAGAGTCCTTCAATTGTGGTGGAACGCCAAGAAGCAAGGCGCTGTTTCAGCAGACCATATCCGCAGAAATCCATTGGCGATGCATCTGGTGACTTCACAGGGATCATTCTAAATGGTATCATATTGAACCCGTTTCCATAGCTTTCCGGTGGTTGTAATGCTGGGAAGACCAAGACGTGTGACTGGGTGTTTTATCCACATGGATCCAAACATTTGGGGCATCCTTGCCATACAACCGAGGAATCTCTTCGTCACAAATTGGGTCCATAACATTCCTTCGATAGTAGGCTGCATTTATTTTTACATTGTTGGCAACTCTGTGAATGCCGAATTTCCCCAGAGAGCAATAACCTGCAATAACCACGAAGCCCTTAGAAAACGTTTCCTTGTTCTCCCGAATAAAGTTGGAGCGCCCCATTTGGCCCAATTGATGGTAATAAATGACTCGGGGTTTGTTTGTGCCATCTAGGTAAGCCCATGCTTCATCTAAAGAAACCACCCATTGCCACTTTTCAACTGCCAGGTGGTTTTCATAGAGTTGTCTTGCGTTGGTGAAGCGTTCTCTGATGTGTCGCTCTTTCAAGGCGTGTTCACGTCCTTTATGGCACCGTTCTACACCCAAATTGCTGTGTATTATCCGATAGATGGTTCCTCTGGATATTCCAATGCGGCCGGAAATGCTTCTTTGGGTTGGTGGGATTTCTTGAGTTACTGTTGCACTCTCCAGTGAACACTCATCAGTTGCACTTACCGCTACTACTGCTTTAGGTCGTGTTGGTTATGGCCTTTTTCTTCTAGTTGCTTTGCACACTGAGCCTCAAGTGGGAATCCATTTATATGCACCTGTGTTACACGCCGCACACACAACTTACTTATGGAAAGACCTTTTTGATTCCACCTTTCCACTATAATTGAAAGGCTGTAACCGGCATCGGAAGCCCAAAAATGCACCCCTGCCACAAGTCAGCGATTGTTGAAGCCATTACGAATGAACTTTGCCTAGACTGGCCCAGCAGACAGCTGGCACAGCAGTGAGCTGATGCAATAATAAACATAAGCAATTTGACCAATGACGGGGGTGGGATGGCGATTCCAAGTCGTCCAAGCTTAAGTGGGGCAACCCTCCATAATAACACCTACTACTGTTTATTGTATATTACGCCAAGGCCTTGTCTATTTTTTCGTACTTCCATGCATTACCTCCAGGGTTCCCAAGACCAAAACATACATGTATTACCACGTGCTAGCAGTATAAATAAATGCGTCAACGTGGAAGTGTTACGTTATGCTGGAGGTTTTAGGTGGAGGGTTCGAAGGGGTGCGGGCGGTATCGACGGTGATTGGCTGCCACATACGTAGCTACAGTGATGCAGTCTGTCATTGTGCTGTCACAAGGGACAAGTTATAATACAAGTTATGGTAATACAGATGGTGTATTGTAATACTGTGATACATTTCCACCAATGAAGAGGTCAAGGACATCTGGGGTAAGGCCATCAGCATGTTGGCTCGGTGGAATGCATTATTTCTGCCTGTAGTTGATGTCTGTCCATAACTGTCTTGTCCCTTGGTTTGGTTGTGTTTGAACCCTATCGTGGGTGCTCACAGTTTATCACCTCCTAGTAGACACTTACTTTTCATTTCACGTATTATCGCCCAAAAATGTAACATAAGAACTTCATTTATCGGTGCCAAATAGAAAGATACTATCTGGAAAGTAGTCGAATTGTGGTTTTATTATTGATATTTGATACTCTGCTTAATTATGCAGGCAATTCGTGGTAAAGAATTTAGGCTTTTATCAATATTTCTGAGCTTCCTTTTACTAGGATGATCAGCACGGTGAATATTATAGCCAGGTATTTTAAATGAATGTGGGGTGCTAGTTTTGTTTTGTGGCTAATATATATCCACGTATAATTGTAAAGGAACGTAGCGGGTCGTTAATGTTTTATTAATTCCTTGACCGTTCCATGTACAAATCTTTACCTCAGTACTAGTTTTGGTTGCTATTATTTTTAATTAAAACGGAAGCATATGAATAAATGTTTGAATTAGTAGTTGCAAAACAGAGAATGAAGAATCCAGCTCATTTAACAGAGTACTAAATGTGGCACTTTCTGACTGGGATTTAATTAATTAACATATGCATTGTTGGATACATATGTAATGCCATATGCATGTATAGGAGATATTTTAGGTTGGGAAAGATGACTGCTGTTAAGTTTGTGATGCAGGTAAGCTAGAGAATTGTTGCTTATCTTGGGTATTAGTAGGAGATTGCTGAATGATGTTTAGCGCCTTGGATTGTTTGTTAAACTTAGTAACTTGCCGCAGTTGTTTGTGAAAAGGACAACTTTCATAGCTGCAAGGGTGCTGTGCTTTGCAGTTGACACTCATGGGTGGTAAATTGACAGATTTGGAGCAATTTTGTTATAAATGACAGCCTGTCACGTTTTACGCACCAAGGTTGCTTGTGACATTAATTATTTTTGAGTTCTCACACCTTTGGCAGTTTGAACATTGCATAACTGTTTGCATAGGTTTTGGTTGCCTCTACCTTAACTGCTGCATAGTACAATCTATTTAAACTGGTAAATATAATTTATTGGATTTGATTTAAGATCAACAAAGAAAAAGGCCCGAGTAATTTTAAGACGGTGGTAGACAAGAATCATTTGTGTCGTTTCACAGTAGGTCGTTTCCACTACGGCAGCTATGCCATATGTAGGATGCAAACCACGAGTTACCACTATAAAGTTGCGCTGTTGGTTAAGTTGGTATAAGTGAAACTGAGCTTTATGCGCAGCAACTTTTTCTGTCCCGAGGAAGAGGGTTCAAATCTGGCGGAGGACGATGAATTTTTTCGGGCATAAAAATCTTTAGCATGGCTTCCTTTGGACGGGAAGTGAAGCTGGTGCTCCCGTGACGTAGATTTACGGCACGTAAAGAACCTGAAGCCTAATAAAGAGGCCTCTGAGCAAAATTACGGGTCTTTCACGCCCAATATGCGATGGGACACTAAAAACCACAGCAATTAAAGAGCGTCCATAAATAAAAAATCAATTTAATTTTAATTTTTCTGTTGCTTTCAAATGAATTAAACAACATGTTACTTTGCTGTTGATTGTCAGATGTTTGTATGTACCGATGTTTAAGTTGGCAAGGTGTTTTAAGATATTGATGATGTTAGTAATGTTATTTATATAGATTGGTGGTGGTAATGATGTTGTCGACAGACATTGTTTTCAGATTCTTCTGAAAGATGTTCCATAGATGCAAAAGGATTCTTCCTCAAAATGGTGAAGCGTTAAGGCTAATATCAGCTCTTCTTCTCTTAGTTGCAGTGCTGGAGTCCGATTCCTCCATTATGTAGTGGTTTGCTTCTTGTGATGAGATTTTTAATGTCAATACTTACCCTGGAGATGAGCGTAACTTCAGCCTCAAAGGCGCTCACAGGACTTGTGGTGCCTAATAAGTCAAAATTTACACAGCAAACGATTTTAACTCTTCTTCTCATAATTGGAGTATTGGAGTCCGGTTCTTCCATGATGCTCACGGATTAAGCGGCCTGCGTCCAGTGCAGTGAACCAATGTAAGTGTAACTAAATTTACTCCGGCACTTACTCTGGAGATGAGCAAAACTTCAGCCTCAAAGGCACTCACAGGACTTGTGGTGCCTAATAAGTCAAAATTTACACAGCAAACGATTTTAACTCTTCTTCTCATAATTGGAGTATTGGAGTCCGGTTCTTCCATGATGCTCACGGATTAAGCGGCCTGCGTCCAGTGCAGTGAACCAATGTAAGTGTAACTAAATTTACTCCGGCACTTACTCTGGAGATGAGCAAAACTTCAGCAACAAGGTCACTCCCAGGACCTGTAGTGTCTAAATAAGCCAAAATGTTACACAGCAAACGACTTTCAGGATTACATGCGAAGATAAACAATTAAGTGCTAACCGTCCATACACAACACAAACTTCAAATTCAAAGTAATTCATCATCTTCATTTACACATGAATGATCATCATCGTTTGTAGCAGAGAAGGCTCCATATGTGGTGACGCGTGTTTTATAACACTTGGGTTCATAACATCTCTCATCATTCTTGCGGCAATTTCTTCATAACCTCAATTTTCTCTGGAGACATGTGATTATTCTTCAAAATTTCTTTAGGTAGCTACCGTTCAAGTCATTGCACTTCTTTTTTAGAATGTTATGCTCTGAGGAGGGAGAAGAGAATGAGTGTCTTACAGTTAACTGTGCAAATATTTCATGGTAAGTCAGATTTGATGTTCTGAGTTCTTAAACTCTTTCTGAATTTTCATTATTTTGTTGTTATTCATTTCAGTCCAGTATAATTATTCCTTTGCTGGTGAAGAGTATTCCAACTGATTCCAAAACTCGGTCATATTAGTCAGGATACATATGGCATTATTCAACTAGAGTTTCTTTTCAAATATCACAAATGGCCGGCTTATATGCATGAATGACACGCATTGGGAATTACCACTCAAAATTCAGTTTCTGTTTTAACACGAAACTTATTAGCAAGAAGCACCTATTACAGAAGTCACAAAATACGCTTAGTGTTTCTGCTGTGCCACCAAATATATAAAAAGAACACAATTAAGAAGCGCCAAAAACAAGAAATTATTTCATTACAGCCCTGAGGAGTAACTTTTCAAAACGCGATGAGTTCACAAATACAAATTTTACAGCAGAAGCCAAAAACTAGTATTGAGTAAAGTTTTATAATAATTGATAACTTAAGTACAGGGATTGATTAAGAATTCTATATACAATCAAATAGTATAATTGGAAAAAAACTCACTCTTTATTTACAGGCACAGTTGAATTTTGAAAATCCAGGGACTTGTTACGTTCTCATCAAAGAGACAAATTGTATTTTGAAACAAATTTATACAGAAATAATGTAAGAATCTATTCTTTAATTGTTATTTTTAGCTAAATAATTGATATAATGAGATCAGTAATTGAAGGAAGATGTTTCCAATCAAATGTATAAACAATACAATCAAAGTCAGTCACTTGTTTTAACCGTTGCATACTGCTTCTTTGGAAAATGTCCTAACATTATTTAAACAACAGAAACAAAATTTTAATTAAGAAAACATTTTCAAATATTATTTAAAGAATAGTCAAAATTCTTGCTTTGAAATCTGAATGGACAGTATGTCTCTTAATCGTCTTCAGAGCATTTGACATCCGTTCCTCTTTCAAGCAATCACACTCTTCATTCACAACTTGCTCTTCTACATCGTCTGTTGCAACATCTCTCTCAAGTACATCAACATAAAATTTCAGAGTTAAGTTAAATTAAATTGAGTTTTCTTTATGGACACTCTTTAACTACTATGGTCCTTAGCGTCGCATTCTAACGGGTCATCAAGAACTTCCTCCGCACCTTGCTGCTGGCCACCGCTCGATAAAAGGTTGACATCCCTAGGTTTATCGCATTCTATTCTGACGGGATGTTATGATTATCGGCGGCTGCGAGCGCATGAGTTGTTTATTGTACTAGTTAGTATGGTCTACTATGCTGTGAGTTCTGACGTGTGCCTGAAGCAGTATTCTACAGAGGAGCGTGTGTGTTTAGTGGAAAACGCTTTTAATGAACGTGGAATTTATACTGAGAAAGTGAAACAAAATTTCGTTGTCAGGTTCCCTAACTCAAAATTACCGCACCGAGATACTGTGCGTGATTTAATTAATAAATTTCGGGAGTCAGGTTCCGTGCATGATGCTGTTAGAAGTGGAGGACCCACTGTGCTAACAGAAGAAAAACTATATATATCGGATAGAATGCTTAAAAGTCCACAGAAATCAATAAACAAATTGGCCCAACAATGTGATATTTCTTACGGTTCCGCATACAAAGCAATCAAAAAAGAACTAGGTTTGTATCCATATAAGGTATCAGTCGTCCACGAATTAAAACCCACAGATCACGGGAAAAGAGTTCAGTATTGTGAATGGTTTCAGAGGTTTATTTTGCACCATGAAACTGACGGGTTAGATAGGACATTTTTTACTGATGAAGCTTGGTTCCACTTATCAGTATGCGAAAATT
This sequence comes from Deroplatys truncata, assembly GCA_030765065.1. Lineage (NCBI taxonomy): Eukaryota > Metazoa > Arthropoda > Insecta > Mantodea > Mantidae > Deroplatys > Deroplatys truncata. The sequence continues at coordinate 10,391,576 of CM060982.1, forward strand.
CACAAAATACGCGAGTATTGTCTACTGAAATTCCTAAATTCAGGAAACCCCTTTACATTCAGAGAAAATTGATGTATGGTGTGCGATCTCTCGCTCTCGAATTATTGGGCCAATGTTTTTGCATAACTCAATTAATTCAGACGTTTATTGCTCGGGTATTCTTTTTCCATTTATTTCACAGTTAAATGAAGATAAAGTGAACGGTGCATTTTGCAACAAGATAACGCTACTGCTCATACATCACATAAATCCATGGGACTGTTAGTGGAATTTTTGGAGGAAAGACTAATTGCTAAAGGTCTGTGGCCTCCGCGGTCTCCTGATCTTACCCCTCCGGATTATTTTCTTTGGAGAGCCGCTAATGCTTCGGTCTATAAGGACAATCCAAAAACAACCGATGAGCTGAAAACGGCGATAGAAGATTACATAACATCTGTAACAAAGGATACATTAATTACGGTGTTCGAAAATAAATTAAAACGAGTGAATTTGTGTCTTCAAGAAAATGGTAACCATTTTCAACATCTTCTTTAAACAGGTTAGTTGCATATTATTTTTCTACATTACCTTTCATGCATGAATATAGTGAACCTAACAGTTTTCTTAACCAGCGAAACGTTTTCAACATACGCTCGCGCCAGCCAGTGCTGCCACCAGAATTCCTGACTCTAGGGGTATCCTGGTTACACGGGAGGTGCGGGGCGACTTCTCGATGACCCGTTATATTGGGCGTGAAAGACCGGAAATTTTTCTCAGAGGCCTCTTTATCAGGCTTGAGGTTCTTTTACGTGCTGTAAATCTACGACATGGGATCACCGGCTTTACTTCCCTTCCGAAGGAAGCCATGCTTAGGATTTTCACGCCAAATTTCAGGGTTTCATCCTCCTCCCAGCTATCACCTAAACGTTGTTTCAGAATCTTGAGTAAGTCTTTCTTTTCTGTGTTTTATAAAGCATATCAAACCGAAATCTGGCTCGGGTATCTGATTTGTTGCTATACCTATTTTTGGCAAGGAAATGCAACTTTATGATGCATCGTCCAGTCTGTATGAGGGCTCCATTTAAAAAATGATGGAGGTTTTCTTCCCATAGGATTTCTTTTTCAGTATTACCCGTTTCATATCTCTTTTGGCAACTGGGTTATTGACAGACGAAGTAGGTTTCCACAACACAGGCCATGTAAATCACTGCAACATGCAATACTGGAGCACTGTAAATCCATATTGGATGCGAGAGGTGGCCTTACAAATCTGATGGTATTTCAAGGTTTGGGCTGGTGTATTCGGTGATCATCTAATACGCCCGTATTTTTATGATGGTCAATCACTGGCAATGGTTATATCCACTTTCTACAACACCAGCTGCCTATTTTACTGGATGAAGTGCCGTTGCAGAACCGGCTAACTATGTGGTACCAACATGATGGGGCGCCAGCTCTTTCGGTCCATCGTGTAACGGCTTATCCCGGTGCCACCTACCCTGAGCGATGAATCGACGTCATGACCATAAGGTGACCAGCACGCTCACCAGATCTAACCTCATTAGATATCTTCTTATGGGTTATCTTAAAGATATCGGGTACCATGAGCGGTCAATGACCCCTCAACAGCTCTGGGAACGCATCATCTTAGCTTGCCGTGACACCGGCCACGTTGCGCGAGTTAGGTTGGCGATGATGGTTAGACTGAGATCTCTCATCCGCCGGCATGGTGGCCATTTCGAACACCTATTACAACCACATGTAGGAAACGGGTAAATTGTAAAGGTTTGCTTGTGTGATGGTTCGGCATGATGTCATAGTCACTGTTAAATGCACTACTTTGAGAACTAGAGAGGTTCACATGATCATAATAAGGACTTGCAAATCTTATCTAGTTTGTATGTACATGCTGCATTTTGTAAACTCTCAGAACAATTTATTGGCTTTCTTTTGTATGAACGAATAGCTTTAAATAGTAAAATATTATTTAATGATGTCTTATGTTTTAAGTTATAATTACAATGTTATGTGCATTTATTTATAATGTCCATTAAATCATATTCTAACAAGTAACAATTTGCATTTTAGTGAAATTCCCAGAATTAAACTAATTAAGTGAAAGGACACTTCCATGCCAAACTATCAGTTCTCGTTAAATTTACTAAACATAAAAAGTACCTTCAAGTGGCAGTATTTGAACGGCACCTTCACCAGTGAAGGCCAGCACGCACACAGCGCTGCAAAGCAGTCATTTCGGCCGAAATTGATACGATGTGATGCAGTGGACAATGTTTACGGCATAGCCTGTATTACGCCGGGACTATATAACTTCTCAATCCGCAGGCTGAGAAGACTTAACCGGTATATATAGGTATATATATACCTATTACATAGATCATATTGATTATTGAACAATAGGAACACCACTATTACGAAATTACTCATTTTAAGCTTTTTATTGTATATTATATAAGGACAATACACTATTAGATATTTTTTTGAGTTCTCTTTCTAGTTATTGGATGAGCTCTGCTCTTAAGCGAGTAGTATCCCCATGCAAGTTTTCCGTAAGGGCTTTCCACTTCCTTGGCAGTTAAGATATGTGCCACATTCTTATGCAGATTCCTTCAGGCAATAATGTCCATAAGCATATTGTAGCGGAAATATCAGGGGTTGCTAACAACAAGGGGTGGTAGTCTCAGAGGCGAGGAGTAGTCGGCACAGGAGCTGCGGAGTGCGATGGGAAAGCTAGGGGTCGTCAAACAAGACCATACCAGATTTTATAAAACTTACTAGAGGTTAGATCACTTTATTTAGCGAGTTACGGATTTTGTGCCCCCAAAGGCAAACGCTTAAATACACATTGCCGGGACTTGCCTGAAATAATTCTAGCAGACTTCAGGCAGTAGTAAAAGTTGACTTTGTTATCGTGCGGTTTGAGACCCTATGTAAACGTGAGGTGTTCTCGCTTCAGCGTGACGGCGACAAGATTTAGTGACGATTGTCCGGTTGATCTGTGGCCAATACATGCAGCTTCAGCAACATGCTATCATAGTTACACTGTTTGTTCCAGTTACGCCACTTTATGAAATCTGATGTAACTTCCGGTTACATCTCTCCGAAAACTCTGACCTACGAATTCTTCTAGAATAGGGCGAAAGGGTTACACTGACCGTAGCGCTTTGCCGTGGGGACTCTTCCTGTGTCCCATAAGGAGACTTGAGAAGAAAGGTACGGGTGCTCCGGCACAGCCAAATTGACGTAAACGAACTATCGCTTCAGTAACACCGTTTATACTTGCCGCACCGTTTATACTGCGTAGCACACAGAATTCATGGAAAAACTTTTATGATAAGGGTTGTGGGTGCTGTAGTCCGGTTTGCCGGCAAGTCCGTGGACCTCTCTCGGACAATTTTCTATGCCCTGACGATGTACAGCGGCTATGTATTTTCTTCTGCTACTTTGCTACAACAACTACTAATACCCATGCAGCGACTTAAATTTTGCTGCAGTTTAAATGGGTGGCCCTTCCACCATGGAAGTACTGGTACCATCTTGGATATGACTTTGGAATGCTTAATTCTTATTACGCTACCTATCGCGCATTGTGTTATGCTGTATTTTCAATATACAATCTTCTTTTCACAGAGAATAACCCTACCCTACCCTACACTCACCCTTCTATTACCTGAGTTCCGTAGCATACCCAAGCGTAACATAAGGTTTGTGGATCATGTTCTGGGGAATACTATTACACACAAGGTCATTATTAATTCCCCTTTATTACTGCCAATATGATGACTCCTTTAAGACCCACATGATTTGTTACTTAAACACATTCTTCAACCAAATATTACTCAATCAAAGTTTAATTATCAAAATTTCTACTCATTTTCCCCTAAAAAATTACATTATTTCAGCAAAGCTTCAAAAGCTACTTTCAAGTTACAAATTACAACATTAATCAACTTTGTATATGTACATATTAAATCCTTTTTTCATAACTGGGCATAAAGGTCAGTAGAACGTGAACTATTCTTTAATTAACTATATTATCACTAATACGTGAATAAAAATTACATACGTAACGAAGCCTGGTAACCTTCTGAACCCTTTATTACAATAATAATAATAATAATAATAATAATAACATGAAACCCTCTGACGAAACGCTCCACTTATCTGGCAGTACCGGTTTAGGTTACCCTTTTGGATATTAGTATAAAAACATTTTCCCTTTTAAATGCAGCTACATTTCTTATCTACCAATCTGTAGAGTGCCCACATATTGCTTGCAAATCAAGTTGTCCATAAATCACTTCTCTAACCAACATGTTCATATGGAGATTTCGACCACCATTTTCCTGGAAGAACAACTGCAGAGCCTCACTCCGGATACTGGACTTTACTGCGATACGTCGAATTTCCCTTTATGTAGTTTAACTCTTATCGTACAATCATCTTCCATAATGAAGATATACTTTCTCCATTGGCATAAGCAGTTGTTTAGGCTAAATTAAGCGTTTACTTACTCAGGAAGCGCAGTTAAATGCTGCCACTAAAACTTCACATTGCTGCATGATTACAGCTGAACTTTCTTGTAGCAACCTTGCACAATCGCTCCTAAACCTTCGTTACGTCTACTATCTCGTAACGAACCTGATGTCGACAATTTAGGGAATCCTGCCCTATATGTATTATATAATGAACCTGGCTCACTGCGTATTCTTGCTTAGCAGACATTACTCCCAAGGCCAATACGACCCTGTTATTGCGATTGGCGACAACTGACGACCCAGGGTAAAGAGAAGTGGCCTACTCGAGGGCATGAAGCAATCTCGCGCTCTCTCTCTCTCTCATGCTAGGGTGGGTTAGCAGCTAAACTCGCAGTCCCATTAATTGATCTACCCCCCCCGTTACAACTTTCAGCTAAGCTTGCAAGTTTGAGTGTATACTCGGTTTCCTGTTGGATCAACTTGTCTTTGCCCATTAGCAGCGGATTTTTAAAATGTATTGTCACTGCAAAGTAAAACTAGCTTCTTGCGTTGTGAAAATCAAGGTTAAGTTCCTGAAACTTGCCTTAATTTTCTCTGCTACATTGTTTCAGCCTCTTCTTTGTCTTGTTCTTCGACGGTCTTCTATGGCTGCTCTACTAATGTCGACGGAGGATTAAGGATATTTTAATAAAGAAATATTTTGGGAGGGCAGTTCAGTTTTCTGTCTCGGCAGTGTAGTGTCAGGTGTGGGGGATAAATTTTGACAAGAGGTATACCTGCCAACCAATTTTACTAACCCTTGAATTTTGAAAGACGGAAACAAAGACAAAAAATCATTTTTCAGGTAGGTAACGAAAAGTCGGGTAAGTACCGCATTATTTAGGTTCAATACCGTCCAAAGATGCGCACGAAGATTTTCGAGAAAATCCCCCATCCCCAGCTACCGCTTACAGTTTTCGAAAATTTTCATTTTTTAAAATAATAACTAACGATTATGATTAAAATGTCATATTAAAGATATTTACATGGCAAATAAAATGTATATCTTGAATTTTCTGGGAATAGCCTTTGAAATCCTCTACATTAGAAAGGAATGTTGTATAACCTTGTATAACTGCTAAACGTTAAGCGATAGACGAAAACGTACCATACGAGAAAGGTAGGTCTCTATAAAACACACAATTTACTTAAAACAAGTTTTCTGTTGCATAAACCGTTTTTTAGATATCCGATATGAAAGCTTCGAATTGTTCAATACTTGTCATTTCTTTTAGTCTCATCGAGTTTCAGCTGTTCGTCGCGATTGCATGGAAAAAAGTATGGAATTTAAGGCTGGCATATTGCTTCCACTTCTTAAACATATGACTATCGCTGTTCACTTCATCTATAACGAATGGTGTAATGTAACTGTTTTTGCAAACATTTATTTGGATTAAAATGTAGTAGATAGAAAAATAAGCTATAGTAAGAATAGTTTGTGTACCCTTTAATAAAGATAGAGGGTAGGGAAAGTCATGTGAATGTATCACATCAGATTTTTCTCTTCGTTCATTCTTGTCACTGATGGGGTTTGTCTCTCTGTCGTGTACTGCTCCCTTGGTTTTCTCGAGACGCACCGTGTTCATACTGGCCCGCCATTTCACTCGTTATTCCTCCGGCCTGATTCACTTTAAAAAACTTACGAGTATCAGCATGGTGTTTTGAAAATACATTTTAAAAACTTCTGCCTCTCTGTCGTCTTCCGTCTTTACAGTTGGATTCTGTTTTTATTGTTCTTTCCTTGGAGGGGGATCCTTTATCGCGACAGGTTGTGATTTACTTATGTTCCTTTCTTTCCCTTAGAATTTGTCGTGTTTTGCTTCTCCCAATCTGAAAGCTGTTTAACACTAACACATCTTCCCTTCAGGTGATGTCGGCACATCGTTATGGTGGGGAATGTATACACGTCACGTGATCATTGCACCCAAGGAAATTATCACCTGTTGCGCATGCGCAGAGGCTCTCAGCACTTCTATCCCTACTTGCTTCAATTCCCTCTCTGTCTCGCTCTCTCTCTCTCTCTCTCTCTCAGAGAGTACATACATAATGTCTTTACACGAGTTATAAAAGAATGCATTAGGATGAAAGTCAAGTGAAGATGGTAGCCTGAAAAGAATTACATTTTGCTAGGTTACAGTGATTTTTGAATTCTGTAAAGGCAATAATTTCCAATGCTATCGTGTGTATGTGTGCACTGGTGTATGTGTCTATGCTTGTAGGTGTATGCATGTGTGTATGTGCTTGCATGTGTGTGTATGCGTGCGTGTGTGGTGTGTGTGTGTGTAAGGGTACTGGTATATGTATGTGTGTGAGTGTGTGCGCTTGAACTGGTGTATGTGCATGCGTTGGTGTATGTGTATGCACTGGTGTATGTGTGTTTGCTGTTGTATATGTGAACACTTGGATGTGTGCAAGTCGAGAAGAAAGAAAGAAAGAGATAGATAGAAAGAAAAAGGAAAAAGAAAGGAAATAAAGAATCGTGTCTAGGCATCGGGGTATCTAAGTATACACCAGGGTTTCATATGAATAACTATATTTGTTAAATACATTTTTAATATGACCGCTCATACTCACCTAGTTTAATAGTTATTAAGCATTAGAGTTTCGCGGGGTAAGATTCGAACTAGGACCTCGGGATACCTAAGAATACCGCGCATTAAACATCGTAATGACATAAAAAATTAAATTATATTCGTTAAATACATTTCAATATATCCATGCATGCTTCCATAATTTAATATTTATTAAACATTACGGTTTCGTATGGTAAGATTCGAACGAGGGACCTCTGGGTATCCGTGAACGTATTTCATTAACCAGGTTAATGATATAATAATGTTTACCTTATCAAAGTATCAATTTGGGATATCCCAGGTATACACCCGTGTTTAATATAAATAATTGTATTTGTTAAAAACATTTTAATCTGACCGCACATACTCTCACAGTGTAATATTTATTAAGCATTAGAGTGTGGCAGGGTAAGAATCGAACTAGGACCTCTGAACACCCTTTCATTAATGAGGGTAATGATATAATATTATCAGAGCATCAATTTCTCATTAGCAATTAAACCATTAAACTTCTTGACTGCAGTAAGATTCGAACACCGAGCTATGGATATCTAAGTATACAGATGCGTTTAATATAGGTAATGATGTATGTTAAACACATTTTTGATATCGCTGTTTGAAAAGAGTCAGCTGCATAAACAGAGAGCTTGTATAACTATGTTCGGGTATACCCGTAGGACTTCGTGAAGACTCTACTGCGCTCAGAGAGAAGTAGCCTTAGGCAGTGCGGGCGCCATGATGTCGGGGTCGAGCGGTGTTGGAATTTATGATCTATCAGGTAAACTGACCTCTCTATCGTTCCCTCGGTCAAACAAAGACAGTGCCATTCTCCATACGCGTACGGGAATTCAATACAGTTGGGATAACGGAGTCTCTTTGTTATCGCTACGCGAGACTGTCTGTTTGTTATATTGCAGCGGAATGGGTGCTACACGGGTGGTCTTTCTAACGAACTCTTGCTCTGGACAATAGAAAGGGATACAATAGAATCTGCTCCCTTTGTTAGTCAACCTTTTGTTAACTAGGGTCCAGCTGTTCTATTGTTACTTTGCACGTGTTCGTTAAACAATGCGGCTAGCGGTGGCTTGTTGCAGTGTGCGGATATGGAGTGGTTAGAATAACGTCTCCGCCGTTGCTACAAAAGCATAATTTATTATACCCATTGTTCATTTTGACAGGTGATTGACAACCATAATTGCTTACCTGTCACGCTATCCATTATACTCAGCAAGATTTATGACCGCACCTGCAAGCAAAAGGTACCGGGGTTGGGGGAGACCTCATTTGCATATGAATACACATTCCTGCATATTAAGTGTTTTTGAACTGTCATTTATCTTCTACTGACTTAGGGGGTTTTCCACTAAAGACCCCTCCTTGAATAACTTACAACTGATCTATACTCGAGTCTTTTTCTTGTTGAAGTTCTTGAATAATGCGGTTCTTTGTATTACAGTTTCTTTAACCATGATCTCTAACACCTATCATCGTTTCCCTACTTCTCCCGTATAAGCGTATACTCTACTCGACCTCTGAGTAGCCTAGCTTTTTTCATCGTATTCCCTAACTCTCCTGTATAAATGCATTCCACCTTTAACATTCGTTTATCTTAGCACCTCCCTCGTATTCCCTATCTCTCCAGTATAAGTCTGTATTCCCCTTCTTCAGCATCTGTCTAGCCTAGCACCTCTCCATGTATTCCCTATCTCTCTCTCATATAAAAGCATTTCCCTCATTCAACCCTGTCTAGCTTAGCATCAGCCATCGTATTCCCTATCTCTCCCATATAAACGCATTTTCCTCCTTGATCCACTGCATCTAGCCTCGTTTTCCCTATCCTTTCCCATGTAAACTCCAAAAACTGTGCCAGATCTCTCTATAATAAACTACTAATGTCGTATACTCTAGGCTATTTTTACTTTCTCTACTACGTATAGTAAGTAGGGGAAGTATTGCATTCCACCCAAAAATTCGATACCGAGATTTCACCGGAAATACATGTTTTGAGACCTCCTGAATCCAAAAAAAGCATTTTTGGAAACATGTCCGTGTGTGTGTCTGTGTGTGTGTGTGTCTGTGTGTGTGTGTGTCTGTGTGTCTGTGAACAGCATAACTCAAAAACGAACAGTCGGATAAGCACCAAACTTGGTATTTAGGTTCAGTATCTTCCAGAGATGCGACACGAAGGTTTTCAAGAAAATCCCCCCACCCCAGACTACCCTTTACATGGAACATTTTTCGAAAATTTTAATTTTCTCAAAAATGGCTCTAACGATTTTGATGAGAATATCATATGTTTAAGATAATGTCATGAGAAATGAAATGTATATCTCGAATTTTCTGGGAATGTCTCCAAAAGTATTCTTCACTGTGAACGACTTTTGCATAACTGGTAAACCATAAGAGCTAGACAAAATGTTACTACACAACAAATGTAGATCGCGTTAAAATACACAAATTATGTCATATACATTTCTTTTGTAGAGTGAACCGTTTTCGAGTTATTGCTTGTTATTTCCTTAAATTTTCCAATACTTATACTTTTTCTCAAATTCGTTATTCATTTTTTTTATGTCCTGGACATGCAAAGAGAATGGAATGCGCCACATAGCAACCAGCGTTAAAATATTTGACTATCGCTTAAAAGCTACCATATTCCCCTTGCATCTACATGAATATTACCAATAAGATTGACATCTCGATATCTCGATTAACATGAAGCATATGGAGAATAAGCGTTTGTAAAATCAGATTGTACAAGAGTAGAGAAAGTCATGTGAGTGTAACACATCAGATTTTTTTTAAAGTGTTGCAGTTTATTGAAATAGCAGATTTGTATACATGGTAAGAGAAAATAGGTTCAGTTAAAGATATTAAAGCAAGAAAGAAATAATTGGCTTTAATGTAGCGGTTGAAATAATTCGTAAATGTTAAAGAAATCGCTTGCACTTGTAAGGCCTTTCAACAGGTTTTAACGTGTTTGGAAAGACGCAACTGTTGCTAGAGAAGTTTACCCTAGCCCTGACATGAAAGAAGCTTGTTAAATTCTGATTATAGCTTAATTCTTCGGTTTTTAACGTATATTCACATTCGGTTAACTCTTATAGGCAAAAGTTTTATACAAAGAGAATATTTTCATAGCATCGGATATATAGTGGTATACAGTTTAAAGAGGATACAAAGTCACTCGTATATTAGCTTATATCAAGTATTTACTCTCGAATTGATAAATAAGTAAAATCTTAAAGCTATAAGGTGTATTTTTAATATTTAGGTTGATTTTCACATTAAGATAATGTAATAGATATTAAAGTCTATGTATATGAAAACGCTCTAAAATTGTTAAATGATTTCAGAAGTATAAGAAAACACTTGTATAGTCTTTGTATAATCACGCCTAACAATAATATGACGTAGAAAGAACAAAACTGTATATGCTTTAAGAATTGGCGCTTACCACATATTTTCCCAATTTTTAGTCTCAAGAGATTTCTCTTATTGCAGATTCTCTCCACAGAAACAATTTAACACTTAGACTTCTCTTGAAGCTTGGCGATAATGTTAAAATATAATGTTAAACAGGCCTTTTATACCGTGTACTATCTATAAAGAAAATTAACGTGATTGATCGAATACATGAATAAGTTTCGTTGACTCTTTTTTTTATTGAAGTTTATTGGGTGTGAATATGCTGCTATGCATTGCCTGTGGAAAAGTAACCAGAGTTTTAGAGAAGAGGAAAAGGATGTTTATTACCAAGAGGGAAAATCAGGCTCTATCCCGGGAAAAGAAAACAAAAACAAAACTGTTTTGGCTCGCATCGGAATATATCGTATCTTTGAAAACAAGCTTCGTATTTCTTAAATATAAAATAGAAAATATTATACTACGCTATAAGCTATAAGTAGCAAAATTCTCCCTTTTTCTCAATGTTTTGTATCGTATTTCAAATAGAATTTAAAAATGTTTGGTTAAGTAATTTAAATGAATAAAATAGTATTGCGTTTCTTAGTTTTAATTTTTGTATCTGCTTAGTCTCTTATATTTTGTGAAAGATGTTGCGGTATTTTATTTCCATAAGTTAGAATTTCTAGCATTAAGAAAAAAAATAGTTTTTATATATAGATGCTGTAACTGCTGTGGTTCTTAGCGTTCCATTTTTATTGGGCGTGAAAGATCGGAAAGGTTGCCAGAAGCCTCCATATCAGGATTAAGGTTCTTTTACGTGCCGTAAATCTACTACACGGGACCACCAGCTTTACTTCTCTTCCGAAAGAAGCCACGCTAAGAATTCTTACCACCGAAAAAAATCTATCGCCCTCCGCTGCGTTTCGACCCGCAACTTGGGAACTGGCATTAGGAGAAACAATTGCTGCAATGGATCACATTAGGAAAAGTATGGAAGGTGTTTGAACGTAGGAAAAGATATTACAGAAGCTTGGGACAGAAATAGTTTGTAAATGGTGGATGGATGGAATTCTAACGTTAACAAAATATCGTATTTCCTGAGAGGTAGAACTTCTAGCATATATCAGATAAAGATATTTTGAAAAAAAAGTAAAGTTTTGAATTTCTTAGTTGATTGAAAATAGAAAGAGAAGTATCCTATTTCATTTAGGCAAGCTTCAAAAAGTGTTGCACCAATCTCTGAAAAGAGCTTTCGTATTTCGCTAATTTGACATGTTATCTAACTTTTTGGACTCTTATATTGCGGTATACATAGAAGTTTTTTAATAGATAAAGAATTTAACACAACTATAAACGCTAGGTCAAAATACTAAAAGCAAAAGTATCGTTTTTGTCAGGTTGGACAACATAAGATTTATCATGCATTACCTTTTCGTTAGACCGTAATATTTTTGGAGAAGGAAAGAAAGGAAAAAATATAACGTATTGCGTTTCACAGCAAGAATCAAATATGGTTTTATTTTGATCTAGCAATCCCCTGAGTTTAAAAGATGTTTTCGTTATTTTGAAAGGTGGTTTTAAAAGGACCAATCCAAGTAAGTAACAAAATAGGATGGATCTTGTTTAGAGTTTCACACACTGATTGTCGCCCTCCCTCATAACGAAGCACCTGTACCAAGGGCCTCTTTTAGAACATGTCGAGAGGGGTTTATGCTCTGGTAGTGACCACTCGTCTCCAGGTTCTGTATCTCTTTGTAAGGCTTTTTGCCTGAATTCAGAGATATGTTTTGAAGCCAAGAAGCGCATAAACACTTCTATCGCCTGTGTGCCTTGCGTGTATAATATGCATTAATAGCAATGTGTTTCTGTTTCTAATATGTTATTATTCCTTTTTTTCCAATAGCTTTTAAATGGATTAGCACTTGCGGAATCCCGAGGTCGCGGGTGCAAACCCAGCGGATGGCGATGGATGTTTTTGGGCGTAAAACGTAAAAATCCTTAGCATGTCTTCCTTCGGAAGCGAAGTAAAGACAGTGATACTGTGTCGTATATTTACGGCACGTAAAATAAACTCAAGCCTGACAAAGAGACCTCTCAGCAAAAATGCCCGGTCTTTCACGCCCAATAAGGAATGGGACGCTAAGAACCGTAGTGGCTAAAGACCGTCCATAAATAAAGATTTAATTCAATTTTAACATGCGGAATTTTTAAGATTTTTTATTTTAAAGTTTTTCATGTCGACTTATTACAAAGCGATGAAAGACGGTTCCAATGAAATTGACTTATTAAATAGAAGAGGCCCCTCTCGCTGTCCTTCGATATCAGTTTGTATTTACGTATTGTTTTATTAGAACGGACTGCTGCCGACTAAAATGTAAACTTGTTGTTAATATGAGAACGACTGGCGACATCAATGGGAGAATCCTATCGGTATGATTATATTACAAGGATATCTACCGATTGTATCATGCATGAATAATTATTAAATGGAGTTTGAAACATAGGTGGAAACTAACGTCACCAACAAATACAATGAAGAAATACCTCTAATTTGAATAGGTAACACGGTTAGTTTATAAATAGAATTAATTAAACAGTTTGAATTAAATCGAACTGCGGGGGTGCCGTGATCCTTTGTAATGACAGAATTAAACTGATAACAGCATTGGATTCAAATTGATACCTCACATCGTATGTCTAACGATTTTAAATATTCAATTCAATTCTAATTATTCAATTAGAATTTAATCTAACTGTTGGAGTGGTAACCCTTTTCACAATGGAATGAAAGTGATACCGGCATTGGATTAAGAGGGCAAAATACCATTTATCTCGTATGTGATTTCATATAGTCAAGTAGATATTTCAATTAAAATTAATTTTGCAATTTGGATTTAATGGAACGGTTGGGTTGGTAGCCCTGTAAGACAATGTAATGTAATTGGTACCGGCATTAGATTCAAAGGGAAAAAACCATTATATTAATACTGCACAGTACACGATTAAGTATGTTTTTAAAATAAAATTAATTATGCAATTTGAATTTAATCGATCGACGGCACTTCCAGTAGCTCCATTTTTCAAAGACGAACAGAGACGCCATAATTTCTCACCTTAAGACTCTCATCAATCAAAATAGACGTCTAACAATCAGAGGAGACGGTGTTGTGCCATGTCACACCTGTCGGTAAATCCTTTGTAGGTGTCTGTGTAAGCGATATCGGTGGGGAGGCGTGATAATTTGACTTGTCAGACCCACGTAAATCAAAATTGACAGGTAACAAGCAATTAGAGCTCTAAGGGGAAATAAATGTCAGCCCTGTCGTTGGTTGGTTTGTCGGCGTCTTTATATAAACGATGTGGTGGTGGGGAACTGGGAAAAAGCGGTGGTTCGAAGGTGTGAGAACGATGAATACTAATTGGATGACGTACCTTTTATTTATGTTCACTGTTGTATTTTTATTTCCTCTACTACTTACGTATAAAAAGGGTGAAGTTGAGTAGTTATTTGAGTTTTGGTATTTATGCTCACTATTTCCTATGAAAAAGTTATCGGAATTTGTTATTTTATTAAAGATGGCTCCAACGATTTTGATTAAAATAACATATGTTTAAGGTATTTGCATGAGAAATAAAGTGTGTTTCTTGAAGTTTTGAGGACAACCGGTTAAGTCCTTTTCAATGCTAATGTGCAGGGTTAGGATTTTTAGGTGCGCACCTTTTTTCTTAGGGTAAATTAAAGCTGTGCGGAAAGATATCACAGTGTGGAATTTTGTTTCTAGTTCCGAAAAGAGGCATTTTTTCTCTCACCTTTTTCCTTTTTTTGGGACCTATACATCTTTTTGGCACCTTTATCCCATTTCCCCCTAGCCATGCCCATAATCCCCTTTTTCCCCTTTTTTCTTTTAAATTGCATTCCAATTTATTTATTAACTTTTAATTAACGTCTCCTCAGCTTGCTGTGTACGTGCAAATAGTAAGCCTACCACTTTCAGTAAATGCCGTGCGGGAATTGAAATCACACCCGCAACAATGGAAAATAATTGTGTGTTCGAAGAAAACCTCTTTCTCTCGCTTTACCGCTATAAAGTAGCCCGCAATAATGCAATTGACAATGAGTGATTCCATCCCACCAGAATCAGTAGCCCGCTGTTCGTGAATGTGAGTTTGTTACTGTGAGAGACGTCATGTGTTTGCGTGGAGGCGAAGGCTGGGTACGCAGAGACGGCAGTAACCTCACCCGCGCAGTTCCGAGAATTATTAAGACTGGGTTCTGCTCGAAACTACTAGTAATCGCTGAGACTGAAGTTCCAGCATGAATGAGAACATTCTGGTAATTGTCGCGGTGTTATAAGACAATGTGGACAGCGAATGGGCGCAAGAGTGACTTGTGTGGCAGTCGCATTGTGTTAGCATGTGAACTAGTGTTAGCTCTCCAAACGAGTGTACTAGTACTAGATTTTACCATGTCAAAGGTGTCCAGTGCTCGATTTATTGTTCTGGCTGAGGAATTCAAACAAAAGTTCATAGACATTGATGGAACTGTTATGCGATGTACTATTTGTGATTCAGGAACATTTTAGATGAAAAACACCAGCGAGATCGCATCAGACAACACATTTCCAGCTCTAAGCATCAAATGAACAAGACTCTTCAAGCAAACAGATCACGGCAACCTCTATTACGAAATGCGTTTCAACAGAGTTCTTCAAAAAGCCAAAACTTTAAGGAATTAAACATTGATTTGTGTGCAGCTCTTACACAAGTAGGCATTCCACTGAATAAGGTGAACCATCCAGCCTTCAAGGGATTTCTTGAAAAATACACAAAGATGTCAATGCCCGATGAGAGTACTTTAAGAAAAAATTACATGGAGTCTGTTTATCAAGAAACCATAGAAAGAATCAAGCAGAAAGTGTCTTGATTGCGATGTGGGAATCATTGTGGATGAAACCATAGACTCAGTGGAACGATATGTTTTTAACATTTTAGTTTTTCCCTTATCAGGGGAGAAAGTTAAGTCTATGTTGTTAAAAATGTACGAGCTGCAGAAAGCCAATGCCAGTACAGTAATGCAATCCATTGTGCACTTCTGCCAAAAACTCTGGCCTACTGGTATCGAGTTTGAAAAATTTCTTTTGATTACGGACCAGGCTCCATACATGGTTTCAGCTGTCAACCAATTGAAACCTTCGTTTCCTAACTTGAAGCATGTGACATGCTTGGCTCATGCCCTTCACAGAGTTTGTGAATCCATAAGGAACGAATACGACATCGCAAATCAATTCATCTCTGCCCTGAAGAAGATTCTGCTGAAAGCTCCGAGCCGTGTTGTTTAGTACAGGGAAATCACTGGCCTGCCCTTCCAAACTTCCCGTTCTCTACTCACTGGGGATCTTGGATTGAGTGTGCTGCTATGTCATGTTAATTTTGAGAAAATTAAAGAGTTTGTGCTTTCTTTGGATCCATCCGACGCAGCTGCAATTTACAAGGCACAGCAACTTCTGTTACCGGAAAAAATACATAATTTGCAGAGAGAACTATATTGTGTCCACAGTTACAAGTACCTGTCTGCAGCTATTAAACGATTCGAAGAACAAGGTCTGGAAAAGCAAAAACAATGGGATATTTTTACTTCCGTGAGGGAGCAGTTAGATGGCGTTGCCAAAGACAAACTTGAATCTGGTCTTCAGAAGAATCCAGACATTGAGGAATTCGCCACATCTGTAGAGTTGCCATTCCGAGTGAATACAAGGTTTCCTCCACTGGTCTCTGTGGATGTTGAAAGAAGGTTTAGCATCTACAAAGACATTATATCTCCTAATAGAAAAAGACTTACTTTTAAAAATGTGGAGATGCTTAATATCTTGAAGTACAACAGCTTCATGTTTTTTCCTTCTTTTGATAAGTGATAATTTCATATACTTGTTTGTAGTTCAATAAATTAGAATAGAGGAAAGAGCAATCGTTGAATTAGTTAAGGGAATCCAAAATCTAAAAATATCTAAAAAAAACACTTATGTTCCCAAAAAATTCTCATTGCTTGTAGTTTTAGAATCCACTTTTATTTTTGACCTAGCGAACGTTTCAGGATCGTTACGAGACTTTTTAAATACCCTTGCGCATTTGGTTGCTAGCTGTTTATATTTTTAAAACTTGATTTTAAGCCGTTTCTTATTTTCAGCATTTCTGCATATTCAAAACGTCCCACACGATGTAGTTTTCATCCATTCATATTGACATTTTTATGCATATTTCAAAAACCCAAATAAATAAAATGGTCATATAATTTTTCTGTGTAATGAATAGCTTTTGCGCTACTAATTTTTTAAGATAACATTGTAAAAAAAACGAAAAAAATGCAAATACAAAACTGCAAACCTTTTTTTCTCTTTAACTAAGAATGGCAGAAAAAAATTATATGACAGATTTGTGATTCCTTGACATATAAGCAACATAAGATTTTTTTTAATTCATCATGGTTGCATTTTGCATATACCCATAATTTTATATTTTGAAAAATTAATAACTTGAAAACTAATTAAGATTTTGGATTCAAATTCATAAAAGGATTATATCTAAAGAAGGTTGACATGTGGTTAAAATTTCAGCCCAATTGAATGGGTAGTTTAAAAAATAGCAATTTCAGTTGTGCATCCCCTTAAATAAAGCAGCACCTCATTGTCCGTTTTTTCACCTTATTTGAGCACCTTTTCCCTTCCTTTTTTCATCTGAAATTTGCACCTAAAAATCCTAACCCTGCTAATGAGTTTTGTGTAATTGGTAAACCGCAAAAGAGGATATTACTGCACAACTGATGTAGATGTCATTAAAGCACAAATTTCTGTTAGAGATATTTCTGTGGCGTTAAGCATTTCTGACATATTCTGTGTTATTTGTTTGAATTTTGATATACCTATTCTCCTTCAAGCGGTAAATCGCATTCCTTCCCTCGTAATGAAAGAGCGTGAAACTTCAAAGTCATCACATAGCGGGGCGCCTTTTAAATATCTTGCTATCGCTTTAGATTACTGTATTCGTCTTATACTTACAACAAGATGTGCAAATGTGTAATTAGAGTTTATTTCCGTTAAAAACAGATAGAAGAATATGTTCCTGCAACAATAGTTTGTAAAAGAGGGATTACAGAAAGTTATGTGTCTGCAACAAATCAGTTTTTTTCTTTCTTTTTTTCTCGCAGGTTAGGGTTTTTCAAAATCCTCCTGTTGCAAGTTTAGGCCTTTCCTAGCTCACCAAACGTATATGCATGAAAGTGTGTATTTTTTGCTTTCCCCCCTTTCATTATTTTCCATCCCAAGAGCAACTAAATTAAATTGATTTTTATTTATGGACACTCTTGAACTACTATGGTCCTTAGCGTCCCATTCCTTATTGGGCGTGAAAGACCGGTAATTTTGCTCAGAGGCCTCTTTATCACGCTTGAGGTTGTTTTACGTACCGTAAATCTACGACACGGGACAACTGGCTTTACTTCTCTTTCGAAGGAAGCCATGCTAAGGATTTTTATGCCCGAAAAAATCCATGGATCTCAGCGGGGTTTGGACCCGCGATCTTGACGTCTCAAGAGCTTGTTCCCATGAATGAAGATATGTTATTTCTGCATATTAAACTTTTCTTAATGTGAAGCAGTTACTGTTATCGCGAGTGACAAATAATTATAATTAATTCGAGTTGAGATAGAAATTACAGCGATTAAACATGCTTTTGATGGTGATTTACTTGCATGAACTCTTGAGTCATGTTCATTTACGCGTATTTATGATCTCTATATAGGTAGTTAGAGGAATCACTTTTCATTTTAATAGCATAATATATAATGAATATGGATGAATTTATTATTGGTAGAGAAAGTACTCTCAGTGAACGCAGCACATCAGAGTATTTATCTGTCTGTGTTTGCGCGCCGGAGGTGAAGGTTGTGTTTCTCCGGCTGCCGACCAGATATTACCTAGCGCTTAACTTACTTGTTTTGTAGTCACATAGACTTGTTGTTCGAGAGCCTTAATCTGCATTTGTACTTAATATTCGACATGATTTCAGCACGTGATATGAGCCAATCAGTTGGCATTTCACTGTATCTTGTTCACAATACGTAAGCTACATCATCATTACAATGATTTACTCGTCCCCAAACTACTTCACCGACAACGCAGCCAGGGTTTGATCAACGGCCTCAACGCTCCTCGCACGGTGGTACTGTAAGGAATTCACAGCAGGATTCAAGGTCTGTCAAGTAATTTCCTTACTTCGAATGAGAACTTAGTGAGAACTTTTTCTCTCCGAACAAAAGAAGATCGTTTTTGCTTCACGTGTGAATCGTAAGTACACAGTGGATTTACTATCGATAAATAGCAGGTTCGCTGTTCTTGATAACATGGATGAAGAAGCTGCTTACAATGCAGTTGCACTTGAAGCTTCTGCTGTACTTATGGTTCCTACGATTTTATCAATTACCAACAAATACTCTCAGATCTGGACTCTTATCATGAATGGGTGATTTCACTACGCAGCAACGTGGCACAACGTTAAAACTCAATACTGCTACTATTGCAGTTTTCAATCAGTTACAAAATTGTTCGAGGGGTCTAAACTTGCCATTTCAACCTTCTAGGAACCCCATAGTAAGAAATTGGAAATGATTCTGCGCAGTGTGCCGTTGTCCTTAACTGATGGTAAGGTTCTTCAATAGTTAACAGATCAGCAATTACCCGTCAATAAAGGGACACGAGCATTTATTAAAAACAATGTATGCCCATTTGTGTCGTCGAATTGGAATACCGAAAATTTTTCAGCTGTTCCACATTTGTCAGGCTATTATCTTCGTTCGAGGGTCGAGGTGAATGTGCTACTATTTCTCAGTGCACCATCTGCCAACACTATGGTCACACGAAGGAATTTTGTCATCTCCGCTCATGCTGCGTCAAATATATGAAAAATCATAATTACGCGGTATGTTAGAAGCCTAAATGCACTGATTCATGATGCGTAAATTGTGAAGGAGCTCATTTTTCAATTACAAGGACTGTCCCAAATACCTCGCTCTAAAGTAAAGATAACTTAGAAAATATGCACGGAGATTAACTGGAGCAACTTGTAACTGGAGTAAATTGCCTTCATCCTCGACGCCACCATGAGCTCCGTCGTCACCGCCGCAGCCTTTTACTGCTGGAACTTTCCAAACGTTAGTTGGTCAGTTCCGGTATTGTGCTTCCAGTCCACGTTGGCCTTCACACACTCAGCGGTTCGAATCACTTGCATCTCATCTGCAAGATAGTTCTGCACATTCCGCTTCTCCACGGTTTAATTTTCTTAATTCTGTTCATACTCTTTTGCAGAATTTGTTTCTTGAGATGAAATCCTGCATTATTAACTTCGTTCTTGGACTCCTACATAATGCTCGTCATCTCTTCTCTCTGGAATTCCTTAGTTGGAGTGCCAATGGAATTTATCAAAGGCTTCGACGGTTTCTGATATTTCTCTTCACACATACTGTCGATATTGCTTGTATTTTTGAAATGCATTTCTTACCAGGTGAAAGTTTTATGTTCCTGGATGTACAGATTATCGAGAGGATCTTCGTACTCCCGTAGCTTCTGGCGGCGTTTGCTATTGTCATTAAACATAATATTCAGCATTACTGTTATTCTGCCGAACCTGCGAAGTATCGAGACTTGCTCTGTTAAAATCCTTCTCGACAACAGTCATGATCTCTGTAATAGTAGTGTATAACCAGGACATGAAGTTTAACCCATTCCCTTGTCTTGATCTTGTGTACCGCCCATGAACGTTTATTCTATTAGCACTATATAGCCGTAAATAAGTTGGAGGAACCAAGGAGGAGAGTGTCAAAAAACGGCGAGGCTGGTTTATGCGCTTGGAATTGCAAGACTTGCAGCTTCTGTTTTCCTTGCCAACGGCTACGTTGGTTCTTGGCGACCTCAACAGCAAACTACTGAGAGTGCAAGATGACCACAACTAGTGGCCATTGACTTCAGCAGATAGCTGACAGATTCTTCATCATTGCTCCGAATAAGCATACTCATTACTCCCATAGTCGCATCTTACCTGAAGTTGCTGTACCGTTATTAAAACACTTCAGACATCATCTTGTACACGTAATGCCTGAGTCGTCCTTTGATCATTGTCCTGTTATCGCCACCTTCCATGTTGAAAAATTGTTTTAGCAACACTTTTACAATCCTGACTAGGTTAGCTGGGAATCTTTACGTAGCAATCTTGATCTGTCCCTTCATCACCCCTATCTTCGCTTTCAAAACAGTGGTAACGTCGATCGTACAATGAAACATTAACCTCGTCCGTTATTTCTGCTCTGGTGTCAACCTGGGAGGCTCGGTTATACGCTGGCCGTCTGTCTCTAAAGTGGCGAGTTCAAACCCGGCCTACACCGATTGTTTTTAAGTGTGCTTAAAAGCGACAGCCCCGTGTCAGTAGATTAACTATCATGTAAAAGATCTTCTGCGGGACGCAATTCCGGCTCACCGGAGGCGCTGATATCTTCCTAGCAATTGATAGCGCCGTTAACAAGCCTCGTCCTTTGTGGTCTAGTGGTTACCATGCTAGCCTCTAGTTCCCGAGGTCGCGGATTCAAACCCGGCGGAGGGCGATGGATTTTTTCGCGCATAAAAATCCTTAGCATGGTTTTCTTCGGAAGGGAAGTAAAGCTGGTAGTCCCGTGTCGTAGATTTACGGCCCGTAAAAGAACATGAAGCCCGATACAGAGGTCTACAAAACATCGACTTCGTCGACAGAGGCAACTCCAGTTTCTCCCCCTGGCAGCAACGCCAGCTAAAACAGCTGCCAAGGAAGCTCAAGAATGTCCTGAATCATTATATCACCACCACCTTTCTTCCGTTTCTCCCATAGGCTGTTCTCTCTGGAAAGAAACGAAGTGGATTCTTCATGAGACGACAGTGATACGGCCATTAGAACAAGCAAAACGTTACTACATGAGACCGTCGGAACATGTGAACTGTTTGCTGACTTCTTTGAGTCTGCTTTCACTCCTCACCCTCCGAATGCTCTTTCTCACAATCAACAAGTCGAAACCTTACTTGGTTCCTACTGTTCTATTCCCCTACCGCTGAAGTTCATATCCAATACATTTTATCTTGCATCACCTAGTTTCCAAGAAGGCTGCTGGGTACGATGAAATTCCTAGCAGATCTTTGAGGAATCGTACTCCCAAAGCTGTTGCTTTTCTGGTTTCTGATTGTAGTGCCCTTAGGTAATTCTCCTGCTTTCTGTAAAAATGCCGAAATTATTAAACTGGGGAAACCTTCCAAATTTCCCTCAAGTTATCGTCCAATCAACCTTCTTCCAATACTGGTTAATGTATTCGAAAGAAAAAATCGAATAAACGCATAACTGAATTTCCTCCTGCTCCCTTTCACTTTGGCTTTATATGTAGAGCCCAGCGTTTAACGAGTCGTCAGCTGTTACTAGTTACAGAGTATCTTGCGTGTGCCTTTAAGATTAAAAAATTTACTGCACCAGCTTTTCTGGACTTCACTCCAGCCTTTGACAAGAAGTGGCATTCAGGACTTTTCTATAAACTGCGTCTCTTTACAATCGTTCAAGCCCTTCTTTTGAATCGTATCTTTTCAGGCAAATTAGAAAACATACCATGTCTACTCCTATTGACGTATCTACTGGCGTACCGCAGGTTTCTGTGCTGAAACCGACACTTTATAACATTTATACTTTCGACGCTGCTGATTTACCTTGAGTGTACAGTTTTGTACACGGAAGACACCGCTCTCTTTTCCTCGCATTACGACATTCTTACTGCTGCCGGTAATGTTCAAACTGCACTTAACTTTATAACCTGGCTCAATATCTTGTGCATTGCACTTGGTCCCTAGAAATGTGAGACTATAACCTTCACTCTTCGTCGACCTCCACTTGCAGTTTCTGTTGTGATTAACGGCAAGTCATATCATCTGCTGGCACCGAAGTTTGAGGAAGATTAACTGATCTCTAATTCTATAGCTCCGTTCTTTTATATTTAATTCTTTATTGTGTTCCCGAGCGACCTGGTAGAGGTTGGCCTCCTTTACTGTTCTTTATTTTTCTAATGGTTTTATGTTTGTTGTTTACTGCTTGTGTAGTTTTTCATTTCGAATATTATAGTGTTCTCATAAGTGTGCATGGCGCTGTATGCTAAGCGGTTGTTGCTAAAATTACAAAAAAAAGTTTTTATTTTTTGTGTTTAGTAAACATTTGACAGTCACAAAACCATTTTCGAATGTTGTGAAATCCCATGGGCTAAAGTATTTATTCAAAGAGGATGTTAAAAATTTGATATTACCATGCAAGTACCTGTATATAATTATGCTTTCTAAGGATTTAAAAACATAAATAATGTTTTACGTATCTAAATAATCATTTAGTAGTCTAGTAATTCTCAACCTAAAAAATACCTCCACGATAAAAAACGGATGATTCTTGATGGAAAAGATGTGCTGATTTTGAAAGTCAGTATAGAAATGTATCAGTCAAGCTAAAAAGATATAAAGAAATTTAAATTCTAACATACGAGGTTTCAGATAAGATATGTCACATTAATCTTTGTGATATAACGATATATGGTGTAACAATGTATTCATGATATATGAAATTTAATTAACAATTGTGGTTTGATATGCATGCAATAACATTTGGACCATACATTTTAAGGGAACACCTTTACCTTTGCTTAAAAGTGTTTGGTAATATATGGTTTCCTCTTGTGTTCCTGCTTGCTCTCCCTCACAAGAAACCAGCATTTCTATCGTTTCTGTGTCCTTACGGCCTTGGTACCTCTTCTCTATGATGAAACCGTTGCCCTTGTTCATCACTAACATCAACCAGATTTTCCGGAAAAAGTCTAGATGTGAATGGAGGAAATGTATTTTTAAAGACATCGACAACTCATGTCTTTGTAGCATTTCAAAAAATTTGACACCAACGTTTTATAGTTGCTTTCCTTTGTGTTTCCGAGAAAACCACTCACAATCCTTCTAAATGATTGCCAAGCTGCTAATTTAACGGTTTGTAAAGTTTTCTAAAATATTTCGTCCTGCGTGAGTTTTCTGATTGGAGGTCCAACAAAAATTGCCTGTTTCAATTTTGTATATGTTAACTGTGGAAACGTGCCTCGCAAATATCGTCCTTGTTGAGTGCCTTAACAAAGTTCTTGCATCAGCCCAAGTTTTATATGTAAGGGAGGAAGAAAAATGTTATCAAGCTGTACCAGTGATGCCCCGGGACATAGTCCTGCCTCTTGTACCACATATCACAAAACCCCCCTTGCAAACCGAGCTGCATACCAATTACTTCAAGGTCACCACAATATTCCAACAATGAGCCTCATATTTTAAAACACGAACAATTGGTAAAAGCTACAGAATAGAAATTCCTTACCATTATGAAGTAATACCTTAAGCCGAAATTCGATGAATTTATGAACAATCGCCAGTCATTTGGATTATACTGAATCCCTAGTTGACTCATCAAACCATTGATGTCTGTACACAAACACATATTCCCTTCCATAGTAAAATTGTTTCAAATTTTTTATGTGTTTTCCGAAATTTAGTTTTTGTGCCAGGTGCACGTAATTTCCATTGTTGTAGCCTAGAAGCTAGAAGTCCAGAAGTCTACTTCCTCTATAAAATACCTTTCACTTTCAGAACTATCTGGTTGAAACTCACGATCTTCTGAAGTAGAGGCCTCTAAGTCCGGGCACAATTCAGCCTGGGAACCACCATTGCTATTGCTGCTCAATGTCACCTAATCAATCCTGCATGTACCTCAAATCTTGAGATTGTATTTTACATGGCAAACTCACAGCGTTACTATTTGTTGTACATATGGTGTGGCAAGAACCAACAAATCATATATGTACTTGATTGTTACTTCTGCATCTGTCATGTCTAGCAAAAGTGAACATGTTACTCAGTATCCAGATTTACCTTCTACCATGCATCCTGTTCCACATAACCTGTGCCCGTACCCTCTGAGGTAGAAGTGATACAGGATTGATTAGGTCACCAATTTGACACCACAAGTTTAAACAATATGTACGTTTAGTACTGTTATAAATTTTATACTGTGCGTTTTGGGAGTAAATCGTCCACAGACCTTAAACAAATTGTCCGGATTATTTCTGCGTTTCCGATGAGAATTAACGCTTTACATTGCACCACTAAAAACAGTTACACTGAGTGAAAAACAAACTTCACAATATACTACACTGCTGTCAGTACATTCACAATGAGACTGATTGACGGTTCGTTTCGCTTCATCTTTATGCATTTTGTAAGTACATAAGTAATCGTGTAGAACAAGGGTGGCCAACCTATGACACGTGTGTTACCAGCTGGCACGCGAAATCATTTCGATGTTGGATATCTAAAGCACCTAAAAATTGTGATGTGATGTGCCATTTTAAGCATTATTTTCAGAATCTACGCGTGAAAATGGATTAAAAATACGTATTATCTTCGTGGAAGTAAATTTCATGTTGGGTAGTTTAATTCGTACTTATAGAGTGAGGTAAACAAGAACTTGGTACATACTTGCATATCAGGTACATGTTTAACCCTAGGTAGTTTTCCTAATCCAGAGCACAAACTCATACTCTAGTAGGATCGATGAAGCGGAGCATAACCTTATCGGTTATTGCGAAACAAAGGGTTATTGCCTACACACAAGTTCGATAGTTTTAGGCATTGAATTTTTAAAAAAAAAAAAGTGAAAGTATAACTTGATGATAAAGTTTTTCCTGCCATACTAACGTGAGACATAGAATTAAATAAGTTTGGAATAGATCGTAGAATTAATCTGAACGCAAAACCACATATACAATTATTCTTGGTTTTAAACAATGAGACTTCTCAAATAAAGTTAACTTTAACTTTGTGCTTTAAGGAACATTTAACGGATAGGAACAACTTGGAATTGGCAAATGAAAAATACCATCCCACATCGAGGTGACACTCCTTTTTCGAACCACAAAAAGAATTTTGCCTGCCATAAATTAAAAAGCGTTTTAAGCTTAGACTGAAGGTATGCTACTCAGAATGGCTGTGACTCCCCATTCTGCTTTCCATGCGTTCCGTTTGGTGACAATAACCACTGATGAAATAAAAATGCGTGATGCGTTTAATTCACATGTGTAAAAAAAATTAAGGTACATGAGTACTTAGTTTATATGCTGCTTGGTAATCTATTTATAAAATTTGCGATAGCTCGAAATTTGTTCTGCATGAGAAAAGCATCTCTGGTGGTAGTGTTGGAGCGTGTTCCATCACACAAGATACAGCACTGTTACAGAGGAGCACGGGAAGCCTGTGATATGCTTAAAAGGTAGTTTTGGTATTTTTTACTGTTTGCATGGGCCGACGGCGAGAAGGAAGAGAATGACGATTTAGCACTTCAAAACTATTTTACTTACTCTTGGAACATTCAAACTTGCAGATGCAAGTGTTTCGGAGTTCGTTGCTCACAAACATTTTTATTTGACAAATCGTATGTTTTAATGAGATCTACATTTCTTCCTGTTTTGTCACTTACAGTTTCTCAGTTATATGGCAAAGTCATATATAAGAGAATATATATAAGAGAAAATAAAAAATCTGATGTATTACACTCATATGACTTTCTCTACTCTTGTACAGACTATTTTTACAAACGCTTATTCTCCATGTGCTTCATGTTCATCGAGATATCGAGATGTTAATCTTGTTGCTAATTTTCTGGTAGATGCAAGGGAATATGGTAGGCTTTAAGTGATAGTCAAATGTTTTAAGAGCTGGCTGCTATGTGGCGCATTCCATTCTCTTTGCGTTACCAGGACAAAAAAAATGAATAACGAATTCCCATTTGAGAAAAAGTATAAGTATTGGAAAATTTAAGGGAATAACAAGCAATATCTCGAAAATGGTTCATTGAACAAAAAAAAGTATATGACATAAATTGTGTATTTTACGCGATCTACATTTTCTGTGTAGTAAAATTTTGTCTATCTCTTATGGTTTACCAGTTATGCAAAAGTCGTTCACAATGAAGAATACTTTTGGAGACATTCCCAGAAAATTCGAGATATACATTTCATTTGTCATGAAAGTATCTTAAATATATGATATTTTAATAAAAATCGTTAGAACCATTTTTTAAAAAATTAATATTTTCTAAAAAATGTTCCATGTAAAGCGTAATCGCGGTGGGGGATTTTCTTGAAAACCTTCGTGGCGCATTTCTGGAAGATACTGAACCTAAATATCAAGTTTGGTGTTTATCCGACTGTTCGTTTCTGAGTTATGCTGTTCACAGACACACACACACACGGACATGTTTCCAAAAATCTGATGTATTACAATCACATGATTTTCTCTAGTCTTGTACAAACTATTTTTACAAAGGCTTATTCTGCATATGCTTCATGTTAATCGAGTTATAGAGGTGTTAACCTTATTGCTAATTTTCTTGTAGATGCAAGGGGAATTGGTAGGCTTTAAGCGATAGTCAAATATTTTAATAGCTGGTTACTATGTGGAGTATTCCATTTTCTTTGCATTACCAGGACAAAAACAATGAATAACGAATTCCCATTTGAGAAAAAGTATAAGTATTGGAAAATTTAAGGGAATAACAAGCAATATCTCGAAAATGGTTCACTCAACAAAAAAAATGTATATGACATAAATTGTGTATTTTAACGCGATCTACATTTTTTGTAGTAGAGTTTTGTCTATCTCTTATGGTTTACCAGTTATGCAAAAGTCGTTCACAATGAAGAATACTTTTGGAGACATTACCAGAAAATTCGAGCTATACATTTTATTTGTCATGAAAATATCTTAAATATATGATATATTATTGAAAATCGTTACAGCCCTTTTTGAGAAAATTAAAATTTTCGAAAAATGTTCCATGTAAAGGGTAATCTGGGGTGGGGGGATTTTCTTGAAAACCTTTGTGTCGCATCTCTGGAAGATACTGAACCTAAATACCAAGTTTGGTGTTTATCCGACTGTTCGTTTCTGAGCTATGCTGTTCACAGACAGACACACACACGGATATGCTTCCAAAAATACCTTTTTTGGATTCAGGGGGCCTCAAAACATATATTTACGGTGAAATCTCGGTATCGAATTTTTGGTGGAATACAATACTTCCCCTACTTACTATACGTAGTAGAGAAAGTAAAAATACCTTTTTATTGTTTCTACTACGTATAGTAAGTAGGGGAAGTATTGTATTCCACCCAAAAATTCGATACAGAGATTTCACCGGAAATACATTTTTTGAGGTGTACTGAATGCATATAAAGCAATTTTGGAAACATTTCCATGTGTGTGTCTATGTGTCTGTCTGTGTGTCTGTCTGTGATCAGCATAACTCAGAAACGAACAGTCAGATAAACACTAAACTTGGTATTTAGGTTCAATATCTTCCAAAGATGCAATACAAAGGTTTTCAAGAAAATCCCCCCCACCCCAGATTACCCTTTACATGGAACATTTTTCGAAAATTTTAATTTTCTCAAAAATGGCTCTGAGGATTTTGATTAAAATATCATATATTTAATATACTTTCATGGCAACTAAAATATATATCTTGAATTTTCTGAGAATGTCTCCAAAAGTATTCCTCATTATGAACGATTTTTACATAAGTGGTAAACCATAAGAAATAGACAAAATTTTACTACACAAAAAATGTAGATCGCGTTAAAATACACAATTTGTCATATACATTTTCTTTGTTGAGTGAACCATTTATTGCTTGTTATTTCCTTTATTTTCGAATGCGTATACTTTTTCTCAAATTGGAATTCGTTATTATTTTTTTTGTCCTGGTAATGCAAAGAAAATGGAATACTCCACATAGTAACAAGCTATTAAAATATTTGACTATCGCTTAAAGCCTACCATATTTCCCTTGCATCTACAAGAAACTTAGCAATAAGATTAACATCTCGATATCTCGATTAACATGAAGCATATGGAGAATAAGCATTTGTAAAAATAGTTTGTACAAGAGTAGAGAAAGTCATGTGAGTGTAACACATCAGATTTTTGGATTCAGGAGGCCTCAAAACATGTATTTCCGGTGAAATTTCGGTACCGAATTTTTGAGTGGAATGCAATACTTCCATTACTTACTATACGTAGTAGAAGAAGTAAAAATAACGAAAATGATGAAATGTTTAAAAGTTTAAGTTAGTTTGGGAAGGGGGAAATTTCGTCTGGACCTTCTTGTTGCATCCTTGAAAAATGCAAGGCCAACTAAATCTGAAGTAACGTATTCAGCCGACTTTTCGTTTTTGTAGGTGGCAGACTAAGCAGAGAGAGGGGGGAGCGGGGAAAGGGAAGGAAGCATTAAAACTTCATGATGTACATAGTAATGTAATTTGGGGGAGGGCTGAATGACTTAGTTTACTACCATCTTCCCTGCTATCTTTGTAAATATGCGCATTTGCCAGTAAGTACGAACGATTAAAGACGAAAATGTATTTTTCTGTTGTCTACATTTACAAAGCAGTAAAACAAAGTACGAGAATGTTCTCTACATTTCTCAATGTGGCCGAAACATTGTCATGTTGAAATGCATAATTCTCCTCCACCCAGCATACAGTTGGTCTGTGTTCAATCATATGAAATTCTGTGGTTAAAGATAAGCCATTTAATTGTTTGAGAATGGCAGTATTTGTGAACAAGAAGGGCAAACTCTCCTAATAATAATTAGTAGAGTAGGTATGAAAATAAATGATAGTGGGTAGAGAAAGTCATGTGACTAACAAAAATTTTAATCTCCATTTCGGCTAGGTATGTGAGGTTTTTATACTTCACAAACAGACTGAAAGCCATGGTCATGCTTTCCCCGTAACAGGCCGGATAATTAAATCGCCCTACATTTGAAAAATTACTTTGACTAATGAATGTTAATTGCCTATGCTGAAACAGCGTCTTAACCCATAATATTTAACATTAAGTCGTCTGTTGTGTTCCCACGCTGAGGGCACACACTTTTAGTGCTTGAGCTCATTATCTCTACCAAAAACAATCCGTTTTTATCAGCTTTAATTTTTCGCATAACCTGTTAATATCGCTCACTCTGCTTCTGTGAAGAGGAAACTGAGTTAACCACGTAGGCGTAATGCCATGTTTACTGTCAAGATGTGGAAATAAGCACAATGCGTCAATTAGATAAGATAAATTTCACTTCATTGCCGTCTCCCACGTTTTGCTAGTTATGTGAGAACCACAGCCTATCTTCAAGTTTTTGAGAGAATTTGGTAAATCTGTTTGAGTTAAGTGAAGTATTTTAAAGAATGATTTTCAAGGTAACCGTTTGTCCAACAGTATGCCGTATGTAGTAATATAATAAATCCTTCATAGCCCGCTTCTGTGATGTGTTTGCCTCTCATTCAAGAGATCCCGAGTTCCAATATGGGTTAGGGTGAGTTACCTGAATAGAGTTTTATCCTCGGCTTTCCCTTATCCTGAGAAGACAAATGTGGGGTTACTTTAAGCTTTATGGACCCCCAACTCATTTGAGCATCATTTCGCCCATTTCACTCATTCATTGTCCGATATGACCTACCAGGTTAAAGAACGTTAAAAAATGTTTCCCATCTTGTTTGTAATTTCGTGAACCGGACCATATCAAAGGCTTCGAGAAATTATCCACAGAGATGTAACCCAAGTGATGTTTGTTATGACGTTTTGTGAATAGACTTAAAAAAGCATTAATTCTTATTATATATCATTATTCATTATTATATATGCATATCTGTTTCATTCATGAGCAGCCTTTCCTTCATTTTAGTTTATTTACCTTCTGCAAAGTATTGAAATTGATTATCTCGTTTCGAAGTTTTACAGCTATAGACGGCAAAGAATGGTTGAAATTGAAGTAACTCTAGAATTGGATTGTTCAGTATTAAATGCCTGGCATGCGAACGGAGGGCCTAAGAAAGAGCATTAACTTTTATACCATATGTAAACTAACTAAATAATACCAATTCCCAACCCTAACCAGTTCTTTCCGCTTTGACAGTGTTTTTAATTAGGTGTGCTTTGAAAACCTATTTTTTATTTTATTTCGTGATAGAATTGAAGTTCTTTCTCCAGTACTGCTTTCAAGAGAATCCTCCAGTTTCATTGTTCTCGCAACTGCCATTTCATTTTTTGTCTTACATAATTTTTTTTAACACTCCTTCAACTGTAACATTTTATAGAAAGAATGAAATTTGTGCTCTTTAAGAACGTATAGTGCAGATTACTGTTACAAAAAACAGTTCAGCACCGATTATTATGTTTCTGATTGTTTCTTTAAGTGTTTACAAAAGTCCTATGTTTATTACAATATATAAAATCCTTCTCAACATCCCTATGCTTGCAAAAAGAACACAAATGACCTTAAAGTTGGCAACACTGTTTGAAAATTTTCTGCATTGCAACTCAGGTACTCGTGGATGTGCCTAATCTTGCAATCATTATGTTATGATTAAGAAGGAGTGTTTCGTAGAATAAAAGACACAAAAGCTGCGTAATATACATTATTTAATTCAGTGATAAAACTACATTTCTTACTCCATAAGTAATTGAAGGGCCTCCGGCCTTTACATACGTTCATAATCTGTTGGACCAGACTGCTATTTCAGCATCTACAGTATTTCCTGCGCTACCATTATGAGGGCTCAGTTGAAATGGTCCAAAATGGAATGAAGTTTAGCAGAGACCTTGCCCTATTCTCCAAGATATTCCAAATCCGCATCAGAAGACTTGGTTTTACTCATTTGCAGAAATGTCTCGGATGTTCTCCCTAATGTGACACTCCAACAAACAGTCACTCACGCTGGTGGTGCCCTCTGTGGATTCCGATGAATAATTATAGCTTGCTCTGAGCTCCGTGCATATATTATCTACACCATCTGGATCACTTACTATTTAGCGAGAAAACGAACCATCTTCTGCAAGCTTCGCTGCCTTATTGGACGGACGTATATTACCATCCTATTATTTAGTTTATACTCACATATGATTAAATTAAATATGTTTCTGGTCATGTTTAGTGTTCTATTTAATACCAATATAAATCGGATTGGAGAAAAGTTAAAGAAACATTAATGATGAATTCCCCAAACAAATTTCTTTGCCAATTACTTTTTTATTTACATCAATTATCCCTCTTTGGCATTTAAAGATGTTGCAACTACTGTTAATGACTTCTGTTTATCAATGCTATAGTGCCGTAGTATTCACTCTGGTAAATCTACATCAGAACCGAGTTAAGTATTAAGACGTTATATGGTCAGTAGTATATATATCGGGTTTCACGGTCAAGCACTTTAAGAGGAGGTAGGTAGTACTTTGAAGGCAGGGATAGTACTAGCTTCCGGTATGACTCATCCGCTCATAACCGTGGGTTCACATGATATTTAATTGCTTTAAATGGGTTTAATGGTTTTTTTATTTGGTTTAATTGTCATCTCCGAACACGTTTTCATGTTAAGAGTAAAGACGACCTAAACGCCATGGGGCTTCACAGCCAGATTCAGTGGATTGGGAAGTTTGAGCATCATTCCCGGCGACGTGTTGGCTTTTAGAGCAAAGGTGACCTAAACGGCAAAAAAGGGGGGTCATCTTTTGTCTGAGAGGAGCGGTCGACAACGGAACCTGTAATCCATTATTCAACAAGCAAAATGCGGGAGGTCAGAGTGAATAGAATCCAGGGTGGTCTTGAGAACTGAACATACTAATGATTCCCACGCAAACTTGTGCCCCCGAAACATATACTGGCTATAAATCTTTCAAGCCCGGGGCAGCGGCAAAAAAAGGGGGGTTATCTTTTGTCTGAGGAGCGGTCGACAACGGAACCTGTAATCCATTATTCAACAAGCAAAATGCGGGAGGTCAGAGTGAATAGAATCCAGGGTGGTCTTGAGAACTGAACATACTAATGATTCCCACGCAAACTTGTGCCCTCGAAACATATACTGGCTATAATTCTTTCAGGCCCTGGGCAGCGGCAAAAAAGGAGGGTCATCTTTTGTCTGAGGAACGGTCGACAACGGAACCTGTAATCCATTATTCAACAAGCAAAATGCGGGAGGTCAGAGTGAATAGAATCCAGGGTGGTCTTGAGAACTGAACATACTAATGATTCCCACGCAAACTTGTGCCCTCGAAACATATACTGGCTATAAATCTTTCAAGCCCGGGGCAGCGGCAAAAAAAGGGGGGGTCATCTTTTGTCTGAGGAGCGGTCGACAACGGAACCTGTAATCCATTATTCAACAAGCAAAATGCGGGAGGTCAGAGTGAATAGAATCCAGGGTGGTCTTGAGAACTGGCCATACTAATGATTCCCACGGAAACTTGTGCCCTCGAAACATATACTGTCTATAAATCTTTCAAGCCCTGGGCAGCGGCAAAAAAGGGGGGTCATCTTTTGTCTGAGGAGCGGTCGACAACGGAACCTGTAATCCATTATTCAACAAGCAAAATGCGGGAGGTCAGAGTGAATAGAATCCAGGGTGGTCTTGAGAACTGAACATACTAATGATTCCCACGCAAACTTGTGCCCTCGAAACATATACTGGCTATAAATCTTTCAAGCCCTGGGCAGCGGCAAAAAAGGGGGGTCATCTTTTGTCTGAGGAGCGGTCGACAATGGAACCTGTAATCCATTATTCAACAAGCAAAATGCGGGAGGTCAGAGTGAATAGAATCCAGGGTAGTCTTGAGAACCGAACATACTAATGATTCCCACGCAAACTTGTGCCCTCGAAACATATACTGGCTATAAATCTTTCAAGCCCTGGGGCAACAGTAAAATTAATGGGACAAGCCAGGTAAAGCCATTAGCCCTCAGGGATGCTGTTCCTATCCCACAGCTCCGCCCGCAAATACTACGAATGCACATGCACCTCCCCGCTCCTTTAAAGAAGTATTCTAGAGCGTAATTTTTTAACTTTCCATAAACACTATGATATTATAGGAGAATACAACATGTTCACTGTACTCTCTGTTCGGACACTTCTTCACTTTCAGATAAGTTTCGAATTCTGTGAGACTTTTGAATTATCTGCCAGTTAAATTTTGACATATACACAAAATTATTATTGTCTGTTTCTTTTATGAGGAGCACTGGGGTTTCATAATACAGTTCTATTATGGCAATACTGCTTCTTGCGGTGTAGCCGCCTTCAAGCACGAGTGCGGGTGGTTGCATCTTTCTTCGGTGTGTTAGCGCGGGTAATTCGCTCTTCTAATAGCGTCAGCCTTCTATGGAGATATTCAAACGTTTTATTGTTCTTCCTCCCGGTGGGCTTCTTAGTGGCGGTCCTGAAACGTTACACATTGCATCTATTAGAAACATGTTTTCTTTTCAATAGAATCGCAGGTCTCCTGAAAGGAATAGCACATGCTAGATACCACACAGACAGTGACGTGGCGATTACACTCTATTTAAGCATGAGTGTTCTTTCATAGATATGAAAGTAATACTCGCTGTATTGCCTTGCGTAATTCTGCTCGTTTCCTGGGTGAATGTTCAGGAGTCACCTTGAGAAGATCGTCATCTACTTGAAGATTGATTGGTCATCTAAAGTCAGCAAAAGCTGCGGTGCATTCGAGAAATCTACTTCATCTATGTCATCTCTAGGGATAGGTGTTGTCTGACGATTTCTGGAACAATTATAATGATTTTTTAAACATTAGATATTCTACAATTTCGGGCTGGGTAAGAGCATGTAGTTATTTTCAATACTACTTACCTTAGGTTTCTCTGTCTGAGTAAGCATTCAGCGCAGTTTTCATCACACAGGAAGTACGACTTCATTTGATCGTGCACCTCTGGCTTCTCGCATAGGGTTGCATGCGTATGATCATTACAAAATTCAGATTGGTAGTGGACCGCGTGGTTGGTTACAAGGACATCAACATCATGCACGTCTCTATGTTATTCCTCGTCTGCATCCCCTCCTCTGAATGAATTAACATGTTTCAAATTCGTTAGTTCCTTTTAACATTAAGTGTAGCATAGTATTCCCGAGAAAGGAATAAAAAATGGTCTACTTACAGGCACCTTCTTCTGTAGACTGTACAGTTCTCTGTGCATATTTCTCTTGAAGACATATGATATGAGGGCATGTTACAGACAATTGAATGTATGAATCCGTTACACTCCTCTTTGTGGTAGTAGGTGTAGTGATATGCTTCCTGTCCACACTCACTCGAAAGATCTTCCATTCTTGTCATACTAATAATGTCCAGATCGAGAAACCCTTTCTACAATCACGTTCAAGTAATACTTTCAGGATGCTAGGCCGGGGACCTTATATAGCAGTGGTATATTGGTGGGGATAATTGCAGAAGGAGCGGGGAGGTGCATGTCCATTCGTAGTATTTGCGGGCGGAGCTGTGGGATAGGAACACCATCCCTGAGGGCTAGTGGCTTTACCTGGCTTGTCCCATTAATTTTACTGCTGCCCCGGGGCTTGAAAGATTTATAGCCAGTATATGTTTCGAGGGCACAAGTTTGCGTGGGAATCATTAGTATGTTCAGTTCTCAAGACCACCCTGGATTCTATTCACTCTGACCTCCCGCATTTTGCTTGTTGAATAATGGATTCCAGGTTCCGTTGTCGACCGCTCCTCTCAGACAAAAGATGACCCCCCTTTTTTGCCACTGCCCCGGGCTTGAAAGATTTATAGCCAGTATATGTTTCGAGGGAACATGTCTTTTGGGTCTTTCTTATTCTAAAACAACCATGTAACTGACGCTAGGAATTCTAGGAGTTATACCAGTGACATTGAAATTGGCTGTGAACCCCCATGGCGTTTAGGTCACCTTTGCTCTAAAGTACATCACGTGATATGAAAATACCACTTAAACTTCCCACTCCGCTGAATGTAGCTGTGAAGCCCCCATAGCGTTTAGGTCGTCTTTGCTCTAAACATGTACACGTGCACGGAGATGACAACTAAACCAAATAAAAAACCATTAAACCCACTTAAAGACCTATTAATACCAATTAAATATTATGTGAACACACGGTTCTGATCGGATGAGTATACTGGATGCTAGTACTACCCCCTCCCATCAAAGTAGTACCTATTTCCCCTTAAAGTACTTGGCCGTGAAACTCCATATATATACCGTTTTAGACCAATAAATTACTACCATTTAAATATTGGCAAAGTATAGAACATTAAATTCACAAAACACTATTTTCAAATCCTCAAGTAATGCAGGCAGAAGTAATGCCTTTCTAGACGTATTTGAAGATACTTGGTCTCCAGATTTATCCTTGTCTAAAGAGTGCATTATTTCATTACTAAGAGCAATTATATTGAAAATGAAACACCTTTTCTACTGTAAAAGTAAGCTAGTTTAAGAATATTAGATATAGTTAACAGATAGCTCCAGGCCCTTGAGTTTTGTTGGAACCCATTTATCATAGGTAATCCCAGGAGAAATTAGGAATTTATCCGATGAAACTCGCAAACCCGAATGGGATTTATTAAGATTATTCCATGAATAAAATGTGACATATTACATAGGAGGTGTGTTTTTAAAGTAAGTACCGATAATTTAAAAAAATAACAAAATATCACATTGCAAATACTTTATTATCATTCATTACCTTACACTACTTCTCCACATAGTCACCACCGTTATTAGGCACTTGTATCCGAAAACCATTTTTTTACGCATTCTCAAAGAATGATGCCGCCAGTGATGGAAGCCACGTCTGCACTTCTTATTTCACAACATCATCGTCGTTGAAATGTTTTCTAAGAAGAGTATCTTCAGATAAAGAAACAGATGAAAATCGCTTGGTGCAAAGACGGACTGTAGGGAGGGTGTTAGAATTGTTCCCAACCAAATGATGCGATCAGATCTTGAGTTTGTTTGTGTGGCCGGGCATTGTCACATATTACTCTTTCCCCAAAAACCTCACACAATTGGCGATGAGTGTTTGTTGGCGTAATATTTCCCGCATTCAAAAAACGGATCACTGATCTGACTTCACATCGGCGGGACGCTCGATTGTTTTGAACATTTCGAAACGCTGTAACAACAGGAAAGCATAAAGTGACTATCCCTCACAGCTGTGTGTGTATTCCTAATGAATGGAGGAAGTCATCGCACATACTCAAAATCGGGGCTACAGCGATGTAGTGACAAAATATTAAAACGGTACTTTAAAAACACATCTCATAGATAATCACCCTCTTACTTGCGGTGTTTAAAATCATCACCATTGTATCAGCCGTCAGATGACGGCATAATAAATGAACAATCGAATGTGTTACGGAATACTAACCAATGCCACCAAGAGTGGGAATGAGGAAATAGTCAACCTCAAAATTAAGATAAGGTAAAATTCAAACGCAACAGGCATTATTTTCAAGAAGATAGTTTAATAGTTTACTTAAATGTGCATTGTTTAAAAATATAGTTTTCAAAGTTAAAAGTATCTACTGGTGTCAGTACTGGAAAAACAAGTAGAAGTTCTAGTAAGATTCCGTAATTTCCAAAATTGACGAATGGTGCTACTGATTTACCTGCAGAAGTAGTTCAGTGAAGATTGTGGCATGACCTGTTATCTATTATTATGGTTATTATTGTTATTTATTAAATCTTACTTTTGTATTCCAAATTGAATCATGTTTGATACTAACATCAAGATGGCATACTCATAATATTACGGTTAAGTAACAAGCTGACGTTTTATCCGATAAAACCGCATCCTTGCAAAACAATTGGTCGATATCCTAGGTGTTGCTACGTGGCGTACGAATGGAATAGTCACTATAATTTAAAATTCATATACAATTCGAATTCAAATACATTAATCTCGTAGTCTACCATGTGTTTTGTATGTCCAACATAGATGTTCAGTACAGAGAACACGATGACTATTACTAATGCCTACGTGTGGCATTCTCTTCATTATAAGTCTCCCTTCGTGGTTTTGTTAGCTTCTGGTAGTGATCCGGGTACCGAAGACATACATTGCTCCCAACCATTGATTTCAAGCTGTTTGACGCTACAGAGACTGACCTAATAACATTTCTTTCAATGTAACGTCATACTGCTTCTCTTATATGGGATCTGTATAAAACTAAATGATTACACGCACACCTAACAACATTCACCAAGAACTATCTCTTCATTCAGGCAAAACAGTTATAAGTGCTGACTATGTCATTACCTTTTCCGAATTTTTTGTTCGAGATTGTCATGCCAACCTGTAAGATTTGAATAACATTATTGTAGTCTTACCAAATATGTATGTATGGGGGTGGAAGATTCCGTGAAATTCGTTAAAGAGATGAATAGTTTTGAAATATTCTCCATATCTGTCAGACACAATTACTTGCTCAAACAGGAGGGCATTCGGACGTTTATGAGCACAAGGCTTCGTTTACAAAATTCACGTTGTAACTGCGAAGAATGTTTTATTCGATAGCATCAGACCTCGAAACACTGGTTTCCAATGAGGATATGTGCATTTTTGCGCCAGCCATTTAGTGGGTTGGAAGATAAACAATTCCATTCATATTGTATAGCACTACCACGTATAGTAAGTAAGGGAAATATTTCATTCCACCCAAAAATTCGATATCGAGATTTCACCAGAAATACATGTTTTGAGGCCCCTGAATCCAATAAAAGCATTTTTAGAAAAAAGTCCGTGTGTGTCCGTGTCTGAACAACATAACTCAAAAATGAAAAGTCTGATAAATACCAAACTTGGTATTTAGGTTCAGTATCTTTCAAAGATGCGACACGAAGATTTTCAAGAAAATCCCCACCCCAGACTACCCTTTAAATGCAACATTTTTCGAAAAGTTTTATTTTTTTCAAATATGGCTCTAATGATTTTGATTAAAATATCATATGTTTAAGATACTTTCATGGCAAATGAAATGTATATCTTGAATTTTCTGGGAATGTCACTAAAAGTTCTCTTCATTCTGAATGAATTTTGCATATCTGGTAAACCGTAAGAGATAGACAAAATTTTACTACACAAAAAATGTAGATATCGTTAATACACACAATTTGTGTGATATATATATATTTTTTCGACTGAACCGTTCTGTTTCCAAGACATTCGTTTTTGTTTGAACTTCGCAGTACTTATACTTTTTCTCATATGGGAATCCATTATTCGTCGTTTTATGTCATTGACATGCAAAGAGAATGGAATGCTTCACATAGCAACCCTACCATATTCCCCTGCACCTGTAAGAAAATTAGTAATACGATAGTTTCTGCAAATTTTTATATCGATTAACATGAAGTAGATGAATAAGCGTTTGTAAAAATAGTTTGTACATGATTAGAGAAAGTCATGTGAGTGTAACACACAATTTTTTGTTATCTACAATCCCCAAATAAAGCTGTAACTATAAAATAGGAACTTAGAATTTAATAGTCATTGCCGTTATTCGTCGTTTCTCTTCAGTCTCTGCCTAGCGAATTCCCACATAGTTTTTACGGGTTAATGCTTCTACTTCTTCAACCCTCATCTTTGTAGGACTTAGAACCCAATTACTTACAAGTCAATGCCTTGGGGCAGTAGCCTGTTGAGAAGCAAGCAAATTTTGGATCATAGTCTACTCAGGAGGGGTGATTAGCCCAATGCCTGGTATGGCGGTGAAGAAGAAGGAAATGAAATGTAATGATGAATGGGATAATAGAAAAATTCGGGGATCAAATTATTCAACCTCACTAGCGACCGAGGAAAATCAGGGGAAAACTAACGGTCAGATTGATCAGCCCGGGAATTTGAATCCGTATGCTTGACGCGCATGTTACCGCGGCGTC
The DNA here is from genome assembly GCA_030765065.1 of Deroplatys truncata. NCBI lineage: Eukaryota > Metazoa > Arthropoda > Insecta > Mantodea > Mantidae > Deroplatys > Deroplatys truncata. The sequence goes on from CM060982.1 coordinate 10,430,952, forward strand.
ACTCCTCGGTGGCTTGATGCATTATTATACCTATAATGTTATAGATTCGGTCATTGTAAACAATAAAATGAAAAACTATAGGCTGAAGGTGTCAAAGCTACGCCTTATTTTTCTCTTTCAGGATGAACGTATCAGAAACTACACTACTGCCCCCAAAATAGTATACAACGTCCATGTATCTATCCCCCATTGGTTATACTTGTCCTGTAGCCGAATGCTAGGTAACCGAGCGCCATGGGTTAATGATTCACAGATGCTGTCACCGCATTGTCTCAGGACTGCAGTGTCATTTACATGAACACTGGGCAATAAAGAAGGTTAGCTGTAAATAGCTATCCAATCTCATGAAACCTGTTTTAAGTTATGGGTTTTCCCCACATTTTATGAAAATAGGAATCGTGCTTTAGGAATGGATGCAGCACTAAAATGAAAAATTTTAGTAGCGATATTTTTTAATAATAAAATGTGTTGTTATGATCAATGGAATAAGTGCACGCATAATATACGAGCTAAAGTTGTAGGCAGTTTGTACTTGTTTCTACCACATACATAGTAGGTAGAGAAAGTATTGCATTCGACCCAAAAATTGATATCGAAATTTCAACGAAAATGCACATTTTCAGGCCCCTGAATCTAAAAAAAGCATTTTAGACAAAAACCCGCGCGCGCGTTTTTGTGTGTGTGTGTGTGTGTGTGTGTGTGTGTGTGTGTGTGAGTGTGTGTGTGTGAAGGGTATAATTCAAAGCCGAAATCTCGTTTAAATACCACACTTGATATTTCAAGTTCAATATCTGCCAAAGATGCGAAACGAAGATTTTCATGAAAATCCCTCCCCCCAAACTCCCTTTACATGGAAACTTTTTCGAAATTGTTTATTTTCTCAAAAAAGACTAAGAATTTTGATTAAAATCCACACATTTAATATATTTACATGAAAAATAAGATTTATTTGTTTAATTTTCTGAAAAGTCCCCTTTATTGTGAATAACTAGAAAAACATAATAGATAGACTAAAATTACTACAGAAGAAATGTGGAGCTCATTAAAACACTCGTTTTTTGTCAAATATATTTTTTTTCTAACGGTATTCCATGTTTTATTACAATTGTGCAACTTTCCTAATAAAAAATTGAATTGTGCTGTATTTATGGGCGCTTTTTAACTACTAGGGTTCTTGGCGTCCCATTCTACATGGGCATGAAAGACCGGATATTTTGCTCAGAGGCTCTTTATCAGGTATTGGTTCTTTTACGTTCCGTAAAGCTACGAAATGGAACCACTGCTTTACTTCCCTTCCGAAGGAAGCCATGCTAAGGATTTTTTGCGGAAAAAATACATCGCCCTCTGCAGTTTAAACCCGGGACCTCGGGAACTAGAGGCTAGCATGCTTTTTTTCTAATATGCTAGATAAATACCCTAAAATGCTAGCATTTCACTAAAAAGTGTCCTCTAACGGACATCTATGAAGTACTGCAATCCTCCTTTGTTTATTTGTGTTTTTCCCCTCTTTCTTTCACTTCATAGCAAGCGCTGGTTACCACAAAAGAAACATTTGAATGCCATTCTCGCTTTAACTATGAACTCCTTGTTTAAATTGAGAAATCAATTTGCTAATCTCATTTTGGGCACAAATTAAACATCTGTGGTAATTAAACTACAGTGTACGAATTGCTCTCCAGTGACTTTCGCTTCCTGGGAGTGCTACCTGAACCACTTTCGTTAGGACCGTTTCATTTTAAATTATATTTTATTATTTTTTATGGTGCTGTTTTCCGGCGTTCCTTCGTGTTTCTTTTGGTTGTTTCGTTTTCGTGTTTATGTTCTAAGACTTTTCAAAATGCCTACTAAGAAAGGAACCCGCCTTCATTTTAATATTAAGAAGTGTTTTTTCGTGAAGAGATTGCTGATTCACTTAAACAAAATAAGAATATAAAAACATGCAGTGCACACGTAACGTGGTGATGGCGTTAGGTTTATCAGTTATGACAAATGTTAATGCTTGCAGTTCTGTTGTAATTGATAAACTTCGTCGTTCAGGTAAAAGTTAACACTTGAAGTCAATTTCAAATTATAATGGAATTGTGTCACATCCACCGTATTTGTGCGCTGATGAGGTGTGAGTGCAGGATACTGTAATTGATGACGTAAACGAAACCTGCAATGCAATGACATAGTTTTGAATTACAAGGAATCAAACCTAGGGGTTTAGGCAGTGTGCTAAAACAATTTTTCCACTGTTATGAGTATGGTGTATTTTCTGCACAGCAAAAGCAATATCTTTAGTAGTAAAACGATGAGAGTTAAAGGCCAAAGGCAAGATGCCGCCTATTGATAAGGATGTCATCCAATTAACTTTGTACTGTCATATCCCTTTTTCCATGCCGCCGGCCACGCCCCCTCCTTTGTGTCACCGCTAATGGATGTGTCATGTAGCTGTCAGGTTTGATTGACAAGGGTTTGATAACGATGGTCCACGTGTAACCCTTTGTTCTCGCCGCTGGCCACGCCCCCTCCTTTGTGGGCTACTGAAGCCGCCTTCCTGAGAACCCAGTTCTCGTCGCTAATGGGCCCACAAACGAAGATGCCGCCTATTGATAAGTGTGTAATCCAATTGACTTTGTAATATGATATCCCTTTGTTCCCTACGCTGGCCACACCCCTTCTTTGAGGACTACTGATACCGGCAGCCGGAGACGGCCGAACAATGGGCTATTGTTCAAAAGGTGAGGTATGAAAACACTTAACACTTCAGGCTTCAAATAGAGCCGCAGGTCTGAGAGCTGGGACAAAGGCATATTGTTCTCGTCGCGTGCCGCCACCCCCGCAAATCGATGGAAGAGGTAAAGTTCTAAATATCGGTGTCAAACAATCAGGTAATGTTTGTCCATGCATAACATCATCTAACGTTATTGAAAGAAATCAAGGATTTATACTGCTAACGCCCCGGTATCACGCACCTAAAGGGCTGGACGCAGGCAGACAATCGAAGTACCCCACTGTCACTGTATTTGATTCATCAATGTAATTAAACGCTGCTCGTCGATCGATGAATGCAATTATTCCAATTAAGTATTTTTTATTGTTACAGTATAAAGAGTACCCCGCTCACCCTGCAAATCTTTTTTTCTAAAACTTAACTAGATGGTTATTACGCGCGTTTAATTATTACGACTTATAACACTTGTTTAATTCTGCTTTGAGGGAAAATATTTTTGGACTTAAAAGAATATTACTTCACTTAGGCGAATTAAAAAAATATATGACTAAAAGACAGCACAAATAGCTAACTCAGAAAAATACCTGAGGTGCTAACCAGCGATTCTTTCCTGGAAAACCCTAGCGCACGCTCCCTCTCTAACCAGCGCTCTCGCGCGTAATGAACCGGTTCCTGCCTCATCCTTTCTGTTACACCTGGCATGCACCACCAGGAGCCAGCCAGTTCCTCGCTGCTCTCTGGCGGGCACTGAGGGAAGGTTCACTCTAGTCGCCCACTTCCGGTCTGGGAGGAACAAAATGGAAGTGCCATTTTAGGTTTTTAACACGCGATAGCGGCCATGATAGGTCTTTATTATGCCAAGAAAATAACGAACGTAAATCATTTGGAATGGTGATTAAGAACTTCGCGTTTCAAAGGTTCTTATACGGTTTGTTTACACGTAGGATTGGCTCTGAAAAATAAAGAAAGAAATAATGAAATATGGACTAATATTATAGTTAAATATTCCATGCAATGCGTTATTTATAAATAAATAATGAAATGTGGAGAGTGCCCTAAACAGTAAAGACAATAAAACATTCCCTTTGTTGTTCCTTTAATTAACGTAGGAGCGATCATAACTAAAACTCATTTTTTTTATTCGCGCAACAAAATGAAAAGACGTTTGTAACAGACCCGTGATTGTTTAGACATGCACTGTCTAAAGCCGTGTTTCAAGATTTGTCTAAGGTTTGTTTACACGTAGGGTCGACTCTGAAGAATAAATAAGTAATGAAATACGGACTATCATTATAGTTAAGTAATACATGCAATGCGTTATTTATAAATAAATAATGAAATATGGATAGCTCCCTAAACAGTCAGGGCAACAAAACATTCCCTTTGTTCTTTAATTAACACAGATTAAAGAGCAATCATATAAAAAACCCATATAAGTATCGCAAAAAGGTGTATATAACATAGGGAGGGGACCTCGAAAGAAAGATGTGTTGAGTACTCTAGCAGAGAGGTCGAATCATTGGGAAGACCTCAAATATAAATTCGATATTCGGTTAAAATCTTTTCTAAATTAAGTGAATACGTGAAAGCTAACGCTCGAAGGAATTAAAAACGAATGAATTAATTCATTACACGCAACTATGTATATATTTCGAATGAGGGTGATGGAGGGGAGCTTAGGCATATGCATAGAAGTGAAAAAAGCATGCTCTCTGGAAACATTCGTCATCCAGACAGTGATTGGTCTCAGGACCCGTAGACGTGGGGTTGGTTGGAACAGACACCAGGTTCAAATCTTTACAAGGTAGGGACTCCGCCCTTTGCCTGTCATGCTCCCTGGACCGACCTAACTGCACAACATCACGTTACAGCAACACGTAACATCACGCAACCAGCGTAACCAGTAAACGTAACCAATGTAACCAGTAAATGTAACAAACGTAACCAACGTAACCAGTAAATGAAATCGACCAAACCAGTAAATGTAACCAATGTAAGCAGTAAATGTACCAACGAAACCAGTAAACGTAACCACCAGACGTAACAAGAAGATGGGGACTGTGAGCGGGAAAAAGGATGCTTTCTGGAACAGGCGTCATCCAGACAGGAATTACATGCCTATCTAAGCACGATGTGCAGACCTATGCCGACCGTCAACTCTATCCAAGAATTAGATGTCTATTTAACCACAATGTGCAGACCTATGCCGACCGTCAACTCCATCCTTCAGAAGGTGATACATCGTCGCCATGTAGATGGTAGAGACGTGCGACTAGCGGGAACGGTCCTAGAGCTGGAAATGTTAGGGACGCCCAGCGCATCGCCGGCTGTACAGGTCTATACCGACCATCAAACTTTCCTTCAGAAGACAATAGATCGTCGACATGTAGATGGTAGAGACGCGCGACTTGCTGGAACGGTCTGAGGACTGGAAATGTTAGGGACACTCAGCGCATCGCAAACTGTTTAGATCTATACCGACTGTCAAACTTTCCTTCAGAAGGTAACGGATCGTCGACATGTAGATGGCAAAGATGCGCGACTAGCTGGAACGGTCCGGGAGCTGGAAATTATAGGGACATCCAGCGCAATGCAGACCGTACAGATCTACATCGACCACCAAACTTTCCTGCAGAAGGCAATAGATCGTTGACATGTAGATGGCAGAGAGGCGGGACCAGCTGGAACGGTCCGGGAGCTGGAAATGTTAGGGATGTAGAGCGCAATGAAAGCTGTATAGATCTATACCGACCACGAAACTTTCCTTCAGAAGGCAACAGATCGTTGACATGCAGAGGGCAGACACGCGCCACTAGTGGGGACGGTCCGGGAACTGCAAATGTTAGGGATATCCAGCGCATCGCAAGCTGTGCAGATCTATACCGACCACCAAAATTTCCTTCAGAAGACAACAGATCGTCGACATGTAGACGGCAGAGACGCACCACTAGCTGGAACGGTCCGGGAGCTGGGAAAGTTAGGGACACCCAACGCATCGCAAGTTGTACAGATCTATAGCAATCTCCAAACTTTACTTCAGAAGGCAATAGATCGTCGACATGTAGATGGCACAGACGCAACAACAGCTAGAACGGTCCGGGAGCTGGAAGTGTTAGGGACACCCAGCGCATCGCAAGCCGTACAGATCTATACCAATCTTCAACTTCATCCTTCAGAAGACAACAGATCGTTCGACATGTAGATGGCAGAGACGTGCAAGCAGCGGGAAGGGTCCGGGAGCTGGAAATTAGGACACCCAGCGCAATGCAGACTGTACAGATCTATACCGACCACCAAACTTTCCTTCAGAAAGCAATAGGCCGTCGACATGTAGATGGCAGAGAGGCGGATCAGATGGAACGGTCCAGGAGCTGGAAATGTTAGGGACATCCAGCGCAATGCATGTTTTACAGATCTATACCGACCACCAAACTTTACTGCAGAAGGAAACAGATCGACAACATGAAGATCGCAGCGACGCGCGACTAGCTGGAACGTCCGAGAGCTGGAAATGTTAGGGACATCCAGCTCAATGCAGAATGTACAGATCTATACCGACCAACAAACTTTACTTCAGAAGGCAATACATCGTCGACATGTAGATGACAAACTTGCGCCACCAGCTGGAACGGTCCAGGAGCTGGAAGTGTTAGCGACACCCAGGGCATCGTAAGCTGTACAGATCCATACGAATCTCCAACTTCATGCTTCAGAAGACAACAGCCCGTCAACTATGAGTATATTTAATATAATGTCCTAGAAATGAATAGGTGCTTAAGTCGAATTCTTGCTCCCATTTTAATTTTAAATACAATATTCTTCTTATCACCCCCTCCAAATCATATTTCTTTGTTTAACATCCAATAAAAAACAACCAGTTTCGTATAGCAATGTATAAATAACGTATTTCATGTATTATTTAACAATAATTTTAATGTCGGTAATGAAGACGATGTACGGTTTCTCTTGATATAATTTTCCCGGAGCAATGTACGGATCTTATGATTTTTAGAAATGGAGTTTGTTTAAATGGTATAAACAGATAACCATTCTTCACGATAATAATAATAATAATAATAATAATAATAATAATAATAAATTTGATTGCTGTACTGAAAAAGGGAATTATACTTAGAAATAATTGCAATAGTTAATTTCTTATAAAGTATTACTTAAAATCTCTATATCTATCCATGACACCTAAAGAAAATATATGAAGAGATACACTCGAATGGCTTTACATTTACGGGTGTTTAAGTAGTGTGTTCTATATACAGATCTATACACCATAGCCTCTAGAAAATATATGGCACCTGAGCTTATAAAGACGCTTAATGGGAGGGTTTGCTCTTATCCGGTAACTAACCTAACCGAGACTGGAACTCGGGCCCTCTCGAATGTGAAGTAGACACGCTACCCCTCAGAGAAGCTTGCTATTTATTTATTATCACATTGGTGCGATGAGGAGAATCTATAATTTTTAGATGTCAGGAAAGCCCTTGTATGTCATTGTCCTTGTCTAAACCTGTATACACCTATTCCATCAGCTATTACGCACAAACATGATTGCCTTTTAAATTTCTGGTTTGTTACCCCTGTCAGTTTAACTATAATTTAACTATAATTTTAGTGTAAAAATAACGAAAAAGAAAGTATTGTTTCTCTTGATATAATTTTTCCTGGAGCGGTAATACATGTAAACAACGAGAATTTCCAGTCATGAAGCTAATATTTCTGTAAGGAAAATACGTCGTTTGTATAACATTGGGGCTATTCTTTTAATACGTGTATTGCTTAAAACCCACTCAAGTGTTATATTTGAAGCATTCACCTGTATATGGGAGATGTTATCTACTCGGGAGAGAATCTTCTTTTAAAAGCGGAATTTCCCGAGACCTGGATTACGCGTCTTCACCCGGGGTATACAGCATACTTTGCAAGGGCTGTACAACTGAATATCTTATTGTCGAATTTCTCGAAGACCACTGGTGAGCGTCTTTAGAAAAGATTTTAACCGAATATCGAATTTATATTTGAGTCTTCCCAATGATTCGACCTCTCTGCTAGAGTACTCAACACATCTTTCGAGGTCCCCTCCCTATGTTATATATACCTTTTTGCGATACTTATATATTTTCTAAGATGGGAAAATATGTTTAGGAAGCCCGTGTATTATTTAGCTCGAGTTCAGGATGCGGTTTCCCGCTGGTATTCAGTACCGCTTTAGACATTGCATGTCTAAACAATCACGGCTCTGTTACAGGCGGCTTTTCATTTTTGTTGCGGGGATAAAAAATGGGTTTTTTATATATGATTGCTCTTTAATCTGTGTTAATTAAAGAACAAAGGGAATGTTTTGTTGTCCTGACTGTTTAGGGAGCTATACATATTTCATTATTTATTTATAAATAACGCATTGCATGTGTTACTTAACTATAATGATAGTCCTATTTCATTACTTATTTATTCTTCAGAGTCGACCCTACGTGTAAACAAACCTTAGAAAAAATCTTGAAGCGCGAAGTACCTCATCGCCCTTTCAAATCATTTACGCTCGTTATTTTCTTGGAATAATAGAGACCTATTATGGACGCATTCGCATGTTAAAAACCTAAAATGGCATCTTCCGTCTTGTTCCTCCCAGACCAGATGTGGTCGAGTAGAGTGAACCTTCCCGCAGTGCCCGCCAGAGAGTAGCCAGGAACTGGCTGGCACCTGGTGGAATACCAGGTGTAACACAGAGGCAGGTACCGGTTCATTACGCGCGAGACCGCTGGCTAGAGAGGCAGCCTGCGCTCGGGTTTTCCGGAAAACAATCACTCGTTAGCGTCTCCTGTATTTTTTTGAGTTAGCTATTTACGCTAACTCTGTCTTTTAGTCATACATTTTTTAACTCGCCTAAGTGATGTAATATTCTTATAAGCCGCCCCCCAAAAAAATTCCCTCAAAGCAGAATTAAACAAGTGCGATTAGTCGTAATTGTATTCATGGATCGACGAGCAGCGTTTAATTACATTAATCAATCAAATACAGTGACGGTGGGGCACTTTGATGGACTGCCTGTGTACAGCCCTTTAGGGGCGTGTAACCGGGACGTTAGCAGTATAAATACTTGATTTTATTTCAATAACGTTAGATGATGTTATGCATGGACCAAAATTACCTGATTGATTGACATCGATATTTAGAACTTTACCTCTTCCATCGATTTGCAGGGGTGGCGGCACGCGACGAGAACAATACCCCATCGTCCCAGCTCTCAGACCGGCATCTATTTGCGGCCTGAAGTTTTCAGTGTTTTCACACCTCACCTTTTGAACAATAGCCCATTGTTCGGCAGTCTCCGGCTGCCGGTATCAGTAGCCCTCAAAGAAGGGTTTGGCCGGCGTACGGGAATAAAGGATATCACATTACAAAGTCAATTGGATTACACACTTATCAATAGGCGTCATCTTCGTTTGTGGGCCCATTAGCGACGAGAACAATAGCCCCTTGTCCGGGTTCTTGGCGGGCGGTTTCAGTAGCCCACAAAGGAGGAGGGCGTGGCCAGCGGCGTGGAACATAGGGTTACACGTGGATGATCGGCATCAAACCCTTGTCAGTCAAACCTGACAGCTACATGACACATCCATTAGCGGTGACACAAAGGAGGGGAGCGTGGTCGGTGGCGTGTAACAAAGGGATATCACATTACAAAGTTAATTGGGTTACATCCTTATGAATAGACGGCATCTTGATTATTGGCCTTAAACATTCATCTTTTTACTACTTCTCTTATTACGAATGAATCCATGTATGATTTTTGGTCCACACAGTTGTAATCCAGGGGTGTTGTACAGTGAGCTTCAAATGTTTTCAGACTGACCAAGGGTTGTAGAGGAAGAGGGGAAAGAAGTGTCTTCTCGACTAGTCATGCCTGGCTATAGCCAACAGTAAGTGCCGGTATCGTCTCAAAGGTCCCATTTACTGCCGTGTATGCTAGTATAATTCAGCGACCTGACTCTAAGAGGGAAAAAAAAGACGAAACTTAATACTTTTCTCTTTTCTAGATCTATTCAAGCGAAATAAATTAACGTTTTCTTTGCATAATATGTTGTTTAAAAATCAAATAATGCACTCTTTATGCGGGTGCTTCGCAACTTTAAGATTCAGTAATTTTCTTGAGAAACAACGGTCGCATAATGTATACCTTGTTTTTAACGTTTGTTGCTAGTAATAAATAATAGTTTCATAATTATAACAAATAAGAACGTTCTACACGTACTCCGAAGCAGAGAGTATATATTACCTTGAATATATGTTCCTTTTGTTTTTAGTTTTCGTAGATATTGATCACAACGTTGAGCGCTAAGTGTGTAGTTCCATACATTTGGAACACCTCTGATAATATTTATGTAATGTTTTAAAAATATGGAAGCAAAAGTAATTTTAATATCAAACTGTTGAAGCAATTAAGTGCAACATTAAATTTCCTTCAAAATGAGATATTTTTTGCGTTTGTTACTGAAAAACGAATAAAGAATGTTTTAACTGAAACATAATTCCCCTCCCACACACTCACAAGAGAAAAGAAGAAAAAACGTGACAGTCGTATAGTGGACGTAGTTTAAAAACACCTATATAGGTATTGTATCCAAAAGGAGAAAATGTTAATAGATACGAGGAAACAACGTTTAGCGCAAAATATGCAGTTTCTATATAGCTGTTTTATTCGGTTAAAATAACATACAAGCTAAATTTTCAAAATATTGACCCGAAGTGTTAATGCAGACAGGTGGATGTGCTTTTGTTGCAATTGGTTCATTTGAAAGCACTCTATTCTGAAAATTAAATTGCTTTCAAGTTACAAATTTGGAGATGCCCCCCCAAAACAAAAATACTTTGTATTACGATTCGCGTTCTGAATTCCTAAAATGCTTCTCTTCTCTGGAATGGTATGTGTAACGGAGGGAACTCGACCCCGATGCAGTGAATGTGGATATTGTTGCTTGTGCCCCTCAATGGGACACTCCCGGGAGGGAGGGACGAGGTGAGAGACACCGAGGTACCGGGCGGCCGGAACCGGGAGTGACGACACAGCTATGACAAGGTTATTAAACTTTCCAGATTGAGTCGCCCTGACAGTCGGGCAGGCAAACTGGGGACCCCACTCCACACAGAGGGTCCAACGGCCCCCAAGAAGCGGTCTGTATACCCTGGCAACCAGCCGAAGACCGAGAGACGGATAAGATTCTACAGAGAGTATTCTTTTTCTCCGCCACGCTGCACCGGAATACCATCGCGGACACTTCCAACCCTGAAACAGACCTAACGGGGTTAAGGATGAATAAAATGAGGAATGGAACGATATTCGGGGACTGAGAGAAATCATATCAGCATTCGCCTGACGACCCGAGAAAACTCTCGAAAAAAAACCGTGGGTCAGATTGGGCGGTCGCCGGGGAGCGAACTAGGGATCTCCCGAATGCGAGTCGCAGGCGTTACCGCGGTGCCAAGTGGACGTATACTGGAAGTACCGTAGTTCTAATCTCGACTATGACATTGAATTTTTCAATTTGATTGTATCTTTCCAACCTTGTCCTACACACGGCTTGAGTGAAAGACACTTCTTGTTAATTGAGGTGAAACTGCAATTACAAACTTCGTTGTAAGTATAAGAAGAATGCAGTAACTCGAACGATAGTCAGATTTTTATGTGGTGTCTTTGAAACTCCACGCTCTTTACATTAGCACGAGTACAATCTAACGCATTGCATTCACATAATTTTCTCTTCTCACCATTCTACAAATTCCTTTTTCTAAATCTAATTTATCTATTTCTTATAATCCAGATAAACTTGCAAATCACATTTAACCCATCTCCGTGGTGTGGGGTCTACCTCACGTTCTAAAGGTCCCGAGTTCGAAACTGGTTAGAGTGAATTACCTGGATACAGTTTTTTCCCGCGTTTCCTCTTATTCTGAGAAAACGAATGTCAGATTCTAATTTCTAGGGACCTCGGACGCATTTGAGCATCATTTTAAGCATTTCGTTCATTCACCGTCCGTAATGGCCTATCCGGTTAAAGGACTTTAATTAAATACCAAAAGAACTTCACATTTACACATTTCGTTGTAGTATATGTAGATAAAGCGATAATCACATTTTCAAAAAGCATGTCACTAGGTGATGCTTTGAAATTCCATGCTGTTTGTATGACCGCGACAAAAACAAAACGAATAGCGATTTCTCAATTACAAAAGGTATTCAAAGCAATAACAAAAATATCTTGTAAATAGTTAATCTCATAATATATGTGTATAACAAACTGCGTGCTTTAACGGGGTCTGCATTTCTTGTGTAGCAAAACTTTGTCCAATCTTTTAGAGTTTACCAATTATACAAAAGTCATACAGAATGAAGACTTGAGAGGCTCTTCTCAGTAAGTTAAAAAAATATATATTTTGTTTGTCATGAAAATATTTTAAACCGAGAGTATTTTAATCAAAACCATTAGAGCCATTTTTGAGAAAACAAATTTCGAAAAAACTTCCATGTAAAGGGTTGTTCAGGGTGGAGGAGGTTTTCTTGAAAATCCTTGTCACATCTTTGAAAGATGCTGAACTTAAATATCAAGTTTGGTATTTAACCGACTTTTCGCTTTGGATTTATGTAGTTCATCGACACGCAGGCATATAGAGCTTTTGCTATAAAATATGTGTTGCATGCACATGATTTTCTCTACTCACTCTTCTACAAACTATTCTTACAAAGCTTATTTTCATCTATGTCATGTTAATACCGATAAACCTTCATCACTTATTTTCACAATTCGTTGTAGATAAAACCAGAATATATTAAGCTAAAGCGATAGCCAAATTACTCAAAGCTGATCGCTATGTGATAGCTTTGGATTGGTTGGCTACGGAGAAGACTCGGCGCTGAGCCACATAGTGGATATTGTGTCTACGCCCTACAAGGGGGCGTCTCCGGGAGGAAGGATGAGGTGAAACAAGACACCGGGCGTCCGGAACCAGGAAAAAAGGCACAGGAATGGCAGGGTCCCCCTAAGTGTTCAGATAGAGACTCCCCGTCAGACGGACAGGCAAACCGGGGACCCACCCAGCTCAGAGGGGGTCCAACGCTTCTCAAGGAAGTTGACAACCAGCGGAAAGCCGGGGGACGCAGAAAGTAACAAAAGCATCCTTTTCCCCTGTCACCATCGCCGACACTTCCAACCCTGAAAGAGACCAACGGACGAGAGATGAAGTGAAATGAGAATGGAGATGAAATGGAGGTTCAGGAAATTTGGGGATGTGAGAATCCTTCCCAGCATTCGCCTGGCGACCCGGGAAAATCCCCCAAAAAATCCATGGGTCAGAAAGGTCGGCCAGAGGAATGGAACCCACGGCCTCCCGAATGCGAGGCACGGACATGGTAGCTCTGAAGTTCTGTTCTCTTTGTATGAACACGAGAAAGAAAGAAAGAAAGAAAGAAAGAAGGAAGGAAGGGAGGGAGAGGAGGGGAGGGGAGGGGAAGGAAGGAAGGAAGGAGTAAGTAGCTATTTGCAGTTGAAAGAAGTATAAAGTATTTCAAAATTCAAACTAATAACAAAGAAAATTTCAGAATAGGTAAATTATAAAAGTTATTTGACATAAAATAAAAATGTTTTTGATATAATTTTTGTGCTTTAACAAGATCTACAGTTGTGCAGCAAGATTTTGTCTCTCTTTTATTTACCAATTATCAAAAGTCATTGACAATAAAGACTAATTCACAGACTATTCCTAGAAAATAAAACACTACATTCTATTTATCATGAAAATAGCTTAAACATATGTATTTTAATCAAAATCCTTAGTCATTTTTGAGAGAATAAAAAATTTCGAAAAATGTCCAATGTAAAGGGTAGTTGGAGTGGGGAATTTTCTTTAAAATCTCAGTATCTCATTCTTGGAAGAAGTTCAACTTAAACACTAAGTTCCGTTTTTAATCAACCTATTGCTTTTGAGTTATGCTGTTCGTGGATACACACACGCGCACACACACACACACACACACACACTTGGACCATATTCTAAAAATAAATTCATTGGATTCAGGGGGTCACAAACGTGATTTCTGGTGAAATTACAGCATTGAATCTTTAGGTGGAGCATAATACTTTCGCTACATACTGTAGCTATGTAATAGAGAAAAGAAAAATGCTTTCTTTGGATTCAAGGGTCTCAAAACGTATATTTCCGTTGAATCTCGTTATTCAATTTTTGGGTGGAACGCAATACATTCTCTACTTACTGTAACTACGTAGTAGAGAAAATAAAAATGCTTTCTTTGGATTCAGGGAGTCTGAAAACGTGTATATCCGGTGAATCACGTTATTCAATTTTTGGGTGGAACGGAATACATTCTCTACTTACATTAACTACGTAGTAGAGAAAATAAAAATGCTTTCTTTGGATTCAGGGAGTCTGAAAACGTGTATATCCGGTGAATCACGTTATTCAATTTTTGGGTGGAACGCAATACATTCTCTACTTACATTAACTACGTAGTAGAGAAAATAAAAATGCTTTCTTTGGATTCAGGGAGTCTGAAAACGTGTATATCCGGTGAATCACGTTATTCAATTTTTGGGTGGAACGCAATGCATTCTCTACTTACATTAACTACGTAGTAGAGAAAATAAAAATGCTTTCTTTGGATTCAGGGAGTCTGAAAACGTGTATATCCGGTGAATCACGTTATTCAATTTTTGGGTGGAACGGAATACATTCTCCACTTACTGTAACTACGTAGTAAAGAAAGTAAAAATGCTTTCTTTGGATCCAGAGAGTCTCAAAACGTGTATATCCGGTGAATCTCGTTATTCAGTTTTTGGTGAAACACAATACTTTCTCTACTTACTGTAACTACGTAGTAGAGAAAGTAAAAATGCTTTCTTTGGATCCAGAGAGTCTCAAAACGTGTATATCCGGTGAATCTCGTTATTCAGTTTTTGGTGAAACACAACACTTTCTCTACTTACTGTAACTACGTAGTAGAGAAAGTAAAAATGCTTTCTTTGGATCCAGAGAGTCTCAAAACGTGTATATCCGGTGAATCTCGTTATTCAGTTTTTGGTGAAACACAAAACTTTCTCTACTTACTGTAACTACGTAGTAGAGAAAGTAAAAATGCTTTCTTTGGATCCAGAGAGTCTCAAAACGTGTATATCCGGTGAATTTCGTTATTCAGTTTTTGGTGAAACACAATACTTTCTCTACTTACTGTAACTACGTAGTAGAGAAAGTAAAAATGCTTTCTTTGGATCCAGAGAGTCTCAAAACGTGTATATCCTGTGAATCTCGTTATTCAGTTTTTGGTGAAACACAATACTTTCTCTACTTACTGTAACTACGTAGTAGAGAAAATAAAAATGCCCTCTTTGGATTCAGGGAGTCTGAAAACGTGTATATCCGGTGAATCACGTTATTCAATTTTTGGTGAAACACAATACTTTCTCTACTTACTGTAACTACGTAGTAGAGAAAGTAAAAATGCTTTCTTTGGATCCAGGGAGTCTCAAAACGTGTATATCCGGTGAATCTCGTTATTCAGTTTTTGGGTGGAATACAGTACTTTCTCTATTGTAACTACGTAGTAGAGAAAGTAAAAATGCTTTGTTTGTATTCAGAGGTCTCAAAACGTGTATATCCGGTGAATCTCATTCAATGTTTGGATGGAACACAATACTTTCTCTGCTTACTGTAAGTGCGTAGTAGGGAAATTAAAAATGCTTTCTTTGGATTCAGTGGGTCTCAAAAAGTATTTCCAGTATTTTAATTTTTGGGTGGAATACAATACTTTCCCTACTTATTATAGATAGTAGTAGAGACAGTAAAAAGAAGACTTGTGGTATAGACAAACGGCTGTTTATCGTTACGGCATCTTGCATGCAACCAAATAGGAAAAGTGTAACTTAGACTATAACTTTAAATAATTTCTGGCCTAAAATGTCACCATGCACGGAAAAACCATACTTCATAAGGACATTATGAAAATAAAGAACATATGTTAGTTGATAATGGGTAGAGAAAGCAGTGAATATTGAAAACCAAAGCATTTTGTTTTAACACTTGCTTGTTATACAATGATATGATGCCTCTAATTCCTAAAAATTAATTTGTATACTGCTTATGTTGCTGTGTTGTAATGTTATTGCTGTTTTCTTTTCACAGTTATTACATTCTTACAGCCAAGTCTAAGGGAAATGTGCTGGAATGATATTTTTCTTAGCCTATTAGCCTACCTTCCTTGTACAGCAGGCATGAGCTAAGACACCTGGCATAACCTCTCGATAAGACACCCCGCTTGCCCCGCTTCTGAGGGAACCAAAAAATTTGGAGCCGTCTGTACGATGCAAAAGGAGTAACTGTTGTACTTGCCTTCGAGAACTTAAATGAGGTATGATGACGAAACCAACAATGTTACAGTTTACAGACTTAATTCCCTTTTATAATGAAAGTGAGCGTATTTATGTATTCACATTTCAAAAGAATTACTAGCAGTTGTATACTATGTGTTTTTCTTCTATTAACAGCTTACTTAATACCTGTTATATAAACATTTGTTTGCTCATATTGCTTTATTTATTTCACAACTTTCTACTTATGTGTTCATAAAATCTATATAAATAAAACCCTGCGTAACGTGTGAAATATATATAACTTGTTTACGTAGATTGCATTTCGACTTATTTGTCTTGCCTCATAACTACCAATTAGCTGAAACCCATTTCTAGGCAGATATTAACTAGCCTGATTAACTTAAGGATACAGACAAGAGAAGTTAACTGAAATGGTAATGACGTAGAGAAAGTCATGGGAATCGTACATCAGATGTTACTTTCTGTACCACGTTCCTAGGTGGTAGAAGTTTAGCTTTCCACCCAAAAATTCGATACCGAAGTTTCACCGGAAATACATATTTTGAGGCCCCCTGAATCCAAAGAAAGCATTTTCACTTTCCTTACCACGTACATAATAGGTTGAGAAGGTATTACATTTTACCCAAAAATTGTATGCTGAAATTTCACTTGAAATACATGTTTTGAGGTCCCTGAAAAAATTTAGAATAAGGTCCGTGTGTTTGTCTGTGAACAGCATAACTCAAAAACGAAAAGTCGGATAAATACCAAACTGGGTATTTAGGTTCAGTATCTTCAAAACATGCGACAGGAAGGTTTTAAAGAAAATCTCCCCTCTCCAAACTACCCTTTACATGGAACATTTTTCGAAATTGTTTATTTTCTAAAAATGGCTGTAACAGTTTTGATTAAAATATCGTATGTTAAAGATATTTACATGACAAATTAAATGTATAGTTTGAATTCTCTGGGAGTAGTCTGTGAAGTAGTCTTTATTCGGCAGAAAGCTTGCATAATCTTATATAACCGGTAAACGTTAGCGATAGACGAAAACGTACTACATAAAAAATTTAGATCTCTTTAAAATGCACAATTTGTTTCAAATAACTTTTTTGTGGCATCAGCAATTTCCGAGATATCCATTATTACTAGTTCGATTTGTTCAGTACTTTTGTACTACTTCCATCGATTTTCAGTTTTGTCTGGTGATTGCATGGATGCGGTATGGAATTTTTAAGGCCAGCATATAGCATCCAGTACTTAAACGTTTGACTATCATTGTTCTATTTGTATCCTAAGGAAATGTGTAATGTAGATATTTCTGCAGAGGTTTATCTGGATTAAACTGGAGTAGATAGGAAAATAAACTTTCGTAAGAATAACTTGTATATCCACTAATAAGTGATAGAGGGAAGAGAAAGTCATGTGAAGTGACACATCAGAATATTTTTTTCAGAATCAAGAAAAATGTTTTAAAAACGAGCTAAATTAATGCATTACTTATGTCATTTCTCACCATCGTAATCGCGCAATAATTCGGCAGAGAAAGTAAAAAGCATTCCATATGGGGTTAATGAATCGACGTCCATTTTGTTCGAATAGCAAACCTAAATGACAACATGGAGGATGGTAAAATATCCCTATTGTTTTATCGCTACATTACGTTGAACTGTTAGTTTTGTTTCATTATTATATTTAAAAGCGTACTGAAAGCGTACTCTGTCACCGCGCACGAGACAAATGTAGCTATTACATATTGTAATAACATTTAGCTTTGATTGATACATGGATGTAACCAACATTCTGTTTTTATTATTATTGTTATTATTAATTGTGTACTTCGTATGGTATTATAATGTTTACAATAAGTATACCAATTCTATATCCTCTAATACATAGTAATTATTAATTATTTCATAGTATTTTAGTAATAGTAATTATGCTGGTAATAGTAATACCCACTAATAGTAATTATTTTATAGTTAATAAAAATAATCCTATCCATAATGAATCACACATCGGAAGATTAACTGTTAGGTAGCTACTCTGACCTGATTTCCGCAGATTTGTTTTGTGTACGAGTGGTTAAAGCGGCGGTTTTTTAACGGAGAGGTTCTGAGTTTGAATGCCACTCCCGTCTGCAGAGTTTTATATCTGTAATACACAGTGTACATTACGTATACATGTATGTACAGAGTCACAACTCTACTACTGAAATCCCTGCGACACACAACCAATATTACCGTAGCGCCTCGCACAACTACGGGATATAACTTGAAGGAGTGGACGGGGATTCGGGTATAGAAGTCTGCTTATCAAGCTGGTAAACGCGTGCGGGTAAGCAGGATAAACTCAGGTTACGTGAACGAGCATGAACTACAGTAAATTCACCAACTTTAAAAGGGGTAGCAGACACGTAATGGCTAAGCGATCGTCTAGTAGCATAGGCAATTCTAATACGCATACGATATGTGGGGTCACTCTGAAGGTTTTCAGAATGGGCAACAATGAGTAGTGGCAAGCCAAAGCAGCTTTTACTAACTTCAGATAGCAACATGTGCATGTCTGGGCGCGTTCCAACAAAGTGCATAGTCAGCACCACTTGTGTATGTATAGCAGGTGTTGCTACGCCATACGCTAGGATGGATCTCAAGCGAGGGCATTTCCGTGCTAAGATTTTCTATGACTTTAAAGTTGGTTTAGGGGACAGAGAATGCCTTGAAAGTCTGCATCGTGCATTTGGGGATCTTTGTCCTTCGCAACCCATCATTTATCGATGGTATGCTGAGTTTAGAAAAGGTAGGGATTCCCTCGAAGATGGAAGATCGAGCAGGATGGCCGACTACAGCAACAATGGATGAAAATGTGGTGAAAGCAGAGCGCATGTTGCCGGAAGGTCATCGCTGCACATATGGTCAGATTCAAGAAGCCCTAAATATTGGATTGGCAGCACTAAAACAATCCTGAGAGACAAATTTTACGTCAGGAAGCTCTGCAGTCGCTGGATTCCCCACCACCTCCCGAATGAGCAGAAACAAGCACGTTTGCAATGGTGCCAGGAAATTGTTGAAAAATTCAATGGATGAAGATCCAAAAACATATTTAACATTGTAACAGGTGACGAAAGCTGGATTTACCAGTATGATATAGAAACTAAACGACAGTCATCGTTCAGGGTCTTCTCAGGAGAAGACCCTCCAACAAAAGTGAGGCGAACGAAAAGTGTTGTCAAGAAGATGATCTGCTCCTTCTTTTCAGCAAGTGCCCACATTGTGACGATTCCGCTTGAGGGACAAAATACTGTTATTGCCAGATAGTACACCACAAAATATCTGCCACAAGTGTTTAATGAACTGAGAAAAAAGCGTCCTAAGATTGGTCTGCGTGGAATTTTGTTTCACCATGACAATGCCTCTGCCCACTGCACAAGAAACAACCCGATTTCTGCAGGAGTCAGATATTTGTCCCATCCTCCCTACAGTCCAGATCTGGCATCATGCTACTTTTTTCTAGTCCCCAAAATGAAAGAAAAAATCCGAGGTTAAGGATTTGAGTCACCTGAAGCCACAGTAGCTGCTTACGAAGAATGTATTTGCACTCTCTCCAAAGAAGAATGGCGTTCAGCATTTGAAAAAAGGCTTGAAAGAATGAGACAGTATACAGAATGCAATGCAGAATATTTTGAAGAGTTGCAATGATCAGATCTAAATTTTTAACATTTTATTACGTCCATTCTCAAAACTTTTGAAGTGATTCTAGTGGCTAGAATAGTACAAAATAATTAGATGGAGCGGTGCTCCAGCATCTGGACTTTAGCACCTCACTTAGGCCATTTAAGCAGGCCCATTTAGGCCAATTTAGGACAACTCGTGCAAAGAAAAATAGATAAACGATTTGGACAAGACATAATGCAAGCAGCAACATGGAATGTCCGAGATATGGGAGGCACAACCAATACATCTATGTATGGGAACTTCTTGTGTAGTATTTTTCCTGCAGCAGGTATATATCTAGGGCGTTGTCTGTGATAACAGCGTGATAACGAATGATTCGACCGTCGATGATACTTGACGCAATATGCTGAGCGGTTTCCCTTTGCTCTCCAGGTCAAATATTCTTATAAAATATAGTGTCTGGTGTGATGGTAATGAAGTTCACCATACTGTGCCTGAAATATCTATCCAACCGTCCGAAATTCACACAGGCATATTTGACTTGCTGATCTGCTGCTTGCGGACATTGATATTCAGTATCCAGCAAATGTCACCCAAGAGCATGATATGTAGGTGACTTATAACCACCACAGACCCTCTGAAACGCATCTCGCCAGTATTTTGAGTTTTACATTGAAAAAGGTACACCTGAAGCGTAATCAACTCTGGCAACATCTTCGGCTCCTCATCATAACTATCGTAATTGAAGAGGTTGGAGTTGCTGGCAGCGACTCTGCAGGTTTACGCGGTTCAATACACAATGCAGCGTACGCCGATCCTGATGTACTAGTACTTCCTGATACAACTTGTGATGGCTGCTGCTTATGTATACATTTTCTGCAAAGAAGGCATGCGTTATATACATTGAGGGTGTGTCGTAGATATACGGCACATAAAAGGACCTGAAGTCTAATAAAGAGGCCTCTGAGCGAAATTCCGGGTATTTCACGCTCAATATAGAATGGGACGCTAATAATCATAGCAGTTAAGGACCGTCCATAACTAATACTCAATTTTTAATACATCGAAGACACAAATACACGCAATTATATGTTTACATAGTCTTGATGCCAATACAAAACGATATGTTTTCTCGCAATATATGCAACGTGCTTCTCTTTTTCCGTCCACATTTCGTGTTTCGTACAGACCCCACACAGCGTTATGAGGCCGCACTGTTTCACGGCTGAAGAATGTGTTCAAAGCGGAAGCTTTGCGTTCAACCCAATGCAAGCTTTGGTATGCCAGAATGTTCGCTTCGACATTTCTGCTCATGCTCGTAAGTAGGATATATAGAGGAATTCTGGCACAGTTTTTGGGCATATATGGGAAATGATAGGGAAAACGAGACTGGATGGGGCGGTCCAAGGAGGAAAATGGGTTTATATGGGAGAGATAGGGAATACGACAGTATTAATAGAAATGTATGTTCAGAAACAAAGGAGATGTAGACAACTGATAAGGTGTAGTAGAAATAAAAGGCGGATTCAGAGCCAAAGGAAGATGCCGACAACTGATAAGATATAATCGACATCTGTAAACACATGTAAACATGTGTAACCTCTAATGACACGTCTAATGGATATGCGTGGTAATACATATGTACACATGTGTAACCCGCTAATGACCGCCGGAGATGCCGACAGCTGATAAGATATAATCGACATCGTTTGTTCTGTGTTACCGCCTGCCGCCGGCTCCCTTTGAGGTCTTAGATACCGCCTGGTCTCGTGTCGCTAGGCCCCGCCACCTCTCTCTTTTGTGTTCTTACCTTCTGCCGATAGGTCCTACCCCTCCCCCCATGCGGTCTGGTCGCGTGCCGTAGCGTCCAGTCTTGAGATGTGCGGTAGGGATGCCTGCCGCCCCTCGGCAAATCAATTAGGTAATGTTCGTCAAACATTATTGAAAAAAAGAATTGTAATTTTATGACTACTAATGCCCGCACATTGCATATCTAATGTTCCTCGATGAATTAAGTTTTTTTGATTAATTAATTGTATATGAATTGACTCGATCACAAGTGGTAGCGTGTGTATAAGTAGCACGCTCACGGAACAGTCCGCAATGTTATGATAAAACCCCGCATCCTACTCTTGTCTGAGGATAACGGTAATATCCATGTATACATACATTAGCGAACAACAGCCGGGCATGTAATGAAAAACCCCGCAACCTACTTCTGTCTGTGGATAACGGTAATATCCATGTATACACACATTAGCTGACAACGGTAGACGCTTTCACCACATTAATAGACTTTAAGATTGCATCACGGATCTGTATACATACATTAGCGAACAACAGCCGGGCATGTAATGAAAAACCCGCGACCTACTTCTGTCTGATGATAACGGTAATATCCATGTATACACACATTAGCTGACAACGTTAGACGCTTTCACTACATTAATAGACTTTAAAATTGCATCCCGGATCTGTATACAGTCATTAGCGAACAATGTCAGTAATTGTTTTCCTAAGTGCTCTGAAAAACCCGCAGACACTCAATGTAAATACCTTTTAGCTTGAAAGGCTTCCTAATTGCCTGGCGGAATGTTTGGAGTAGCCAATCAAAATCGTTGTATTATATACCATCACAACTCTCACCCGTTCATCTTTTATCGGAGGAAATGATATAAAAGCAGCAGCTTCTCCAATGATTTTCACAGTATCGTGAGAAGACAGCGATCTAAGCACTCTGCAAACTTTATTCTTTCAACGTGAAATTTCATCGAACATCATGTCTGGTAAGTTGTATCACGAATTCATTTTCATTAAAAAGTTAACTTATTACTTAGTACATTTAACTTATATTTGCGTTCTTGTTTTTAATGACGGACCTTTATTTGTAAATAGCTGAGCATTCTAAAAGTTAATAGCTAGACAGTTGAATTTTCTGAAATGTGAGCAGTTTAGTTAAGTATTCATTTTAGGCAAGCTTATTCTACATTTAATAGCTAACTGCGTGATTTCTCAAAAATGTGAACAATTTAGTTAAGTATTCATCTTGCTGAGTAATTATTATTCCAGATATTTAAATACAGGATTTCACAGAGTGAATTATATTCCTTTCTAGACAAAATACAATTACTTGAATACCCTACGAATCGAATAAAAAAATGTTCTGTATAAATATTCTTCCGAGGATAACCGGTGGTAATCGATCCGGGGACTTCATGTTTGCATGCATTGATCGAACATTCATCAGTTAATGTTTCATTCCTCTTGTGCATTTTTTTAGTAAAAACTTCCAGTCTGTTTCCATTATGTTAAAAAGAGATATTTTCCATGAGTGTGTCGAATAATACAAGTGCTTTATTTTGTCATAGAAATTTCTCAGGTGTTTAAAATACATCGACATTTTCCCTGTATAAGCTATTCGCAATAAAGTAAATAGCTGAGCATTCTAAAAGTTAATAGCTAGACATTGAATTTTCTGAAATGTGAACAGTTTAGTTAAGTATTCATTTTAGGCAAGCTTATTCTACATTTAATAGCTAACTGCGCGAATTCTCAAAAATGTGAACAATTTAGTTAAGTATTCATCTTGTTGAGAAATTATTATTCCAGATATTTAAATACAGGATTTCACAGAGTGAATTATATTCCTTTCTAGACAAAATACACTTATTTGAATACCTTATTAACGTTTTTGCTTTAGAATATTACAAAAAGTCTGTTGCGCGAATCATTCACTCTAACAAAGTAAATGTTTACATTATATTAAAACATTTAAATCAAAAAATACAGTACTTAATGAACTTCATTAGTGAATCAGAACCTCAATTATATTTACACATATTATCATGTTTTATTATTATATTATACAGAAAAAAGTTAATAATTTTGTAACTTTCAAATAAATGAAATTTAGTTATGCAACAGATTCTCTAATAAAGAATATGTTTTTTTCTCTTCCTAATGCAGAAAGTTTGACATCTCAACTTAACACATTGGCTGAGGGTAGCATTTACCCGACCGTTCAAAGACTACAAGATCTTCAGCCAGAGGAGCCTTATAATATAAAATCCTTAAGAAAAATTTATACGAGATACGGTGCTAGAGTGGTTGCAGTTTTAGGCAATAAGCAAGTGTTCCTTCCGACAAGATATTCAACCCTAACAAGCCAACAGTTGGAGGAAATGCCAGGGAAGTTTCAAATGGTATATCATGGAGTAGTACCATCCGGCAAGTTTAAGACATGTAAATTGTCTTTTCTTCCTGTTAAGGTTTGTAGAAATAATTCAGCTATCCTTTCAAAGCTTCATTTAGAGTTACATTCGTTGAGTTTATAAATTCACACTTCACTAGGATAACATTCGTCTAAAGTATACATCACTGTGTGAATAACGTCTAGGATGTAGTCTGGCCGAGGACCTGCAGAAAGAAGTTTAATAGTCTATTCACTGATTCTTTACCGCAAAGCAGATACCTACAGCAAGTTGCAAATAATTTCCAGTAGGTTAGCAGTTGTCAAATCATGCATCACTGTATTAAAACAAATATGTGTAAATAATGTCTAGATTGTAGTCTGAGTGATTTCGTGCAGAAAGAAGTTTAATACCCCTTGCAATGATTCTCCGCATCGAAGTATATACCTACAACAAGCTGCAAATAATGTGAATGTTTGTTACAGGAATTCCCAGATGAATGTAAATGAAGAGGAAGAACGAGATAGCTTAAAACAACATGAACAGAAATGTGATAGGAACATTCTCAACATGAAGAATTGCAGCAGCGTGCAGCATGGAACATTCGCGTGTGTAGAATATAGCAATAATATATAAATTATGTACTCATTATTACTGCTATACCGGCCAATACCATTGATTTCATAAATAATTTCATAATTGTTTAAAGGAGAATGCATTATCTTAAAACATTGATGCTACATGAAATCTAAACAAAAAGATTATTGAACTATTACTGAAAGAGACTTGAATAAATGGGAATCTAGAAGCCAGAACCGTCTTAATATTGGACTGTGTGATTCTGAGGTGTATAAAAAGATTAATAAAAAATGAGGGCTATGTAATATAAACAACATTTATTTTTTTATAAAACATTATCCTATTACATTCCTTCACAAAAAACCCGAACATATTTCCGAAAGACAAAAGTGATAGTCTAAACCTTCTAAACATGCAGTTATAGGGGAAAGGATGCTCTCCTGAAACATTAGACATCTAGACAGAAATTGTTTACAGAGCTGGAGACGTCAGTACGGATGGGAGAGACTCCAAGTTCAAATCTTTAAACGGTAGGGCCGCCCCCTTTTTGCCTATCATGTCTCCTAAACCATCCTTACAGCTTAACATTACGTTACAATGTCACGTAACCAGATTAACGACGGTCAGTCGCTCAGATCTTTGATTTTTTGTGGTTTTCCCTGGTCTGCAGGCGAATCCCTGAGCACCGTATGCTACCACGTTTTTCATGTTATATCATTCTATCTTAACCTACGTGCTTCTAAGGCAGTCTGACTGGATTACCGTCGGCCACTCGCTCAGACCTTTGATTTTTTTCGTAGTTTTCCCTGGTCTGCATGCGAATGTCTGCTCAAAAAGATACTTGTCCCTTCCTCGGTTGGCGGTTAAGGAGTACGGTATACGATTATATGAGGAATATATGGAAAACGGAGACAGGCGGTATTATAGACAGAATCTGGTCCACTTTTGCGTTTATATGGGAAAGGATAAGGAAAACGAGGGTAGATGCGACGGTTCAAGGAGGAAAATGCATTTATACGGAATACCAGGGCTGATGCTTGGCTAGTCAGATGCTAAAGGAGGGAGGGATATGCTTTATACGAGAGAGATAGGGAATACAAGGAAAGATGCTATACTAAACAGGACTTGAAGGGTAGAATATGGCGTTTTATATGAGCGATATAGTGAACCGAGGAGAGGTATTAGGATAGGAGTTTTGAATGATAGAGTAGGCGTTTATACGCGAGAGATAGGGAATACGAGGGTCGATGCTAGGCTAGACGGGGTTGAAGGAGGGAAAGCATCTTATATGAGAGAGGTAGGGGAATATTAGGAGAAGTGCTAGGCTAGTCAGAAAGGTCTGAATGACATGGCATGCGTTTATATGGAGAGTCAAGGAAAACGAAGGTAGGTGCTAGGTTGAGAGAGTCTTCAAGGAGGTAAATGCATTTATATGAGAGCGGTAGGGCATACGAGGAGAGGTGCTAGTCTAGACATGGTTTGAGGAGTAGAGTATACGTTTATATGGGAGAAATATGGAAAACGGGAGAGATACAAGGATAGACAGGTTGAAGGAGGAGGAATGTAGGTTTATACGGTAATATAGAGAGTAATTCGATTATAAAATTTTTCTCATCCAGCGTTACAACACTTTTATATACTTATTTTCTAAACCTTACAAACTTTATATATGTTAAACAGTAGTGCGCGAGACGGAGAGGGACAAACTGTATATCGGTTTACAGTGAAGTATACGTCCTAACCTATTCCCACCTTGTATGTTCTGGATCTTCTCATTGTCTATTCATTCCTATCATCATCTAACGTAACCACGTAACAAGACGTAACACAACGTAACATAACAGTAT
This sequence comes from Deroplatys truncata, assembly GCA_030765065.1. NCBI lineage: Eukaryota > Metazoa > Arthropoda > Insecta > Mantodea > Mantidae > Deroplatys > Deroplatys truncata. The sequence goes on from CM060982.1 coordinate 10,457,346, forward strand.
AACAAGACGTCATACTAAGTAACATAACCACGCAACATCACGTGACATCTCGTAACCAGAAACGTCACACGACGTAACAACACGTAGCAACTATGTAACCAAGTAACAAAACATAAGAACTACACTCTATGTGAAGAGTCGCTCACTTTGTAGGACTACAGACGATTATGAAAATGAAGACGATATAACACAGAAATACCATAAATGTCAAGTTCTTAAATTCTGCAAGTGTAATAAAACTACTTCCAAGTGCACTGTGTGTAAGAAAATGCACAAAGAAACCTGATTATAAATGTGTCAATTGTGTAGACTATGAACTAGCTAAAATTGCTGTAAACATGAATAATTCAATTTTTCTATGCAATTAAAACTAAGTAAACTCCCTCATTTGCTTACTCTTGTTTGGGTTTTATGGGTTTCAATGAAATGTATTTATTTTTTAATAATTGATATTATTTGTGTTTTGTTGTAGAATTCACAATTCAGCATTTTAACTGGCATATAAATCATGTAAAAACATTAAAATATACTAATTGAATACAAATATAAATTTTAAATAATGATGCAGAATGTTAATATTATATGGCAGGGGTCAAAACGATCCTCTGGATGTTAGAGAGGGCAGAAAAAGGTGGGGATGTCCTAGCGTTAATTGATAAATTAGGAAACTAGCAGTTCAGGGATTAACAAAGTCTTGGATCAATTCATATCTAAGAAACAGAACACAATGTATTGAAATAAATTACATAAATAAGAAAAATGAAACAATGGAAAAAATAAAATCACACTATGAACTATTAAACAGGGGGGTTCTGCAAGGTTCTAAACCAGGGCCATTCTTATTTTTGGTATATGTGAATGATATATTTGAGCTGATTTTAAGAAACAGTGGCTTAGCCATTCGATATGCAGATGACATGACATTAATAATTAAAGTCAAAACAATAATTGAGGTTGAGAAAAAGCAAATTCTATGCTAAAACTAGTACAACAGCATTATGATAGTTTGGATATGGTATTAAATGTTAAAAAGACAGCCTGATGAATTCTGAATTAAAAAAGAGCTTCACAATTAGTAACAAAATAAAAATAGATAAGAAATGGAGAAATTATTCCAGAAACAAACTACAGTGACTTTATAGGCACGATAAATGACTAACAACTGAATTGGAAATCATACATATGGCACATTAAAAAAAATAACTAAATAAAGGTATATATATATAATGAAACTAAGCAAGTAGACAGAGGGTCATCGATACACAGAAAACCAGGAGTTGTATGTACTGAGACTATAGATTAGTATAGGCAAACAACAAAGAAGTGAATTTATAGTGTAAATAGCCTAATATTTTCAAATATTATATAGTCTAAAAGTATATAACTTAATTATGTACTGAGTATTGAGAAATAAACGTTATGCATTATTCACTAATCTCAGATCACTGCAATTGTATTGAATCAATTCACAATTGCTAATGCCATTCAACTTTCATTTGTCTCTGATACAGAAACAAATTGCAAAATGGAGAACGACGAAAGTAATAAAAAGACTCAGGCAGCAAATTTTAAGAAAGTAGAGAAAGATATATGACCGACTTTGTTTTAGAACACAAATTAGTGTTGAAAATAAAATGACTGATAGCTCTGCTAAGCGTAAGGAAGAGACTATGCGTGGTTATGTTACTTAGTATGACGTCTTGTCATGCTGTTATGTTACGTTGTGTTACGTCTTGTTACGTGGTTACGTTAGATGATGATAGGAATGAATAGACAATGAGAAGATCCAGAACATACAAGGTGGGAATAGGTTAGGACGTATACTTCACTGTAAACCGATATACAGTTTGTCCCTCTCCGTCTCGCGCACTACTGTTTAACATATATAAAGTTTGTAAGGTTTAGAAAATAAGTATATAAAAGTGTTGTAACGCTGGATGAGAAAAATTTTATAATCGAATTACTCTCTATATTACCGTATAAACCTACATTCCTCCTCCTTCAACCTCTGTCTATCCTTGTATCTCTCCCGTTTTCCATATTTCTCCCATATAAACGTATACTCTACTCCTCAAACCATGTCTAGACTAGCACCTCTCCTCGTATGCCCTACCGCTCTCATATAAATGCATTTTCCTCCTTGAAGACTCTCTCAACCTAGCACCTACCTTCGTTTTCCTTGTCTCTCCATATAAACGCATGCCATGTCATTCAGACCTTCCTGTCTAGCCTAGCACTTCTCCTCATATTCCCCTACCTCTCTCATATAAGATGCATTCCCTCTTTCAACCCCGTCTGGCCTAGCATCGACCCTCGTATTCCCTATCTCTCGCGTATAAACGCCTACTCTATCATTCAAAATTCCTATCCTAATACCTCTCCTCGTTTCGCTATATCGCTCATATAAAACCCTTCTACCCTTCAAGTCCTGTTTAGTATAGCATCTTTCCTTGTATTCCCTATCTCTCTCGTATAAAGCATATCCCTCCCTCCTTTAGCATCTGACTAGCCTAGCATCAGCCTTGGTATTCCCTATCTCTCCCCTATAAATGCATTTTCCTCCTTGAACCGTCGCATCTACCCTCGCTTTCCCTATCCTTTCCCATATAAACGCAAAAGTGGATCAGATTCTGTCTATAATACCGTCTGTCTCCGTTTTCCATATATTCCTTATATAATCGTATACCGTACTCCTTAACCGCCAACCGAGGAAGGGACATGTATCTTTTTGAGCAGACATTCGCATGCAGACCTGGGAAAACTACGAAAAAAATCAAAGGTCTGAGCGAGTGGCCGACGGTAATCCAGTCAGAGTGCCTTAGAAGCACGTAGGTTAAGATAGAATGATATAACATGAAAAACGTGGTACCATACGGTGCTCAGGCATTCGCCTGCAGACCAGAGAAAACCACAAAAAAATCAAAGATCCGAGCGACTGACCGTCGTTAATCTGGTTACGTGGCATTGTAACGTAATGTTAAGCTGTAAGGATGGTTCAGGAGACATGATAGGCAAAAAGGGGGCGGCCCTACCGTTTAAAGATTTGAACTTGGAGTCTGTCCCATCCGTACTGACGTCTCCGGCTCTGTAAACAATTTCTGTCTAGATGTCTAATGTTTCAGGAGAGCATCCTTTCCCCTATAACTGCATGTTTAGAAGGTCTAGACTATCACTTTTGTCTTTAGGAAATATGTTCGGGTTTTTTGTGAAGGAATGTAATAGGATAATGTTTTATAAAAAATAAATGTTGTTTATATTACATAGACCTCATTTTTATTAATGTTTTTATACACCTCATATCCCACAGTCCAATATTAAGACGGTTCTGGCTTCTAGATTCCCATTTATTCAAGTCTCTTTCAGTAATAGTTCAATAATCTTTTTGTTTAGATTTCATGTAGCATCAATGTTTTAAGATAATGCATTCTCCTTTAAACAATTATGAAATTATTTATGAAATCAATGGTATTGGCCGGTATAGCAGTAATAATGAGTACATAATTTATATATTATTGCTATATTCTACACACGCGAATGTTCCATGCTGCACGCTGCTGCAATTCTTCATGTTGAGAATGTTCCTATCACATTTCTGTTCATGTTGTTTTAAGCTATCTCGTTCTTCCTCTTCATTTACATTCATCTGGGCATTCCTGTAACAAACATTCACATTATTTGCAGCTTGTTGTAGGTATATACTTCGATGCGGAGAATCATTGCAAGTGGCATTAAACTTCTTTCTGCACGAAATCACTCAGACTACAACCTAGACATTATTTACACATATTTGTTTTAATACAGTGATGCATGATTTGACAACTGCTAACCTACTGGAAATTATTTGCAACTTGCTGTAGGTATCTGCTTTGAGGTAAAGAATCAGTGAATAGACTATTAAACTTCTTTCTGCAGGTCCTCGCCCAGACTACATCCTAGACGTTATTTACACAGTGATATATACTTTAGACGAATGTTATCCTAGTGAAGTGTGAATTTATAAACTCAACGAATGTAACTCTAAATGAAGCTTTGAAAGGATAGCTGAATTATTTCTACAAACCTTAACAGGAAGAAAAGACAATTTACATGTCTTAAACTTGCCGGATGGTACTACTCCATGATATACCATTTGAAACTTCCCTGGCATTTCCTCTAACTGTTGGCTTGTTAGGGTTGAGTATCTTGTCGGAAGGAACACTTGCTTATTGCCTAAAACTGCAACCACTCTAGCACCGTATCTCGTATAAATTTTTCTTAAGGATTTTATATTATAAGGCTCCTCTGGCTGAAGATCTTGTAGTCTTTGAACGGTCGGGTAAATGCTACCCTCAGCCAATGTGTTAAGTTGAGATGTCAAACTTTCTGCATTAGGAAGAGAAAAAAACATATTCTTTATTAGAGAATCTGTTGCATAACTAAATTTCATTTATTTGAAAGTTACAAAATTATTAACTTTTTCTGTATAATATAATAATAAAACATGATAATATGTGTAAATATAATTGAGGTTCTGATTCACTAATGAAGTTGATTAAGTACTGTATTTTTTGATTTAAATGTTTTAATATAATGTAAACATTTACTTTGTTAAGAGTGAATGATTCGCGCAACAGACTTTTTGTAATATTCTAAAGCAAAAACGTTAATAAGGTATTCAAATAAGTGTATTTTGTCTAGAAAGGAATATAATTCACTCTGTGAAATCCTGTATTTAAATATCTGGAATAATAATTTCTCAACAAGATGAATACTTAACTAAATTGTTCACATTTTTGAGAATTCGCGCAGTTAGCTATTAAATGTAGAATAAGCTTGCCTAAAATGAATACTTAACTAAACTGTTCACATTTCAGAAAATTCAATGTCTAGCTATTAACTTTTAGAATGCTCAGCTATTTACTTTATTGCGAATAGCTTATACAGGGAAAATGTCGATGTATTTTAAACACCTGAGAAATTTCTATGACAAAATAAAGCACTTGTATTATTCGACACACTCATGGAAAATATCTCTTTTTAACATAATGGAAACAGACTGGAAGTTTTTACTAAATAAAATGCACAAGAGGAATGAAACATTAACTGATGAATGTTGATCAATGCATGCAAACATGAAGTCCCCGGATCGATTACCACCGGTTATCCTCGGAAGAATATTTATACAGAACATTTTTTTATTCGATTCGTAGGGTATTCAAGTAATTGTGTTTTGTCTAGAAAGGAATATAATTCACTCTGTGAAATCCTGTATTTAAATATCTGGAATAATAATTACTCAGCAAGATGAATACTTAACTAAATTGTTCACATTTTTGAGAAATCGCGCAGTTAGCTATTAAATGTAGAATAAGCTTGCCTAAAATGAATACTTAACTAAACTGTTCACATTTCAGAAAATTCAACTGTCTAGCTATTAACTTTTAGAATGCTCAGCTATTTACAAATAAAGGTCCGTCATTAAAAACAAGAACGCAAATATAAGTTAAATGTACTAAGTAATAAGTTTACTTTTTGATGAAAATGAATTGGTGATGCAACTTACCAGACATGATGTTCGATGAAATTTCACGTTGAAAGAATAAAGTTTGCAGAGTGCTTAGATCGCTGTCTTCTCACGATACTGTGAAAATCATTGGAGAAGCTGCTGCTTTTATATCATTTCCTCCGATAAAAGATGAAGGGGTGAGAGTTGTGATGGTATATAATACAACGATTTTGATTGGCTACTCCAAACATTCCGCCAGGCAATTAGGAAGCCTTTCAAGCTAAAAGGTATTTACATTGAGTGTCTGCGGGTTTTTCAGAGCACTTAGGAAAACAATTACTGACATTGTTCGCTAATGACTGTATACAGATCCGGGATGCAATCTTAAAGCTATTAATGTAGTGAAAGCGTCTAACGTTGTCAGCTAATGTGTGTATACATGGATATTACCGTTATCATCAGACAGAAGTAGGTTGCGGGTTTTTCATTACATGCCCGGCTGTTGTTCGCTAATGTATGTATACATGGATATTACCGTTATCCTCACACAGAAGTAGGTTGCAGGGTTTTTCATAACATTGCGGACTGTTCCGTGAGCGTGCTACTTATACACACGCTACCACTTGCGCTCGAGTCAATTCATATATAATTAATTAATCAAAAAACTTAATTGATCGAGGAACATTAGATATGCAATGTGCGGGCATTAGTAGTCATAAAGTTACAATTCTTTTTTTCAATAATGTTTGACGAACATTACCTAATTGATTTGCCGAGGGGCGGCAGGCATCCCTACCGCACATCTCAAGACTGGACGCTACGGCACGCGACCAGACCGCATGGGGGGAGGGGTAGGACCTATCGGCATTAGGTAAGAACACAAAAGAGAGAGGTGGCGGGGCCTAGCGACACGAGACCAGGCGGTATCTAAGACCTCAAAGGGAGCCGGCGGCAGGCGGTAACACAGAACAAACGATGTCGATTATATCTTATCAGCTGTCAGCATCTCCGGCGGTCATTAGCGGGTTACACGTGTTTACATATGTATTACCACGCATATCCATTAGACGTGTCATTAGAGGTTACACATGTTTACATGTGTTTACAGATGTCGATTATATCTTATCAGTTGTCGGCATCTTCCTTTGGCTCTGAATCCGCCTATTATTTCTACTACACCTTAGCAGTTGTCTACATCTCCTTTGTTTCTGAACATACATTTCTATTAATACTGTCGTATTCCCTATCTCTCCCATATAAGCCCATTTTCCTCCTTGGACCGCCCCATCCATTCTCGTTTTCCGTATCCTTTCCCATATATGCCCAAAAACTGTGCCAGAATTCCTCTATATATCCTACTCTCGTAATAATTTGTTGCTTACTAACCACCTTCACGAACAGTGCCTGGTAGTTATACAACTCAAGAGTCGCCAGAAATGCGGGTTACGGCAATTTATACAACCAAAGAAGCAAGTTAAAAACCTGTTTACAAGCTTACTCCCGTTATAGCGGTTTGATTACAATAGCAGTCTAAAAGTATTACAATTATAAGTAAGTAGTAAATCCTAATTAGAGTGTCATTAATTGTTTTAGCACACCCCTCTACTGAGGGTTTCCTAATGGGGCTATAGATTTTGATCAGGAGTAAGTAATTGGAGTCAAGGGCTATAAACATAATTACTGTGACATATAATTTCCTCTTGAAACCCCTGCCCCCTTGGAATTGAAGCAATCAAAAGGAAATACATGCTGTTCATACATTGCCGGAGAATAGCTGTCACAGTCCCTGCTTAAACCTAGGCTAGCCAGGTTTCTAATGACTGTTTTGGCAACAGTCTTTCCTGTTCTCAAGACTTAAGGACAGTACTTGCGCGCGCATGCATGCACGCACAAGCAGCCGATACACAGTTCTTGCATATCTTTTCGAGTGCTCTCACGTGCACGATGTCAACCTCTAGAATGCCTACGTATATTTGAGCCAGAATGTTAATATATGAAATTAAAGCTTAAATATTACGCTATTTCTGGATCTACAGCTAGTGTGGCATGAAAACTAGGTTCAACGTGATGTTTTAAAAATAAATTCGCACTAGCATTCATAAATACATTAAAAAACAAATAGTTCACGAAAGTTGTAATGATAAGATCCAAAAGTTTTTAGTGTTAACAAATAAACACAGAAGATAATACGGAGCTGAGCTGGGAGGTAAATAAACCCTTTTAAAAAATTTCAGCTTTTATTGACTTATGTTTACGGAATTTTCTTCAAACAGAAGTCCCATTTGGGACTTAGAGAAATGCCGTTTCAATGTGAAACGTCTTATAACAGGTTTGCAATACACAGTGCACTTTAATGTTGGAGACAGTAATACACACACTAATGACTAGAGCTCGGCTTTGTCTATTTGCCTATTTTGTTCATTTGTTTAGAATCGTAGGCTTTGTGTATATAAAATAATGCTTCGTGCTTCCTATATTAAAATATACTGATTTTATAGTGCCCATCATTTTGATAGTGTGTGCTTTTTATGTAGCTTAAGGGGCTATTATAGCTGTACGATGGCTGTCCCAGAAGTATCCGACCTAACAAAGAAACCACAAAAAGTTTGGGAAAAACATCTTTATTTCTCTACATAGTCTCCTTTCAGCTCGATACACTTCTCGCAGTGGTGTTGAATAGCTTCGATACCCTGTTTATGCTGAAAAAACCATCGAGTTCTGCAAAATAGCCATCAACTGCAGACTCCAGCTCTTCACTGTTGGCAAATATTTCAGCATCAAGCTATTTCTTAAACTTTTGAAATAGAAAATAATCAGAGGGGGCTAAATCTGGCAAATAGGGTACTTGAGGGAGCAATTCGAACTTTAACTCATTGATTTTGGCCATGGCGATAATGGATGTGTGAACTGGTGCATTGTCTTGATGAGACAAAAGTTTATTTTCCACTAAATGCGGCCGTTTTTGCTTGATTTCATAATTCAAATGCTTCAGTAAGTTTGCATAATACTGGTCATTGATTGCTTTTCCTTTTTGAAGATAATGAATGAAAATTATTCAACACACATTCCAAAAAAACTGACGTCATGACATTGTCTGCAAATGGAATTGTCTCACCTACTTTGGAGCCGATTTTCCCCTTTCCATCCACTGTTTTGACTGTTCCATCGTCTCAGGTGTGAAGTGATGGACCCATGTTTTATCCATGGTTATGAATCGACACAGAAACTCGGCTTTATTGCAGAAAAACATCGCCAAACATCGACTGAAACATCTTCACAATGCTGCTTTTGTTCCATTGTGAGTAAACGCCGCACCCATCTTGCGCATAGCTTTCTCATGTCTAAATTCTCAGTCGGTATGCGATATGCAGCAATTTTTGGAAATGCCTACGATGTCTGCTAGCTCGCGCACTCAGTCGACGGTCATCCAGTACCTTTTTGTGGATTTTCCTCGCAATTTCTGGCGTGGTTACCTCATTTGGTCGACCACTGCGATGTTCGTCTTGGCAGCTCCTACGGCCTCGCTTAAACTCTCCCACCCAATATTTTACTGTTGTTAATGAAGGAGCAGATTCCCCCAGAGTAGAATCTAGCTCATGTTTGATATTAGTTGGACTAAGACCTTTCAAATGAAAATATTGTATATCATAACGATGTCCAGATTTATCCGTGTTTACAAATTTTCTGAGAGCGTTCACTATTGATGGCTGCCGAACAACTACTAAACGACGTGGTATCATCAAACTTCAGACTTAAGCTTTATAAGGTTGGTACTTTCTACCACAGCCATTTGTTTGAAAAACTACTACTATGTATACATCAGGTCTGGTACTTCTGGGCCTACCCTCGTATCTTTTTTGTAATGAGAACTTGTGTAAAGTTTCCTGCTAATGGAATTTCATTGTTTTCATCATTGGCGACGATATATTAATGTGATGTTAACCTTGGTATTAACAACTAATATTTCGCGCGCTGGGCCAATGAGTCATTGTTGACAACATGCCTGAGAAAGTTTGTAATGTAGCAGTCTTTTCCTAACGTCAGCAGTTAAATTGTTATAAAATAGTGGCTTTTTAGCACAATAAAGCGTACGTTAAATGGTCAGCTACAAAAGCAGTTGGTATGGGAAATTTATCCTTTTAGTATTAATATATCACTTTGCTTATTAATACGATGGCTATAAGTTTCTACTTCTACTTGGGCGTAAACAGAGTACTGACCTAAAAAGACTAGATGTATTCCATTGCTTTTGCAATGAAATAATACATATCAGACTCAATAATAGCTACAAAAAATCGGGATAGTGTAAAATTTATTCAAATGAGATATAACTTAAAAGCTGATAATGAGCCGTAAAAAAGGCATAGTAACTGAATAGTGCAAATTTAAAGAAATAATGTTTACAGTTTACACTTCATGAAGAGAATAGTGGAATTTAATAAACGTAATGCATGGTGTACGGCTTTTGTCTATATGATATTTGATATTTCAATACTGTTCTGTCATGTCAAAGTGTGTTCTTAAGTGGTAAATGAATAAGTAGTTGGGCGTACTTGAACGCCTATCATTAATAGTACCTATTTTAATTTTAGCGCCTATTGCTCCGAGCTATGTTAATGGCACTGTTGAAACTAAGTGCTAAGTCAAGCACAACGATTCCCACTCAAATCCCGCGAGCAAACTAACAGCTGCCGGGTGCAGGAGCTGTCTGGATTCTCGTTACCAGTCCAAGCGGCTAGCCATCCCTTCCCCTACTATACCTCTCTTACAATACAGCGTTCACTCGACCCGCGGATGGTGAGGGCATCTCTCTTTTTCTTCCCGTAACCTTGAAATCTTGAAGCGCATAGCATATCTCTCTCAGCTTTTAAAAAGTTAAATATTCTTAAATACAACCAGTAGGCTGTATGATGTAAGATATGTTTATCCGAGGGGGGACAACTCGCGCACTGTGACCAACTGGATGTATTGTGGCTACCCCCTCCGGATTCGGGGATGAGGTGAAGGAGCCATAGGAGCTTCCAGATCCTCATGCTCACTGAGATATGCAGAAGTCCCTAATATTTCCAGTTTGAATTTCTACGCACTAGTAGAGCCAAAGAATCCCAAGAGAGCAAAGAAGCTACCCTAAGGGGCGGGACAACGCTCCCTGGCATTCGCGGGATACATTTTTCCAATGCGCAAGCATCCGCATCATCTTCCCGGCACTATAGAACCTGAAAGCACATCTGTAATGTGAAAGGGAGAGATGAAATGAGAAAAAATGGGAGAAAGGAGAAATTGCAGGAGAAAGAATACACCGCCCCGGCATACGCGTAGGTGACCAGAGCGGAACCACCAAAACCCCCCATGGTCAGAGTGGGCGGTCAGCGGGAATCTAAACCGAGGCTTCCCGAATGTGTACCACAGACCTCATTTAAAGCTATACTAAGCATACTTAGCTGGTGGTTCAAGCATGCTAAAGCAGACTAGCCGGCAACTTTAGAGTTAAACAGCCAGAAATAAATATTCCTCTAATGATGGAAAACACCTTTCAGACCTCAGTGTAATGCTCTTAGGTATCCCTTAGTTTAAACCAGCGGCCTTTAAAATATTACCGAGCTCATTCCATCAGCCGAGAATCGTCATTTTTCCCTCTTTGGGAAAAGATATGCATAGTGCTTCCCACGGTCAATTTAAAGAAGAATGTCTAGTTCCTCGTAGCATATTCCATCTAAAGAATCTTATCCTTTTCAAATATGTAGTTTTAAAACCGGCGGTTTTTTAAGCCTTGATGATGTGGTTTTCAGCCACCCAACATTCTATTCCTTTTCAACTTGAAAAAACCACCTTAACGCTATGCTAACGTGGATAACTGTTGATGAGATTTCTCTCAAGAGGAAAATAAACCACTTTAAATAAAGTAATTCCATATAATGATGGTCTCCTAAACGTATCACAATCCTTGTAACTAATACAAATTCGTCCAGGGGGAGGAAAAACATCCAGCGCCGTTCTCGCACATTATCCAAACGTTAGGTATAAATCCGGCTGATAATAAAAATACCGCTTTAGAAAGTACATTTTACATGAGAATGCAATTAACTTAGAGTGTACAGATTTGAACAACTCTCTAAGGGGAAAAGCAAACCCCTTTTCACTCTGATCATTTTATTAGCCTATAGAAGTAGAGTGAGGGGGCAATGTTATACCAGTCAATTCACTTCTTACACATATCCTCCTATAGGGGTTAGCAACCTTCCTTCACCCGATCAACTCAAGATTTAAAATAGTTTATAAATACGTATATGCACACACATGAGCATTACTTAATAAGAATCATTGGTGTGATGGTGACTGTTACATATTTTTGACAGAGTTTGAGTTTCGAAGGCTCACCTCTAGTCTAACGTGAAAACATCGAACATTTTAGCAAACAAACTGTTACTGGAGCTCTGCTCTTTTATTCGGTACCTACTATACGCAAGCAGCATTAATGATTAAAGGCCTGAATAAGAACCAAGGAGCTGCGCAACACAAAAAGACGGCTTTTCGTGGATATGATGTTTGCAAGAAGGTAGAGGAAAGTTTTCCCGAAGAGGGGTAGAGAATGCGTGGGTTCTGGTCGAATGGGTTAGCTGCCGGAATGTGGTGAAGCAAAGGTTAGTTTCGGAGGTTCAAATCTAATACATAAAATTGTTTTGGTTCTTTGTTTTTCCTTCTGCTTGTGTTTATTTTCTGTATTTTAGTATACTAATTTATTTATTTTTGTTATTTGCTCTCCTGTGAACCAAAGACAAGAATTACATTCAGATAATTGTGTATGTGGTCCGCATCTCGTGTGCGTAGTTAGGTTTCATTCATTTGGGCGCATGTCGACGCTATTAAATCTTAACAGTTTTTGTTTCATGTTTAAACCTTATGTTTCACTTCTTCTACTGAAAGGAATTGTAAATGTGCTACGTTCGCAGGTAAGCAAAATAATAAGTTGTTAAAGAGCGTGGATTTCTCAACGAAGTAAGTGTTCAAAATGATGACCCCCTTCATCAGTACACATTTGGGTATGTTGCAGGAGAGACCTTCTTGCATGCTGTAACATGCGCGGTGTGAGTGCCCGTGGATGATTCGGGCTTTGCGGTTCTTGAGCGTAGACCCGGTCCTTTAAATGACCCCGCAGAAAAAATCCAGTGGGGTGAGATCAGATGATTTAGGGGCCAAGCGATTGGGCCCCCTCAGCCAATCCATTTTGCGGATATGTTCTATGTAAGTGATTACTTGCAATCAGTGACTAATGTGGTGGAGCTGCGTCCTGCTGGAACCACATTCCTGTCCTTTTCACTAGTGGTACATCTTCTAGAAGAAATGGCAAATCTTGCAGAAATGCAAGGTACCTTGGTCCTGTGAGGTTGCCTTAAAAAAACGTGCGGTCCAATTAGCTGGTCGCCTAATATTCCGCACAAACATTATGCTCCACTGTACCTGGAATGCAGTGAGGATTGTCTATATTCCAGTAGTGCATATTATGTCGGTTAAAGTTCCGTTATTGCGGAATGTGGCTTCCTCACTGAAGAGAACACTTCCTAAAATCTCTGCATCCATTTGTGCTCGCTGTTGTAGCCACTATGCATACATCACTCGCGCTTGAAAGTCGCGTCCGTGGAGAGCCTGGTGTAGTTGTAAATGGTGCGCATGATATTTATTACGGTGCAATATGCGCATCACTGAGAACTGACTTACAGATTTTGTGCTATGGCCCTTGAACTGGCATGTAGATTGTTTTCTATTGCATTTCGCACAGCTTCTTCATTGCCACCAGAGGTTACTGGAGCATCGCGAGCAGGTGATGCTCTTCCAAATGATCCTGCTTCACGGAGGCGTCTTTCAACCCTTCGAAAAGTGCCTGCAGTAGCCCTCCTTCCTGGAAACCATCCTTCATATAGGCGCTTTGCTGACAGTGCATTACACCTTGTTTCTCCATGGATTAACAGCATGTCAACATACTCGTCATTTGTACTCGTATACATTATGACAGCAGCCATGTCTCTTAGAAAGATTTCAAATACTGAGTAGATAATGGAGAGTTTATTCACGCCAAGCATTGACGCAGGCGCAAATAGCTAAAGCCACCTTGCAGGTGTGAAGTGTTTTAAACGTGGTTGAATGGGCCAAGCATAATAACGACCATAATAAAATACCTACTACGAAGCATAAATTATCCACCTGCCAGTGGAAAACATGACGCTTATTCTATTTTGTACACACTTATAATGTTACAGAAAATGTTATTTGTGTGACAGTATCAAATTATAAGCCCGAAGAGATAAAGCAAAAGGTAATAAAAACCTTGAAGTTAACACTGAACCAGAATTGAAGTGACACAGTGGTAAAGCAACCAGGATAATACTATTCGGCCAATGCTACCTACCGAGCTGAGGCTCCTATACGAATAAGTAATCACAGAACTCAGACACCACTTCGAATCTTTACACGTTTTTTGCAGCTTCATACAGTGTTTGAAGCGCGTTTTGGTAATTTTAACTCAAATAAATAAACTGCATCAGCCATTAGAATTTGTTTGAGCTGAAATATGCCATAGTTGTGACAGAAGCGAAATTATCTAATACTTAGCATTTTTGACAGGGCTGTGAACCAACATTTGTTGGTTGACGGCTTAAATGCAATTGGTCGCACTGCGTAGATCTGCCATTTTGTTTCAAATAGTTTTGTCAACTGATGCTTGTTCCTTCAGGGGCGTTTTCAAAGGTGTGTATGAATGTATGCTAAAGAATAAACGTTTGTAAAATCGGCTAATTGTGCTATTGCAGCTCTCAGCGTCAGGTTGGAACGTTTTTGGCATTGACATACATAGGGATTGCATTCTGTCCCGTAAAACACTTGAGCACTGAGTTATCTGTCCCTCCTCTATAAAGTGTTATGCAAATCAGCAATTAAAAGGTATTCAAGAAAGGCGTAAGTCACATGTCGCTGCATAAATTAAAAAATAAATAGGGGCAACTGGCTCACCTGGTATATATTACCCATTTTTCATTTAAAGAAAATTAAATTGGGCTTAAAATGAAAATATAACGTCCGTCAAACAAAACACGAGAAATGGCATTTACTTTCCCTCATAATATCAAGCAAATTTTATTAACGACATTTCTTTCTACAACGCTTAGTTTTGGAGATACTGTACTGTCTTAAATTAAATGTTCAACCCTATATATATATATATATATATATTTGTGCGTGTTCTTATTTGTTTAAGTTGTGTTTTAATCTTTGCGCATGCATTTAAAATGAAGTCAATATCTGTGTGAATGTGTGTAATTTTAACCTAACTAAAAGCATTACGTTATATTAAATAACGAAATAAACAGTAAAAGTACTATCTGAAGGCAGCAGATCCGCATAAAATGTGTTTTCTTTTTATATATTAGCGACAAGGATATATCCTAATGAAGGAATTCATAGATTGTGTTTCTAATAATAAATCAGCAGCGAAATTAATTTCCGTTGGTGTGTGTTACATTTTCGAAGCTTATGTGTTTTGTTTAAGAGAATTACAGTGATTTCGTAAATGTTTTCGCAATGTTTTTACGGATAATATACCTGGTGTATTTAACTAATTCAAAAGTACATTATCTTCACGTATATATGAAAATGAAAAACTTCTTTACTGTAAAACTTAAAGCTTATCCTAAAATTCCAAGCCCAATGACTGTAAGTGAAACAAGGATCAAAATTGTGTTAAGATAATAGCCTTGTTAAATAAAGAAGGTCCAGGCAATTTCATGTATTTAGAATAACAGGCATTTAGCAGCCATAAGAGTGTTTTAAATTTAGAAACTGATAAAGAGCTGACGAAACGTTTAACAAGCTACAACGTATTCATTCAGATATAATGTGTGTGTGTGTGGGCGCGCGCGCGGGCCAAATACACATTATACACATATACATTAAGCATATGACCATCCATACATGCCTCCACATATAGGGAACTGATTTAGCTGAATTATTATATATTTCATTGTTTTTAGAGATGTAAAGTATTACATGCTATACTGTCAATCTCTCTCTCATGCACAGGATTCTGTTTTTAGGTTCAACTATAAAATCTGTCAGAGGTGGAATCCTGCAGCAGTTATCCGATGGAAAGTTTCTAAAGATTGAAATCACAGGCATAGTCTTATTTTAAATATTTATTAAAGAAAATATATCGTTATGGATGTATTTGTGTTTCTTTTGTGGAGGAAGTGAAGTGAAAACAGAGACACGGTGCATTAATTTGTTAAAAGGCCTACATTATCTACTGATAGCTCATTACTATTAACAGAATTTAATGATACTGTTTCACTTAAGCGATTCAACGGATCTGTTAAGAGAGCTATTCAGTAACTAAATATTTGGCTGAAGAAAACAGGCGTTATCACAGCGAGTGCGTTAAATTTGTGTATATTACAGGGCTGTAGCAGTGATGATACACCAATCCACACTGGTTTCATGTTTTATATCTTTCTCAGGTCCCCCTGAAGATTGCCTAGTAGCTGGAGGATATAATGAAGCAAACATTGCCTCTGACTGGTTTTTTGTTTGTTCAAATTATGAATGGCATATTCGAATTTTCGAGAATACTATGGCGCTTTAGTTCTATTTTGCAAGAATTGATAAATATAATTTTATAAAATTTGAGATACTAAGAATAAAATTTGTTTAGGTAAATTCAGGAAATTGGCTTTAGAATCCTTGCGAGTGATTTCCAGGATCCTTATGTAAGCAGCGGTTATATCGTATGTTTTTAATGGATATGATTACCTCAGGTTCATGGAGAGTTCGACACGTTTAAAGATTATACGAGATAATGCTTACAGCGCTTTCCTCAGTGTGGGTGCAGCACACTGTCAGTATACTCCTGCGATATTTAAACTTAGGGTTTTTGATTATTCGCTCTCTGTCTATCACTTGCCTAGCCGGACTCTAAGATCGGCTCATTAAATTTATTTTGTGCTAGTTTTCAACTTCGATATAGGACCTAGGCACAATGGAGAAGTAACACCGAATTTCTTCCGTCTACCAGATAAGCTTAAAAAGTATTCTGGCTCTTTCTCTCTTCGTAATATGGTATGTATTATTTATTAGAAAGGTTAAAGACTCTCTTGGGACTAAAATTACATATTTAATAGTGTCTTTTTCGCCACCCTCCAACTACGCGCAACCTATAACCTTCTCATTGAAATTCCTGAGCTATCCCTCTTGCCCATGCCTATCCGTCATCCTGGCCGTGGCGTCGTCATAACTAGTACAGGCGCCGGTTTGACAAACTGATGTTACGTCACATCTGATGGAGCAGCCAGGGCTCCGTGACGATACGTTATTTTACTCCGGATGATGTGTCCCATCAACACCGTCAATAAAGCCATTATCGACACCATCATCAACAAGAACTCTATCAATGAAATCAACAGTATCACTCACATAACTGACGCTTCTATCATCATTAGCAGAGTCACAGCTAACCCGCGCATCAACACATTCGACAATTGGCAGACTTGCCGATGGTGACAACTCCTCCTCAGAATCAATTGCCTCCAAACCATCCCCCAATCGCCTGTATTAATAATAATAATATAATATGAGGCAGTATTTTATATCACAGCACTGTGAATGCCAGAGTGATTGTAGTGTAAATTAACATTATTGTATGACAATGATTTTAGATGTTTGTTAGCTATAAGCATTGTTAGGAAATAAGTTTACACGGCCTGGCTGAAACTGACAATAGGAGTGGGTAACAATGAAACGATGGGGTGAGTTGTTTATCACTTAGAAGAGACAAAGAAATGACGCCAGGGTAGCGTGTCTTTCTTTAGAAATGGAGGGAATATCTTCCCTAGAGCATATGTGTCAGTAATTATGATTGGCTTATAAAACAGACGCTAATGTTGGCGCGATTTAGTAACCAATAGCAGCTCTATTATAATGTTTAGGCATATCGGGGCAAGAGAGTATAAATTCTTGAGCCAAAAGCAAGTATCGCGTAGTTCTACAGAATCATTCACGAGGTAAACGTCGCGCAGTTCTCAGCAATCTCTCCCGAGGTACACATTACGTAGTTCTACAGAATCACTCGCGAGTACACATTACGCAGTTCTCAGCAATCTCTCACGAGGTACACATTACGCAATTCTACAGAATCTCTCGCGTCATAAAGTTAGTTACAAAATGTGAAGTACGCATACGACATTAATTATATTTCAAAATATAACAGTTTCAGTCAGTCGTATATAAAGATTACAGATGTGAAGTATTAATTAAGTGTGACGGTAATAAAAAGTGTAAAAACAAATTCTTTTATCAGTGTTATCTTTTAGTAACAACTCCTTTCCGTTTACACGCCCTGCTCAGAGATATTTGCTCGACTGAGTAATAATAGCTAGCCGGAGAACAAAGAACCCAAAATTCAAAATAGTAAAACAATAACAGGCGCTCAGCAAATAAGATAACACGAACAGATTACCGCGACAAAGGGCTCCCAGAACGTGGGGCGAAATAACCAGGAAGGGGCGAGATAACCATAACGTGGAGCGAATTGAGCAGTGCAATTAACTACAAGACGCAGATCCCAGAAACAACCACCAGAACGACCGACGACGACGCGGATGAGAGGACATCAACGACTACGTGAACAGAAGACAACAGGGGAATTCGACTACAGGACACCAAGACAGCGAGACGCCGCAGATCCATCGTAGTACAACGCAGAGGCGACATATATCTAGGAGAGAGGGGCACGAAGCTAGACATCAAAACAAGGTCATCACTCATCAGATAGCATCATAAAGGTTAGAAAATTGTAAATTATATGTTTATCATAAAGCAAACAAACAAAAATTGTGAAAGTTTAAATGTTGTTGAGAAGTGGTAGGATTAAGAAAACAATGTCTACTAATAATACTGAAGAAATAATTATGGAAGGGGATAATGTAACAGTTGGCCGTAATTCAATGCAGGTTACGGTAAATAGCTCAAACAATGTAGGATTTGAGGGAGGAAATATGAGTGAAGAAAGTCAGAATGGAATGGCAGGTCAGTCAACTCAAACATCTGGGATTGTTGTAAATATTTTAGCGCAGATAGCCGACGACAGAGATAGATATATTAGACCTGTGGGTCAGAGTGCTGTACCAAACAGTGATGAAGTAATTGTCACGGGTGGTGGAAATGAAGGTTCACAAAGGGATGTAAATGCAGCAGGAAATGTTAATTTTGATACTGGTATGATGATGGAAATATTGAGAAATTTTGGTGAAACATTAAATAAGAGTATTACAAATCAATTAAGGGAAGATATTGGTAAGAGTAATGAGAAATTAGAACAAAACCTAACTCAGAATATGGAAAAGAGTAATAGGGAATTGAGGGAAGATATTGGTAGGAGCTTAGAACTCAGAGTAATGAGAAATTGGAACAAAAATTAGGTCAAAACAGGGAAGAAATTGAAAAAAAAATTATGGAGTTAGTAGTATGATAAGAATGAGAAATGAAAATCAGGAAATAATAGCAAGTGGGATAGGAAAAATTTCAAAGGAAATGTCGGATATGAGCAGGGAAATATCTAACCAAAAAAGTGAGTTTAATAATAAAATTGAACATGTTGATGTAAAATGTACAGAGTTAGGTAGCCGAATGAATAGCATTTCAAGTGAGCTAAGAGAGATGATGGAGGCTACGAATGCAGATTTAATTCAGGTGCAGGTTAATTTCAGAGGGGAGATATCTGAAATTCAGGAGTCGGAAACACAAAGAAATAAGTTGTCCGAAGAAGTTAAAGTTTTCTCTACAGATATCAAAAAACTAACTTCTGAAATTAACAAGTACCAAGCTGTTCAAAATGAAAACAATCGAAAATTGGAACAGACAATAGAAAATCTGCAAGGTTAGAATTGAATTCAAGGATCAATATATGTGATGTATCTGATGCACAGAATAATGATAGAGGTATACCCTCAAGTATGGCTAATAATGTGAGTGACGCGGCGGCTTCATCCATAGCCCACGCCGAAACTCAGAGTGCACAAGTAACAGTAGATAATTTAAATATGGGAATAAGGGACATACAAACTATAATTATATCTTAAGTGATTTGCCACTTCCAAAATTTAATGAAAACTCCAATCCAGTACAGTTTATTGCAGACTTGTCAGAGTACTTTTAAATTAAAAAGATACCGGAAGCATTGATAATGATAGTTGTTAAAAGAGGTTTGGATCAGAAAACTTTAGATTGGCTACAAATGGTATCAGGGGGCGAAATTTCATATGAATCCTTTAAGAGGTTATTCATGAACAGATTTTGGAATGTTACGGTACAGTACAGAATACGAGCAATGCTTAGCCATGGACAATTTGATCCACGAGAGGGAATATCAATGACTGATTATTTACTAAAACATGAAAGTCAGGTTAGGAACTTGTCACCTCCAATCAATGAGGAAGATTTTGTGAGTTTGCTTACAAGGCATTATCCTTTAAGGACACAAAATTATTTATTAATTCCAAAACCACGTAATATCTTTGAGATGACAGAATTAATGTCAGCTTCTTTAACAACAGGAAGAAGATATATCTCGAGAGTGGGAGCATACATTTTTAGACGTGCGAGATAGACGAAATTACCAAGTTAGTCATTATCACCAAAGCAGAGGACAAGACACACGTCATGAGAATAATACCAAACAACGGTACCAATCATACGTTCCAAATTTTGGAAGACCGAGGATAGATGGGAGACCAGGTCGGCAGGAACTAATAAATTACGTCAGAACAGAAAGATTGCCGGAAAGAGGACAAGATCAAGGAAGGCGTTACGGCAGGCAAAAGGGAAATTTCACTCACTGCACGGAAAACACTAACCGGGAAAGATCCGAGGAACAGAAGGAAAATTACGTGCTAAGAGGACATAATTTCAGAAATCGAGGATTTCGGACTCGAGGAAGGGGAACTCAAAACAGTGGGAGCGAAAATGAGATAAATTTAGCACCGGTTAGGAGCGGCAGTCCCGTACATGAATACGGAAATAACCAGGAAAACTGTCAATAGACTCCTGTGCAGTAGGTTCTCAGGACGTCTTTAATAATTCAGTATCCATTACCAAAATAAACAATATGCCTACACACACACTCTGTAAGAACATTGCAGCAAAGAAAGACGAGGAAAATTTCGAGTCACCTCATATCAAGATAGAAATCGCGAAGAAAGAGATTATTGCGACTATATATTCCGGTTCATCAGCTTCAACTTGTTCGCAGAAATTTTATATAAATTTGATAAATGAAGGTAACAAAATTATGGCTCTTCCCACCAGTAATTTAGTTTGTCGTGTTGCAATTGGAAGAACGACACAGGTCATAAAGACACAAGCTCTACTAAACATACTTATCAGCGGAGAAAATTTCGAGGTTATGTTTCTAATTGTAAACCATTTGATATGTGACATAATTTTAGGATGTGACTTCTTACATGACTATGAAGCACGTATAGATTTTAAACATGTGGAGCTAAAATGACAAAAGACAATAGAGAAATAAAGGTACGTTTATAAAAGAGAAAGTATCCGTGATTGAGAGGACAAAGGAAGAGGAAGATCTTTGTGAGCAAGAAATTTTTGTGCAAATAATGGAAACCGATGGAAACGTGCAAATAAAGCAAGTAGTCATAAGATATGATGGGAACACCACGTCATATTTTCGACAGCTAGTAGAAAGGACAGATGAAGTAGAGAAATTTATGACCCGAACAAAGACGACCGTGCGAGCGAGACAGACAATAATTGGGAAGAGAGGAGAAATGAGGAAATACTCCACAAGTGTGAAGAAGCTTATAATATTACGAAAACACAAAAACAAATCCTTCATGACGTTTTGATGAACAATAGTTCAGCATTTAGTAATATCCCAGGCAGATGTATCGTATATCAGCATACATTTCAGGTAGAAGATGTGCCACCATATAGGCATAAGTACGATAATTTGCCTATAAGTCTTCGGGACAAAGCTAGAAAACTAATAAATAGCATGTTAGAAAATGGGATTATTGAGCAAAGTAATTCTCAGTATATAAATTCGATCTGTTGGGGTATTAAACGAGATGGTAGTTTGAGATTAACATTAGATGGTAGATATGTCAACCAATATATGAAGTCAGACCATTTTCAAAGTGAAGGAATCGAACAACTCATCACGAAACTTTCAAGAGGGAGATTTTTGACATCCATTGACCTCACTGCGTCATATTGGCAAGTGGAACTAGATCCACAAGTGCGTGATTACACTTCATTTCAATACTCGGGGATCCAGTATCGTTTTTGTGTAAATCCCTTTGGTTTAAAAAACTCAGGAAGTGGATTTTTGAGAGCAATCCACAGTATTTTTGGAAATTCTGCAGATGATTTTTTAATAAAGTATTTTGACGATTTCCTCATCATTAGTCAAACATTTGAGGAACAAATGAATAATGTACATTACGTGTTAAATAAACTGTAACAACATGGCGTGACTGTAAACATACTAAAATCAAAATTTTGTGTGAAGGAAATAAATTTTCTGGGTTATGTAGTGGATGAACGGGGTATAAGTCCTGACCAGAAGAGAATAGAAGCAATAATGAAAATTCCACCACCAAGGAACGTAAAGCAAATTAGACGTCTCTTAGGTGTATTGAAATCTCAGAGTAAGTTCGTACCAAGGTATTCGGATGAAATAGAACCACTGCGGCAGCTACTCCGAAAGAATATCAAGTGGAGATGGACAGAGGATCATCAAAAATGTTTTGAGAGGGACAAAGAACTCTTTGCTAAGTCCATTGCTCAAGAAGCCCAGAGAAAATTTTAAATACGAGATTTATGTCGACGCATCAGTGCAAGGATTCGCCGGAATTTTAGGACAGCGAGACATCAATAATGAGTTTCACGTCATTACTACAGCTTCTAGAGGACTTACAAACATTGAGTGGAATTCTTCGGTGACTCAGTTAGAAATTGTAGCACTCTATTTTTCATTAATTCGTTTCAAGACCTATATTTATCAGCAAAAGGTGAAAGTATATTCGGATCACATCAACTTAACTTTCATCCAACGGTGTAGATTATGTAGTGGAAAACTTGGTAGATACAATCACACAATATCCGCATTTGATATTGAAATTATACACATTCCTGGCAAGAGTAACACCTTCAGCGATTTGCTAACGGGATTAAACCACAACCCACAAATTCCCGAGAATATTGAAAGGCCCAGAAATGAAGTCAAAATATTGACAATTGAAATTCCTTTAGGCAAATAAATGATAAGAATATTGAAAAATTTGGGGGAAATTCAAAATGAGGACGCAAAATTATTTGAACTTAAAGGAAATGCACCATTAATTGAAGAGGCAAAGAAAGAAGTTGTAGCAACTGGGAATGGAGCATTATACAAGAAGCATGGAAAAGAAATGGCTGGTTGGAAAGTAATGGTTCCGAAAAGCATAGAAAAGGAGCTGATTAAGAATTTTCACGAAGGATTAGCACACTCAGGGACGGACCGGACGACTTCTATGATTTTAGAAAATTTATATATATCCAAATTGCGTCAGCAGGTTCGGGAATTTAACTCGTGCTGCAACCTATGTCAGAAGGCAAAGCAAATAAATGCAGCATACGCATTTGAGACCAATTCGGTTATAAGGGATAAGCGGAGGTGTGTAATTAGTATTGACATTCATGGTTCTATGCCTCCAAGTCAATTTGGAAACAAATAAATATTTGTTTGTTATGATATATTCAGCAAATATGTAAGAATTTACCCTTTGAGAAAACCTACAAGTTGAGCATGTTTGAATAGGCTACTCAAGTCGTATGTGATAGAGGAGGGACCAATCCAATCCGTATTGAGCGATAATGCTTCGTCCTTCACAGGAAAAGATGGAGGGACTGAAGGAAAATGGCATTAAACAATATTTTTCGTCAAGATACAGACCGAACTCCAACCCAGTGGAGAGGGAAATTAAGGAAATTTCGAATTACCTAAGCGTGCTGTGTCATCGAAAACAAACCCAATGGTATGGATACGTAAATTTCATTCAGAATCTACTCAACGAAACAGTAAACAATATGACAGGATACAAACCATGTGAACTTAAATTAGCAACGAAGATAAATACAATATGTAAGAAAATTCCAAAAGTCATTCCAGATGAGCACTCGATAACACAAACGGAAGAAGAGACGTTCCGACAAGCATTCGAAAGGATGAAGAAAAAAGCCATAAGAAGAAAAAGGAA
Source organism: Deroplatys truncata (assembly GCA_030765065.1). NCBI lineage: Eukaryota > Metazoa > Arthropoda > Insecta > Mantodea > Mantidae > Deroplatys > Deroplatys truncata. Next base: position 10,481,127 of record CM060982.1, read on the forward strand.
ACATGAAGAGAAGAAAAGAAAAGAGTGGAAGATCAAAATAGGAGGTTTAGTTCTGGTTAAAACGAAGAAATTGTCTGATAAGGCAAATAAACTTTATTGGCGAATGTTTCTAAAATATCATGGACCATATGAAGTTGTTGATGTATATGGAACAAACGCATAAGAATTATGTAACCCAGCAACCCGAATAACCATTGGAAAGTTCCATATTGAGATGCTGAAACAATACAACATTGAGGATAAAGATGAAATAGAAGACCAAGAAGATGAAAAGTAAATTCAGGATAAGTAAAGCTTAACTGCAGAACAAATTAATGGAATGTAAGAGGGTTAACTATGTATATATGTCATAAGAAAGGTTATATAAATGCAGGACAGAAATAAATGTTTAAAGGGGAAGAGGAACATTTGCTTAGTAACCTGTAGCCACATTTGAAATGAAGCATGTAATCAGGATAAATTTATGCCATATGAAAGTACAAGTAAGTAGATTTAATTCAAAGAGTGTTGTGAATATAAAGTATAAAACAATAAAAAAGGGTAACGGTAATTAAAGCAAAACATTTATGTAGCACACATATAATGTTAAATTATGTCTTAGAATTAAGAGATGTAAATATATTTGTGTAGAGGATGAATATTTTGGTAAATATGTTCAATAATTACAAAATGAACCAGGGTAAAAATCTTGAATGTATAAATTTTTATGTCAATAACTTAAGAAAGTATAACCATTTTGTAACAGTGACCTAAATAGTTCAGGGTACACTATTTGCTGTATAGAAAAAAAACTTGTAATGTCCGATGTATGTATATAAACACATTAGACCCGAGCCAGAGAATAGTGGCCAGAAAAAGGCAAGAAGTACGTGTGTAAAATGCGTGTGCAGTATTACGTGCAAGTGATAGATACCGTGTGTTACAAGATTCAGGAGTCTAAAAACCCAATTATAAAATTTCCAAAAAAGGTTGTAAATATTTATAATTATGTTTCTATTGGGGCATATGAGGCAGTAGTTTATATCACAACACTGTGAATGCCAGAGTGATTGTAGTGTAAATTAACATTATTATATGATAACTATTTTAGATGTTTGTTAGCTATAAGCATTGTTAGGAAATAAGTTTACACGGCCTCACTGAAACTAACAATAGGAGTGGGTAACAATGAAGCGATGGGGTGAGTTGTTTATCACTTAGGAGAGACAAACAAATGACGTCAGGGTAGCGTGCCTTTCTTTAGAAATGGAGGGAATATCTTCCCTAGAGCATATGTGTTAGTAATTATGATTGGCTTATAAAACAGACGCTAATGTTGGCGCGATTTAGTAACCAATAGCAGCTCTATTATATTGTTTAGGCATATCGGGTTGAGGGAGTATAAATTCTTGAGCCAAAAGCAATTATCGCGTAGTTGTACAGAATCATTCACGAGGTAAACGTCGCGCAGTTCTCAGCAATCTCTCGCGAGGTACACATTACGCAGTTCTCAGCAATCTCTCGCGAGGTACACATTACGCAATTCTACAGAATCTCTCGCGTCATAAAGTTAGTTACAAAATGTGAAGTACGCATACGACAGTAATTATATTCGGAAATATAACAGTTTCAGTCATGCGTATATAAAGATTACAGATGTGAACTATTAATTAAGTGTGACGGTAATAAAAAGTATAAAAACCAATTCTTTTATCAGTGTTATCTTTTAGTAACAACACCTTTCCCTTTACACGCCCTGCTCAGAGATATTTGCTCGACTGAGTAATACTAGCTAGCCAGAGAATAAAGAACCCAAAATTCAAAATAGTAAAACAATAACAGGCGCTCAGCAAATAAGATAACACGAACAGATTACCGCGACAAATAATAATAATAGTAATAATAATAATAATAATAATAATGGGCAATTTCACCCACCCATATCAACCAACGTAATTACACATATCCTTGCGATTATCTGCCCCATTGACAGGCAGATGACACCTTAGATATTTGACAACATATCCCCAATACTCCTTCCCCGTCCTCCGTTAATCCCAATAACACCACGAAAAGAGGGCGATATTTAAGGTGGCAGGGACGAGCTATTTAATAATAAATATGAAACAGCCCACGCAGACACACACAAACAAACAAATATTCCCCAACCTCATCATCACCATTATTATCACAATGACCTATTCTTAGTCACCACCATCATTCGCTAAACTGCTAGACTTGATCTACAATAAGAAAATAAAAACTTATGCAAGCAGCCTCGAAGGGTTCAAGCTCACATAAGGCAAGATACAGCGGCGATATTAGGCCATAGGAATTAACGAGTGATGTCAAGAACAGCGCTAAGTAAGTCATTACTGTAATGTGCTGTGTGTGTGTGTGTGTGTGTGTGTGTGTGTGTGTGTGTGTGTGTGTGTGTGTTTGTGTGGCGGGGAGGAAGGGAAGCGAATACTTCGGTACATCTTAGAAATATGTGTTTTTTATGTTATTTATTTATCTACGCTCTTTGACTGCTATAGTTCTTAGCGTCCCATTCTATATTGGGCCTGTGAGCCCGGACGTTTTGGCTCAGAAGCCTCTTTATCAGGCTGAACTTCTTTTACGTGCTCTAAATCTACGACAGTTGACTACTGGCTTTACTACCCTTCCGAAGGAAGCCATGCTAAGAGTGTTTACGCCCGAAACAATTCATCGTCCTTCGCGGGGTTTGAACCCGCAACCTCGAAAACTAGAAACTAGCATGGTACTCCTAGATCAAGGAGAACGACTTCATAAAAGTATTGCAAATAAAAAAATCTGATGTGTTACACTCACATGACTTTCTCTACTCTTGTACAAACTATTTATACAAACGCTTATTCTCCATCTACTTCATGTTAATCGAGATAAACATTTGCAGACTCTATCTTATTGCTAATTTTCTTGTAGATGTAAGGGGAATATATATTTACAAGGGCAATATAGAATTACAGTAGCCTTTAAACACATACATATCTCTTAATAGCTGGTTGCTAGGTGCAGCACCATTCCCTTTGCCACAGATTAATACTCTTTGCATTTCCAAGACAAAAAAATCTGATGGGTTACACTCACATGACTTTCTCTACTCTTGTACAAACTATTTATACAAACGCTTATTCTCCATCTACTTCATGTTAATCGAGATAAACATTTGCAGACTCTATCTTATTGCTAATTTTCTTGTAGATGTAAGGGGAATATATATTTACAAGGGCAATATAGAATTACAGTAGCCTTTAAACACATACATATCTCTTAATAGCTGGTTGCTAGGTGCAGCACCATTCCCTTTGCCACAGATTAATACTCTTTGCATTTCCAAGACAAAAAAATCTGATGTGTTACACTCACATGACTTTCTCTACTCTTGTACAAACTATTTATACAAACGCTTATTCTCCATCTACTTCATGTTAATCGAGATAAACATTTGCAGACTCTATCTTATTGCTAATTTTCTTGTAGATGTAAGGGGAATATATATTTACAAACGCAATTTGGAAATACAGTAGCCTTTAAGCACATACATATCTCTTAATAGCTGGTTGCTAGGTGCAGCACCATTCCCTTTGCCACAGATTAATACTCTTTGCATATTCAAGACAAAAAAATGAATAACGAATTCCACACACACACGGACATGTTTCCAAAAATGCTTTTTACTTTCTCTACTACGTATAGTAAGTAGGGGAAGTATTGTATTCCACCCAAAAATTCGATATCGAGATTTCACCGGAAATACATGTTTTGAGACCCCCTGAATCCAAAAAAAGCATTTTTGGAAACATGTCCGTGTGTGTGTCTGTGTGTCTGCATGTGTGTGTGTGTCTGTGTGGGTGTCTGTCTGTGAACAGCATAACTCAGAAACGAACAGTCGGATAAACACCAAACTTGGTATTTAGGTTCAGTATCTTCCAGAGATGTGACACGAAGGTTTTCAAGAAAATCCCCCAACCCCAGATTACCCTTTACATTGAAGATTTTTCAAAACTTTAATTTTTTCAAAAATGGCTCTAACGATTTTGATTAAAATATCATATGTTTAAGATATTTTTATGACAAATAAAATGTATATTTTGAATTTCCTGGGAATGTCTCCAAAAGTATTCTTCATTGTGAACGACTTTTGCATAACTGGTAAACCATAAGGGATAGACAAAATTTTACTACACAAAAAATGTAGATCGCGTTAAAATACACAATTTATGTCATATACATTTTTGTTGTTGAGTGAACCATTTTCGAGGTGTTACTTGTTATTCCCTTAAATTTTTCAATACTTATTTTCTCAAATGGGAATTCGTTATTCATTTTTTTGTCTTGGATATGCAAAGAGTATTAATCTGTGGGAAAGGGAGTGGTGCTGCACCTAGCAACCAGCTATTAAGAGATGTGTATGTGCTTAAAGGCTACTGTATTTCCAAATTGCCCTTGTAAATATATATTCCCCTTACATCTACAAGGAAATTAGGAATAAGATAGACGCTGCAAATGTTTATCTCGATTAACATGAAGTAGATAGAGAATAAGCGTTTGTATAAATAGTTTGTACAAGAGTAGAGAAAGTCATGTGAGTGTAACATATCAGATTTTTTTGGATTCAGGTGGTCTCAAAACATGTATTTCCGGTGTAATCTCGGTATCGAGTTTTTGGGTGGAATACAATACTTCCCCTACTTACTATACGTAGTAAAGAAAGTAAAAAATCTGATGTATTACACTCACATGACTTTCTCTACTCTTGTACAAACTATTTATACAAACGCTTATTCCATCTACTTCATGTTAATCAAGATAAACGTTTGCAGAGTCTATCTTATTGCTAATTTTCTTGTAGATGTAAGGGGAATATATATTTACAAGGGCAATATAGAAATACAGTAGCCTTTAAACATATACATATCTATTTATAGCTGGTTGCTAGGTGCAGCACCATACCCTTTGCCACAGATTAATACTCTTTGCATATCCAAGACAAAACAAGAAGTGCATAGTTACGACATGCGAGAAACGCATTCATATATTTCATACGTAGCATAATAAAGTTATAATGTATAGATGGTTATCTCAATCTTAAAGCATTGGTATCTCTTCATTCAAATATTTCATTCCTTGCATAGATAAGTAACAACAAATAGATAGTTAACTCAATATTAAAGCATTGTTCTCGCAAAACCTTCCGGCGATCGACCGGCTTCCATTTATTTTCATACGGTAGGTGTAGAAACTTACACCGACTACGGTGGCTCAATTACACAAATAGCGTGATATCGTATCCGCATTTCTGCTTTTGGTCTACTACATGAAATTGGTCAACTGTTCTCGCGTTTACAACCAAATAAAAATAATACCATTGGTCCTGAGGTTTCCTGTTTCTTCTTTCCACTACAAATGTTTGAACCAACCCAAGATTGTGATCTGACTGTAAACCCGAAAACAACTTAAATTGAGTATTTTCAAAAGATCTACATTCTAGGTGTAGTACATTTTCGACTATCATTTAATGCTTACCAATTATACAAGATTGTATACAATTCCTTCCGAATGAACACGATTTTACAGGCTATTGCCAGAAAATTCAAGATATACATTTTATTTGTCATACAAATATCTTTAATATATGCTATTTTAATAAAATCGTTAGAGCCATTTTTTTAGAAAAACAAAAATTTTTAAAAATGTTCGGTGTAAAGAGTAGCTTAGGGTGAGGGGATTTTGTGAAAACATACAACACCGGAAATGTATTTTTTGAGGTGCACTGAATCCAAATAAAGCATTTTTGGAAACATGCCCGTGTGTATGTCTTGTGTGTCTGTGTGTGTGTGTGTCTGTCTGTGAACAGCATAACTCAAAAACGAAAACCGGATAAACACCAAACACCAAACTTGGTATTTAGATTCAATGTTCCAGGGATGCGACATGAAATATTTCAAGAAAAAAAACCCACCCCAAATCACCCTTACATGGAATATTTTTCGAAAAAAAATTATTTTATCAAAAACGGCTCCAAGATTTTGATTAAAGTATCATATGTTTAAGACATTTCTATGGAAAATAAAATGTATATCTTCAATTTTCTGGGGATGTCCCCAAAAGTCCTCTTCATTCTGAACGACTTTTGCATAACTGGTAAACCGCAAGAAATAGACAAAAATTTTACTACATAAAAATGTAGATCTCGTTAAAACACACAATATATGTCATAAACATTGTTTTTGTAAAGTAATTTTCGAGATATTCCTTGTTATTTCTTTGAATTTTCCAATAATTACACTTTCGTTGTTCTTTTTTTTATGTTCTTGACATGCAAAGAGAATTACATTTTACACATAGCGACCAGTTCTTAAAGTATTTGACTATCGCTTAAGGCCTACTATGTTCCCCTTGTTTTGTATTTGCAAGGGCAATATAGAATTGCAGTAGCCTTTAAGAATTGACATATCTCTTAATAGCTGGTTGCTATATAGAGCACCATTCTCTTTGCCAAAGATTAATACTCTTTGCATATCCAAGACAAAAAAATGAATAACGAATTCCCATTTGAGAAAATAAGTATTGAAAAATTTAAGGGAATAACAAGTAATATCTCGAAAATGGTTCACTCAACAAAAAAAAGTATATGACATAAATTGTGTATTTTAACGCGATCTACATTTTTTGTGTAGTAAAATTTTGTCTATCTCTTATGGTTTACCAGTTATGCAAAAGTCGTTCACAATAAAGAATACTTTTGGAGAATTTCCCAGGAAATTCAAGATATACATTTTATTTTTCATAAAAATATCTTAAATATAGGATATTTTAATCAAAATCGTTAGACCCATTGTTGAGAAAATTAAAATATTCGAAAAATCTTCCATGTAAAGGGTACTCTGGGATGGGGGGGTTTTCTTGAAAACCTTCGTGTCGCATCCTTGGAAGATACTGAACCTAAATACCAAGCTTGGTGTTTTATCTGACAGTTCGTTTCTGAGTTATGCTGTTCACAGACAGACACACACAGACACACACGGACATGTTTCCAAAAATGCTTTTTTAGGATTCAGGGGGTCTCAAAACATGTATTTCCGGTGAAATTTCGGATCGAAATTTTGGGTGGAATACAATAGTTCCACTCTACGTAGTAGAGAAAGTAAAAAGTATATCAGCATATTGTTCTTTGATCAGTTGTTTTCGAAAAAACAAAGTCTTTGTTCCAAATTAGATTTTAATTCAACGAGAATGTATGATATAGAGTTTGTTACTTGTAAGATGAGTAGAATAACCTATTTCTGATATACCTTCGGTAGTAACTTTGCAACATCACGCATGGTTTTTAGATAATTAATCAATCATAAGAATATCCCGAACACCTTTTTGCAGAATAATGTTACCGTGAAACTGGACAACAGTGGAAACAGGTTGAGCTATTTTCCAACTAAACAAAACATAACCTATCTCACTCCCTTCCTTTATCTGGAGGGTGACTAGCGGTTTTGTCTTTCACGTGCCTCTTAATCCGAACAAACACGACGAAAGCGTGGTGTAAATATTCTGGCGAAATAAAAAACCTGAACAGTGCAAAATCGATGCCTTGAGCGTCCAATATGAAAAGCAGGATCTACAAAACAACGATTATTGGGGTCGAATCATTGAGAGAAGGTATTTATCTGCTGCGAAGGAAATACGCAACAATGGGCGTGTGTTTACTAGAGTACGGCATAATTGGTTAAGAAAGTGTGAAGCTTGCAGATGCGCAAATGGTGGAGATTTTGAAAATTATCTGTGAAGTGGGTGAATCGTTTGGTTTATTGTTTATTCTTTTGCAACCCATGTTAAAAGTACCATTTAGTAGACTGTAAGCGCCTAACGATGTGTTAACATGTCCAAAAGATAATTTGGTTGATTATATTACAGCAGTATGTATTGCAAAACTTAATCAAGTTTAATGTTGAACGAGCTGATAAAAATATCCGTAGATTGTGAGTTTCGGTTACAAACAGGCCTGGGCGAGTGCTGCTCAAGCGAACAATCGCTCGAGGCTTCAGAGTTAAGAGGAGAGGGGCGGTAGTCCCGTGAGCTACTGAGCGCTGTATAGGTGGGCACAGAAGTAAGTGTACAGTTCTGTAATATAACTCGCGCAAAACTTCTGGAATCATGACCTTGATTGCCACCCCAGCTGCCGAGCCTAGGAATGGTTTATGTTTAGCTTAATCAACGAAAGCGGTACAATACCTTTGCTTACTCACAGTGCGTAACACATACAGTCTGCATAGAAAGTGTCTGCATTTGGTTGTAATTTATAAGAGAGCAGTATCTAAATAGTACTTACTGTATATTTGTTATATTTATAACCATGGCTCCTACGTTTTCAAAGTTAAGTGTCAAGGTGTTACACAGTCCAAGTAGGAAAATAATTGCAAATGTCCTCGACTTCATGAAGCAAGAAGCAGAGATGAAGGAAGAAAATATATGTTCATCCGAGTTCCACAAAAGCCTTAAGAGAGTGAAAGAAAGAGTAGTCAAAGCAACTGGTGTTTCACCGAGTTCCGTTTCCAGAGTTCTCAAAGATAAGAAAACAAAACAAAACAAAACATATGGATGCAAGAGTGCCATTTGACATACCTGGGAAGAAACATAAGGTCCCTAAACGTATTACAGAAATAGGCGATTTCGAATGCGTCATTCGGCGCACGATTCACAATTCCTATTTGGAAGAAAAAAATGTGCTAACAATAAGCAGATTGCTCATCAAGCTGAAAGTCAGCAGAAACTTTCAATGTGGTATTACAAATCTCAGAAAAACTATTAAAGATTTAGGGTTCAAGTGGAAGAAACCGAAATCAAATAGAAGAGTTCTAACAGAAAAGCAAAATAAATAAATAAAATAAAAATAACAATAAAATAAAAAATAAAGGTTGTCATGATAGCTTAGTCGGTTAGAGCTACGCATGGAAAGCCTAAGATCCGGGATCAAATCCCGGCTATGGTATTTAATTTTTCAGTCTGATTCTACCTTTCCAAATGACTATAATTTTATATGTACTTATATCAGTGTGTACTTATATCAGCATCAATTTTCAAGGTGGTGCTACAAATTTCAGAAAATACTATAGTGTATGAAGATAATTCATACATACACAGCAGTCATACAGCATCTAAAAGTTGGAGTGACAATAGCGGATTAGGTTTGCAGGCACCTCTTGCCGAAGGGCAAATACTTATTATCGTTCATGCTGTTGGAAAGATCAGCTTCGTTCCAAATGCCCTTCTTTTACAAGTCGCAACAAACAACAGATTTTCATCAAGAAATGAATACAGAAAATTACATGAAGTGAATGAACGCCATGTTGATACCTAATATGCCTGCTGGGTCTGTTCTGGTCATCGACAATGCTTCACAATGCGTTAACACTAAAATTGACAAACCACCTACCTCAAATTCCTTGAAAGAAGAAATGGGAGCTTGGTTACTTAGACATAATATAGCTTTAGATGAAAGCATGAGTAAAACAAAGCTATATAACTTAATTAAAGCCAACAAACAGTTTCAGAAGTCACACATACTTGACCAGATAGTAATACAACATCGCCATCATGTACTTAGACTGTCATCGTATCACCTAGATCTACACCCAATCGAATTAATCTGGGCTGATATAAAAAAATGGGTGGCATGCAGAAATATCACATTTAAATTAAAACATGTGGAACAGTTATAACGCCAGCAATTTGCTGAAATTGGAAGGCCAGAATGGGAAAATGTATGTCGACATGTTGAATAAATTGAGAATCATTATTTCGAAAAATACGGAATTGCAGAAAATCAAATAGAAATAATTCTCATCCAGGATAATGGTGCAGAAAGTAGTGACAGCAGTGATGACGGCAATGTGAGTGATTCCGCTGAAGAGGAAGGGTTGTTAGGTGTGGAAGAATTGGAGGCAATGATTGACAGTGTTTTTTATATTAAGCGCTTTTTACAGCGTGGATTTTAATATACTGTATATAACTAAGTTTATCAGCTCAGCGCAGTGCAGTGCATAACCAGTGTGCGGATATTTGACAATGACTGCCCCACGCACTCCTGCAGCATGCAGACGACCGGTCACCTCCTGATATGGTAAACTCGCTTCATAGCTCTCATTAAGATTTTCACATGTCTAGAACTGTTGCGCCGATTATAACGTAGGTTTTTACTACAAAGTATACATAACATGAACAAGATAATAAATCTAATCTGTGGCAGATGAAATAATCAGTTTCAGGTGTGATTTACGTGCGTGGATAACTATTGCAATGGACTACAATATATTTTCTAAATGTATAAAGCAAAACGTCTTCTATTATAACTCAAAGTTTACATCTTGAAAAACTCCGTTCCACATCACATGACATGACTGGTGCAAAATGAAACTGACAACGACACACACATCTAGAAACACATGTATTTTCAATATTGATAATGGCGTCCCTAATACGCCACATAATTGCATATCCTGGGTTGTTTTTGTCTAAAACACTCTTCAGTTCCTGCTTTGCTATTTCAGCAGCAGAATGTTTGTCTACTTCCGTAAAGTGTTGTGCCAAATTTTCGACAAGTTTTAAGGACTTCGGCATTGACATCTGTGACGATTCAAGTTGTTTTATTATTAAAGGAATGACCTTAAATATATTATTGAATAACTGCAACAGTTCATACAGCTGTGGAGATATCATCGATTTTGCAACTTTAACAGCTGAACTTGCTTTATTGTCAAATTTGCTAATGACTTGAACAATCTGGTTGTAATGCTCTAAGTATGCTCGGCACGAGCGGCCATCAACCATGAACCACACCGTGTCACAATAGGTTGAGGTGGCGAAGGAATTCCTGGTGCTAGTTCTATAAACTTTAGCGTCCTAGAAGGTGCCTTTAAAATGTATACATACATACATACATACATACATACATACATACATACATACATACATACATACATACATACATACATACATACATACATACATACATACATACATACATACATACATACATACATACATACATACATACATACATACATACATACATACATACATACATACATACATACATACATACATACATACATACATACATACATACATACATACATACATACATACATACATACATACATACATACATACATACATACATACATACATACATACATACATACATACATACATACATACATACATACATACATACATACATAAATGAAATCATCTACATCAGGAAAATGTTTCCTAATCTGATAAGTGTGTGTGCAAGGTCGAGAGGAATGGGGACGATACAAACAGCAGACCAGTTCAGTGGCGTACCCTTCACTATGAGTGCAAGACGTGCTTCGCCAAAATCCAGAATGGGAAGAAAAGAATTTCGCCATCTTCGAAGATGGAAAACCACGTTTGGTTTGTGGTACAATACTATCATATCCCTCGGATTATAACATTAGAAGGGATTTCACAAATGCACATGCGGAGGAATTTGGTGCAGAGAAACTAGTCGGAGTGACTCGTGAAAAGGTGCTGGATTGCTTTAAGAAACGTTACAAGCCAAATGTGAGAGTATTAACAAGACGACAGTTGCTCTTACCAGCTTTAAAATTGCAAATCAAATTACCAAATCCTCTAAACCTCTATCTGAAGGAGACTTTGTAACTGCTGCTGAAGAAATTTGCTCTGACTTAGCGAATTCCTTTAAAGCTCTCAGTTTAATCCGTCGAACTGCCTTTCAATTTGTAGCAACAATTGAAAACGAAAATCGGAAAGCTAGTGTACTACCTACTCACTAGCTAGCATTAGACGATAGGAAATACACTGCTGAGTTAGCTGTTTTCTTAAGATTTCAACATCAGTGAAGAATTTCTAGATCTTGCATCGTTAAAGGTGAGAATTTGCTTAACGCTGTAGTAAAGATAATAGAAAAGTTTAATCTTGCCTCGGAAAAACAACCGATGGAACGCCATCATGTTGGGTCACACGTGGGAAGTCTTCAGGCTGTTCTTGCAGAAAACGGAATAAACCCAGACAGCATACTACATGTTCATTGTGAGGCACTGTGGTGTGCAAAATCAGCAACGTTGAATACAGTAATGTCAAGTTGTTGTGAATAGCTTTGGTCGAATTCACTTCGTCATAGACAACTTCAGCAATTTTAAAGCACATAGATCTGCCGTATCATTCTCAATTTAGGTGGCTAAGCAGGGGCAACGTGCTTGAGCGTGTATTCCCGTTAAGGTGCGAAATAGACATTTTTTTAAAAAGATCAGAAAATAGAGCTTAGAGAACTCAGCACCAAAAAAATGGGTTTGTGACAGCATTTTTGAGTGATACAAACATTGCACTTAAATAAACTGAATACCAGCTACAAGGAAAAGCTAATTTAACCATTACAATGATTAATAATCTAAAGGCTTTAATGGCGAATCTACCAAATAGAGCACTGATTTGTACCAATTTCCGAATTTAAAATCTGCATTTATTAAAGGATCATCTGGAGTGTTAGAGAAGTGTAAGAAAATTTTGGAAGACATATTGGAAGAATTCACAATTTGATGATCTGAAGACCATGGACGCGGAATGGAGGTTGTTCAATAATCCATTTTCATTCACTGCTATAGATGCACCAGAGGAATTAATCGACCTCCAGAACATCACACCTCTACGTACATTAGGACTCTTGGGAGTACAGTTATTTCGTGCATTGCCCAAAATGAGTTCTCCAAATTTGTCTCTCTTTGGAGTCATATTGTTGCTATGTTTGGTACAATGTATTTATGTCAGCAGATTTTTAGCAGACTGAACAATGTTAAAAATGCTTCACGCAGTACTTTAAGTGATGAACATTTCGTGCTCATATTGCGATTGCAATCCTCCAATGGCAAGATAACGAAGAATAAAACGTTGCAAGTTTCAATAGTAAGCCCAGCATAGCTACGCAGTCAATGTTTCAGGTTTACGCGATTTGCGAATTGTTTTAGTTTAGTGCAGATTAATAGAATTCCAAGTCATGCAAATCTAAATACCATTGTATAATCTAAAAATGAAACACTGCAACAATTATATATCCTATTACATTTAATTTTGTATTTGTAATAAATTACAATTTAGCAAACACGTGTACGCATTGACCAGTTCGTATGTCTATGTTGCATGCACATAATATGGGAGGGGAATCAGATAATAAACCGAATGTTGCTCAGGCGTGGGTTACAAAATGCGCCACTGGAAGATTGTTAGGAGGTGGCAAACCTAAAACGGTTTGCTTTTTTTATGCTTATGAAACATACGCCACTGAAAGTGAAAGAGAAACCGGCTTACATGGTGTCTTCCAACTGTTTTGAAGGTGAAAGTGACATCCCCGCTCTTATGGGTTAGCAACCCTTGTGTGTTGCCAGCAAGTCTGTTTTATGTCCTCGAAAAATCTAAAATATCTCAGAAAGAAATGAGAGCAACAAAATGTGATCAAAATAATGAGATCTGTAACTGGTTTAAATTAATGTAATAACTTCCCTTCCACCCGCAATATATCACATGCGTTTAGAATTTCGAGATGTTTACGTATTCATTCTTTCTTTTCGAGTATATTCATAAGACAATTATTCAAGATCGTAAAAACTAAACTAAATGACACTGCTGTAAATGTTGCAAGAAGTGGTGATTACGGGAAATACATATTAAGATAGTGTTTATCAAATAAATGTATAGCGCTTCCGGAATATATTGGATATGCATAAATTTGTATATAATGCAATTTAAGATATATCACAAATCAAATAAGTTTACAGGTCATAGCATAAATACATATGCTAATGTTCTTGTATTCTCTCCATTCCAATTATTATATTAATTGTATTGTTTACACGTAATATTTTCACTACACAGCTTTCTTTATTTTGCATCTGTTGTATCTTTTTATTAAATCAACCCTTTCACCTTCCTTCACAATTAGGATTCCCTCCTCAAACCACAACTGGAGATTACTGTCTCAATTGCATATTATTGTACAGGGTGATTTATGAAGAAATGACACATTTATTTCTTTAATTGTTTCAAAACGAGTTACGCTAACCACAACTTAATATACGTGAAATGCAGAGGAATTTTGGGAGATTATTTACCTCTATAGCAAATGTTGAAAACGTCCTCCATCCTGCATAAGGCACAACTTAGCACGTCGTTCCATGTTACTGGCCACTCATTGGAGGACTCTGTTGTCAGTAGCTTGAATCTCCTGTGTAATGTTGTGCTTCAGATCGTCCAATGTGTGGCATAAACCCTGTCTTTTAAGTAACCCCATAGAAAGAAGTCCGGCGATGTCAAATCCGAGATCTCGATGGCCACAGGTTCTTAGAAATTATCCTGTCGTCAAAGAAGCTTGCAATTAGTGCCATGGATTCATTTGAAGTATTGCATGTAGCGCCGTCCTGCTGAAAATAATCTTGACTCCGCTCTACATCGTCTAGTTGCTCAGCAAACTCCATGGAGATCCGTCGGTACTCTGCAGTGTTCACATTGTTTAAAAAAAATTGGTCCCACTATTCTCTGTGCGGATATTACGCACCAAACTCCGATTTTAAATTGAATTTTATTTATGGACACACTTTAACTACTATGGTCCTTAGCGTCCCATTCTATATTGAGCGTGAAAGATCGGTAATTTTGCTCAGAGGGCTCTTTATCAGGCTTGAGGTTCTTCTACGTGCCGTAAATCTACGACACGGGACCACCGGCTTTACTTCCCTTCCGAAGGAAGCCATGCTAAGGATTTTTACGCCCGAAAACAATCCATCACCCTCCGCCGGGTTTGAACCCGCGACCTTGGGAAGTAGAGGCTAGCACGGTACCACTAGTCCACGGAGGGCGACTCCGATTTTAACCGGGTGCATAGGTGCTTCATGAATATGTGGATTTTCGCTGGCCCAACAGCGTGAGTTATTTGAGTTCACATAGTCGGATAAATGGAACGATACTTCATCTGTGAACCATGTGATGGACAATATAGCAGGATTTTGCACAATGAACGCCTCAAACCAACACAATAATTCAGTCGTCTATCCTTATCTGGTTACTGTAACTGATGGACAACCGTAATCATATACGGCTTTTGGTCTGTACTTTTCACAGCTCTTTGGCACATTGAGTAGCGTACCCTGTCTTAATGATTTTTTGGGTAAGTGATAAGTCCTGCTCTAACGTCAACAACAACCGTGGGAAGCCTAGATGAACGAGCTTTGCCTTTTTCACTTAGCAGAGATCCAGTTGTTTCCAATCTGTTTACCAGTCTCAGTATTGTTTTCTTTGGGGAGGATTCCGAACACCAAATTCTCTATGGTATACCCTTTGAGTAGCTCTAATTGAATTCGTAATCCAGTATTGCTTAACAAGGAAGAGTCGTCATTTAATGTGTACTCCATTTTCACATTGACTAGAACAAAATCTCAAAAACAGTTGCCGACAATAAAACTAGCAATTACGAATAAAACATGAACATCTGCGCATGTAGTGACAGCCAATTGAAACTCCAGATCATTCTGCTTAATTTGGTGCTAAAATTGGGGCAATGAGTGAATTTCGAACAGAAATATTAAAGAAAGAAATGTGTCAGTTCTTCATAAATCATCCTGTATAGACTCTTCTTTTGTTAATAATGTCTATAATGACATAAAATGTCAAAGAGCTTACAAATTTGATGCACATAAAGCATAAATGTTTCAACTGGTAAAGTTAGGAAGAAGGAATAATATACATATGAAACTGAAAGGTTGCTAAAGGTATAAAATACCGCGAATTAATTGTTTTCCTTTTCCACAGGCGCATTTCAGGGATATCATCGATAAAATAGTTAATAATTACTAATAGTCAACTATGATTGAATTAGAAAAGGAGATTACATAATATTATATTATCCCCGACATTCTCGCTATAAAATTGTTTTCCGAAAGCGTACCTAAATAGGTCGGGACGCTTCGGAAGGGTTTTCTATGGATACCTGAAAATAGTCATTCAGTAACCCTATTAGAATTTACAGGAGACTGAGTTTATAAACGTATATCATACACAAGATGCTCTGACCAATATCAACATCTTATTTATGGAAAACTCTTTGAAACTATTAATAAACTCTATTAAGGAGTTCTTGCCAGTTCAGATTATTTATGCATTAAGCAACACACACACTAACATTTTGAGATCTGTCATAAGACGTATGTCTATATGATGGCGTTTATTCCTAATCATTTTTCCAAACATTGCATTCTTAAAACGATTTGCAAAAATCATTCTCAAATTTGTTTCTAGTACATTGTCAGACTTGCATTTATGATTACCGCATTTGCCTTTACGACATTTCAGGCTACGGCAGGCACCTGACTTCCATTTAGGGCTGGTATTTCTATCTTCAATTAAAAGCTGAAGTTTTCTAACTTGTAGTTATTGCCACCTGTTGTTTAAACGGAGTGCCCCCTATTACGAGCGCAAGGTAACTGTAGGGTAGTTAACACGGAGTCTGTTAACAATTTGGTATGTTAGGCAACATTTTCGTGAGCAATTTCACGCCACCTAGGTGGAAACTTGTTACATTGTATCTTTAAAATAAGTTTTCTGCTATAATTTTCTTCAGTTCGCCATCTGATTTCTATGTATAATAAAATCTAATAATTAGTTTGAGGAATTTCGTAATTCATAGTGATAATTTCTGGCGGCTGAATGCATTGAGGAAGTAATAAAGCATACTAGTTAATATTACCATTTGTATAGGTGGTAGCGCCGCATTTCTAAGGGTTATTCCGTTAGGTTAGTTGGCACTGAATAGATTAAGTGCGTTTCAGTATGTGTAAAAAAGAATGATTTGTCATTAATATACTTCTTGGAGGTAGTGTAAAGTAGGTAAATATACAATAAGTATATGACAATAACTTAGAGCACTTCGGAGTATTAGGTTATGTGCGGATTTCACTGTCAATATGATTTAGGTTAATTTACAAATAGATATTGCATGTAATATAAGAACGCATTTGGTAGCGAAGAATGTTAAGAGTCTCTCTTGATTCTAACATACACTAACACGTATTGAAATGGTTTACCTGATGTACAGTAGTGTCGTACTTATTTTATTTCTGCCAGATGCTTGATGGCACGGAGGTATTAACCTAAGGCTTCTCCAATACATTGAAATGTGTTACGATTGCATTTAAGAAACAATTTGGATAAATGTGTTGAGTTAAAAAGAGATAATACATTCAGGAAGAGATTGTGGTGGCGCTATAAATTATTACAGAGCATAAGTGTCAGAAATTTTTGTTAACCTGAATTATTTACCAACGTCCTCATCCCTCTTCTCGAATTTATTTTTTCAAGATCTTATTCTTATTATATAAACAATGTCTGAACATTCACCTCGGCATCGCTACAACAGGAATAATGTCGGGCTTTCGCTAGATTAAAATATTTCAGAATATTACATTATATAGGTCTCGCTCTTAACATGCTCTGTGTGGGGAGAATGAAGTTATTAATAAATGCTCACGTTTTGAAGAAAAACCCCACAAACATAAAATGGAAAGCATATGTTATGTAGGAATTCGCCGTTAATATACTCTTGTAGATTAGTGTGATAACTTGTTGGGTGATATCGGAGTATTAACTTATATGGATTATTGTTTTCGGCTTCCTATGGGTTTATAGAAAAATAGGACATTTTGGAATATAGGGTTAAATTACGCTGTTATTTCGTAACAATTGCAAAATAGTTCAGACGCATGAATATTGGTTTAATGTCAGTTACTGCCATTCATGTTAAAAAAAATAAATAAATAAAACGATATGCAAACTGTGTGTAAGTATAATGCTAAAGGTATTATCCAGCAGAAATGTACAGAGTTTAAAAGGAACGAGTGAACTTTCGACGATCTAATAACGTTTACAAATTCGCCCTCGTCCCAACCCTGGAAATTAGTCTTTCGGAAGTCTAATTATTTTGACCTTCCCCCTCATATATAAATACTGCTTTAATATTTCGCTTTGGAATCGCTATCGACTATCAATCGAGACCATTTTTTGTATTGTTACCTCCAAGTTAGTACCTTAACCGGTACCCGAGATGGCGGCTAATTCATCACTAAGAGCAACTCCCGCTTAGCGGTTAACCGAAAGTCTAATAGGAAAATTTGCCCTTTCTCCTAGTTATTTCTAACCGGAACCTTAACCGGAGATCGTAATACAGGTCCTTAAGGGAGTCGACGAAGCCTTTACAGCTATAGATACACATGCAACCATTATTGCACACTTATGGTATTTTGGTGCATCTGGAGACTATGTAAGTGCTTTTATGTCATTTAAGATCACAGAGGACTTCTATTTAGAGTAACTGTGATATTTGTAGACCCATAGGAACACACGCACGCACTTTGTGACATTTGTAGACATTTGGCTCATTCATGAACACAGTTTACATACACTATGAGGCCGTGGGCACCACTTTACTTCCAGTTTGGAAATTTATGCAGGTCTTTACATTTAGGGCCACTCTATGTCTTTACGGCCACTTTAGGTCCCATGAGGACAGCTGGCTTGCAATGAGCAATTTAGAGCAATTTACAACATATACACATACGCACGAAATTTTTGTGAGCTTTTGATGCAGTTGCTTCATTTACACCTATTTGCGACATCGAAGCTATGGTGTCTACTTTTACAGCCATTTTACATTTGGAGGACATTTCGAGGCAATTGACATTAGACCATTCAGTGTTCATTTACAAACCATTCCAGCATCATCAAGCATAGAGTACTTTACTGTCATGGTAGGGGGACACTTGCAAGGATGTGATGTGTATACAATCATTGCATTTACCTTTACCGCCATTTGAGACAATTGCATGCATTTAGATAATTTACAGGCATTCTACAGTCCCTTACAGTAATTTTCCGAAACGGGTAAGCATAGGAGGGCACTTCTGCGGTCAATTTAGATATCTTTACAGTAATTCCCAAAACAACATACACACAAATCATACGAAAAATTACAAAACTGTAGACCACTCAGCTCGTTTACCGCCAGCAGAATCGAGCATTATCCTGACCTCTCTGCCTTAACATGAATACAGTTAAACTATCCTTACCTAACTCGCCCTCTCAACATCTACCATATACTGTATAAGGTAAAAACTAATTTAACGTAGCCTAGGCCCTCCTGTAATCATCTATTCCAGTCTAACCTGATGCGGGCCATGCTAACCTAACCAGACCATCCTCACTCAATTTACTCGCCCGTCCTCTACTTGGACAGGAATTAAGAATATTTGTCTAACCCAAACTGAGCTGTCTATTGCTAGCCTAACCTAAACCTACATTACATTAATTACACATGCACTACGCGATCAAAAGTATCCGGACACCTGGCTGAAAATGATGTACAAGTTCGTGGCGCCCTACAATGCTGGAAGTCAATATGGTGTTGGTCCACCCTTAGCCTTGATGACAGCGTTCACTCTCGCAGACATACTTTCAATCAGGTGCTGGAAGGTTTCTTGGGGAATGACAGCCCATTCTTCACGGAGTGCGGAACTGAGGAGAGGTATCCATGTAGGTCGGTGAGGCCTGGCACGAAGTCGGCGTTCCAAAACATCCCAAAGGTGTTCTATAGGATTCAAGTCAGGACTCTGTGCAGGCCAGTCCATTACAGGGATGTTATTGTCGTGTAACCACTCCGCCACAGCCCGTGCAGTATGAACAGATGCTCGATCGTTTTGAAAGATGCAATCGCCATCCCCGAATTGCTCCTCAACAGTGGGAAGCAAGAGGTTGCTTAAAATATCAATGTACGTCTGCGCTGTGATCGTACTACGCAAAACAACAAGGGGTGCAACAAGGGGGGTCCAGGAAAAACACGACCACACCATAACACCACCACCTCCGAATTTTACTGTTGGCACTACA
Organism: Deroplatys truncata; assembly: GCA_030765065.1. NCBI lineage: Eukaryota > Metazoa > Arthropoda > Insecta > Mantodea > Mantidae > Deroplatys > Deroplatys truncata. Next base: position 10,501,092 of record CM060982.1, read on the forward strand.
CACGCTGGCAGATGACGTTCACCGGGCATTCGCCATACCCACACCCTGCCATCGGATCGTCACATTGTGTACCGTGATTCGTCACTCCACACAATGTTTTGCCACTGTTCAATCGTGTAATGTTGACGCTCCTTACACCAAGCGAGGCGTCGTTTGGCATTTTCCTGCATGATGTATGGCTTATGAGCAGCCGCTCGACCATGGAATCCAAGGTTTCTCACCTCACGCCTGGGAGATCTTGGTGTGGATCTTGATGCAGTTTGGGATTCCTGTGTGATGGTCTGGATAGATCTCTGCCTATTACTCTTTACGACCCTCTTCAAATGTCGGCGATCTCTGTCTGTCAACAGAGGAGGTCGGCCTGTACGCTTTTGTGCTCTACATGTCCCTTCACGTTTCCACTTCACTAGCACATCAGAAACAGTGGACCTAGGAATGTTTAGGAGTGTGGAAATCTCGCGCTCAGACTTCTGACACAAGTGACACCCAATCACCTGACCACGTTCGAAGTCCGTGAATTCCACGGAGCTTCCCATTCTGCTGTTTCACGATGTCTAATGACTGCTGAAGTCGCGGATAATGAGTACCAGGCAGTAAGTGGCAGCACAAGGCACCTAAGATGAAAAACGTATGTTTGTGGGGTGTCTGGATACTTTTGATCACATAGTGTATTGTACTCATTAAACCTATTAATTTCTTTACAAATATTATATTCATTACATTTGTTAGATTCATTACAGTTACTACATTTATCGCATATATTAAATTCATTGTACTCATCCTATTTCAAAACGTGTATTATTAAGCAATGTATGAAGTAACATAAAAACAAGCTACTGAAGCTGATACAAGAAACTTGACTACAAGTCTGCAGTACAAAATGAAATATGTCGGGAAGTATAGATTCATGCGGCGACTTCTTATACCGGTTCAGTAGCTTCTTTTATGCTACTTCATGCATTAGTTGCTAATAGAAGTTTTGAAAGAGGATGAGCGTAATAAATGTAAAACATGAGATATATGTAATATTTTAATTAATTATTAATTGTAATGAATGTAATAACTGTAATGAATTTAATAGTGTAATTGATGCTATTATGTAATGTTGGTTTGGATTAGGTTAGCATTGGATAGCTCAGTTTGGGTAATGCAAGCATTCTGAATTTCTGTCTGAATATAGAAGGGGTGAGTAGATGGCATAAGGATGCTCTAGGTTAGGTTAGCGTGAATGGCATGAGCTTAGGTTAGACGAACGCCTCCGTTGCCCTTCCCCGTATACTAACAGCCTGTCCTGATACTCTCCATTCGAAAACATTGTTCCATAGCGAGCACGAACTGCTGGAACTTCGCATTTATAGGCAAATCCACTTTCTAATGCATTCGGAAAGAAATCATGATTGGCTACAACGTTTTCGAAACATGAACAGAAATTATAACTAATATAATTTTCCGGGCTGTTATGCCGTGGTCTGCTGAAGAAAGATTTCCCAGTCGTTTCGTCCACAACTGCGGTGGACATCTTCAGTGGCGCGGACGAAGTCTTCTCGGTGAAAGTATCGCAGCGTCTGATGCGTTGGCCGTTAGTGCCGCTCTCTTTATAGTGTGGACGCTCTCTGCTGATTGGCCCGCTGGTATGAGGGGGCTGGCGCCAGCTGTGTTGTTGCTCTCTTCTGATTGGCTCGCAGTGTTTTTCGGTTTTGTATGACCTTTCTTGTTTTTGATGACTAGATGCCAGTTACTGTTGAGTTTCAATGCTTCTTCTTTCCTATTGAAATTATTGGGATGTTTGTAAATCTCTATTGCTTCGCGTTGTAGCCGGGTATGGTAATGCTTTATGGAGGAAAGGATGTTGGTGTCCTGAAATCTAATAATGTGTTCGCCCTCGGCTTCAATGGCATGTTCGGCGACTGCCGATTTTTCTGTATGGCCCAGGCGGCAGTTTCTTTTGTGTTCGCTGAGTCTGGTGTTAGCGCTCCGCTGTGTGGTACCAATGTACACTGAACCACAGGAACAAGGAATACGGTAAACACCGGCCGATGACAGGGGATCTCGGGGGTCTTTGGAAGAGCGCAGTAGGCTATTTAATTGTCTTGTAGGTTTGAATACTGTTTTGACGTTATGACGTTGAAGTATATGTTCAATACGGTCAGTGACATTTCTGAAATATGGCAGAAAGACAATGGACTTGCTTTTGGGTTGGTCCTGAGTAACCGGTCGGGGCTTGGCCGGACGGCAGGCTCTTCTCACCTCTTGGACTGAATAACCATTTGATTGTAGAGCTGTTTGTAGGTGTCGGATTTCTTGTGGAAGTAAGTGTGGTTCACAAATACGGGAAGCACGGTTTGCGAGTGTCTTAATCATAGCACGTTTTTGTCTAGGATGGTGGTTGGAGTACTTGTTAAGGTAACGGTCTGTGTGTGTGGGTTTGCGGTAGACAGTATGACCCAGCGTGCCGTCAGCCTTCCTGCTAACGAGTACATCTAGAAAGGCTAGTTGGCCATCCTTTTCTTGTTCCATTGTGAACTGTATACGCTGATTGATGCTATTTAGATGTAACAAAAAATCTTGAAGAGCTTGTTCACCATGGGGCCAGATGACGAAGGTGTCATCCACATAGCGGAACCAGGCTGTTGGTTTGAGTGGAGCTGAGTTTAGTGCCTTTGACTCAAATGCCTCCATGAAGAAATTGGCCACAACAGGGCTAAGGGGGCTGCCCATGGCAACACCGTCTATTTGCTCGTAGAATGACCGGTTCCACTGGAAATAAGTTGTAGTCAGGACATGGTGAAAAAGTGTAATGATATCATCAGAGAAGATGGGTTGTAACAACTTCAGAGTTTCTTGTACTGGAACCATGGTGAATAGAGACACAACGTCAAAACTAATTAGTAAATCCTTAGGTAGCAATTTGAGGTTGCGGAGAATTTGAATGAAATGAGTAGAGTCTTTGATGAAAGAGTCGGACAAGCCGACATGGGGTTGTAGAAGGCCGGTTAGGTATTTAGCTATGTCGTATGTGGGAGAACCAATACCACTAACAATGGGCCTGAGCGGAACCTCTGGTTTATGTATCTTGGGTAGCCCGTAAAGTCTAGGCGGCTGAGCTTCGGACTTGGTAAGGCGGCGTTTGTCTTCCTTCGAAAGCGAGGCGTTCTTGATCAAAAGATTAGTTTTCCGTAGAATACGGGCTGTCGGATCACGTTTAATCTTATGGTAGGTTGCTGGTTGCAGGAGTTCGGAGATTTTCTGTTGATAGTCTTGTTGGTTAAGAATAACTGTGGCATTACCCTTGTCCGCTGAGCAGACAATGATGTCTCGGTTGGAGTTCAGCTTCTTTAATGCAGTTCTCTCTTGATTGGTTAAATTACTGGTAGGAGGTTTGGCCTTCTCGAGAACCCTGGCAGATTCCCGGCGAATTTCATCAGCTGCAAGCCTTGGCAGAACTCGTATTCCTGCTTCAATGTGAGAAATGATGTCTTCAACTGGCAACGTTGGAGTGACAACAGCGTAGTTACCTCCTTTAGCAAGGAGTGACGTTTCAGCAGGTGACAGCTGGTGATCAGATAAGTTCACTACCGTGCGGCAGTGGTTGAGAGTAGTCGGCGGTTTGATGGAGGCAGTAAGGCCATCAAACTTCTTCTTGTGACGAGTGGTCATGCTGTTGTGATTGTGTGTCATAGAGCTGTAGGTGATTCTGTCAGTGTTGTCCCAATCAAAACTGTGTAGTGAGTTACTTACTTGAAGATGTAAGATGAGTAGTTGACTATTGTTGGCAGAGAGTTGTCGTCTGGTCTGATGGATGCGTTCTCGGAGCAAGGCCAGTTCAGAGCGATTGTAAATGCGGTTGGCGGCAGCGGTGGTGAAATGTCGTTTCTGTCGTAGGAATTTAGGAATAATTCCCGAGTCTCGGCAGCGTAGAAGAAAGGCAAGTGAACACAGCAAAGAAGATTTTTGTTTGCGTAGCACTGCTAGTCGACGGATCAGACGATATGCCTCCTCCCCGTAGAGGCGAGTCATGTAAGAACGTAGGCTTTCACGGCCGGTGTCACAATTATAACTAATATAATTTTCCGGGCTTCCTAAATTCCTACGACAGAAACGACATTTCACCACCGCTGCCGCCAACCGCATTTACAATCGCTCTGAACTGCCTTGCTCCGAGAACGCATCCATCAGACCAGACGACAACTCTCTGCCAACAATAGTCAACTACTCATCTTACATCTTCAAGTAAGTAACTCACTACACAGTTTTGATTGGGACAACACTGACAGAATCACCTACAGCTCTATGACACACAATCACAACAGCATGACCACTCGTCACAAGAAGAAGTTTGATGGCCTTACTGCCTCCATCAAACCGCCGACTACTCTCAACCACTGCCGCACGGTAGTGAACTTATCTGATCACCAGCTGTCACCTGCTGAAACGTCACTCCTTGCTAAAGGAGGTAACTACGCTGTTGTCACTCCAACGTTGCCAGTTGAAGACATCATTTCTCACATTGAAGCAGGAATACGAGTTCTGCCAAGGCTTGCAGCTGATGAAATTCGCCGGGAATCTGCCAGGGTTCTCGAGAAGGCCAAACCTCCTACCAGTAATTTAACCAATCAAGAGAGAACTGCATTAAAGAAGCTGAACTCCAACCGAGACATCATTGTCTGCTCAGCGGACAAGGGTAATGCCACAGTTATTCTTAACCAACAAGACTATCAACAGAAAATCTCCGAACTCCTGCAACCAGCAACCTACCATAAGATTAAACGTGATCCGACAGCCCGTATTCTACGGAAAACTAATCTTTTGATCAAGAACGCCTCGCTTTCGAAGGAAGACAAACGCCGCCTTACCAAGTCCGAAGCTCAGCCGCCTAGACTTTACGGGCTACCCAAGATACATAAACCAGAGGTTCCGCTCAGGCCCATTGTTAGTGGTATTGGTTCTCCCACATACGACATAGCTAAATACCTAACCGGCCTTCTACAACCCCATGTCGGCTTGTCCGACTCTTTCATCAAAGACTCTACTCATTTCATTCAAATTCTCCGCAACCTCAAATTGCTACCTAAGGATTTACTAATTAGTTTTGACGTTGTGTCTCTATTCACCATGGTTCCAGTACAAGAAACTCTGAAGTTGTTACAACCCATCTTCTCTGATGATATCATTACACTTTTTCACCATGTCCTGACTACAACTTATTTCCAGTGGAACCGGTCATTCTACGAGCAAATAGACGGTGTTGCCATGGGCAGCCCCCTTAGCCCTGTTGTGGCCAATTTCTTCATGGAGGCATTTGAGTCAAAGGCACTAAACTCAGCTCCACTCAAACCAACAGCCTGGTTCCGCTATGTGGATGACACCTTCGTCATCTGGCCCCATGGTGAACAAGCTCTTCAAGATTTTTTGTTACATCTAAATAGCATCAATCAGCGTATACAGTTCACAATGGAACAAGAAAAGGATGGCCAACTAGCCTTTGTAGATGTACTCGTTAGCAGGAAGGCTGACGGCACGCTGGGTCATACTGTCTATCGCAAACCCACACACACAGACCGTTACCTTAACAAGTACTCCAACCACCATCCTAGACAAAAACGTGCTATGATTAAGACACTCGCAAACCGTGCTTCCCGTATTTGTGAACCACACTTACTTCCACAAGAAATCCGACACCTAGAAACAGCTCTACAATCAAATGGTTACTCAGTCCAAGAGGTGAGAAGAGCCTGCCGTCCGGCCAAGCCCCGACCGGTTACTCAGGACCAACCCAAAAGCAAGTCCATTGTCTTTCTGCCATATTTCAGAAATGTCACTGACCGTATTGAACATATACTTCAACGTCATAACGTCAAAACAGTATTCAAACCTACAAGACAATTAAATAGCCTACTGCGCTCTTCCAAAGACCCCCGAGATCCCCTGTCATCGGCCGGTGTTTACCGTATTACTTGTTCCTGTGGTTCAGTGTACATTGGTACCACACAGCGGAGCGCTAACACCAGACTCAGCGAACACAAAAGAAACTGCCGCCTGGGCCATACAGAAAAATCGGCAGTCGCCGAACATGCCATTGAAGCCGAGGGGAACACATTATTAGATTTCAGGACACCAACATTCTTTCCTCCATAAAGCATTACCATACCCGGCTACAACGCGAAGCAATAGAGATTTACAAACATCCCAATAATTTCAATAGGAAAGAAGAAGCATTGAAACTCAACAGTAACTGGCATCTAGTCATCAAAAACAAGAAAGGTCATACAAAACCGAAAAACACTGCGAGTCAATCAGAAGAGAGCAACAACACAGCCGGCGCCAGCCCCCTCATACCAGCGGGCCAATCAGCAGAGAGCGTCCACACTATAAAGAGAGCGGCACTAACGGCCAACGCATCAGACGCTGCGATATTCTGAAGACTTCGTCCGCGCCACTGAAGATGTCCACCGCAGTTGTGGACGAAACGTCTGGGAAATCTTTCTTCAGCAGACCACGGCATAACAGCCCGGAAAATTACATTAGTTATAATTGTGACACCGGCCGTGAAAGCCTACGTTCTTACATGAACAGAAATGAATAAAAAACTCATTTATTCGCAGGCGTGATTTGAGCTTACGACCTTCACCATGACTTTCCAGCATGTTAACCACTGCGCTACTAGAGCACGTCAACAATGAGCACCATCGTAGCCCTAATTACCGGACTGATGTATGCGGTGTCAGCACCTGTATTTCGCGTCTGTAAAATTCAGGGTTGCCTAGTTACCAATCCGCAGGATCAAAAGACTCACGCGGTATATGTAAGCATATATACGCTTTTACTTTCATGTCTTAAATCAAGTATAGCATATGAGTTTAGCCAGTGATGATAGTGGCTATGGATAGGTGATGTTGATAATGATGACGGTTAGGGAATGATTTATGTGTGTGTGTGCGCGCATGCGTTACTTCATATTTATTATGGATGGTTGTATGCTCGTGCTTGTCTCCCTAAGTATCGTCTTCTTGTCATGGACGTTACTGTGATTAATGCAGGTATGGTTGGGGGTGTTGGGGACATATTCTCAAACCTTAAGGCGTTGTCGTGGCTGTGTATGGGGTTGATAATCACAATGATTATGTGTAGTTACGGTGATTGATATGGTGAATGTGATAATGGCCGAATGCGTGATAAGGGTGATACAATTTTAGTCTCATGAATAGGTAGGTGGAAATTGTATATTATTATTGCAGACAGTTGGGGGATGGCTAAGGAGGAGATTGATTCTGGAAAGGACATATCACCGTCGGTGTGTCTGTGAGTCAATTGACGAATGTGTTGATGCGGGGGTTGACTATCACTCTGTTAATGATAATGGTGGTGTCACTCCTGTGAGTAATACTGTTGATTTCAACTATAGACGGCTTTTCGCTGATAGTGTCGATGGTAATAATAATGGCGACGATGATGAACTTTTGTTTTTCGTCAGGAGCAGAATAAGGCATTCTCCCAAATTTGACGATGTCACTTATAAACTGGACAAACAAAAACCTATCACAGGCGATGTCTGCTTCATTATGTCCTCCAGGTACTAGGCTATTTCTACGGAACCTGAGAAAGATATAAAATATTACTGGTATGAATTGACGTGCCATGACAGCTTCATCCCTCTAATGTAAAAAAGCAATAAAGAGAGAAAATTATTTTACGCATTTGCTCTCGTAATGCTTTTTGGCTTCAGCTAAATCTTTAGTTAGCCCTGTTAACAAATCCAGCGAATCGCTTAAGTTGAGCAGTATCACTAGATTATGTTAATGAGCTATCAATAGATAAATCGAGCGGGGTGGCTTACGTGGCCCACATTCGGGAAGTCTTGGGTTTGATTCCCGCGACCGAACTTCCTGACCTATAGGTTCTTTCGGGGGTTTCCCGGGATCACTAGGCGAATGCTGGGAAGGCTTATTGATTCCCCCGAAGTTCTCTCCCCTCACTTCATCTTACAGTTTCACGTTACAGGTTGGCTCCGGGAGTGTGAGTCGGACGACTACGGATATATAGCGCAGATGGCTTGCGTTTTGGAATTCCTTCTCGGCTCCGTTAGGTGAAGGCCGCTCGAGTCTTCGCTGGAGGAGGCCTGTGAGTCATCCCCATGGTTTAGTAGGGCTGCCTTGATCGGCCTCCGGCTGGGCGGTCAAGCTCTGAGCGTCTCTGTCCCTGCGTCCGCCGGTCCTGCAGCCCATACGTCATCTGCAGTTCCTTCATCTCATCCGTTCCTCCCGGGGGTGTATGTGCAAAAGATCCCTGTGTGGGTCGAAATACTAGGTGTCCCCTAATCCTAATCAATAGATAATGTAGCTCTTTTAAGAAATTAATTCATTGTCTCTGTTTTGAATTCACTTCCTCCACAAAAGAAACATGCATACAGTCATAATTATGTTTTCCTTATTAATATTTGAAACAATGCTGTAACTATGATTTCAGTCTGCAGAAACTTTCCATTTGAATTACATGCTGAGGTGCATCTGGATTCCAGCTCTGACAGAAGTTATAGTTGAACTTAAAAAAAGTGTTCAAATGCTTTGCATTACAGAGAAAGAGAGAGAGAGAGAGAGAGAGTGTGTGTGTAGCATGTCTGTACTATTTTAAATCTCTGAAAATAATTTTATATTTATACATATATATATGCTTGTAGGGATTTATGAGTATATGTATTTTACCGCATAAATATGTATATAAATCATGAAGACGTGTTTACTTTAGTTAAAACAGTTGTAGTATATTTATGTATGAAAATATTTTAACCAGAAATGTATATTAATGTACTGTTTAGTATCAGAGGGTTTTAAACAATTACGTTCGTGAGTGAACCCGTCTTTTAACCAAGTGCGATTCTGAATGAATACGTTATGACTTGTTAAACGTTTCATCTGTAAACTCTTTCTTTGTTTGTTAATTTAAACACCCTTATGGCTGGCCAAATGTCTGTTATTGAAAATACATAAAACTGTCTGGATCTTCTTTATTTCCCAAGGTTATTATCTTAATACAATTTCCATACTTGTTTCACTTAGTCTTTGCGCTTCTAATTTTAGAACAATCTTTAAGGTTTACAGTAGCGCAGTTTTTGTTTTCGTGTATATGCGACGATAAAGCACTTTTGGTTCAGTTAAATATATGAGGTATTACATCCATAAAGAAATTGTAAAAACATTTAAGAAATTACTGTAATTCGCTTAAAAATAAATAAGCTTCGAGTATGAAACGCGCACTGAAAAAAATGTATTTCTCTATTCACTTTATTGTTAGAAATACAATCTTTGAATTCTTTCATTAGGATTTATGCTTATCGCTAATATATAAAAAGTAAACACATTTTAAACAGATCTACCGGCTTCAGATAACACTTTTACTATTTATTCGATTTTTTAAATATAACGTTAAAATTAGACATATTTACGAGGGTAAATTAAATTGAGTTTTATTTATGGACGCTCTTTAATTGCTGTGGTCCTTAACGCCCCATTCTATATTGGGCGTTAAAGGCCAGTAATGTTGCTTAGAGGCCTCTCTATGAGGCTTGAGGTTCTTTTACGTGCCGTAAATCTACGACACGGGACCACCGGGTTTACTTCCCTTCCGAAGGAAGCCATGCTAAGGACTTTTACGCCCGAAAACAACCCATCGCCCTACCCCGCGACTTCGGGAGCTAGATGCTAGCATGGTAACCACTACACCAAGGAGGACGACATTTACAAGGGTGTTCACTTCACTTCGCTTTAATTGATTGCATGTCCAAAGTTTAATCAAATTAGAATTGTTTATATTACAAAAAAAATTCAAAACGAAATAAGCCCATATTTTATACTTTCAAAGTGTAGAGTTGAGGGCGAGATGATCTCTGAAGAGGCAAAGCTTTAAAATTAAGACCGTATTAACTATATGCAACTGCCACTATGACACTAGTGATTCTTCTTCAATTAATGCCCATGTTTTTATATGCTCTTATCTATAAACCTATGCATCATACTGTTATAATAGTATCTCATCACTTCGATTTTTGTATGGAGTAAGTTGAATGGATGAAGTAAGGTTGCTATCCTCTGTTTGAGGGTATCTAAGAAGCGAGTTGATTTATAAAAGATGCCCCCTCACTCTATTTCTATAGACTAATGGAATGATCGGTGTTAAAAGTGGCTTGCGTTCCCGCGAGATTTTTTAAATCTCTAAAGTCTAGTTAATTGCATTCTCATGTAACATTAATTTTCTTAAGAGTTATTTTTATTATCAGCGAGATTTATACCTAGCTTACATAATGTGCCGAAAGGGCGCCAGCTACTCTTCACCCCGATTCTAGTCGAGTTTATATTAGCTATAAGTACTATGATAAATTGAGGAATCCTTTATCACTTGGAATTACTTTATTGTGTTTTTTTTCTTGAGAGAAATGGAATTCTTGGATGGCTGAAAACCACATTATCAAGGCTTAAAAAGCTTCCGGATTTAAAACTAATTATTTTATAAGGGTAACGGTTAGTAGTATACATATCTTCCTTCACGGCCTGTACTTTGAGGGGAGGGGGTGGTAGTAGCGTTCGGTATAACTCATCTTTCCCCTACCTCGAACCGCCAGTTCGCATGATATTTTGGGGTGAAAGGGGGTGTTTTTCGGTGTAATGGCTAGTTTAAATGCTATTTCCAACCACGTGTTGGCTTTGACACCAAAGAGGACCTATCTGACAACTTCTTTCTAGGCCAGATTCAAGTTCACAGATCCTTTATGGTGGAGTGAGGGAGTCTTAGGAAAACTTTGTTTGGTGGGATGTGAGGTCTCAACGGCATTTCCTGACCACGTGTTCATGTTTAGAGTAAAGAGGACCTAAATGACACCTTCGTTCTACGCAAGATTCAAGATTACGAGATCCTTTGGTGGAGTGAGGTATTATTAGTGACCGTTTTGGTAGGATGGGATGTCTCAGGCCACGGGTTCATGTTTAAAGCAAAGAGGACCTAAATAACACCTAGGCTAAATATTGGCTTCTGCTGGGGGAGGTATTAAAAACAATGTCGGCATTTCCAGTCCGCTATGGAGCATGTCACCTCCCTTTGAGAACCAATGATATTATGCTTTTCCACCCAAGGCATCCTAAGTACAAGGCTAGTACGAAGCATTCCACAGCTCGTGGCAAGGGGTAAAAACGTTATTCATGACATATCAACAAACATTATAAAGTTAACGCATAGCATCCATGTGTTATAAAATCATAGTGATAGGAAAATCATTACATGTTAAAAACTGCGAGCGGAAACGTTCACAGTCTCACACTAGTGAAACAGTTATAAGCAAGAGATGGGAAGACCGTTCTTTTAACATTCTATAGTGATCTAGGCACGCGGAGAGAATTTAAGGGCTTTCTCAAGTTATGTACAATGTAAGTAGAAATAATATTCATTCTTCTCAACAGATAACGTAGAGAAGAAGCTGAACATAAATACCGAGACTGGTATTAATTAATATTTGTTTGACCTGTGAAAAGGTTCTTTAAAACTAAAAAGGATTCGATTCACCCTCTGAATCATGCGCATATCCGAGGGTAATACAAGTTAATGAACAATTTCCGCTACTGTTTTTCCTCTTGAAAACGTATTTAATTTGTATTATTATTTAGATTGTTTTGAATAACTACTTAAGTATCCCGATATTATTGTTCCATTCCCAATGTGGCAATAATGTCTATTTGCTAATGAAGTGTACTTAGATGGGTAGGGTGAATCGCAATTATTAAATAGCATTACGTGCATTAATATAAGGCATTTTCAGGTGTCGTCCTCCGTGGTGTAGTGGTTACGACGTTAGCTTCTAGTTCCCGAAGTCGCGGGTTCAAGCCCGGCGAAGGGTGATAGATATTTACGGGCGTAAAAATCCTTATTATGGCTTCCTTCAGAAGGGAAATAAAGCCGGTGGTCCCGTGTCGTAGATTTACAGCGCGTAAAAGAACCTCACGCCTGATAGAGGCCTCTGATCAAAATTACCGATCTTTCACACCCAATATAGAATGGAACGCTAAGGACCACAGCAGTTAAAGAGCGTCCGTAAGTAAAACCCAATTGAATTTTTTACACGCCTATAAACACAGACATGTACCAACACACAAAACACTCATCCAAATAAGCCCATTGATAGTCAAACAGGCGAAATACTAACAAAGACGGTTAGACGTATACACGCACACATGCACACACATGCATAAACGGACATAGTAGCACAGACATGCACCAACACACAAACGCACAAAGACACAAAAATACTCACACACACACGCCTAGAAACAGTTAAACGCGCAAAACACTAACAGAGACAGTCAGATACATATATACAGACATAAAAACAGACATGCAGCAACACAGACCTACACAAAAACACTTGCAAACCTGCAGACTCAGGGAGAGTCAAACACGTACACACCCATAAATACACACATACACGCTTATAAGCACAGACATGTACCATCGCACAAACATTATTTTATTTTAATTTAATGCAATACACAAACACAGAAACACACAAAAACACTCACCCAAACACGCCTAGAGACGTACATACACCTCCGAACATCTCTTCAAACACCCGAGCATGCAGAAAGACCTACGGACACACCCAAACAAACATACACACACATACATATATACAGACACGTGCATATACACCTCCGAACGCCTCTCCAAACACATGCCCATGCACGAAGACTTACAAATGCACTCGAACACATACCCATGCATAGGCACGAATATACACACATACAAAAACGGTAATAGAAACAGGCGCTCCAACTTATAGGTACGTGGCTCTGTTAAAGTATAGCTTCATATATGAGAGCCTTTGTCTTATAGGGTTGTGTTTTGATCAATGTAGCAGTGATAGTGACGGTGGGAATTGCATGGCTAGGGAGTTATGGTGTTAATCAAGTCAGTGGTAGCGGTAGTGATAGTAAAGAGTTATGCTGTTAATGGGAATGACGGTAGTTGTGATGGGTGTGATAGCGGCGATAATGTTGGGAAATTGCGGGATTAGGGAGTTACGGTGTTAATGGTGTTATGTGGTGGCAGTAGGGACAGTGCGGAGTTATGGTATTAATGCAGACATGAGGCGGTAATGGCAGTATAAGGTTATGTTTAAATTGGATGTAGTGGTGTTTGCGATGGTGGTTAAAATTAAATTAAATTGAGTTTTACTTATGGACGCTCTTGAACTGCTGCGGTTCTTAGCGTCCCATTCTATATTGAACATGAAGGACCTGTAATTTTCCTCAGAGGCCTCTTTATCAGACTTTAGATTCTTTTACGTGCCTTAAATGTACGACACGGGACCACCCGCTTTACTTCCCTTCCGAATTCATGCTAAGGATTTTTACGCCTGAAAACTTCCATCACCCTCCATTCGGGTTTGAACCCGCAACCTTTGGAACTAGAGGCTAGTATGGTAACCACTACACCACGGAGGACGACATTGATGGTGGTGAAGGGTGATGTTGATGGTTATAGTGTTGGCGGTTTTGAAAATGATGGCGGTGCTGACAGTGTATAGTTATGGTGTAAATGGGAATGACGGTAGTTGTGTTGGGTATGATAGCGGTGATGGTGGGAAAGTGCGGTATTGAGGAGTTATGGTGTTAATGGAGTCATGTATTGGCTCTGATGACTGTGTAGAGTTATGATGTTAATGGAGTCATGTGGCGCTGGTGACAGTATACGATTATCCTATAATTGGAGACAGTGACGGAGCTGGTGTCATGGTTATAGTGTTGGTGGTTTTGAAAATAATGACGGTGTGCCAGTGCAGAGCTATGATGCAAATGGGAATGACGGTAGTTGTGATGGTGTAGTAGGGGTGATGGTGATGAGAAATTACGGGATTATGGAATTATGGTGTTAATGTAGTCATGTGGTGGCGGTGGTGAATAGAGTTATGGTGTTGAGACATGTGGCATGGTAACACTATAAGATTATGGTATAAATCGAAGTGGTGGTGCTTGTGATGGTGATCGTTGTAGTGTGAAACATGGGTTTCTCTCCCAATAGGAAGTGGATTAAAGTAGGAATGATGGCAGATTACTACTTGACTATATCACATAAATTAATTAATAAGCCGAATTTCTTTCATTTAGTAAGTTTACAATCTATAAAATACATAATTGCAATTTCAGAAATCCTTATTCCACAATTATTTAAATTCTTTACGGCTTCAATCCCTTGATTTAAATTACAATTATTACATACTTGCTTCCTGCTCTCACATTTACTGATATATTTCAAATTTAGAACACCAATAAGTTTGTTTCGCACGATCAATCTTTCCCGGTTAATTATTACTAAAGATAATTTTGAATAAGTTAAATCAAAAGGAATTCAGAAACACTGTCCGCAATGCCTTCTGCCTAAACGTTGCTCTGCTAATTTCCTCGTGAAGTGCCTCACCGTCGAAGAAAGGCTAACTTCAGCTTCGTCCACTGCACGGTGAGCAGAGCTGGGACTGAACCGGCGCCTGCGCAGTCGACGACCACATTCGCCGACGTACTACGTGAATCAAATCAACTGTGCCCTTTCTTCTTGGTCTTGACGTCTCCTTTACAAAGCACCACCATACTCATTTCACTATTGTTCCCGTAGACGTCAACCTTCCTTTAGTGCAGCCTGTAGTCTCCTAGAGTATATTTCTGCGGGGGAGGGTCAATTTGGCACAATACTCCCCCCCCGAGGCAACGGGTCGAACGGCAACAGGAAACAGCGCCGTTCATAAGAGCATTCTGGTAGCATGGCGTCTCCACAAGCACAGCCAACACCGCCCGGTACACTTCCACTATAGTCCATAGTCTATATGAAAAAACACATGATATGATTAGACAGAAGCATTTGGAATTATCTTCCGTGCATATTTGTGTGAAACAAACAAAATAACATTGGAAATATCAGTCTAATGTGAGAGAAGAAATATTAAAATGTTATAACGATAACAAAATGCCTAAAGGAAATTTATAAAAGCCAGAAATGAATATTACCCAAATACATTAGTATAAAATCTAGCATAAACATGCTATATGCATAAGGCATTCAGAGCTCAAATCTATCTTGTTTGTTTTGTTGTTTTGCTTTTTCTTACCAAGGACAATTAAATGTAATTAACTGGACTTAAAAAAACTGACACAACACCTTAAAACATGTGCTTCTTCCAAAATACATATGAAATTTGAGGAATGAAACTGAAGATGAATATGATAAATGCACAGACTGTTAAAATATAGACAATGAATTAAAAAAATTCAAAAAATAAAAAACATATAAAAGTCTTTCTGTAACTAGGCAGGAAGTCACGAAGTACTCATAGTCGGCCGTTAGGCAGCGAACTCCCTATGCTGCCGATGACCACTATAATAACCCTTGCTGCCTAAATGCGAGAAAACGAGGGTTTAAATCATTATACAACACGTACAGGTTTCAACTGAGTCGCTTGCGCTGTTTTAATCTTTCCTGTAACACAATCCTGAAGTTGAAATGAAACTTCATTAACTACCTTAATAATGCGCTAGTTTCTGTGTAAATCCTTTACTAGAATCACATAACTGGTGTGCCTGTAACATCACTAGATCCCCTATTTGAAATGTACGCTCTTTGCAGTCACGATTATATCGGACCTCACGCCGCACATAATCTGCACGCAAATTTTGTAAGGTATTTAACCAAGGTAAGGTTTTTCGATCTTCTTCTAACTCTCCGGATTCAGGAAATAGATCGGCCAATTTCCATTGATTAACCAAAGGATAAGAAGGTAGAAAACGGAACATAACCGAAAAGGGGGTTGCCTGATGGGCTTCATGAACTGCCGCATTCAGAGCAAACTGAAATTCTGCGCACAAGGTATCCCATTGGGAATGACGGTCAGAGTGAAATGCGATCAACATGCTCTTCAAATTTCTGTTTACTGGTTCCGCTAACGATGGTCGCGGATAATACGGCGATGTTCTAACAAAGCGTATTCCCCGTTCAAATAAAATGTGCGAAAGGTATATGCACGGAAATAAGGTGCATTATCAGAAACAAGTGTTTGAGGGTTACCAAAGGCCGCAAATATACCAATGCTGTAGGAATGCTGTTCGAGCACGAACCGGATGTAACCACGTAAATTTTGAAAATGCATCTACCAAGACTAATAAATATGTATTGCCGTTAGATGAGCGCAGAAACGGACCCACATAATCAAGAAAAACTCTCTCCATGAGATAGATACGTATCTTCGAATGCAAATGACCCACTCGAGTGTTTTGGGCTGGTTTGGTATAGAAACATATTTCAAATTGGCGAACGTAATTCCTAATGTCGGTGTACATCTGTCGCCACACAAAATAAGTGCGTATTTTACGTTTAGTTTTAAAAACACCCAAATGCGCACCATGTGGTGACGTATGAAAATATTGTAAGACAACCGGCACTAACGAACGTGGGAGCAATATCCTGACCAATTTGGACCTTGGAAGTGTTGCATACAAAAGTTTATCTTTAAAATAATACCCCATAGGAACATTGCCTAAGCTACACTGCTCCCAAATAGGGCCCAACATCTCATCCTAACGCTGATGATCCTCCAAGGACGTAAATACCGAAGGAAAAATTTGGGCATAACATTGGCGCAATGAGATGAATATCAACTACCGGTGGTTCAGCAAACATGCGCGAAAGTGCATCCGCTATGACATTTTTAGTACTAAGAATATGTTTAACTGTAAATTTAAAAGAACTAAGTCGGGTAACCAAACGCGCGAGTTTTCCCGTTTTTCTAGCATGTGACAACACCCAAGTCAGTGCTTGATTATCACATTCCAAATGGAAGGTTCGATGTTCCAAAAACGGACGAAATCTCTCACAAGCACTAAGCACTACTAAAGCTTCTAACTTGTACACCGAGTAATTTCTTTCCGTCCGAGAAAGGCAACATGAAATACAATAAATCGGCCTTCGTGCTTCTTCTGGCACCTGAAGAAGTACAGCCGAAATAGCATATCTAGAGGCATCGGTTTGAACGAACAAAAGGTTCTTAAAAATTTGGCAATGCCAATACCGGCGGATTCAGTATAGCTTCTTTTAATTTTTCGAAGGATTTCTGATGTATTGAAGTCCATTCGAACTTTGTTCCCTTTCTTCGAGGGGCATTTAATGGTTCGGCTATTTCTGCAAAATTTAGAATAAATTTTGAAAAAAAAATTACGTTGAAAAAAAATTACCATGCCTAGGAACGATGCCAATCTTTTAGTTGATGAAGGAACTGGAAAACACCGAATTGCATAGTTCTTTCCGGATCCACCGATATTCCCGGAGGAGAAATAATATGTCCTAGGAAGGAAATTTTATTTACCGCAAATTTAATTTTGGACCGACCAACCGTCAACCCTGCTTGACACAAGCATTGAAACACTAACTTTAAATGCTGCAAATGCGATTGAATATCTGGAGAATAAATAACTAAATCATCCAAATAATTAAACACAAACTGAAGCTTGTATTGACCAAAAAGATTATTTAACGAGCGTGATAAGGTCTGGCCTCCAGTTGATAAACCAAACGGAACATGATTGAATTGGCACAAGTCCCATGGAGTTGAAAAAGCCGTAACGGGACGTGACACTTCATCCAAAGGTATCTGATAATACGCTTGATTAAGATCTAATGTAGTAAAAACTCGTGCTTCCCGAAAATAATGTGCTGCCGTGTGAAGCTCTGCAAAAGGCATGACGTCTACTTGAATATGTTGATTCAATTTACGATAATCAACCACCATTCGGTTTAGGAAAAAGAAGCATGGGCCTGAATATGAACTCGTTGACGGTTCAATAATATCTGATTGTAAGAGCTGCTCAATTTTGGTACATAATACCTCGGCCTTCGGAGGAGTGCATCTATATGGCGAAGAACGAACTGATGTAGTGTCCAATAACTGAATATGATATTGAAAACGTTTAACTCGTCCTACTTTGTCAGTAATAACATCCTGAAGCTCATGCACCATTTCTACAATACGTTGACGATATTGTGATTTAACATGTAATAGTTGAGAATGTAAGTACGAGACTTGCATTGATTAAAATGGTGCTGAAATAAACGAGGTTGATCCCAAAGGAAAGGGAATTTGTCGTTTCGGAGCAAACGGAGAATGAAGCGTAAGTGAAAAAAATCAAGTAAGGTACGCGTTTTCCTAAGAAATGGACAACCCAAAATAAGGGTAACAGCCAAGTGGTCCACTACAGCACAACATATGTCCCACGAAAACTCTGCAATTTTAATATGCATATCCATTAATCCGATATATTCAATTTCGAACTGGAAATTGTAATCCCTTTTATCGTAGATTCTTTTAACGTTCGCTCCGATTTAGGAAACATACTATCGACAAAATGTTTATCTACCAGATTTAATGACGATCCTGAATCAATTAACGCAGTTGAATCCGTACGAAAACAAAAAATTTCTATCATTGGTAGCGGCAAATTTTGACGACCTTGAATAGACAATTTCCATATAGATTTCTTCTTTTTGTTTCCTAGTCATAAAGGACGTCTCGATTTATTACGTTGAAAACAAAATTGAAAGGAATGTCCGCGTCTACCACATTATGTGCATTCTTGATCACTTGCCCTTGAAACCTTATTTAATAACCCCAATTTTGAATTTATATCACCCGTATCCTTTGTACTATCTGCTTTTAAATGTAAAGCTGTGCATAATTGCTTTTGAAGAAGTTCCCTTGGAGGAGCTCAAGCTTGCCAGATTATAAACATTTCATCCAATTCACAATACGAGGTTGGCAACTTATGCAATACACACTGTAATCGTGTCACCCCGTTTAACCCCGAAATAATCAACTTAGATTTCTGATTCCGAATCCGGTAACTGAAAAACACGCGCAAACTGTTTTAGTCTTTCAATGAAAGGGACTAAATCTTCTAATTCCCCTTGAGGTGTATAATAATGCTGCATTAACAATTCCATCCGAACTCGCGGAGGAACGAAAAATTCTAGTACTAAGGTATGAAATTGCGATAAGTTCATTTGTATTTGCGCCTTACGAGCAAAAAAAAAAAGATTTTCCCTTCCACAACATTTAACAATAACGCATACACATCATGCTGAGCAATCATAAATTGTCGACACAAATCTTGTAATTGAAGAAAAAATTGCAAAACGTCAGTGCCTGAGAAGCTTCATTTACGACAAAATGTTTATCAATTAAACATTGTACCGGATGATCTAACTGTAATGATCGAAAAGATATGGTAGTTATTTTTCTGTCCTGCAATTCCGAATCTCCAGCCATTACATTTAATTCATGTAATGAAGATTTTTGTTCCGCCCCGGGGCCAATCCTAGTGTTGTTTTATGCGAAAGTGACACTATAAAGTCCGTGTAATGATTGACGAGCTCTTGTAAGTGAGCTCTAATATCAGGCGTATGCTTCGACGTAATAAACAGTCGGCATATATCATACATCATCCGTGCTTTAAAACGTCTTAAGGTAGCCTGTGAAATCAATGTACTTTGTTCCCAAATTGAATTCTGAATTTCTTGCAATTGAAACTCCGAAGTTTTAAGTAGCTCTAAAGTTTCTTGTTTCGAAAAGGTACGAATTTACGTCAAGTATAGTATTTTCGGCTTTTTTTTAACGTTTTCAATATGTTAGCTACACTTTGCGATTAATCGAACGGCAAGCCTCGAACCATTAAATGAAAACCTAATTCATCTTTACGTAATAATTCAAAATTTTGTAATTCTATGTTATCCGTGCAGCAGAAAGCAATATTAACAACCTGCCCGACGAGAATGATTTCAAATAATTACTTAAATTACAAATTATCTTCCGCCGAAGTATAAAATAGTCGTAAATAAAGTCAATAGCTAATGTTTAACTGCCATCCCTAACTTCCTCACGCGCTCTGCTGCGATTTTGAAACATGTGTTTCTGTCCCAATAGGAACTGGATTAAAGTAGGAATAATGGCAGATTACAACTTGACAATATACCACATAAATTAATTAATAAGCCGAATTTCTTTCATCTAATAAGTTTACACTTCTATAAAATACATAATTGCAATTTCAGAAACCCTTATTCTCCCACAATTCTTTAATTTTTTACGGCATCAATCCGTTGAATTAATTAACAGTGATTACATACTTGCTTCCTTCTCTCATATTTACCGATATATTTCAAATTTAGAACACCAATAAGTCTATATTTAGCACAATCAATCTTTCCCGGTTAGTAATTACTAAAGATAATTTTGAATAAGTTAAATCAAAAGGAATTTAGAAACACTGTCCGCAATGCCTTCTGCCTAAACGTTACCCTGCTGTTTTCCTCGTGAAATTTCTCAACGTCGAAGAAAGACTTGACTTCAGCTTCGTCCACTGCACGGTGAACAGAGCTGGGACTGAACCGGCGCCTGCGCAGTCGACGACCATATTCGCCGACGTACTACGTGAATCAAATTAACTGTGCCCTTTCTTCTTGGTCTTGATGTCTCCTTTACAAGGTACCACCATACTCATTTCACTATTGTTCCTGTAGACGTCAACCTTCTTTTAGTGCAGCCCGTAGTCGCCTAGAGTAGATTTCTCTGGGGGAGGGCCAATTTGGCACAAGTGTTGGTGGCTTTGGAAATGTTGACGGTGGTGACAGTGCAGACTTATGGTGTAAATGGGAATGACGGCACTTAAACTAGCACTTTTACTACTGTAGCGTCCACAAGAGCAGACGTATTGACAGCAGAGGCTTGCTGTCTAAATGGAATTGTGTTGTGGGGAGGGCACTTCCTCACAGCTCACGACATCTGGAAATATAATCAGGATGGGAGGTGGACGCTGGCTTGGTCCACCTTCGCCAAAATTAGCTTTACGACGAAATAAGATCTTCACCGGCAAAGTCTGCTGCTCATATGAAACGAGATTTACAAACAACCGGGAGGTACTGCGGCTGTTTCTGGTAGGGGTCACCGGTGATATTTATATAAAACAGTTGACACGAATTGTTAGCGCAAAATGTAACCTAAGGTCCTGTTTACAAAAATAGAAGAAAAAGAAACCTAAGTAAGTTGTAGTGTAAACTTTAATTTGACTGAAAATATACCAGGTGGACATTTCAAAAGAACTTAAAGAAAACGTAATCAAAAAGAATTCCGTGTAGAATGTGCAAAGACAATTTGTATTTGTGAAAGAAAATTTGTTTGTTCTCCACAAATTGGAAGCTTAATTTAAAGGAAAATAGAAAAAAAAACAGAAAAAATTGCAAGTTTAGAAAATCAGGTAAATGATGATACATTAAATAAAATTTAACAATGGGGTGACATGACGTGAGGCGCATGGATGAAAATGAATGCATGGCGTAGTAATGATGAACGCATAGCTCAAAGGGGTACTGCAAACACAGGAACTGCGGCTGTGAACATTCTACCCATGCAGCAGTATTTCGACACTAAATCCTACATATTCAGGGAGAAAAGAAAATACAAGAATAATCTACATTACAATATTCCCACCAAATCCTGGAGTAGTGACAAGCGTCTGGCTCTGGAAAAATCTGCATAGTCTATTGCATCAATCCCTGATAATTGTGCAGTATAATAAATAGAAATCTGCAACATAAAAATCGTCTCTCAAAACCTCCGCGGTGGTTACAATTGCACTGCCAGCGTATCTGACGTTACACACAAAAGTACACACGTCAAAGATGAAGTTATATCAGCATATCACCTACACACAGCAAAAAGTTATATAGCATTCATATATTTTTCCACATCCAGAAGGTATTACGTACACTTCGCTGAGTGCATACACACCATACTGAGGGCTACTTTAGTACTCTCAGTAAGCAAAATTACGTTGGAAGCACAAAATCTCAAATGGCACTCAATTACAAGTAATCATCATAGCATGACCATACATAAGTGCCAAAAATAGCAAGGAGATGGTTTACTACCTGAAACTCAGACCTTTTCTGTGAAAAGAGAACAAAAAAGAAAAGCAAAACAAGAAGACATAAGTACAAATATACACAGCATAGGGATCAGACAAGTGATACAACAGATTTTGCCCTCTATAAGGTTCAGAAGGGTCATAATATGGGAAAAAGGTGAAAAGATGTACTGATTGTTGCTTTTCTCTCGGAGCGTTTGGACGACGCAGCATTTAGGCAACTGGGGTGACAGAAGTCTATGCAACAGTTTGGTGCACTTTCCTTTTTTTTACGAACTGGCGTTAAAATGTCCACTGGTTGACCAAACTGTAAAGAAACATCTATGCTTTCTATCAAAATTACACTTTTGAAGAGCTTGCTGTTGGGAGGTTTTAATTGCCTGCCTCACGAGATTTCTGTATATCTTCCACTGTTTGCTTTTCAAACAGGTCGTTGGACGTAGCTGAAGTTGCACCTAGTGCGGCAGTGTAGGTGTGACGGCCATAGATCAAGAAGAAAGGTGTATGCTTGATAGTCTCGAGTACACTATCATTATAGGAGAAGACGACAAGTGGTAACACAGTATTTCAATTCTTAGCATCTACAAAATGGCTTAACCTGTTAATTAAGACTTGATTAAATCTTTCTGTAAGGCCATTACAAGTTGGATGATATACACTGTATTATTAGGGGTGGTGCCCGTGGATCTTAGCAGCTCTTGAGTAGCATCGCTATGGAATACACCTCCACCATCTGAACATAAAGCTGCAGGGGTTCCTTGCCTACAAATAATATGTTGACTGAACCTAGCAACATGAAGTGTGGTAGCGCTTGGCAGCGTTGAGATCTATATCCAACGGCTACTATACTCGTGTCTACTATAAAATGCTTATTACCAGAACTAGACCTTGGCAATGGCCTTTAAGAGGTCAATGCCCCAAAGTTCTGTGATACCTATAACAGGGATGGGTTGTAATAATCCGCTGGTTTTTGGTTAGTAGGACGTTTGCAGGTTTGACAACTTGGACATGTTTTCACAAAGTTTCCAATATCCTTCATGGCCATCCAACAGTATTCTGCTTTCAGACGTAAAAATCCTTAGCATGGCTTCCTTTGGAAGGGAAGATACAGCCGACGGTCTCGTATGGTATATTTGCGGCACGTAAAAGAACGTCAAGACTGATAAAGAGGCCTCTGACAAAAAGTTTCGGTGTTCCATGCCCTAAATAGAATGGGATGCTAAGGTCCATAGTGGTTAAAGAGCGTCCATAAATAAAAGTCAACTTAATTTAATTTTAATACTGTATGTCATGGATTTTCCTGAAAGTTTTACTAAAACCTAAGTGACCAGACAATGGAGCCTCATAGACAAAGCAAGAACTTCATGTTATAAGGTTTCTGGAATTACAAGTAAATGAAGGGCCCCAGATGCACCAGCATTTTTAGATACAAAACTGTAGCTTTTAGAGAATACGAAGAAGCCTGGCATTGCAGTTTCGGTGTTGCTACAACTGTATCCTGCAATGCCTGGATAATGTCCACTAGGGCTGGATCAGTAACCAAACTGTACTGCAGGAATAAGACAAGTAGTTATTTCATCCAATTGATCAAGCTGTGCTGCTCTGGTTCCAAATACTGGAAGGCGCGATAAGGCGTCAGCAGCGCTGTGTTTCTTGCCTGATTTATAACGAATGTCAGCCAAATTCATGAAGTTTCAGGCTCCAGCGGACTAGACCACCTGTAAGTTCCTTTATATTATTAAGGTAACAAAAAACATGATGATCAGAGACGATCGGAATCTTCTGACCTTATCCATATCAACGAAAGTAGAACAAACAAAAAACAATAGCTAAAAGCTCAAGTTCAGGAACATTGTAGTTCTTCTCACCTTTTGATAAAGTTCTACTAGCAAAAGCTGCAGTTTTGTAACTCTATTCTGAGACTGAAGTAATATACATCCAAAGCCAACCCCTGAAGCGTCCGCGTGTAATTCAGTAGGAGCACCTGGCACAAAATGAGCTAAGACAAGAGCAGTGGATAGAAGACGTTTAGGTGTCTCAAAAGCTTGCTGTTATGGCGGTCCCCACAAGAAATCTTGGTTCTTCCTTGTTAGTAATAGAAGTGGCTGAGCAATCTGAGAATAATTATATATAAACTTCCTGTAAAAATTAAACCATCCAAGGGTTCGACGAACATTTTGTTTATTCTTAGGTATAGGCAAGTTCTGTATAACAAATACTTTATCTGCATCTGGCGATATACCATTTTTTGATACTTGAAAACCCAAGAGCTTTATATTACTAATAACAAAATAACACTTAAGTTTCAAATTATGGTACTCCAATCTTTTTATCACAAACTCTAAATTTGTTAACATTTATTAACATTTGTTAACATTTTTAGTAGGTGAAAAAACTAGGGTGTTGTCAAGATAAGCAAGGGTGTTTTTGAACTTAAAATCACCTAGCAGCTGTCGGCAATATAGGTGAAAACCATGGTGCATTAGCTAGTCCAAATGACAGGATGTTAAATTCAAATTGTGAATAAAGCAAGACAAAGGAAGTGTACTGTTTACTATTCTCAGCAATTGGAATTTGGAAATGAGCTGACAACAAATCAAGAGAAGTAAACCATTGCGCATCATGAAGGTAGCTTAAGATATCATCAGTAAGGGATAGAGGATATGAAGAAGTAATTGTGACAGCGTTTAACTTCCTGTAGTCAACACAGAAGCGGTTTTTTTTGCCACTTATACAGCAAGCAAAATCCACTCTGTGACTCTCTAATGATTCCTACATCTTGCATTTATTTAACACGAGCAGCAACAATCTCGTTTTGGGAGTGAGAAACCCTATAAGAACGTTGTTTAATACGTTTAGGATAATTGGCCTGAATTAAAAATTCTGAAAATTAGAGGTGCCTAAGTCTTATAAAGAGGTAGCAAAAACATGACGATAGTTATCTAACTACTTGTGCAATTGTTCTGATTTCTCTTCCTTAAAGACATGATTGGCACGAAAATTAAGATTTTGTGAGATTAAGCTGGTAACATCCTGAGAAGAAGTAGCATTTCTCTGCACTATAGCAACAGGATGAGCCGTGGCTATAAGAGTATTTGTAAATAAAGTCTGGGGTTCACCTGATAAACTGTGTAAAGGCAAACATACTCACCAGGTGGTTTAAACAATCCTGCTAGAACATTAAAATCCTTTCTCTGCATAACATTAACTGAAGGCTCTAATAAAAGGGCATTATCAACATTACAAGGCATGACCACACACACACATAAGCTGTATATGCGGTAATTCTAACACCTTGTTTACATGCAGCTTTAATGGGTTTAAGTATAGAGCTACTATCATCACGAGACAAAATAGCAATACATACACAAAGGTTAACCAACTTGTGAAAACAACTACCAATGCCTTATCCTTATTTATCTGGAATGTAATAAAGGATAGATAGATAATAAAGGAATAAAGCATAGTTAATAACAGTTTCATGTGTTAAAGTCGTCCTCTAGGGTTACCATGCTAGCCTCTAGTTTTAGAGATCTCGGGTTCAAATCCAGTGGAGGGCAATTGCTTTTTTTTCGGGCGTAAAAATCCTTAGCAAGACTTCCTTCGGAGCGGGAGTAAAGCCGGTGGTCCCGTGTCGCAGATTTACTACACGTAAAAGAACCTCAAGCCGGATAAAGGTGTCTGTGAGAAACATTTTCAGGCTTTCATGCCCAATACGGAATAGGACGCTAAGGACCTTAGTAGTTAAGGAGCGTCCTTAAATGAAACTAAATTATTTTTTTATTTATGGAAATAAAATAATTTAATAATTTCCTAACAATAAATCAAAATAAACATCCCTTGCATTCAAGGAATGTGCTTTAAATGGTACAGTGGATGTCTGAAAAGTTACATCAATCTGGTATGAGGCATCCAACAGCTTGTTCCCTGCTGTGCAAATCAACACATCACTGAGTTTTGTTCAGAATAGTCAGAAACGTGGTGATAATTAAGTAAACTTACTGCACTTCCTGTATCTAACAATACACTCATTGGTACACCATTAAGCTTAACTTTCACAATTAAGACATTCTTTGCTGGAAGTAGATTTGCACCATGATATTCCGACAGCTGTTTACATTCACCAGAGCTGAAACTGTCCGACAATTGTGGTGGATTTTGTGAGGAACTATGTGGACACGACACTGATAAGTAACTTGTCCTGGTCGATTACACCTGAAACACACCATTTGAGTAGGTGGGGGTATTGGTGGTCTGTGCCTAACAAATGGTGTTGATAAAGTAGATTGCGAAACATCAGGTCTGTACACGTGTACACAGCAGCGACACCTATTGTATCAAGTTGGAAATGTCCCTCTCAGAGACGATGTAAAGATCGATGACATCTCTGATGGAGGAACTGACGGTTGCACTATAGGTGGCAAGGAGAATCAGCTCTTAGGGGTAACATCTGATTAGTAACACGCATGGCACTTTGAGTAATTCAGAGACTTCCTTTCTCTACACGTTTTACAACATCTATAAATTCATCAACTGTATAATGAGAAGTTGCACAAGCTCAGGTTTCAATCTCTTACATAAGTTTTTTATCTGCTGTGTCTGTGACTTAAGTGGATTAACAGAGATGCACAAAAATAGGATATATATGTATTCGAAAACACTTTCATTAATTCTCTTCACACGTTGCTTCAAACGAATTTCAAGTCTTCGTGATGAGCAACCTGAAAAGCATTAAAGAGGTGGTGTTTAAGGTGCGCACAGGTATGGAAGGGAAACCTGTGAATAAAAATTTGAAACCACAAGGCATCAGAGCCTCGAGGTGGCACGGTAAAAATTATGCTTTTTGTACATCATCCATGCATTAGCTCTAGAAACAAGCTCAAAATGTCGAAGAAAATCTGCTACGGGAATAGCGGTATTGTTATCAGAAGCACCTGGGTCAAGATGAGGTTTAGCCACACTTAATGGTAAATTAGACAGAGTTGAAGAAATCACAGTCTGCACAATATTCAATAAAGCATCATTTAACGCTAGGGAAATCACTCTTGGACGTACTAGCCATGTCAGAGGGCTGTTTAGATTTTATTAGGCATATTGACACGTTAGTAAACAAAAATACAAAAGGAAAAACAAAGTACAAATATATAAAAATAGTAGTACACCCCAACAAACTGACCAAGGTAAAAATCTTGGCCTGTCGACCACAAACGGAGGTGGTTCTACCACAAGTACCAAAATATAAGGGCTGTCACACCGATCGGCCAATAAATTCACCCAGGCGTGACACACACACACTAAAAGAAATAGCTGCAAATGAGTATCCTGAAAACGTAAGGTTTGTAACACTACGTAGCATTAAGCGCCCACGGCGAAAAGAAAATATCACACCACTTGATAATGGAGATTAAAATCTTTGTTGCAATCGTAAACATAACGTAGATTTACTCAGATGCACATGCAAGGTGCATGCAGTCATAGGTTGGCAACACACTTATAACAGCTAGCGAAGCACATACACACAGGTCATTAACCTCAACAACGGAAATATAACACCGGCAAAGCAAGCACTTCCTACCTGACAGATTTTTGTAAATAATACCAATATATCATGGATCACAATATCACTATTCTGTAAGTGGTAACAATAGCACAATGCACGTACTACAGTAATTGAGCAAAACGTATCACTTCCGTAAGGAAAGCACAACGCGCCAGGTCACACGCGATACAAATTCACGCAATATTAAAGAAATTCACAGATTTCATATGGCGTAGATTCGCTAACTATTAAAGAATTGCACAGATTCCACACAATACTTCCCATCATTGAAACATTTTATTGAAAAGTTTGTATTGAGATACAAACACTTAGTAATTGGAGGCACTAAATACGTAACACATGCCGCCACAAAGGTAGGCAACGGACAGCTGGGAAGAGCAGGGCCCGCATGCAGAGCACATGGGAAAGAAAATGGACTTTAAATAACGAAATCTTGGTCTGAAGCATGAAAATGTTTCACAACCTGCAAAATAAAGGTAATACACAATGCACTCACAGTATAACATGTGAGAATAAATTAGGATGCCTTAGATAACACTGGATGGAAGCAGGACAACTTGCAATTTTATTCATGCTGGTTTGGAATTCGCCATGGCAGTTCGTCACATACACTATGTACGTGGAAACAGGTATGAAATGGTGTAAATACAACGTGTTGTTAAAGAGAGGAAATGACAATAATTAGTGGAAATAAAGTAAAGAAAGCGACAACACTGTGCCCTCCACTATTATGTAATATAACTACATATTAAAAACCGGCGACTACACCACTACGTAACATTTGTGCTATAAGTAAGATGGGGGAAGGTGGCGAAGCTTTCGCTCGGCAAGCGACATGGTGTGATCTCTGGAGCCATCCTACTGCCACGGCCGGACGTAGAATCAGGAATTGGTGAAAACTGAAAATTCCTCCCTAATATGTATTTCTAAGGAGAGCAAAGGAAAGAACAGGAAACTGGGATTCCTGTATCTTAATAATAAGCGCTCGCTTGACGGGCTGAGGATTCTTAGGAACGCACCTAAAGTTGCCTACAGAAGGAAGAATGAAAAGAACGATAGAATAGTTCGGTGCTACACGCATAATGAAGAATGCAGAGAGTAGTAAATTAACTCAAAACACACACATACTCATTTGTTAGAGGAAAGCTCACCTAATTTTATATAACAAAGTACGAAGATTTCAATTGATTCAGCCCAGCCATAGTCGTCACCTTGCTTTGCAAGCCGGGTAGAGCCGACCGCTACGTCCGCATTCGTGCAGGTCCAGGTTCTAATTGCTCGTGTCCCCACGCTAAACATCGTGTCATTAGCCACCGCGCACGCCTACAACATAAAACAAAAGAGTTTTGCGACATTAACAAATCCCTTTAAAATATATTGCCACGCAATTCCCTGTCCTAGAACAATGACTGCAAACAATAGCTCTATCAGTAGGAATAAATAATAAGAATTAATTACAAATGTCAGTATATTAATTCAGAATAATCCACATACATTTAAGAACAACTGTATCCATTTCAGAAGCCTACCTTATAATGTTTTGAAAAAAAGCACTGAATAATAGTGGTTAACACTATAGAGATAAAACCACTGGTCCTACTAATCAATATAACTTCACATAAATTACTTTCCTTAACATTTTCCAGTTTTTCCCTAAATCGATATGGGTTTCAAAACTTTTATGAAAAGGTTTGCTTGTAATCAATCTTGTTTATTCATAACTAGTACTGGGCCTAATATGGAGGTTAGGGAGTGACGGATGTTGCCTCAATGTTCTCTTCAGGAACATCAATCTCACAAGTTAAGAATCTGGAAGTGTCTGTCTTATCATGCACTTCTGCAAAGCAGTACGAAGGAAATGCGCATATCGTCTTGTTTAAGACTGCACGATGATCGGTCAAACAAACGTCTTGTCTCAACCATTATGTATGCAGATGTATAAGAGCAACAAAAATCAGTTATGACTTAAATGCAGCTTTTATTTGTACTTTATTTAGCGATGTTCAGCGACATAAACGTTTTTATGAGCAAATTGCACGCAAAGGTTAGTCAAAGAGGGCTATAGTTAAGCTTTAAGTGTAAAGGACGTAAGTGAAATTTGTGCTGAATGATAAAAACTAATTTATCTTTCGAATAATTCCTAAGATAACTGGTAGGGTGGAAGAGATAATTTGGGCATTATAACTGGATTTTTGGAGTTTAGGTATCTTACTCCTTATCGTAGAATTCTCCAGTCATTCTTTTTAGTTAACCCCACAGAGTTAGTAAATGTGTTACCAGAGGCACGGTTGTCGCCAATGTCTGTGTATAGTGCTCGATTTGAAACTGATAGAATGTGTAATTTAGATACGTATATGCGAGGGCTTGGGCCAATAGCCTAGAAGAAGCCTACGACAAAATGACTAAACTAGTTACAAGATGACGCGACCGTCTCCAGAAACTGAGAATACTTATGAGGTAGTTTTTTATTTTGTAGCAAAATAAGACTGTCATCCCCTGTTGTATTGGACGAGGTGTTTAAAGTGAAAACGCATTAATAATCTCAGTAATATATATTTTTAAGTAATTCATGAAACAACAATCTTTATATTCTCTGGCAACTGTATAATACATACGGAATTAAAATCAAATTTTAACAACTGAATAACGTCACTGGCAAAGAGTTTCGGACCTGCATTAGAATTCCTTTTGCCTTAACGGAAGCATTAAACGTACGCAGAATCATTGGGATTTTGGAAAGCTCTGCCCTTCTTGGGATTTCAAAATGTCGTTGAGTTACGAAGAAAGTGTATTATTAGGCTTGTATATTACATTAATAATCCGTAAACGCAATAACAAGGAGAAAGGTTCTAATAATTAAAATTTAAGGAATGTTTAATTTTATTGCTGGCAATAGATGATTCCTAAAACAAGCTTAGCATTATTACAGCACATTCATTTTATACATTCCTTCACACAGTCAGTACTTCTAAAACGAGAGTTCGATCCCCGATTAAAGCTAAAGGTAAAGTAGATACATATCACGGACCTGTGTTGTAGTAGTAACCATGCTAGCCTCTAGTTCCCGAGGTCGCGAGTTCAAACCCGCCGGAGGGCGACGGATTTTTTCGGGCATAAATATCCTTAGCACGGCTTCCTTGGAAGGGAAGTAAAGCCGGTGGTTCCGTGTCGTAGATTTATGGCACGTAAAAGAACCTCAACCTTATAAAGAGGTCTCTGAGCAAAATTACCGGTCTTTCACGCCCGATGTGGAGTAGGACGCTAAGAACCACAGCAGTTAAAGATCGTCCATATATAAAACAGAGGAGCCCCCGAATTTGGGGAAGAGCACCGTACGTAGTATAGTGTGGTCCTTTGTGCTAGGAACGCGACACCTGGGAGGGAGGGAGAGATGAGAGAAAACCCGGAGACAACAGGCGCAAACGTGGACGGGGTCCCTAACGATTCTAGATTAAGCTCATCCTGCGCTGCTCAGGTCTGCCCATACGCCCCTAGCCCTCCAGGGGTTCCTTAAGGAAAATCGCTCACCGAGTCTGGAGCGCCAGCAGTCCAACGCCAGGGAGAAATCACTACCGCTTGGCCGCAACATGTCGCCCGGTCCTGAATCATATGGTGCTGGATATGATGGTCAGGAAAGGCCTGGTAGAAGAGGAACCACCGCCTAGCATTCGCCTACCCAAAAAAATTAAGTTTTTTATGGACGCGTTTTAAGTATTATGGTTCTTGGCGTTCCATACCTATATTGGGCGCGAAAGACCCAAAATTTTGCTCAGAGGCCTCTTTGTCAGGTTTAAGGTTCTTTTACGTGCCGTAAATCTACGACACGGGACCATCGGCTTTACTTCTCTTCCGAAGAAAGCTTGCTAAGGATTTTTACACCCGAAAAAATCCATCGCTCTCCGTTGGGTTTGAACCCGCGTCCTCGGGAACTAGAAGCTAGCAGGGTACCCCTAGACCACGGAGGACGACGCATTCGCTTACTTATTAGGGGAAAACACGAAAAAGAGATGGTCAGCGTGAGTGGTCCCTGAGAATGGATCCCGGGACCTCCCGAATGTCAACCTTACACGTTATCGCGGAGCTATCTCGCTCAGTTCCGACTGAGACGATGAAATTCATCTGATCAGGAAGATTTCTGTAATAAGAGTCTTATTTGTCCCCCGTAGACCCTGCTGCAGGTCAGTGTTTTGATGCGGTATAAAATTAATAGAATCAACCCAAAGATAACCTAGTTCAAGTTAATGTAAGTTTTCAGTTACGCCATTGTCAATGAAATAATCGTAGAAGTTAACGGCGCCATGGAAATGATAGGAAAACAAAATGGGAAACAATTATTGATCTGCACAGTATATCGGCATTTCTTTCTTCCATGTATACCCTGCCTTTAACTGCGATGCTCTTTTACTTTTGAAACATAATTATCTATCGGTAATGGTGTTAAATTGTATACCGTTGTCATTGGATTTCTGCTTTTTCTTTGGGTTCTAAAAATTAGATCGCGCAAAAATCCACGCTCTCATTCATTTTTCCAGACTCCGGGGAGGATAGGGAATAATCTTGGCTGGACAAAAGTTCCCACCGCTGCAGCCGGGAATCGAACCCAGAGCCCTTCGCACATACTGAGCTACGGGTTCAGCCTTTAAAAGGCATTGTCACAAAAAAAATGCCCGTTTACGTGTGCTTCACCTTTAAAGCTCAAAGGCGAAACTAAAATATTAGTGCTGGAATTCATGGAGGCTCTGTGCTGTTTGTTACGAATGAGTAATAATTAAACTTACAGTGTATTACAGAATTCTTGACGCGCGAGTCTTTCAGTGACAGATCTACTTGTTCCTGGTTAGTTGTGAAGTTAGTGCGGAATATTTATTCATGTAGTGATACAGGTAGAGGTAGATGATGTCAGTGATTGGATGCTGTCATAGCTAAAGAAAAGGTTTTAAGGTGCAACACCTTTAAAAAATGTAGCTATTTCAGTACCTTTTCCTCCCATTTTTATCTGCGGTTTTATTAGATTTTATCTGCGGTTTTATTAGATTACAGGCTTTTTTCTCTTCCTGAACAGGATTTTAAAATTTTGTTAAATCAGAAATCAACCATAGTCAATAAATATTAAAAGATGTGTTATGGATACCACCAGTAATTCATATCCCAGCAACAAGGCCAACCTTTGGAATATTGGCCAACCAGCAGCTGTGAAAATAAATAAAATTTAAACAGTGTTGCTGCAACAGTTGAAACTAAATTCAGTTAGTACTGGCATGAACGCTTCATATCTATCCACTGTATACTGTCTTGTTGGCCGTGTCAGTATTTCACCAGAACGGATTTTTCAGAGCAGAATGATGTCAAAGGTTAGGGAGAGGTTGTATGCACTTTCAGAAGAAATAAAGATGTAATTTATCGAAAGTTATGCCATCATTCTTCGGTGTACCGTCTGTGAAGTAAATATTGCAATCCATGACAAGCATCAAAGAAACAGAACAAACCAGCACATCCTATACGGCGAACATGTAAAGAGCATACTTCGCAAGTCGAAACCTAAGCAAACTTCTCTGGTGGACACCTTCGCTTCAGGATCTAAAAAATAGCGGTCACTGAATGACTTCAGTGGCATGCCATGGCATTAATGCAGTCAGGAATCCAATCCACAAGGTAAACAACCCTACATTCAAATCATTCTTGAGATGTACACACAAGGGTCGATACCGGATGAGAGTACTCTGAGAAAAAGTTATAAACAGCCAATTTATGAGAACCTCTTCGAGAAAATGAAAGAGGCGGTCGGCAATCATGAAGTGGAGTTTATTTTACATGACACTACTAATGAGCAGCAAATATATTTTGAATGTGTTGATATTTCCATTATTTGGTGAATGGGTAAAACATATGCGTTTTAAAATGTACCAACTCGAGAAGACAAGTGCCTGCACAGTATTGCAGTCGTTCAATGACTCATGTATCAACCTGTGGCCAGAGGGCACACAATACGAAAAAATCGAGCTTGTGGTGGCAGATCAAACGCACTACATGTTTTCGGCTTTCCAACAACTGAAGGGCATGTATCCCAACTTCGATCATGTTACATGCATTGCACATTGTCTATACCGTGTTTATGAAAGTATCAGGGAGAACTTAAATGCTGCTGTGAAGAAGATTCTGGTAAAGGCTCCCAGTCGTCGAGTTTTGTATCAAGAAGTGACTGGGCTCCACCATCCATGGTTTCCTGTGATCACAAGGTGGGATACCTGGATAAGGTTCACAGTTCGATAAAATCCTGTATACCCTTTGTGCCCTAGACTCAATGGACGCAGCAGCCATTAAGCAAGTCCAGAATTACTCAACACTAAATAGCTAAATTTGGAACTTTTTACACTGCATGGCTACAAATTTGCCTCATGTGATTCAGAGTTTCAAAGAACATATGGAGAAGGGGGAACAGTGGAAGAAGTTGATGAGTGTTAGAGACAACCTTGATGGATTTGCTAAAGACAAGTTCGAGTTAAATTTTAAGAACAAGCCAGATGTGGAAACCTTTGCAACTTTGACTGAACTCCCTTTACGGGTGTTCACAAGATATGCTCCATTGTAGATGTCGAGCAGAGTTTCTCTGTGCATAAGGATCTATGAGCTCAAAGCGCCAGCGATTTACTGTCAAAAACATTGAAATGTTGTGGTTAATCCAATATAACAAATTTATTAATTATGAGAGCCCAGTAAACGGTATAAAGAAAGTTCTTGTAGCTAGTTTAAACCTAAATAAAGTCATTTCATCAACACCTTGCTTGCACCTTTTGTAGACATTTTCAGAAGCTTTGCCGCTTTTCTGACCATAACATCCTTTCACGAATCACAACCATGAAAGATATGCGATAAAGGTATATTCTGAATCAAATAGGCGAGATGTTTGTATTATTTAGTTGACTACACTTATTACGATAGGGATATTAGGTTCTCTGTTTGGAAAACAAGTCCGAGAAATACTGACAATGAAATTAAGGGTTGCGTTTACGTTTGCATATTTGTGATGCTCGTTATATCCGTCAGCGTGAACCTAACTCGATTGCTTGCTGTAAGGCGCTTGTGAGATACCCATTTACTTATTCCTCATTAACCAAGCTGCGGCGCTCCCTAAGAAAAGGTAATGCGTAAGTAGCATATCATAGGGGAAGCTAGGCCACTTTTTTGCGTTTATATGGGAAAGGATAGAGAAAAGAGGGTAGATGCTAGGTTGAGAGACCCTTCAAGGAGGAAAAATGCGTTTATATGGGGAAGATAGGGACTACGAGGATCGATGCTAGGCTAGATAGAGGTTGAAGGAGTGGGGATGCGCTTTATACGAGAGAGATAGGGAATACGAGGAAAGATGCTATACTAAACAGGGTTCGAACGGGGAATATGACTTTATATGGGAGAGATAGCAAACCGAGGAGAGGATTAGGCTAAGAGGTTTGAATGATAGAGTGCTCGTTTATATGCATAGATAGGGAATACGAGGATCGATTCGATGCTAGGCTAGACAGGGCTGAAGTAGGGGAATGCGCCTTATATGAGAGAGGTAGGGAATATGACGAGAAGTGCTAGGCTAGACAGGGTTTGAAGTGTGGAATATGCGTTTATATGCGAAAGATAGGAAAAATGTGAACAGATGCTAGGATAGACAGATGCTGAAGGAGGAGGGGATACGCTTTATACAGGACAGATAGGGAATAGGAGGAGAGGTACTAGACTATTCAGGGCTTGAAGGGTAGAATATGGCTTTTTATATGGGAGAGCTAGCAATCCGAGGAGAGGAATTAGGCTAGGAGGTTTTGAATAGTAGAGTATGCGTTTATATGAAGATACGAGGAAAACGAGGGTATATGCTAGGTTGAGAGAACCTTCAAGGAGAAAAAATGCGTTTATGTGGAGAAGATAGGGAAAACGAGGAGAGTTCCGAGGTAGAGCAGGGACTGAAGGAGGGAGGGATATGCTTTATATGACAGAGATAGGGCATACGAGGTGCTAGTGTAGAAAGAGGTTAAGGAGTAGGGTATACGTTTATATGAGTAATATATGGAAAACGGGGACAGATGGTATGATAGACAGAAGCTGGGCCGCTTTTGCGTTTATATGGGAAAGGATAGGGAAAACGAGGGTAGATGGACGGTTCAAGGAGGAAAATGCGTTTATATGGGAGAGATAGGGAATACTAGGGCTGATGCTAGGCTAGTCAGATGCTGAAGGAGGGAGGGATACGCTTTATACGAGAGAGATAGGGAATACAAGGAAAGATGCTATACTAAACAGGACTTGAAGGGTAGAATATGGCGTTTTATATGGGCGAGATAGCAAACCGAGAAGAAGTATTAGGCTAGGAGGTTTGAATGATAGAGTAGGCGTTTATATGCGAGAGATAGGGAATACGAGTGTCGATGCTAAGCTAGACAGGGCTGAAGTATGGGAATGCGCCTTATATGAGAGAGGTAGGAGAATATGAGGAGAAGTGCTATGCAGGACGGGGTTTGAGGCGTGGAGTATGACTTTTATGGGAAAGATAGCGAAAACGTGAACAGATAATATGCTAGACAGATGCTGAAGGAGGGGAATATAGGCTTATACGGGGGAGATAGGGAATACGAGGAGAGGTGCTGGACTAGACAGATGCTGAAGGAGGAGGGGATACGCTTTATACGGAAGAGATAGGGAATACGAGGAGAGGTACTAGACCATACAGGACTTGAAGGGTAGAATATGGCGTTTTATATGGGAGAGCTAGCAAACCGAGTAGAGGTTTTAGAAGGGAAGGTTTGAATGACAGTGTATGCGTTTATATGGAGAGACGAGTAAAACGAAGGTAGGTACTAAGTTGAGAGAGTCTTCAAGGAGGAAAATGCATTTATATGAGAGCGGTAGGGAATATGAGGAGAGGTGCTAGTCTAGACAGGGGTTGAGGAGTAGAGTATGTGTTTATATGGGAGAAATATAGAAAACGGGAGAGATACAAGGATAGACAGGGGTTGAAGGAGGAGGAGGAATGTAGGTTTATGCGGTAATATAGAGTAATTAGATCATAAAACATTTCTCATCCAACGTTACCACACTTTTATATACATTTTTCTAAATCTTACAAACTTTTTATGTTAAACAGTAGTGCGCGAGACGGAGAGGGACAAACTGTATATCGGTTTACAGTGAAGTACACGTCCTAACCTATTCCCACCTTGTATGCTCTGGATCTTCTCATTGTCTATTCATTCCTATCATCATCTAACATAACCGCGTAACAAGACGTAACCAACAAACGTAACCACGTAACTAGACGTAACACAACGTAACATAACAGCTTGACAAGACGTTACACTACGTAACATAAGCACGTAACCACGTGTCAAGACGTAACACCAAGTAACAAGACACCACACTAAGTAACATAAGCACGTATCCACGTAACAACACGTAGCAACCCATTGCTAAGGCAATTTAAACTAATCCATCCTTCATAACTTAGACAATAAGTACGAGGGCCTAGCCTAGATTAACCTGACCAAACCCAAACATTCTTCTAATCATCTATTCTAGTCAGTCATCGTCTAACCTAATCTGGCTAACCAGAGATAACCTCGACTTTCTTTTAGTGAAATTGCAATGTTTTATTCAGGTTTTATTATTCGAGAGTTTTAATTGAAAAGTTTACGTCAACATACCTTTATTTTAGTTCGTTGTAGGTGTTTCTCCCCTTTTTATCTAGGCTTCAGACTAGCACTAGGATTGCTCCTAATGGCAGGGTTACCACCTTCCCTTCCATCTTCTTCTTTCTTCATCAGTCGTCAGCTAGTTGCATACACAGCACACGATAACCTTCATTTTTTGAGATTGTAGACTCACGAGAAAATCTTCATCTTCGACTTACATTCTTTTAAACGCTGGTTGTAATGCTGTAATGTTCATACGCATATGTCGTTATTCCATCCTCAGCAATAACTCTTTTATCATCAAACGGAGTCAATGTGATTTTATTCACTTGCACTGTGGGGACAGGATCAGATTCATGGGTGTGCTGATGATTTCTCCGGTTTTAAGACAGTCAGTATAACTCTCAAATGTAATGTACTCATTAATAGCACTACGTTTAATGCCTTTAATCTTGTTTATCATTGAGCCATGGATATCTAGTGCATACATCTTAGGTCGTAGTTCGACAAAGCGCTGGATGATTTTACCATTAGCCTCATCTTTAAATTTTCCCAACTCCTCCTTGTTTAGAGTTGAATAGCATATATGGTAGACAGGGTAATCAGCTGTATCTAGGTGTTCGAGAAAACGTAGCTTGTCCTGGTACACATCTTCAGTTATCACATGATGAATGAACGAATCAGTATCCATATACATAAGCTTCAGGTTTTCAGATCCATAATACATGGATCACATCATAATGATAGTGGTACATTAATGTCTTATAGATGTCCAAAACACTCATACCAATGTATATAGGCTTGTTGAATACGATCTGACGAGAGGCCATATGTACAGCAGCTAGATTATCAGCATAAATTGTTCGATTGTTCAACGTAGGCTTGGCAATTAACTTTTCCAGAGTATTCTCATTTGTCACCAGTCGTATATCCATACGGTTACGAAGGTTTTCCATTGTTTTTCCAAACATAGCGTTGTTAAACAGTTTGTAGAGGCCCTTCTAAAAATCATTTCCAGCTTGTTGTCGTAGTGTGTTGTTAAATTCCACATACGGTTTTAACCACTGTGACTGGCGGAATTGTAGCACACATGAATTTTTGTTAACCGTAGTCCATGATTAGGTGCTTGCTTCAAAGCCATGTAATGTACTACATACTTCTTTCGAGGTCCAAGATGAGGTATCAGTTTCTTTGTACTCGAGTCCTTAGGCTTCATACACTCAGGCAGGAATGGTAAATCATTATGCAGATCATGGAGCTCAGCAGGATACTCGATATCGACTTCTAATATATATCCATGAGGATCATCTTGTAGTCTAAGTTGATTTTTTTCAGCTGACACCCACCCAAATTCACCATAAGGGAGGGCGTGACACATGGCCTACCCATATTGGTTATTAGCGTCCTCATATGTAATAAATTGGGTTGGTCTCGACGGATCATACTTCTCCATGTAGGCGTTGTTTGCTTCTGCATAACGGTGGGAAATTTGACATAAACCTCCACTTATGCCGGATTCCACCATGAGTAATTGGTCATAATCCTGTAACAATTCCAGCTGAATTCCTGTATACAGCAACATGGCGTCCCATGTAAGCCCTGGAGAGGTAAATAATGAGCAGGGTCGACTTTATGTGTTTTGAGGGTTTGATCTATAAATGCCTCAAAGACATCAGCTAGAAGAAGTATACCAGAGATTAAGTAGAGGTCGCTGTACTCACCCAGGTTTCTTGCATTAAACAGCTCCCATGCATTTCTAGCGTGATCGTAGTCAGCATCACTAATTTCTTCTTCATTCAATTTATTGTAGAGGTAGTTCTTAGGAGGCAGGTAGGTTTCGTTCAAGACATCCCATGAAGTGACGTAATCATAGGGAAATACACCCTTACGTGTCATCAACTTCATCTTGTCTTCTCCGAAGTGTTTCAGGGTACGATGTTACATTCTTCACCAGCTTATCCAAGCTCGTACTGAGAAACCGAAAACTATCTACAAACCGAAGCTTTATACCTCCTACATACTTGGAGAATGATATATAGTTTTCTTCAGAGCTAGGGATTACTTCCACCCGCTCACTTGTACATCCCAGCTCCTTAACAATGAAGTGTGAGTCATACCTACTGAGGATGTGCATGAAGACGAATATATTTAGGTGTTATGCAGGCTAAATTACATTCATTATGTACAGTTCCGCGATATTCACCACTGATGTAATCATGGTCGCGTACTTTATAGTTCTCTTCAGTAAAGGTTTTTCCGCACAAGTAGCCTACTGTAGAGGAGTTGAAATCCATCTGCCGTTGATCTGTATGTTTCAGAGGTATGGTAGATTTGTATATATAATTAATTTCCTTTGCAAGAAACGACAGGTATTCCATAAACTTCTGAGCAGCATCAACACCACGATATACATAGGCATGCTTAGGAAGGCCAGTTTCCAGATGTTCAACGTAGGATGATGGTTTAACGTAAACGCAGAACCTCATGGGAACATCCTGCTGATAAGGGGATGTATATGAAGTTTCAGGATTGGGTATGCATGTATGACATGGAGCGAGAATGCTTTCAAGGTCTGCGTAGATGACGTAAGGTAGTTTCAACATCCTTTCAACATTTTTAAACTGTACAATTGATATCTCCTTTGTAGGCATAACTACCCTTGCAACACCATGCTGATTAAAGATGGAGGCATGTTCTTGTAGTTTTTCCAGTCCACTTCGACAGCACTGATCATCAAAATGTGTAAAACTACACTTACAGGTATAATTACGTTCTTTATGCAGTTTACTGACGTCGAATAAGTTTCTCAAAATTCTTTATATAAACGTAGTGATGTCTCCCACTACTATCACTCAATAGTAGGAGGCCACGGTAGTCAGGTAGTTAAGTCTCAGCAACCTTTATCGCATACACTTCATGCTTCTCACCAGGACGAAGACGTTGATAGACATCGTGTTAAGCTTCTCAAATTGAGGTATTTAAGAAAGTGGCGTAGGGTAGGAAACACAGCTGAAGGCGTATTTATTTTGAAGTTGCTCGTACTTGCTCTCCCGGTGAGGCTTGACGCTGACAAATTTGACTAATACAGAATACATAAAGCATAGCTCATCAGTTAAATTCTGAATGTTAATGCAGGCTTTTCTTGCTTCAACAGATGGCGGTAGGGGTATGTAGCTACTTCCTCGTAACGGATTGTACTTGTTAATACAAAGACGAATTCCTTCTACAGAAAGCAGAGCCCAGTTGCTGCCCATTGTTGTGATTCCTCCATTTCAGTAACCAACTTCTTCATTTTCGTTACCAACATAGAGTCCAGGTCCGTTTCTAGGAAAACAGCTTGACTCCGTGTTTTAAATGTTTTGTCGCAGGTTTCTCCGACACTGTAAACAAATCTACACTCAGCTAGCAGATTAATTTTCACACTTTTGTGAATACCAAGGTCTTTATGTACATCCTGGATTATCAGCTGTTTCGCCTCAAGCAGGTACATATTCAGGTCCTTAGTTGATTCACAACGTATAAAATATGATTTCAAGCGTCCATTGAATGAAGTTTCATATTCTTTCATGTCACAGTCATCCATTGTAGAAAATAGCTCATGCTTAGTAGGTTCTAATCTACGTTTCTTCTCAGGTCTGGTTATATCACACGCATCTTCGTGTCGGCGACACTTATAACTGTCTTTGAAGGCTACATCACAATATTTACATTGGAAGAGCTTTTTACAACGTAGCTCATGGCGTCTTTTATCATATCCACGGAGGAACTTCTTACAGCATTTACCACAAGAATATCCTGAGGCACTAGGAATGATATCCTTATATGAGGACTTTTTCATCTTTCTTCTTGATATAATAACGTATTAACCTTTCTTCAAGGAAATGTACGCCTCTTCACCTTGATAACACTTTAGAAGGTCGATTACTTTCTGAGAGAACAGCGACGTTAACACCTCAGAGATTTCTAACAGAATGAAGTTCAATGCTCGAGATCACACTATTTATAGAGGAGGCATGAACCTTTTTTTAGATTAATCATATCCTGAATTTTAATACTCAAAACTGCGATGAAGCGTATAAGCTATTATATTTCAATTCGTGTTAAACTGATGTTCGGGCGTCTCCGTACAGGTTCGGGTGCTTAGAGAAAGTGTAAAGTATTGCGAGTATGATGTATTGTTCGGGTATAATCGTACAGATTCGGGTGCTTGACTCGTGAGGGTGATGAACGATCCGCCGACCGAGCAAGAGGCAAGCATTCACCCTGCGCAACGAAACATAGAAGCACAAAGATGCGAATGAAAGTAAATCTTGGTAGCATACACTACTCCAGCATTCGCGTGCAGACCAGGGAAAACCATAAAAAAATCCCTGACCAGAGTGAGCGACCAACGGGAATCGAACCAGGGAGACCTTCAGATTGTAGACGTTAAAGATGTAAATGAAAGGGAAAGAAAATCGTGATAGATGAGAAACCATCCAGGCATTCGCCTGCAGACCAGGGAAAATCACGAAAAAATCTGAGATCAGAGTGAGCGGATCACGGTAATCGAACCAGGGAGACCTTCAGATTGTACGCATGAAAGATGTAAATGAAATAAAATGAAAGAAAATCGTGATAGCATACACCTCGCGGGCATTCGCCTGAAGACCAAGGAAAACCATGAAAATCCAAGGCTAGAGTGCGCGACAAACGGGACTCGAACCAGGGACTCTAGAAGCATACGTGAAAAATGTAAAATATATAGAATGAAAGAAAATCGTGATAGATGAGAAACCATCCAGGCATTCGCCTGAAGACCAGGTAAAATCATGAAAATTATGTTAGATGATAATAGGAATGAATAGGCAATGAGAAGATCCAGAACATACAAGGTCGGAATTGGTTTGGACGTATATTTCACTGTAAACCGATATACAGCTTGGCCCTCTCCGTCTCGCGCACTACTGTTTAACATAAAAAGTTTGTAAGATTTAGAAAAAGGTATATAAAAGTGTGGTAACGTTGGATGAGAAATGTTTTATGATCTAATTACTCTATATTACCGCATAAACCTACATTCCTCCTCCTCCTTCAACCCCTGTCTATTCTTGTATCTCTCCGGTTTTCTATATTTCTCCCATATAAACGCATACTCTACTCCTCAACCGCTGTCTAGACTAGCACCTCTCCTCGTATTCCCTACCGCTCTCATATAAATGCATTTTCCTCCTTGAAGACTCTCTCAATCTAGCACCTACCTTCGTTTTCCTCGTTTCTCCATATAAACGCATACACTGTCATTCAAACCTTCCGGTCTAAAACCTCTCCTTGGTTTGCTAGCTCTCCCATATAAAACGCCATATTCTACTCTTCAAGTCCTGTATGGTCTAGTACCTCTCCTCATATTCCCTATCTCTTCCGGATAAAGCGTATCCCCTCCTCCTTCAGCATCTGTCTAGTCCAGCACCTCTCCTCGTATTCGCTATCTCC
This sequence comes from Deroplatys truncata, assembly GCA_030765065.1. Classification (NCBI taxonomy): domain Eukaryota; kingdom Metazoa; phylum Arthropoda; class Insecta; order Mantodea; family Mantidae; genus Deroplatys; species Deroplatys truncata. The sequence continues at coordinate 10,543,787 of CM060982.1, forward strand.
CCCGTATAAGCCTATATTCCCCTCCTTCAGCATTTGTCTAGCCTATTATCTGTTCACGTTTTCCCTATCTTTCCCATAAAAGTCACACTCCACACCTCAAACACCATCCTGCCTAGCACTTCTCCTCATATTCTCCTACCTCTCTCATATAAGGCGCATTCCCATACTTCAGCCCTGTCTAGCTTAGCATCGACACTCGTATTCCCTATCTCTCGCATATAAACGCCTACTCTATCATTCAAACCTCCTAGCCTAATACTTCTTCTCGGTTTGCTATCTCGCCCATATAAAACGCCATATTCTACCCTTCAAGTCCTGTTTAGTATAGCATCTTTCCTTGTATTCCCTATCTCTCTCGTATAAAGCGTATCCCTCCCTCCTTCAGCATCTGACTAGCCTAGCATCAGCCCTGGTATTCCCTATCTCTCCCATATAAACGCATTTTCCTCCTTGAACCGTCCATCTACCCTCGTTTTCCCTATCCTTTCCCATATAAACGCAAAAGCGGCCCAGCTTCTGTCTATCATACCATCTGTCCCCGTTTTCCATATATTACTCATATAAACGTATACCCTACTCCTTAACCTCTTTCTACACTACCACCTCGTATGCCATATCTCTGTCATATAAAGCATATCCCTCCCTCCTTCAGTCCCTGCTCTACCTCGGAACTCTCCTCGTTTTCCCTATCTTCTCCACATAAACGCATTTTTTCTCCTTGAATGTTCTCTCAACCTAGCATATACCCTCGTTTTCCTCGTATCTTCATATAAACGCATACTCTACTATTCAAAACCTCCTAGCCTAATTCCTCTCCTCGGATTGCTAGCTCTCCCATATAAAAAGCCATATTCTACCCTTCAAGCCCTGAATAGTCTAGTACCTCTCCTCGTATTCCCTATCTTTCCTGTATAAAGCGTATCCCCTCCTCCTTCAGCATCTGTCCATCCTAGCATCTGTTCACATTTTTCCTATCTTTCGCATATAAACGCATATTCCACACTTCAAACCCTGTCTAGCCTAGCACTTCTCCTCATATTCCCTACCTCTCTCATATAAGGCGCATTCCCCTACTTCAGCCCTGTCTAGCCTAGCATCGAATCGATCCTCGTATTCCCTATCTATGCATATAAACGAGCACTCTTATCATTCAAACCTCTTAGCCTAATCCTCTCCTCGGTTTGCTATCTCTCCCATATAAAGTCATATTCCCCGTTCGAACCCTGTTTAGTATAGCATCTTTCCTCGTATTCCCTATCTCTCTCGTATAAAGCGCATCCCCACTCCTTCAACCTCTATCTAGCCTAGCATCGATCCTCGTAGTCCCTATCTTCCCCATATAAACGCATTTTTCCTCCTTGAAGGGTCTCTCAACCTAGCATTTACCCTCGTTTTCCCTATCCTTTCCCATATAAACGCAAAAAAGTGGCCCAGCTTCCCATATAATATGCTACTTGCGTAAATTAGTAATAGTAAATATCAGTTATGTTTCATGCTGCAATCCACGCCTACTGTAAAGCAAATGCTAATTTGGTTTCTCTAAACCTTTGTACAAGTTATGCTTGGGAAATATATGCAAGTGCCTGTAGTCTTGATGTTTTTATTGCCTTATCCCTTTCTACTGCAGTGCTATTCGCAGCGAAATTTCTTGCATGTCTACGTCGGTAACTTCATTCTGACCTTGTGAGTGTCACGAAACGATATCTCATCCTCCAGCACTTGGATCAGTAAGTTGGTATGCAAACATTCGGGTTAGATAATGTTCAGTCTCTTTAGTTAACTGGTTTAGAAAGCGAGGGGTATGTTAAATAATTGTGCACGCGTTGTCATCTTTAGGCCAAAGACCATTTCATAACCTTAAGTTAAAATTAAACAAAGAACAAAAGTGAACTCAAAGGTGGATGATCATTTACAATGAAAGTTACTACAAAGCCAACGTGGATGCGAAAGCTCGAAGCAGTTGTGCAGTATCTAGAATTAAAATAAAAGGTGCCACTGTCAGAAATGTACGTAATACATAACAATTAACATTTTATGCATGAGCCTCAATTACAACTGAGCAAAGCTCGCGCCTCTGATAGATAAACTGGACGTGTCTTCCCAAATGCCAGCATTGTGTCTATCCTTTCGCTGGGCGTTGCTATTTCTATTAAATATCCCGTTTTTTTTCTTTCTTGTTATAAATTCCATGTTAAAACCAAGCGTGTTATTTCTATAGGTATAACTTTTACAACGCAATATGTTTTTATTTCCGATATTATTATTATTATTAATATTAATATTATTATTATTTATTGCCATGTTTATTTGGCCATAATCAAAATATTAAAAACAAGCTTAGCTATTTATAAAATACAATTTCGTAGATATGTTGTATAACTGTAAAGTGCATAAACTTCACAATTGAACCAATATTTATAATGCTCGGAATTATAATAACCTTAAATAAAACAAATTAAAATAGCAACACTACGAAAAATGAATAAATATAGAAATAAAAGCAAATACTCTCTTCTGATGCCGAAATTACATAAGCTTTACAGCATAATCATTGCTTAGTTGCAGTAAAGAATGCGTCTAATTTAATACGCACAGCTTTAATTTCAGATATAATGGGTAATCTGCTCCTTTTCCTTTCTCTATTACTTATCTTCTCTACCACACACACCTCTACGTGGGTAAGTGCTAGATGGCAGCACTATCTGTGTGCGAATGGTATTAAAATTACTGACTTGAGAAAGTGCGTCATTAATTGTTTTAAATGTAAATGTCAGGGACTTTGATTCCTTCAATCTTATCGGTTGCTTAAACCGATTGAAAACTACTATCTTTGTAGCAGCACGGGAAACCGAATGAAAATTACTATCGTTTTGAAGCGCTACAAGTTTAATCAAATGAAACATCGAATGCTAACGGAAACTACCGAATAACTCCTTTGCTTGCGACTGTAGAATAATTCGATAGTTTTCATTCGGATTGCCCAACACTAGTCGCGTACTCGGCGTGAGATAAGGTGACTTCACCACGTGTGACATTATCACACGTTCCGAATGAGTGCACTTCCACGCAAGGGTAATACTGTCAGCCGGCGCCCCCTCCCGTCACCATAGATCACCTTGTCCTCTGCCGTGTCACGAAGAAAAAATCGACTGCATACGTATGTAAAATATCCAACAGCTTTACGCAACGTATTAGCCTACTGCGCACGCGCTCCTGACATTCTGTTGACCAAGCGCAACGCAAATAAATGCAATTTATGGTTACTAGTGTATCAAATAATAACTTTATTTGTCTTTGCACCAAAATGAATTATTTAGGAACATGTTCCAACAGTTTTTTTGGCATGTTTAGGGAGCTTTCTTGTCTTTGGATGTTAAAATCCAAAGAATATAGCGATAGACCAGCAAGGGTCTTATGAACAACTTGTAAAAAAAAAAAAATGAAGGAAATACCGTAAGCTAATAGGGAGACAGTTGCAAAGAAAAAAAATTATGATGTGTTACAATCACACGACTTTCTCTACTCTTGTACAAACTATTTTTACAAGCGCTTATTCTCCATATGCTTCATGTTAATCGAGATGTTAATCTTATTGCTAATTTTCTTGTAGATACAAGGGGAATTGGTAGGCTTTAAGCGATAGTCAAACATTTTAAGAGCTGGTTGCTATGTGGAGTATTCCATTCTCTTTGCATTATCAGGACAAAAGAAAATGAATAACGAATTTCCATTTGAGAAAAAGTATTATTGGAAAATTAAAGGGAATAACAAGCAATATCTCGAAAATGGTTCACTCAACAAAAAGAATATATATGACATAAATTGTGTATTTTAACGCGATCTACATTTTTGTGTAGTAAACCTTTGTCTATCTCTTGTGGTTTTCCAGTTATGCAAAATTCGTTCACAATAAAGAATACTTTTGGAAACATTCCCAGAAAATTTGAGATATACATTTCATTTGTCATGAAAATATCTTAAACATGTGATATTTTAATCAAAATCGTTAGAGGCATTTTTGAGAAAATTAAAATTTTCGAAAAATGTTCCATGTAAAGGGTAATCTGGGGTGGAGGGATTTTCTTGAAAACCTTCGTGTCGCATCTCTGGAAGATACTGAACGTATATACCAACTTTGGTGTTTATCCGACCCTTCGTTTCTGAGTTATGCTGTTCACTGACACACACACACCGACACACACACACACACACACACACACACACACGGACATGTTTCCAGTAATGCTTTTTTTGGATTGAGGGTTCTCCAAAACACATATTTCCGGTGAAATCTCGCTATCGAATTTTTGGGTGGAGTACAATACGTAGTAAAGTAATATACCTGATAAATTGTTGGAGAAGGAATTAAATAAAGTAAAGGAATCTTCACGGTGATGTAATAGCGCATATGAAGTGCACAAACCACATATTTCTACTGCAGGTATTATTTAACCCACTCTCTTGTTTTTCTTTTGGTATATTCTTTAAATTGCACACTCACTCATATCCAACAAACACTATCGTTTTCCTCTTTCGCAACGAATACCCTCCGCAGGGTGAAAAGAATGAGACGTTTGGAGTAGTGTAGAAATAATGATTCCAGCGCAATTAATATGCAGGAATATGTATTAATATGCTAATGCGGTCCCCCCCGCCAGCTCCCTCACCTCCTGATACATTCCGCCTGCACCTGAGGGTCATAAATCTTCTTGACAGTAATGGAAAGCTTGACAGGTAAGCAATTAAGGTTGTCAATCGCCTGTCAAAATGAACAATAGAATAATAAATTATCTTCCGTAAATAAGCGGAGAGGTTATTCTACCCACCCCATATCCGCACACGTGTACACTTCTACACTGAAAAAACCACCTCCCAGTCGCATTGTTTAACCACCGCGTGCAAAAGTACAAAAGGTTATCCATCGCCTGTCAACATGAAAAATAGAGTATGCCGGAGTATTGTGAACCAAAGATCAGACTCTATTGTCACAGCTCTATTGAATTCCATGAGCGTGTACTTTTAGAAATGCCACCTGCAACCTCACAGTCGCATTGTTTGACGAACACGTGCAAAAGAACAAAGCTTGCCCTTCACCTGTCGAAATGAACAAAGACCCTCATAAATTATGTTTGTAACAAAAGATAAGCCTGAATCCTGCTAACAAAGGAACAGATTCTATTGTATCCCTTTCCATTGTCCCGGACACGTACATGTTAGGTGAATATAACAAAAGAAGCAGTCTGGCATAGAGTTAACAAAAGAAAGTCTTGGAGACTTTATAGATGGTCCTGTCTTTGTTTGACCGTGGGAAAGACAGAGAGGTCAGATTACCTGCTGGATCATAAAAAATTCTACCACCGCTCGAGCCCGACATTATGCAGCCCTCACTGCCTGAGGCTAATTCCCTCCGAGAGCAGTGTGTTTTCACGAAGTCCTACGGCTATACCCGAACATACTCTGTGTTTACGCTTCTATCGGCTATTCCAAACAGCGATATCAAAAATGTATTTAACGTATATCATTACCTATATTAAGCCCATGTGTATACCTAGATATCCATAGATCAGTGTTCGATTCTTACTGCAATCAAAAAGTTTAATGTTTTAATTGCTAATGAGAAATAGATGCATTGATAATATTATATCATTGTCCTGATTAATGAAAGGGTGTTCAGAGGTCCTAGTTCGATTCTTACCGTGCGAAACTAATGCTTAATAAATATTAAACTATGAGAGTATGTGCGGTCAGATTAAAATGTATTTAACAAATATAATTATTTATATTAAATACAGGGGTATACTTAGGTGTCCAAATTGATACTTTGATAGGGTATAACATTATTATATCATTACCCTGATTAATAAAATACGTTCACGGGTCCCCAGAGGCCACTAGTTCGAATCTTACCCTGCAAACTCTAAGGCGTAATAACTATTAAATTATGGAAGCATACATGGGCAAATTAAAAATGTATTTAACAAATATAATTTAATTTTATATGACATCACGAAGTTTAATGAGCTGTATTCTTACGTACCCAGAGGCCCTAGTTGGAATCTTACCCAGCGACATGCTAAAATAAATATTAAACTAGGTGAGCATGTACGGTCGAATTAAAATGCATTTAACAAATACAATTATTCCTATTACACTCTGGCGTGTACTTAGACATCCCGATGCCTAGACACGATTCTTTATTTTCTTTCTTTTTCTCTCTTTTCTTTCCCTTTTCCCTCTTTCTATCTCTTTCGTTCTTCTTTACACTTTACATGCATATATGCATGCATTCACATTATATATATAATATATATATTGCATTATTGCATTGTTTTATCTCTTTTCATTCAGGATGTGTGCATGTGCGTGAGTGTGCATGTGCATGTGTGTGCGTAAGTGCATGTGTGTGCGTGAGTGTGTTCCTGTGTGTGTATGTAAGTGTACTGGTATATGAATGTGCGAGAGTGTGTATGTGTGTGTATGGGTGTGAGTGTGTGAGTGTGTAAGTGTACTGGTGTGTGTATGTATGTACATGGGTGTGTGTGCGTGCGTGGCTGTGCGAGTGTGTAAGTGCACTGGTGTATGTGTTTATGCTTTTATACGTATGAAGAGTGTGAATGCGTGTGTGTATGTGCAAGTACTCTTGTATATGTGCGTGCAAGGGCTATGTGCATGAGTGTATATGTATATATATATCACATTGAAATAACGTCTGATATCCGAATGTATATACAAATCTTTTGTGTTTCATGTTACATGTATCCTAACAAAAAATGTACCAGCGTCGACACCTCCAAGAAACATTTCGGTAAGAAGCGGATACCGAGATATCTACATCACCGAAACACGCTAAGACAGGATTCTTATATAACACTCCAGGGCATTCGATGAAAAAACACGGGCAATTATGTATACAATCCAAGACATAGCCGAGAGTTAGCTCGAGCGAGTCTCCCTATATTCGGTGAAAATAAGAATTGTGAGCAGTAATTTCAATGATTGCGAAAATACTTTTAAATAGTGATGAAATTTGTACCCTAAAAGGTCTTGAATCTTGTATACATTAACAGTATCAAGACAGTTTGCTGTGTGGGAATAAAAATTACGAAAATAAAGAGACTTGCATTTAAATAGTAAAGAATTTTGCATAACCTATCCGTTACAAGTGAAACGTCATATACAGGAACGATGAGTTGGAGGAGGAAAATGATGGAGATGCACGATAAATAATAATAATGAAGAATGAAGGTATGCTTTTATATAATGTTTTTATTCATTAAAAATCCTTACATTCCTAGTGAAAAAATAAATCCCTACAATGATTACTTTAAAATATAAGCTGCATCACATGAGTCAGAGACTTGCATGTAAGTACTTTATCATGAATTATTAAACAATACATGGTGCTCTGTACAGAGATATTTGCACTAGCTTCAATTTCTGTTCTGATGTTGACACAACCATTTACAACTTACTCTGGTTGATGAGAGCAATCTATAACACATATAGGATCAAATTTAAGTAATCTTTTCTCTTCAATAAAGTATAATTCTCTTTTTCATAATAAGAACTTGAGTACATAACAGAAATGATACAAATCTCGAGTTTCCAAAGTCAAAGCCCCTATCTCGATAGGGATACATTCACTATTAAGATAAAGTCTCAAATTAGCTAGTTACAATGCTCAAAAAGGGAACAGTGTTTAGTTGCATTACTCGATCTTAAAGGCAGAGCACCAAAAAAGACAAATCTCGACTTCTCCATTTTAGATATGGTGGCGACATTCAAGGTAAATGCTTGCGGCACAGCAGGTTGAGTACGCAGATCCATGGTCCTAAATGGGTGAAACAGAGTCTTATCCAGCTGGCAGTCTTGAGGATTTCAGCATCAGAAAGTCGAATCACAGGCCTCCTCCACTCGATTAGTACAGATTTAACTGCAGCATTCTCTTCACCCTGAGGCAGTATAATACAGTTTTTTTAGAGTCCTTGGATCGAATCAGCACCAACATCGACTGTCTATTGTGTATAAGCTTTTCAGTAGTAGCTACTCCATTAGATATTAGTAATATTTCCATGGATGTATAGATAACTTCAACTAGGTAAAGTATATAAATCCTCAGCTTGACAAGGGATTCTAATCTCTTCATTAGCGTCCAGAGCTGATGTATTGCAAGGAAAAAACACATGTTCCTCTTCTTTAGCGATCTCATCGTCGAATCTCACCGTCCCGGTAACGCTGGTGATATCCATGATTATAGGATTCTAAAGCCCAGTGGCTGAAGAAGCTTTTGATTAAATGACGTTAACACACTGGTTGTCAATGGCAGAGCATGGAGTGGGTGTCGAATCAAGTCGTTATTATATCCTCGAAGCCTCTGATTTCTGCTTCTAAAATCTATGGGCATTATGCTTATATCTTTGTTTCTAAAGTCAATGATACTACCGTTCTGGTCCACTATACGAAGGCTGATTTGCTCTATGAAGCGGATGTTTATGATTAGCAGGTAAATTGGATTTGATGGTTCTCGTGAAATATGATATCCAAGCGCAACTGATGGGAAAACTGATAGATCGAGTGTCCTCCTTTACTATCGAGGGAGGAGACTGATGCAATACTGGCTGGATTCGTATGATGCTCAACCTAAATACAGGGTGTTTCAGAAATACTTTTACAAACTTCGGGTATGGGTTCCTTACACCACAAGAAAGAAAAACGTTCATATGAACATATGTCCCACAGTCCTTTTTTCTCGTTAGGAGGTGTTCAACACACTGGTACACTTATAACTAAGCCCCGGATTCTTAGGTTCTGACCTATTTTATTCCTGACCTCCTACACTCCAAACTTCGGTTTGTTTTAATGTTTTAGTTGCCAACGAGTAATATACTTCAATTTTATAGAGCCTAAATTGACCTAATTTTACGTTAGGACGTAATAAAACCTATTTTTCGTGATAGAACCTAAAAGTGCCTAATTGGGCTATTTAAGCAAATAAGAGTAGATTTATGAATATAAAAGTGTTTTTAAAACCAAGGGAGACCGTTCGAATAAGGAAACTATTAAATAATTAGATTATGAAATCTTGCACAATACCTTACAATAATAAACTTTAATTAAACCGTCCACCACAATAATAAACTAATTAAAACGTTCGCCGCCTTCAGTTATCATTTTCTAGCTATTGTCGAAAGAGGTGGTCAGTGGCACGCGGCATTTCTGAAACGTGTGATGTTTACATGCCGCAACAATAGGTGAAAACTAGAGGCAAACATTTTAATAGCGCTGTTGAGTAGTATGCATTATTGCTTCTTCCGTTATAGGGAGTTTCTAACACGACATTTTTGAATTTGGTACTTTCAAATACGTACTAAAGTTACAGTTAATTTAACTTTTTACAATTTAAAGTTTGTGTTTTAAACAAAGTGCCCAGTGATTTGCATGAATATATGTATATGTATATGTATATATATATATATATATAATAGCCAAGGATCCTATAAATTCCTAAATTCAACATATAATATCCTAATACACGATACATAGAACCTAATTTTAACTTTTTAGAACCTAAAAATTCGGGGCTTACTTATAACACACAAAACTCATAATAAATGCTCGAAATGTCCTCCTCTTGCTTCTATGCATGCCTGTACTCTTCAAATCATGGAATGTCGCACTCTGTCAAAAACTCCGGGATGGTGTCGAATGGTTTCGCAGGCTTCCATGTCACGTCGATGAAGCGTTTCTGCATCCGGGATGTCTGCTCCATTAACCAATGATTTAAGATGCCCCCAGAGCTAATAATCCAGGATTGAGGTCGGGAGAACGTGCAGGCTCTGGAACTGGTGCTTCTCTGCCTATCCATCGGTCATAGTAGATTCATGTTCACGAAATGAATATCCAGCCATGGTGGAACGAAACCCGTGCAGTTAACTCACTACATGTACACAATTGAAACGTTAAAGACAGACTAATGACAAACGTAAACAAGTATCCATGGCAACTCTTCGCCATCTACCTATGTAGTGCAATGGGTCATCGCTTCTATGAATGCATAGAGAAATGAAATTTTGAGGTTGGACCACGAAGGCCGTTGAACTCATACTTTTTACAATTTAAAGTTTGTGTTTTAAACAAAGTGCCCGGTGATTTGCATGAATATATGCATATATATGTCAAGGATCCTATAAATGCCTAAATTCAACATATAATATCCTATAAAATCCTAATACACTGATACATAGAACCTAATTTTAACTTTTTAGAACCCAAAAATCCGGGGCTCACTTATAACACACAAAACTCATAATAATGCTCGAAATGTCCTCCTCTTGCAACACTTCGCCATCTACCGTATGTAGTGCAATGGGTCAACGCTTCTATGAATGCATAGAGAAATGAAGTTTTGAGGTTGGACCACGAAGGCCGTTGAACTCATACTTTCATTGTGACAGGAATAACGCGAAAACCAAGGATTATGGGACATATGTTCATATGAACTTTTTCCCTTCTTTTGGTGTGAGGAACCCAAACCCGAAGTTTGTAAAAGTATTTCTGAAACACCTGGTATATTCACCAGGAAATCAGATTCAGCCAGCTGATTAGCTGGAATAACTTTGTCGCTGAAGCCCCAGAACGTTCCTATAGAACAATCATTGAAAAAAATCAACAGTGAAAGGACATTTAATTTCAGGTTTCATGGCATTATTAGTAATTGATGTAATAAAGAAGACATTCTCACCCGACCCTAGCTTATCTCTGATGTATTCATTAATATCAGTAATCTCATAAGTTGCATCGGGTATATCAATGACCTTAATTTCATCATTGTGTATGTAATGAAATTGAATATTACTCTGATTAACATTGGGAATGGAATAAAAGGTTTGAAAATTCAATAGAGCAACCTAATAATAACCCTTTGGATCTAACTAAAGAGCAGGATTCATACATGAATTAAGAACACATTCGTTGACACTGACAGCGATAGTATAACTCATTGTGATGGAAATTGCAATCACAAGTGACCGCAGATGACTGAACTGAAACTCTGAAACCTCTTAGTGTTACACAGCGCCTTAACGCCTATGAGGGATCTTTCTAACTCTTTCGCTGCTTTCAAGGTTCCGCAGATGCTAATCACGCTATAATACCACCCAGCTTTAACTTCTGAATAATATCGCTAATTACATTAGAAAAGTCATTTTTATCTGGTGTATGGAACATCATTAGAACCTTAGCAGGTGTACCAAGTCATTAGGATCAGTGTAGCGGTATAGCATCATGGTTCATAGTGTTGTTTTGAAAACTTTGTTTTCGTTAGAGATCACGTTTTCATCTACGAGCATCCTCAAGAATAAATACCGATTCAGCCTGACAGACTTACATCCGATGACGAATTGAATTAAGAGCAGTTTCTTCCAGCTATATTCCTTTTGTGAACTTACAGAGAACATACATTGTCAAACGCAACACTAATGATGTAAGTTGCAAATCTAAATAATTTTAACTATCCTGACAGTATCACATAATTGATGGTGCTTAAATTTTTTTGCCGTCGGTGATCTAACTAGTGTTCATAAGGAGTGACTAATGTGTGTGTACCAGTTCTGCGAACTTCAAAATATCGCACGATAGGTTACTTTAACCCCTATGCATTATGATTTCATTTGAATTGCTCCCAGCATTCACTGTATATGTTAGGAGTATTAGATACCTAGGTTGGATGAAGAGTAATGGAAATAGCGATGTAACATAGAGGGCTTTATTGTCAGAGGAAAGCTGCGTACATTCCTTAAATGCAATCTCCTGCCATGTCTACAACCTTCTGCCACACATATGAAGCTTACGCCATCGCTGCTAATGTCCTGAGGTGACCGCCTGCAGCATGCATAATATCGTTTCGTGTGGCCAAATGCCTCCATCGAAATCGTTCTTTCACATTTTTTCGAAGAGATCGTAGTCATCAGGGCCCCTGTCGGATTAGTAAAGTGGGTGTTCCAGTACCCCCCTGTACCATCGACATAGGAGGTCCTTGGCAACTCGCATTGTCATGAAGGATGGGGGCTTTGCATCCTGCTAGTGTCGTCACTTTCTCCTTAGTGTTGGACGAAGGTGGTGTTCCAAGAAATTCCAATAATACGATTATTTACCCTTTGTTTTTCAGCTAAAGCATGTGGCAATAACAACCACATGGATGTCATACGCCAGTGTTCATCACCTTCACTTCATGTTTTGATGCAGTCTTCAGACGAAGAGAGCTGGAATATTTTCATTCATTTGATTGCCGGTTTCAAACGTGGTGCTTAGGAACGAGCCCAGGTTTCGACCACAGTGAGGATCCTCCCAAGGGAGTCCGTTCTATTCCCTCAGGTCGTCTGCAATTACAAAAAGGTGGCGTTGTTGTACCTCCTTAACGATATGGGGTGTCAAACGCACTGCAGCTTTGTGAAACCCAAGAATGTCCTGCAGAAAATGGAATACGTTTTTGTGTCATCACCTGTATTATACTCTGCGGCTAATTGACGCGCAGTCCATTAGCGATTGACGTCCAGCAGAGAAACAATGAGCTGAATTGTGTGGTTGTCAATTTGGGGTCGTCCTGAACAACATCCTGCTTTCACCTTCACGCATCTTGCCACGGTACCACATGGCAACGCTATATCACCAAGTGTTTCACGTAATCCGCGATAAACCTTGTGCACCACGCCCTCGTACAACTTGAATTTTGCTTCACAAAGACTGCTCCGGTTTCTAAATACCACAGTGCTTATACTATTTGCCTCTACTTCAAGATATGCAATACTGCAACATTGTCGCCATATGCTCCTGAAGGTCATCGAACTGTCTAGTATCGTATCCACACAACCCTATGATTAACGAAGATGCGACCGCTGTGTATGCCAGCGTTGCTACCACTTTTTATCCAGCTCTGAACTCTGCCCAACTGGAGAAAGAAGTAGACGTAAACAAAACCACATGACCCTTGACCGTAGCGCGTCGTCTTCATGGTTGTGTGACGCCCCCGCTGTCTAACTTGTTTCTTGTAAAATACCACAACTGGACTCTGAAAGCTCACTTCGGTTTTGCTTAAGCACAAAATATTGAGCACCAACCGTGCTTGAATTATAAAAACATGCAGTTTATTGAATTTCTAAGAAAAATAATTCATAGAGCGTGCACAACTGAATTATGACGCAGCCGCGCTACGTCCTCCAACAATGAAGCAATACCTTTGCCTCACGATTGCTGCGTTTCTCCTCCTAGTTGTTTTTTTATACTTTGCCACGGCTGCTCGAGCATGAGATCTTAATCACTGGGTATGCGTGAGTGTATGTACATAGAAACACGAACGCTTTCTTGGAACACTTTATTCACCATTAAAATAAGACTTAAGATTTGCCGATCACTTTTAAATTCTTACGATGTTACTGTGTCTTTTCCAAGACCGAAGATTATCAATTACATCTGATCGTTCGACCCTCTTGCAAGTTCTCACCCTGTCTTGGACCTCGACGAGACCGTTGTTCCTCATCACACCAGCGTCCCAGCGAGAATGTCCTCACCACACGCGCGATATAAAGAAAAACCTCCTAACTTCCCCTCTCTCCCCTTAAAATTTGCACCAAAACTCAGCGTCATGAAGCTTCTAATGACCTTCACATCCTGGCCAGTGCAACTGCACCCATTAATTCCAAGAGAAACTGGCTTCAGCGGATTTACCCTTTATACCTGGGGCTGGTCCCTAATTAGCTTAACTGTGCCTGTCTGGCCTTTCTGTCGCTTTTAACAGTCAACAATTTTCCCAATGCTTCTCCTTTTAATACATGCACTGATTTTAAATATGTTATTATTTATTTTATTTCGCTATCCTTCCCAGATTATTACGATAATTATTTACTTTACAATTTCGGCTTCAATTACTAAGAGAAAATCGCGCAAAAACGAAGTTTGAAAGGTAATATTGCTGAACAAGTTAATGCTACGAAGCATAAGAGCGGAACACCGCTACGAAGTAGCGAAAAGACAATAATGCTGAATATATTAACACTTTTGTGAAAAGTATCCAGAAATTCCCATAAATGAAGTTGTGAAATTAACATCCGAGTGTACCGGTGTGTCAGCTAGAAGCAATTTCAGTGTGCGTAAAGAGAAGTCCACCGCTGGTGAGGTTAGAAACCCCGTGCTCCAGGCAAGTATGCGACGATTTTGTGAGGTTAGCAATCCGCCGTAAGGCTCATCATTTCTTTGCTAATAATGAACCCCCCCCCAATCTAAACAAAGTAGCGTTGGCTGTTAACTCCGATCCTGACCAGATTTAAAGCGATCACCCCTCCACAAATTGCTGCTGAAAATTCGTTTTGTGTTTGTAAGCAGAAAAAGAAAAAGTGCTATTGTGGACGGAGATGGCGTTATTTTATGGTAGAGAGATTTTCTGCTTACAAAAAAGGTATAGGTACTATTTGAACGAAACCTGAGTTCACAAGGAACGACGACAGGCAAAGCATGAACTGATATCACCTTAAAATCAAAGAAGCAACTATTTCAGTCGGGTGAGGGTAAGCGCCTGATAGTGATCCACATAGAAAGTGAAGGGTTGGAAGGATTTGGAAAATGCTGGAAACGCCACGCCATCTGCCGGGAATTGAGCTAACCTTGCTCGGACATGATATTTGTATGGCTGTTGTACCTCAGAGAGGGAGATGTTAGTGCTGCTATCACCAGACAGAAGATCCTTTCCTAGACGTCAACTACCTGTTCCCCCACATGTGTGATATAGAGGAAACGGCCTCACACCTAAATTCCAGTGTGCAAGTGAATAGATAAAATCAGTTTTGAACTATTGATCCAAATGAGATAGTATCTAATAAAAAGCTAATAAATGGACTCCTGAAACCTATTAGAATTTAGGAAGGTGGTGATTGAAAAAAACAGGGAGGAAACCATACAATAAACCTAAGGTTTCAGTGCGGACAGATAGACGTAAGTCCCTCTTGTTCATTTCCCTGTCAAATATCTAATTTAATATATTTTTAAAAACAATTTAAACTTCTCAGAAGAAAAGCTACGATAGTTTTGATTAAAGTATCATGTGTATGAGATATAGGTAATATAAAGCCTCAATTTTCGGTGAACAGCTTGCAAAGCTCCTTTAGTCTTATTAGAGTTTAGAGAACTTCATTAAAATGGAAAGCTATAAAACAGGGGAAAAATTACCACAGGACATTAATTGTATAGCTCGTTAGAATATGCAATTTGTGTTAAATAGCTTTCTGTTCCTGTTTTTATTTCGTTCAAGTTACACACTTCTGAATGCATATCAAGGATAGCCTATAGCGAGCTAAACATCTGATTGTTGTTCTAGCGTCCTGTATTCTATAACAAATGTGTACTGAAACCAATTTTTTCTATGAACAATTAGCAGAGTAGAAACGAAAATATCGTCCTCCGTGGTGTCGTGGTTACCATGCTAACCTCTAGTTCCCGAGGTTGCGGGTTCAAACCCGGCGGAGGGCGATGGACTTTTTCAGGCATAAAATCCTTAGCATGGCTTCCTTCGGAAGGGAAGTAAAGCCGGTGGTGCCGTGTCGTAGATTTACGACATGTAAAAGAACCTCAGGCCTGATAAAGCGGCCTCTGTGCAAAATTACCGATCTTTCACGCCCAATATAGAATGGGACGCTAAGGACGACAGCAGTTAAAGATCGTCCATAAATAAATAAATCCGAATGAGTCTACTATGGCGAGGTCCTGCGAATGTTGAGAAGCACACAGGGGACAGAATAAATGAACTAAGGGATATTAAAACAAGAAAATTGCCAGGCAGGTGCATTATATTGATGTCGCTCAAAGAACCAGCCAAAATGGGATAATGATTTGATATACATTTTCGGAGTATCGGCGGGTTGTGATTGTCCAGAATTAGTGTAGTGTGGGATATAGTTAAGTGAATACTCTCAATAAAGCAAAATGTACACTGTATATTGTACGTTAATAACATCCAGTGTAAGTAAAAGCGAGTGAACCGCGCAAAGCAGATAGATGTCGCTAGAGTCTCAAGTTAAACAATTATACAAAGTAAGTGAATATAAGATGCAAACAACAGTAGCATTATTAACGAGAGTATCCAGTGCTACATATGTTGAATCATTGCTCTATAGGTACATAAATACGATTATGTTTTAAGACTGAAATTGTATTCTTTATCTGATTTATTAACTTAAGTTCATAAGGTGAAATGCACTAAACAGTGTAGGAAAAATAAAACAGAAACCACTTAGTAATAACGTTATGTTGGTCAGTGTTACATAAACCGAAATTGTGGAAAAGTGTAGTACGGCAGCAAACCAATAATCACAAGGGGACAAAAACAACATTATAATGCAAGAAAATAACGTCGCACCATTGAATTTTGAGCGTGCCGGCTAACATGGAATGTAGTCATATTAAATTGGTATATCAGATTTATTCACTTATGTTACATTCACAACTACCCAGTAGTGTAACTGAATGTTTACCAGAAGAGGAGGAGGCACAATACAGTTGTTTAGTTGTAGGTAAACAGGGCCAGTGTTACATATGTTATAAGTTAATGTAAAGGGTCGTATATCAATCACAAGGTTATGTGTAGTATCGTTTGGTTTAGATGAATATTTGTTAATTGATATATACATATTCAAAGGGGGAAAAAACTCGAAATTGTTTGGGGGAAATATATGTAAATAATCAACTATACATAAAGGTAAATTGCAGGTCATAGATGGGACACCTAAGAAAATTCCCATTGTGAAGTAAGCAATGCGGATCCTCTCGGAAGGACAGGTGAAGCGAATTAAGGCGCTGCGTTATGACATTGGTATGTATCACGGGAAATAAATCCTGATAGGTAAATAAGCTGAGGAAAGAAGTGTTGCAACAGTATGGCGCCAGATTCTGTTGTTTTCGTAAGTAGGGTGCAGAAATCAAAGGGAGAGCGTCTGGTATAATCGGCGTAACAGTTCTAGACACGTGAAAATCTTAATGAGAGCTATGATGCGAGTTGCTTACCAGATCATGTGGTGACCGGTCGACTACATACTGCAGGAGTGCGTGGGACAGTCATCGTCAAATATCCACACCGGTTATGCACTGCTTTGCGCTGATAAACTTAGTTATATACAGTATATTAAAATCCACGCTGTAAAAAGCGCTTAATATAAAAAACGCTGTCAATCATTGCCTCCAATTTTTCCACATCTAACAACCCTTCCTCTTCTGCGGAATCACTCACATTATTGCCGTCATCACTGCTGTCACTACTTTCTGCACCATTATCCTGGATGAGAATTGAGAATTATTTCTATTTGATTTTCTGCAATTCCGTATTTTTCGGAATAATGATTCTTAATTTATTCAGCATGTCGCCATACATTTCCCCATTCTGGCCTTCCAATTTCAGCAAATTGCTGGTGTTGTAACTGCTCCACATATTTTAATTTAAAAGTGATATTTCTGCATGCCACCCATTTTTTATATCAGCCCAGATTAATTCGATTGGGTTTAGATCTGGGCGATACGATGACGATCTAAGTACATTATGGGGATGTTGTATTACTATCTGGTCAAGTATGTATGACGTCTGAAGCTGTTTGTTGGTTTTAATTAAGTTATATAGTTTTGTTTTACTCGTGCTTTCAACTAAAGCTATATTATGTCTAAGTAACCAAGCTCTCATTTCTTCTTTCAATGAATTTGAGGTAGGTGGTTTGTCAATTGAGTGTTGACGCATTGTGAAGCATTGTCGATGACCAAAACAGACCCAGCAGGCATATTAGGTCTCAACATGGCGTTGATTCACTTCATGTACTTTTCTGTATTCATTTCTTGATGAAAATCTCCTGTTGTTTGTTGCAACTTGTAAAAGAAGGGCATTTGGAACGAAGCCGATCTCTCCAACAGCATGAACGATAATAAGTATTTGCCCTTTAGCAACAGGAACCTGCAACCTAATTCGCTATCGTCACTCCAACTTTTAGATGCTGTACGACTGCTGTGTATGTATGACTCATCTTCATACACTATAGTATTTTTCTGAAATTTGTAGCACCACCTTAGAAATTGATGCTGATATAAGTACACACTGATATAAGTACATATAAAATTATACTCATTTGGAAAGGTAGAATCAGACTGAAAAATTCAATGCCATAGCCGGGATTTGAACCACGGATCTTAGGCTTTCCGTGCCGTTGGTCTAACCGACTAAGCTATCATGGCAACATTTACTTTTTATTTTATTTTATTTATTTATTTATTTTGCTTTTCTGTTAGAGTTCTTCTATTTGATTTTGGTTTCTTCCACTTGAACCCTAAATGTTTAATAATTTTTCTGAGATTTGTAGCACCACCTTGTAAGTTTCTGCTGTCTTTCAGCTTGATGAACAATCTGCTTATTGTTAGCACAGTTTTTTCTTCCACATAGGAATTGTGAATCGTGCGCCGAATGACGCATTCGAAATCGTTTATTTCTGTAATACGTTTAGGGACCTTATGTTTCTTCCCAGGTGTGTCAAATGGTACTCTTTCATCCATATGTTTTTTTTCTTATCTTTGAGAACTCTGGAATCGGAACTCGGTGAAACACCAGTTGCTTTGACTACTCTTTCTTTCATTCTCTTAAGGCTTTTGTGGAACTCGGATGAACATATATTTTCTTCCTTCATCTCTGCTTCTTGCTTCATGAAGTCGAGGACATTTGCAATTATTTCCCTACTTTGACTACGTAACACCTTACCACTTAACTTTGAAAACATAGGAGCCATGGTTATAAATATAACAAATATAAAATAAATACTATTTAGATACTGCAGCTCTCTTTAAAATTACAACCAGATGCAGACACTTTCTATGCAGACTGTATGTGTTACGCACTGTGAGTAAGCAAAGGTATTATATCGCTTTCGTTGATAAAGCTAAACATAAACCATTCCTAGGCTCGGCAGCTGGGGTAGCAATCAAGGTCACGATTCCAGAAGTTTTGCGCGAGTAATAAACAGAGGAAGACGCTCTCTTGGCTCCAGACCGCGAAACAGGGCAGAAGTGAAGTGTTCGTTGAGATCCGCGAAGTTGAAAGTACGAACCAAGTGTAATGCTAGTTCACTGTGAGGGAGGTGCACTATGTGGCATCAATGGTCATAATAAGTACATGTTCCATCCGCCAACCATGGAGTTGGAAGCATTACGTGAAAAGAAATGGCGATATAGGGGAGCAGTGGCGGATATACGCGTCATAACAATGTATGATTGTTTTTAAATATGTAATTTTCCTTCGATTTCAAGCAAAGATAAATTTGTGGTGCGGTTCCCATCTCTTAGCTGACCTTGACTCGTTCTAAAGGAATCAAGTTGGAAATTGCCGGAGTTGTTAAAGAAAGCGTAGGTGGAATGATGGTTGTTGAATACTTACTGCTGATGAGTGTTAATCTTATGAATTTGCAGGTGCAAGATGAAGTACAACATGTTTTATCAGCCATATAATTAATTCTGGCCAACAAATTACCATGGCATGATTTCCTTTGGATGAGAATAACTACGGCTCAGGCAGGCGCTCTCTTTGTGTATCTCACATGCAGCAACGAGGGATTAAGGCGGATCTTATTTCAAAACATAAACATTATATATCTAAGGGTTCGAACCAACACATCTCGCTGTAGGCTAATTATAATACCTATTTAAAATTTATTTCATTAGTCTAACTCATTTACTTTAGAAGTTGTATATCTTTACACATGCCGAGGTTCCAACAGCATTCCTATAACATCAGGCACAATGAAGAGAACTTCGCAGATGTAGATGTTATTTGTCCTCAGACATGGGGTATATTTTAATCGAAATCCTTAGAGCCGTTTTGAGATATAAGGGGTAGTTTGGTGTGGGAGACTTTTATTGAACATTTTCGTGACGCATCCTTGGAAGGCGCTGAATTTCAGTACCAGATTTGGTTTTTAACCGACTTTTCGTTTTTCGGTTATAGTGGTCTCACACATACACTTATTTATTTATTTATTTATTCAAGGAGCCTCAAAAGGTGTGTTTATGTTGAAATCTCGGTATAGAATTTTTTCCTCTATTTACCATAGATAGGTACCGAGTGAGATGGCTCCGGTAACTTATGAGGCTCGCTTCGTGGGGTTCCGGGCTCGATTTCCATAGACCACCCACTCTGACTTTGGGTTTTTCGTGGTTTTCCCTGATCGGTAGGTGAATGCTGGGCTGGTTTCTCATCTACCAGTATTTTCTTTCCAACATTTTCGTTCCCTTCTCATTTGTCAGGTGTGTTTCTTAGTTTCGGTCGTATGGCGGTGCTGCGCATGCTTTCTCATAGGAAAGAATGCTCTCAGTGGGCTATAGAGAGCTGCTTGGTCGACGGGTCTAGGCAGCTGCAGCAGTGGGACGGGTCTTCAACGCAGGAATTGTTAGAGACTTTCACGCATCTCTGTGGCCTATAGCCTCCTGTGGTTCCTTTATTTTATCCTTTCTTCTGGGGGGGTGGTAGCCACAATAAACATATATATATATATATATATATATACTATAGGTCGTGATGTGTCCCTCTATACCAATACTATAGATAGGTAGTAGAGAAAGTGAAAATGAGAGCTCAAGGCTAACGCAGTTGTATTAAGCATTACGCTGTTTCGTGTGGCGATCAGAAATGACTTGATGTGTTGTTCATTATACAGGCGTTTTAAGTCGGTAGTTGCTTTACCAATAAAGTTTGAATTAAGTAAACGTAGGTACTCTGAACAAAGCATTTTACAGTTTAAAGGAATGTAATTCTAGTGTATGTAAAGATGATCATAAACATAATCCACAATGTAATTATTCGAGAGGATTACAAGCACCGAGGCATTTACGTTACAAAGTGTAGCTAACCTTTAAATAGATGCAGTACTTTGAAATGTCTCACCTGCCCGGAAAAATACATAGAAAATTGTGTGTGCTGTTTAGGCTAATTTAATATTTTGATTACAAACCCACAACTTTTTTCCCATACTGGATTTGAGTCATCCGTCTTTTGAAGTTTGTATTACTCACTTCTTAGTGTCTTCTCATTTTCTAGTAGGATTTGGTTATTCGTTATCCTCTAGTTTGCACCCCTCTCAACCTAAAGTGTATTGAACGAAATACAGAGAGTCGTTGGCCGTGCGCGGCATTCAGAATGTGTCCCATCATGTTTGACTTAAAGGGAACACGTTGGTCATTATAAATTGTGTCCGCTCAGTTGCTTTGTTTGTTACGCAATTCAGATTGAAGTAGAATCTGTGGATTCTAAGGATGCCGCGTTTTATTTCGCAATACTAGCATAGCTATTTAATGAAACTAAATGATGAACAGAAACACTTTTGTAGTTTTGTATATAAACTCGGGGACCAAAATATACCGGACATTTCTATAGTTGCTTATTGCAAAACATTAGCTTGTCGTAAAATACTATGACAGTTATTTGTTATCACGAGACGTCTAGGCCATGTTGAATGTTTTTATTTTTGTTTTGTTTTATAAACGAGCCATCATAACCGAATATTCCAATTATATGTAGAAAATCTCGCTTACAGTAAATTAGTCTTAACCATTTTGTACTTTATTACCATTATTTCTTTAGTTTTTCATTTTGTAAGTAGGGCTGTCAGGTTTTATTTTAAAAACATGCGACTTGAAGATGTGACTCGAGCTGGAGCCCTAAACAATGACAAACCATCACCCTCTAGAGACCCAAGGCCTCAATACGGCTTTCGCGGAGAAGAAAATGCCAGTTCTAGCTAGGCTATGTGTGGTAGATAGACTATCGCAGCTGTTACGGAGTGTAGTGAAAATTAAACGTGTTTGGGTAATTGATTTAAGAAAATTATTGCGTAGTTTATGTTTATAATGTGTTTTCAACAATGGTTTTTAATTGTCATGTTCCCTGCTGCTTAGGGAATTATAAACATAGCAGCAAAGTCTGTGTGTTTAAGTTCCCAAAAGATGACGATTTCAAGGAATGGTGGTTAAATTGCATTGAAGGGGGGAATTGTGTGCCGACCAGAAACCCATAGGCAATTCCACTAATATTTGCTTTAATATTAGAACCTAGATGCGTTTAAAAATATAACGTAATTTCTCTCCAATTGCTCATGCTTGTAGGGCACTGTTAATATAGTGTTTTTTTCAAGTATCACCGTTCGTAATGTATTGTAACGGCACGCACTCGAGCGATGTGGTTAGCTCTGGATAGGTGCCAGTGGAAAAGGGTAACAAGGGTTTGCTCTAGACGAGAACCAATGTCCATCTAAAAATTCAACAGCTGCACACTAACAACTGCTTCGATATTCGCAACAATATAGAAAAACCAATATGAACAGTGTCTCCTCGCACAACAGCATAAACCCCAGATGATGTAATATTGGCAAAATGCTTAAACAAAACAATATGGTACTCACACGCATACCGGAACATTTACCCAGGAACAAGAAAATAATCATGAAGGTATACACCGTTATTGTTAAATTACAGTACTAAGAATCCTAGCTGATTTATTGAATACACCAGCCACATTAATCATTCGGCAATGCAACAAGTGTGACCATGCTTACGTCAGCGCTTAATTAAATATAAATCAGCCAGTTAGTTTATCGAACTAACATGGTAAACAGTAAAGTGTGAACTGAACTAAAGCAAAACTCCCAGAACAAGCACAGTTAGCCTTATTTGTTAAATGGAGTCGAATAGCATTGTGTAGTTGAAGGCTCCATCAACGACCATAACAGGCAAGTGGGTCACACTTGTCAAATTGATATTTATCGAAGACTGGAGTGCAATACCATTAACGAAAATCTTCTAGGAAATATCTTGAAGAGACCAAAGTGCAATGAGATAATAACCCAAAGTAAATTTCATTAACTAATAAAGTGAGGATTGGAAATGCAAATTCCAAAGCAAACAAATTAAAACCACATTGCATCCTAGAACAGGTGTGTTAATAAAATACCCAAGGATGGATATATATATATATATATATATATGCGTGTGTGTACATAAAGTAAACTAGCCTTGGCTAAATAAAATGGCAGAAAAGGTAGTACCATCTCGGTGATTAGCTTAGACAGCTAGAATGTCAGAATCCTACAACTGCATAAATTATGTTCAAATTCCATCAGTGAAACCGTACTTGATAGTAGGATATCTATATACACTTCTAGATGAAATGCCAAGCAAAATCTCAATCCGCGTGAATGCAATCAAAATACTCGTAATAAGTGATTAACAACCATCAGGTGATTAAATTTAGACTATAGTAAAGCAAAGTTTAAATTTGTAGAGGAAGCCAATACCTACAGTGTTCTAGAAAGTTTAACCTAAAAGGGTAATTCTATCCTATGAATTCTGTAAACTTCGCTGACAAATAAGTGACTCAAATTCAGATATAAACTGCATTTCGGGAAGTAGAAGAAAATGGAATTCGACCAGTTATAAAAGTATTATGAAATCAAGCCTAATGATGTACCAATATCAGCAATAACTACTATTAATTTCCTATATAAACGTTATATGCAATGTGTCGGGGTTGAACCTTCGTCCTTTTTCCTCTCAGCTTTAAATTCAATCAGCAGTATAACTATGCTGGCCATGAAATATAAATTATTACTTTCTCTAATACGTATAGTAAGTAGGGGAAGTTTTGTATTCCACCCAAAAATTCGATACCGAGATTTCACCGGAAATATATGTATTGAGACCCCCTGAATCCAAAAAAAGCATTTTTGGAAGCATGTCCGTGTGTGTGTCTGTGTGTGTGTGTGTGTGTGTGTGTGTGTGTGTGTGTCTGTGTGTGTCTGTGAACACCATAACTCAGAAACGAACAGTCGGATAAACACCAAACTTGGTATTTAGGTTCAATATCTTCCAGGGATGCGACACGAAGGTTTTCAACAAAATCCCCCCACCCCAGGATACCCTTTACATGGAAGATTTTTCGAAAATTTTAATTTTCTCAAAAACGGCTCTAACGATTCTGATTAAAATATCATATGTTTAAGATATTTTCATGATAAATAACCGGTAAACCATAAGAGATAGAGAAAATTTTACTACACAAAAAATGTAGATCGCGTTAAAATACACAATTCATGTCATATTCATTTTTTGTTGTTGAGTGAACCATTTTCGAGATATTGCTTGTTATTCTCTTAAATTTTTCAATACTTATTTTCTTAAATGGGAATTGGTTATTCATTTTTTGTCTTTGATATGCAAAGAGTATTAATCTGTGGCAAAGGGAATGGTGCTGCACCTAGCAACCAGCTATTAAGAGATATGTATGTGCTTAAAGGCTACTGTATTTCGATACTGCCCTTGTAAATATATATTCCCCTTACATCTACAAGAAAATTAGCAATAAGATAGACTCTGCAAATGTTTATCTCGATTAACATGAAGTAGATGGAGAATAAGCGTTTGTAAAAATAGCTTGTACAAGAGTAGAGAAAGTCATGTGAGTGTAACACATCAGATTTTTCATTTTTTTATCTTGGATATGCAAAGAGTATTAATCTGTGGCAAAGGGAATGGTGCTGCACCTAGCAACCAGCTATTAAGAGATATGCATGTGCTTAAAGGCTACTGTATTTCCAAATTGCCCTTGTAAATATATATTCCCGTTACATCTACAAGAAAATTAGCAATAAGATAGACTCTGGAAATGTTTATCTCGATTAACATGAAGTAGATGGAGAATAAGCGATTTTTGTTGCTTACATTCACAACCCCAACTCAAAACAACTGGGCAACAATGTTCCAACTCGTAAAAAGGAATCAGTAAAATGTAGCCTGCATCAGGATTACAAACTTTAAAGTCTGCACCCCAGAACAGCTTGACCAATGGCACAAAGTTAATTATTGTCGAACAAACCTTAAATTCTGTTAAGTTTAGAAATCGAATACACGGATGGAGGAGCTGGCACAACTAAATTCCGACCTAAATTACCGAAAATCTTAACGACCTTTAACCAACGTCGGTACCCAAAATTCAAACACGCTTAGACCTCGCAGGAATTTAATGAGAGAGAGCGTAGAAAATCGAACGCTCGTAGAAATAGCTAACTAAGTCAATTATCCAGAAAAGGACAACTATGGGTACTTCAGGGCATCTACCTCTTCTACAAATGCCACATAGTTAAGCTTAAGGCAGGAATTAGAATGATTTCTGCACTCGACTAAACCCGTACTTTTAGCTAAAAGTACTTCAAATGTTGACGCTTTACTCTTACGCAATAATATATGTACGTATATGTACAGGCAGAGTATGGAAAACACCTGAATCGAATGTCCGAAGAGGAGAAGCGGTCGGAAGACGGGAAGGCGGCCAATATCTAACTTACAAAGTCCAGTTTATGCCAAAATAACTGTTAAAAGCATGTGTCGAAAGCTCACGCAGATTAGCTGTGCTCGACGATCGATACTTAATCCCACCCGAACCGAAACAAGATAACTTCCACGGCTTGAGCATTACATGAGTAACTTATCTCAAAAGTAGCGTATAAGTTCTGAATCTCCTTTATGCCAACATGGAAGCTAGAGCCAGACGTATATATCTCGCACTCTCCCCCTTCACTTCCAAAAGCCCGGCTAGCAGCCGTCCCTCTCCACGGCCCAAACTAGACGTCCCACTCACTTCCCAAAGTCCCAGTCACCAATCGGGAGGAAAACGTCACTCGAAGGGATAAGCGCGTTCAAATGGGAGCCAGGCAGCGATTATACATAAAACTTCAACAGAGAATTGGCACACGCCATATTGGGCAAAGCATGCAACCCGAGCAGGTATTGCAGACTCCCACCCCCTCAACTGCGAGACCGTCATCCGCATGTAAACTCGGCCGATAAAAAGAACAGCAAAAAAACAAGAATGGTACATCATGGAAAGAAAGGAAATATCCGGGGACGTTAGGCTGACGCAGGGCTTGTTCATATTTACATGAGATGACGTACAAGCCGAAGTACAGTCACCTCCTGATCTTCCAGAGAGACTGTCCCAGGACCCCCGCAGCTTTCACATAGGTATACCCAGAACGCCGAAATACAGGAAAAGGCCAGCACGAGCGCAATTCCATATTGGCATTTGGCGACAAAGCCAACGTATGGCCGCGTTTCTAACCAGGGAAACATCATACGGCTATACATCAGCCGCCAATAACGGAAGCCACAAACCGTAACACCCAAACAAAGGCATCGACAGCATTCCGCTAAGAGCACCTTCTGGGCCATCACATCCATCACCCAGAACTCCGGGGGTAACTCAGCCCAACTGTGAGCGACAGTTCCTGACGCCGACGAACTGTTCCCATTACCTCCACTTTACGACTCCAAGAACAGCTGCTGGTCCCCGGGTAGGGTAAGAAGCAAATAAACGGTAGCCTGAAAAAGAAATCCAGCAGTAATACTTGTGCGGGATAACCGTTCACAAAGTGTCATTTATGCAACAATAACAATAAGTGTATATCTAACATACGTGCGAATTTTAAAATTAGCCGGGAGAGAAGAGAAAGTCCATTCTTTAGTGAACCTCTGGATTAAAACAATTTAAGAATATCCCCCTTAATCTAAAGCATAACTACAACGAAAATCCCCATAACAAACAAAATCCCATCCAAATTAAAACCACTTAATTCAATAGTTTCATTTGGGAGATATGAGCCCGGGTCGTACAAGTGCATATGTCATCTATAAGCAAACAGGAGACCCTCGATAAACTGTGATAATGTAAACGGCCCAACATATCTAGGGGCCAACTTAGCTGGGAACCTGGCGTTAATGTGGAGTTTGCTTGGTTCCGTGGTCATGTTAGCTTGCCGGGGGAATGAACTTGTGGATATGGCGGCAACCACAGAACCCAGTGTTACAATACCTCTAGTAACGTCGGAAGACTTTAGGCTTGTTGTGCGGAGAGCGGAGCTGGGCAGTCTTGCAGAGTTGTTAGCGGATGATAAGCAAGCAGTTGATATAATTTTTAATTATTTGTCAAGAGTAAATTTCCAAATGCGGATTTAGTCATCTTAATAGCAGGTTTTTCATACTGATTGGTTTAGTTTTATATATACATTTATGACTTATGCTTTGTTTTTATATTGATATTTATCTCTAGCTTTTGCTTTGATTTTTATATTCACGTTTATCGCTGGCCTTTGCCATGATATGTTGTACTGATCTTTATCTCTGGCCTTTGCCATGAACGGTTTGACAAGGTCGATAATGACCTAGCAGTTGAACACTCTTAAACAAAACAAATCTAACCCATTCTAAGTGTTCGTTACTTTGAGGACGACGGTGGTCGAATCAAT
The DNA here is from genome assembly GCA_030765065.1 of Deroplatys truncata. NCBI lineage: Eukaryota > Metazoa > Arthropoda > Insecta > Mantodea > Mantidae > Deroplatys > Deroplatys truncata. Next base: position 10,571,140 of record CM060982.1, read on the forward strand.
TTGCCCTTCTTCGGAGGAAGGATCCTGCCTATTTTTCATTGTCGTTCTGACAGTGTAGGCAAAAACCTTCGGCTCCATCTCCTCCACGGGAGAGTACCGCTTTCCAATTGAAAACTTCGGTTGGAGAGCCTCGAACCGATTGGAGGTGGAGATCGGTGAAGATGTAGATGGCCGATCCGAGTCCTATCAAGAACTTCCTCAGAAGAGGATCTCCCAGGAGATGTTCGTGCGCTCTTCTTTCCCTTGGATGTTCCGGGTATAGACTTTTCATTTGCTTTCAGGAAGTCAGTTCGGTTGTAGCTGGTCTTGGACTTTATCTTTGGTGCATTATGTTACGTGCTTGCCAGTCTTATTGCTTGAGGTCGATGGTCCTAATGTTGACTTTACTGAAGGGATCTTTTCAGGAACAGACTTTGCAGGTGTTATTGCAGATGTAGATGTTGATTTCGTAGGCTTTGGAAGTGATCTGGCTACGAGAAGATTTTCTGAAATTGTGGCCCCCTTAATATCGGTGGTTTGAGTTGCGATTTCCCGACTCGTTACCGGTTTAGCTGCAACTGAGCTATAGGTACCGGACTTCGGGACAGAAGGTTGGCGGATGAGCAGGAGTATCCGGGCTTCGGAGAAGGAAACCTTCTCCCTAATCCGGATCTCCATTATGGCCCTTTCCTCTGTAAATCGAGGGCATTCACAGGAACTGGTAGAGTGTTCACTACTGCAGTTAAGGCATGTTGGAGGCATGTATACACTCGCTCCTTTGCAAATTCTCCACAATTAACGCAGGTAGCCTCACTGTTACAGAAATTGCTTGTGTGACCAAAGCGCTGACATATATAACATCTCAGCGGTTTCGGAAATATGGCCTAACTTCATTGGCTTCGTCTCAGGTCTTAATCTTATAGGGAGGTCTACCCGATCAAAGGTAAGAAACAGGAACGGGTTGGCACAAATTCACCTCTTTCTCTCCGCTGAACCCGATATACAGATGTCACATTTTGATTTTCAAGATTTTCCTCATTGGACATACGGTCCAACGCGCGAGGAGTTCAAGGTCTTGTGCATCTCAACTCGTATGGGATAGCTAGCTAACATGTTTGCTTTCTGTATAATAGTTGTCTGGGGTGCTGAATGTGCTTCAACCAGGAGCGTGCCTTTAGAGTTCTAATACAGGATTTTACTGCATCAGCAATTTTATCCAGGCCTTTCTGAATAGTAAATGGACTAATCGTACTGAACTTCCTTCCTTTCTCAGTTCTACTGGTAACTAAGTAGCGCGGACCACATGACTCGACTACATCTTTTACAATGACTTTGGTATTTTTTAAATTTTTTAGTGTCCATAGCACTTGAATCTCCCACCATTACAAGTGTCTCCAATGGCATGCTCACACCTGGGCGCCACCCTAGCTTGGGTGAGAATCCTGGCCTTGATCGGCTCACCTTAGGGCCTCACCTCTCAATTTATAGATAGAGGAACCCAATCGCCTTCAGGAGTGTAACAGCTCATGTAATGACCCCTCCCCGGGACTGACCTTTATCAGCAGATACGAACACAGTCTTACATGATACTCAGGGGCTGGGGGTTACGCATTATCCAGTCACCCCTTGCGACTCCCCTCCTCCGTCCCGCGCAGCGGTATCCGTCAGACTGCGTTCAGGGAGGTAACTAGACTTGGTCAAACACGCTTGTGGACCACAGTTAATTGGGCGTTTGGCATAAGCCATATCACCTCTTAGTCACCCAATTGAGAGTGTGGCTCGGGAGCCCGGGACAGCCAATCCTGTACCTACCGTAGCAGGACCCTGGGGGGATTTGTGATACGGCATGCCTGGAGAATGACGGGGCAGATAAAAGCACCCAACATGATATTTTTATAAGTTTTCGAAAGATATTACTATACTCAATTTTTAAGTATTATAGCGTTTTAAGTTTCCTTGTTATAAAGCATTTACAATTAATAGAATTTGCAATTTTACTGGGACTAAACAACAATATGAATCCAAAATAACGAGCACTTCATTTTTTGACGACTTCGCAGCGTGATGCAATTCGCGCGATGCAGCCTCTTCTTCGGTTGATTTACTTGCTGGGAAATCAAACATAAGACGTCTCTAATATGTTGTGGAAGTAGCACTCACTATGCATTACACTGGCGTCAAAAGCTTCTTTGTAGTACTGCACTGTAGAGGGACCAGAAACACACCACCAACTATATGAGTCGCGAACACGCCAGCTTATATTGCCGCTGGAATTTTTCGCAGAACATCCTAGTATGTTCTGGAGACAGGGAAGGGAAACTTCGAGAAGATTTTGGTTATCTGTCGATAGTGCTTACGGTGTAACGCTATCTCTTATTTATTTCTTCAACCACCCGGCGCCGATTAGCTTGAGCCATAGTCGCTAGGACATACTATCCCTCCTCAGAGCTATTCAGAGTGAATGGAGTTTTATTTATGGACGCTCTTTAACTGCTATGGTTCTTATCGTCCCATTCTGCATTGCTCGTGAAAGATCGGAAATTTTGCTCAAGGGTCTCTTTATTTGGTTTGAGGTTCTTTTTTGTGCCTTAAATCTACGACAAGAGTTCACCGGCTTTACTTCCCTTCCGAAGAAAGTCATGTAAACGGTTTTTACGCCCGAAAAATCCATCGTCCTCCGCCGGGTTTGAACCCGCAACATCGGGAACTAGAGCCTAGCATAGTACCTCTAGACTAAGGACACCTCTCAGAGGTGTTCGTCGAACAGCTCCGCGAATTGCAGCAAGGCAATCAAAGCCTCAACAGCTTCTTCCGGGCTTGACACCATATGCGGTATACCATGTCGTTGATATAAGTGATTTGGACGTTCCGGGATGGCTGCAACGCCAGCGACTTTCCTTTAGTTCTTGGGACGATTGAACCACACGAGGTCACCGTCTTGGAATCCGACACTTTTCGCCAGACGGTCATATGGTCGTGTGCACCATTTCCGTTAAACAATCTCTTCAGGGACGTTCACCTTACCGCGTTAAGAATTTGACCACGGCAATCGTCACCCAGCGGGGCACCAATGTTTACCGCTCACCTTGGTTGAGCGCAATGTTCATTGCAGGTAAATTCTGCTTAACGCATACGGAAGTACATCACCTCGCCTCTTTTCACTGGCTCTACCCCTTTGCTGAAGAGCATTCATGAACTTCTTCAGCATGCAATGGAGGAGAACAAAAGCACACCCAAGTTGCTCCAATATATTATTAAATTTAACATGCAATTCTTAAGGAAAGATAGAAAGCAAAGAGATATAGACAAGGGACTTAAAGATGTACACTTAGGAAGAATGCTTACAATTGAGTAGAAAAATATGCCGAACGATTATAGATGTTAAGTTTTCTCCTTTCTTTTCACTTTGACTAATGTTTTTGCTTAGACGGCATTTACCTGCTGCAAGAGAGAGGCAGAAAAAAGAAGGAAAAATAATGTTATCCCCAAACAAGATTTGAGCTGGAATCTCTTGAATATGAGAAGCACAGGCTACCCCCACACCACGATGACAACTTCAAACATTGGCACTGGCCTCTTTAGGTTATCGGATTCCTATATCTGTCCAACGAATGTATCCTAACATTCCTGAAAATGTACTAATTGCACTAAATCCATTCATTGCTCCCTTTATTTCTGCGTTGTTCTTGGAGTTATGTAATGCCGTGGCTGTGTAGATTTCCATTACGTCTTTGGTCAGGATATTTAAGGCACCCGTCACATAAAAAAAACTTAGGCATTAAAAATTATGAAGTACATTAAAGTAATTTTATCACGATGCATTCATGGCGAAAACGGAGTGTTTCTTTTATTTGAGAATTCTACGTATACCTTCCCGCCATTTTAACATTACAATACAAGTGAAGGTGGAGATAATCGAGGAAAACTGGCGTTCACGGTCGGTCAGATTTAACCGTGGTAAAATCCTCGATTACCTTTTACCTTGCCGATGCACCACAAATGACCGTTTATCGCGGTAAAGTGAGTATTTTACAATTGTAAAATCTTGATCGGGAATGGTGCATACGGCCAGCGTGCTTTCATCCTGTCTCTTGCCAGCTTGAGGTGTCTTTCGGCAAGAGAGTGGTTGATTCTCAAGATGTTCGTTGGCGCCCCGACATTTTACCTTCGAATGTTACATTTGATCCCGAATGCGTGACTGGGGTCCACGACTTTCGTGCACATACATTGTTGTTGGCACCACCTCTCCATGTCACTTCAAAGATGCACCTGGTTGACTTACATGTAAGTAGGGGTAAAATGATGGTTCTGGCCATAAATCTTGTTGAGTACAATGGAAGCTTGACAGTTAAGCAATTAAGGTTATCCTTCACCTGTCAAAATGAACAAAGGGATCATAAATTTAAGGTTCTGTAACAAAGGCGAGATGTTTTTCCTACCCATTCCACATCACGCCACTTCTGCACCTGTTGCAGTTACCCACTCCACTCCTATTGTTAGTCGAACACGTGGCATACTCATTCCACTAGTTTTAACAAAAGAACAATGCTTACCCTTCAGCTGTCGAAATGAACAAAGCCCATGATGAATTAGGGTGTGACAAAGAGAACCTAAGCCAGTTAACAGAGAAACAAGTTCTATTGTCCGGTGCAAGCATTCTTTAGAAAGACCATCTGGCATACTCATTCCACAACCCATAACAAAGCCGGTCCCTTTCCATTGTGTAATAGATTCTATTGTGTGTGCCTTTCTATTGTCCCGGGGCAAGCATTCTTTAGAAAGACCATCTGGCATACTCATTCCACAACCCAATAACAAAACCTGACCCTTTCCATTGTGTAAGAGTTTCTATTGTGTGTGCCTTTCTATTGTCCTGGGCAAGACTAGTTTAGAAAGACAACTGCGGCGTTTCCCATCCTACTGCTCCATAACAAAGCCTGACCTTTTCCATTGTTTGACCACCTGGTACCTTAACAAAAGAATTCGAGGGTTGCTTTATACTCGACTTGTCTTTGTCTGACTGTGGGAAAAGAGAGAGTCTTGAGTTCCCACGAGACAAGCCTTACCACCCCATTCCACTCCGACTTCCAGGCGTCACCTGAATTGCCCGAGGGCTACTTCTCTCTGCGCATGCGCTGCAAGAGATGATGTCATTGGATGCAATAATCACGTGACGTGTAACATCTCCCCCCGCCATGCCAACGCGCGCATGCGCTGAAAGAGATGTCATTGGATGCAATAGTCACATGACGTGTAACATCTCCCCCCGCCATACCAACGCTTGAAATTGCCTGAGGTGCTCTAGGCCACCTATATAAACCAGCGCTGGGGCATAAGGAAGCCACTGTGACTTTTAAGTTAAAGTATATTGATTCGCTTAATCGAATTCAGTGCTATTGTCTTCCAGACTGCATTCATCGTCATCTACATAATGCAAGGTGAGTGAGGTTTTTACATGACTAAGTGAAACACGAATCATTGCAAGAATACCATATTGTTTATCTAAATTTTTCATTTCTTTAATAATTAACATCAGAATTGTTAAAAAATGTAGCGCTTTTATCAAGGGTGTAAAAATAGTTCTTTAGATACCGACATAAACATTCATACTTAATCTCTAATCAGTGTTCCTCTATTAACATTCATACGATTTCGCTACACATTCTTCTGTAAACATTCACATGATTTCTCATCGCATTCTTCTATTAACATTCATACGATTTCGCTACAAGTTCTTCTTGCATAAACATTCACATTATTTCTCCTCGCATTCTTCTATTAGCATTTATATGATTTTCTCTACATCTTCTTTTGTAAACATTCATATGATTTCTCGTAGCATTCTTCTATTAACATTCCTATGATTTCACTACACGTTCTTTTATTAACATTCATATAATTTTCGCTGAACGTTCTTCATGCATAAACATTCACATGATATTCTCAACACATTCTTCTATAACATTCATATGATTTCTCCTCGCATTCTTCTATTAACATTCATATGATTTCACTACGCGTTCTTCTTCTTCTGAAAACATTCATATGGTTTTCTATACATTCATCTATTGACATTCACATGATTTCTCCGCTCATTCTTCTATTAACATTCATATGATTTCACTACACGTTCTTCTTCTGCAAACATTCATGATATTCACGTCACATTCCTCTATTAACGTTCATATGATTTCTCATCGCGTTCTACTATTAACATTCCTCTAATAACATTCATATGATTTCTCATCGCGTTCTTCTATTAACATTCATATGATTTCACTACACGTTCTTCTTGCATAAACATTCACATGATATTCTCAACACACATTCTTCTGTAACATTCATATGATTTTCTCTACATCTTCTGTAAACATTCATATGGTTTTCTCAGCTCATTTCCCTATTGACATTCACATGATTTCTCCTCGCATTCTTCTATTAACATTCATATGATTTTCGCTACACGTTCCTCTTTCCGTAAAGCTTCATGCGACTTTTTTCACAAAGCATTCTATTAACGTTCATACGATTTCCTCTACTCATTTATTTCATATTACACGTCTTTCTCTACTCATTCATCTTTTATCAGTTATAAAAAACAATTGAATTTACACATTAAAACTTTTTCACAGGTAATACTGCAAACTCCATGGGAGTCGCAAGAGCGGCACTCGTCAGAGGAGCGGGCTCTCGACTTAACCAATTTATGCAGGTCAATAGAGAGCCCGTTAATAACAGCACGATGTACAACATGCCGACACCCCTGGCGGGGGATCTGATATCAGATATGCCGCTGCAAGACACTTACATTTTTAATAGCCCCACGTCACCAATCTTATCGGGGGGTGATTATATTATCCCGCCGCCACCTGGTTTTGAGGATGTCACTCCCGTTACAGGAGTGAATGCAGGCATGGGCAGCGCTTCGGACCAATGTTGCACGTGCAATAACTGCGAATACCAAGTTGCTGCAATAAAGATGCTTAACGAAGCGAACGGTGAGTTTAGATATTTTATTACACTTTTTTCTAGAAATATTATCTTTATCATTAATCAATGTATAACCAGAGAACAATTCAGTACTTCAATAATGGAATGAAGCATTCAATTTATTAGCACCTTTCAATCAAAATATTCAATGTGAAGCTAATTCTACTTTTTGCTTCTTTGTTCTAGTTCCTGAAACAACTTCAGACGGTGCGGTGGAGATGGGCGATGGTGGTTTCTTGCCCTCGCCTATCTTTTCACAGGACTACCTGACCCCGCCGCCTCTCGGATTCGAGGATGTTGCGCCGATGCCTGTAGGAGATCCATGGGCGATTATCCCCAGCGAGATGTGCACTTGCGAAAATTGTGCCTACAGGACCGTGTACCTGCAGATGCTTCGTGAATTGAATGGTGAGTTTTTTTAACTTCATTTATTCTAGTAACATCATTACATAAATAATTAACGTAACGTTAACGCAAAACTTTTCTCAATAAAATTTTTTTACTCATTTTTATTGATTAAAATACAATTACATAATAATTATCTTAACGTTAACGCATAACTTTTCTCAATCAACATTTTTTTCTCATTTCTTTATTTATTAAAATATACAATTATATAAATAATTATCGTGACATTAACACGTGACTTTAAGATTTTTCTTCAATGATTTAATAAACTTATATTCTTGCATTTTTATTTCAACTGACATTCCAATTAATTCCACTTTGTTATTGTTATAGAACCTTCAATAGTGGTAATTGAGCCCGGAGACTGAGGATGCAATGCTCCGGGGCACCAAAAGACCTCACGAGGCTGAAGAGGAACACGGACAAACAATTAGCCCCCTCGCCCGCCCAGGATCTTCAATGGCACCTCCATCACCAATTGCAGGGCCATCAGGCATCGGTCGCAAGCATTGCGACAACTCAACCACCACTGCTGACTCCGATAGTGACGACACAGAGTACAGGAACAACACCAAAAAACTAAAGGTTAGTCATACTCAGCTAGAGTGTAAGGTTATTGAATCGGCGTTCAAGGGCCGCCTTTTCAATAGCCGCATAGAAAACTCTTTAGAGATAGCTGACCCCGGTCAATTTCTGCTGGAATGCAGACATCTTGTATTGGGAGAGATGGTTTCTGTACTCGAGAGAAGCTCTTCTGGTTTTAAAGTAAATGCCTCTGTAGAGATCACCTACCTAATACAATCTCCTGAAAAAGAGCATGCAGAAACCATCTTTTTCAATAGTAAGACAAAGCTGGGTCTTCAATCAAGTAATCTCAATGCCTTATACACTTCTATGGTCGATGAAATTCTAGAAAACATCTCGAATTTCGAGGGAGGTGCAAGCTCAAAATCTCTGTTCGCTGTCAGGGCTCTTGTTATTGGAACTAGCTTCTATGATCCCTTGAATGCATCGCGATACATAGAGTTACCCACTGCTATCAAGGCCAAGAAAGCTGTATTGAACATAAAAAACGACGATGAATACTGTTTTGCATGGTGTTTGCTTGCTGCAAAGTATCCAGCGATCCTGAATGCTAATAGAACGAACAAATACCCTGCAAAACAGTTATTCACTGCGTTTAACTACAGAGGGATAAACTTCCCTGTTAGCCTACACCAGATTCCAGACTTTGAACAGCAAAACAACGGAATATCAGTTTCAGTATTTGGAATAGAAAGGGAGTGCGCAATTATACCACTATACCAAACCAGCAGCAGGAAAGATTTCAATGTCAACCTACTACTAATTGAACAAGATGGAAGATCTCACTACTGCCTGATTAAGGATATATCAAGGCTGACAAGGTCACAGTTCAGCAAACATTGTACGAAACACTGGGTATTCGAGCCCTGCATGAAGCACTTCAATAATGAAGGTACTTTTAAAAAGCATCAATTGAAGTGCATGCAGTGTCAGGTGCTCAAAATGCCTAATCAGGGTGAAGTGCATGCAATTTAAATAGACGGGTACCTAACTTTATACCCATCTTTTTTCATTGCCTTAGCAATTATGACAGCCATTTCCTGATGCAACACCTGGCATATGATGATCACCCCATTTCGTGTATCTCAAGCTCCTCTGAGCGATATATATCATTCAGCAAAAAGTTCAGGACTATCTTTTTCAGGTTTCTAGATAGCTTTAAGTTCTTGGACGATAAGCTATCTAGTTTAGCCTGCATGCTGAGTAGTGATGAGTTCCAGATCACAAACTCTGAGTATCCCGATCCTGAACATCAGCAGTTAGTGAGATCTAAGGGAATATTCCCTTACAGCTACGTTGACTCTCCTTCAAGACTAGAGGAAACAGCACTCCCTTCAATTGAAAATTTTAACGATATAACACAAGAGGAATACAACCATGCTGTCAAAGTCTGGAACACCTTCAACATTAACAATCTAGGCGAATACAGCGACCTCTATTTGAAAACGGATACGCTCTTGTTGGCCGATGCATTCGAGAAGTTTAGGGACCTCTCTCTGGAGGTATATAACTTGGACCCCTGCTGGTACTATACCCTACCAGGACTTGCATTTAATGCAATGCTCAAGGTGACTCAGGTCAAGCTTGACCTCATCCATGATGAGGAAATGATTAAATTCTTTGAGGGAGGAATCAGGGGCGAAATGTGTACCGTGTCAAAGAGACATGCCAAATCAAACAAGTACCTTCCTGGACATAAACAGACACAAAAAAGCTTATATTTGACATATCTCGACATAAACAATTTATATGGGGCTTCAATGGCGAGCCACATGCCGCACAAGAACCTTAGATGGCTTCTGCCAGAAGAAATTTTAAACAAACTTCTTTGCTGTTGCTCCTGATTCCCCAACTGGATACTTTTTGGAAGTCGACCTCGAATACCCTGAGCACCTACATGATGAGCAGAATAACCTTCCTCTCTGCCCGAAAAGTGAGATACCACCTGGAGGCCAATACAAGAAACTGCTGGCAACACTAGAGAACAAAGAGAAATATACCTTGCACTATAGAAACCTCCAGCAGTGCATTGACTTGGGCATGAAGTTAAAGAAGATCCATAGAGTGGTTGCATATGATCAGTCAGAATGGCTGAAAACCTACATCAATATAAATACAGAGAGACGTGCAAGGGAAACTTCCAAATTCGGTCAGAATTTATGGAAGAAAATGAGCAACTCTGTATATGGCAAATTTATTGAGAATGTGCGCAAATACAATGACTTCCGTATCGTTACAAGTTGGAAGCAATGCAAGAAATTGACAGCGCGACCAACTTACGTTCGGAGCATTTTATTTGCAGAAGATCTTGTAGGGATAGAACTTGCCAGAGAGGAAGTTTACATGAACAAACCCATCTACATAGGGCAAGCCATCCTTGATATATCAAAACATATCATGTACAGCTTTTATTACAATATATTGAAGCCAGGCCTAGAATATTTAATTTTAAATTACATGGATACAGATTCATTTATTCTGGAAACCTCAAGCGACATATACAAATTTATTAAGGAAAATCAAGAGCATTTTGACACATCAAATTATGAGGCGCAAACAACTATGGAATTACACCGCAAAACAAGAAAGTCATCGGTCTGTTCAGGGATGAGCTTGCAGTAATCCCTATGATAGAATATGTTGGGCTAAGGTCCAAGTTATATGCTTACAGATACAAGGACCAAACTGTAATGAAAGCAAAGGGCATCAACAAGACCGGCATGCTGAACATAAATTTTGAGCACTATTTCGGTTGTCTAAGTGATATTAGAAAAACAATTTTAACAAAAACAACAACATTTCGAAGTTTCAAACATAAAGTCTCGACCATAGAAATGAATAAGGTCGCTCTCTGTGGTAGAGACGATAAGAGAAAACTCATTGAAGGCTCAGACCAGACAATTGCCTGGGGTCACTATTGTCTGAGTATGACTGACCCTTAGATGAATATATGTAAATTTTTAGTTGTGTAAATTTTTAGTTGTGAATTTTTTAAACAAATTGCTTTTCTGTGTATGTATGCGTGTTTATATGTGTATGCGTGAGTGGTTGTGTATGTGTGTATTTATATTTGTACATGGATAATGTAAATGTTTAGCTTTTCTGTTTATTAATTTATTGATTTTTAATTTTATAAAATGTATGTAAAATGCAGTCTAGTGAGCGAGCGTTTTTCATGTATTGTGTGTGTATGTGTGTGCGTGTGTGTATATATGAAGGTTAACCTAAAAATGCAAATGATAATGTCGTTGTATATACATGTATTTTTTTGTTTATGATTTTTTTAGTTAAAACAACTTATTGATTTTTAATCATGTAAACCCTGCAAACACAAAAATGTTTTTAAATAATGAATTTCATATTTAACAACGCATATACAGTGAAATAAAAAGCACGCATTATTGTGGAATGAAAGCCTGTTTATTTTCATTATTATTTTTCTACAATAAATCCTTTCTGTCAATCCATTGAGTATTAGGGAATCCATACCACTTTACAAGAATCCTATTTCCCTGCCTGCGTAATACTTTCTCTACCAGAAATGTATTAGGATACAGTGTAGGTCGCAGTTCATGACCATAAAAGTACCCCTTTATCTCGTCACCATCATTACCTTTTAGCATGTATGCAACGGGATTGGTGTGATTCACATGAACAACTTGAAATATTTCAACACTCCAATTAGCTTCAAAGCCCTTTTCAAAATGTCCCTTGTCCTTTGATATCCTCACATAATCACCTACACTAAACTTTCTTGCCCCTCTCTTCTCTCTGGAGTGTAGTTGTATACAGTCAGAAGAAGATCATTGTTCTTCACCTCTATAGGCTTCATTCGAATAGTGGAGTGGTAAGTGTTGTTATATCTTGCAATGATCTGAGATAAAAGGTCTAGCCACTTGTATGATCCTTTGGCTAGAAATTCGCAATACATCATATTTTTTAAATTTCTTATTAATCGTTCAACAGCAGCTGCCTTCACATGGGTATAGGTACTGTAGTGATTGATGTTATATTTTGTCATTAAATTTTTAAAATGTTTATTATAAAATTCTTTTCCATTATCACTCTGTATGTTCTTGGGTGGGGTTATCATTTCTTGCAGCATATCTTCCATAGCCTTTGCAACTTGAAGTCCTGTCTTGTCCATTAGAGGTCTCGCATATGCCATTTTAGAATAGAAGTTGATTGCAATGATGATGTACTTGAAATTCTTATTGATTTTTGCATGCGGTATCATCTCCACCAAGTCGATCTGCACCAAGTCGTGGAGCCCCTTGCTGGTAATCTTTCGACGCATGAAGTTTCTCCGGGCTGGAGCATGGAGCTCGCTTGCTATATGTTGCTTCACTGATGTCATGCTATAACCTTTGCCGCTTTTAGTTCTTGAATAATCTCTTCAATTTCTTGAGTATGATTGTTATTGCCGGCGTCTCTGGATGCCACAAGTAGCCTAAGGCGATCCACCAGATCATTAGGGTCGGTCCAGTGGATGTAGTCTTGCCTCGTATTAGGGTGATGTTCTTTCCACTGTAGTCCTAATCCCTTGTGTTTCGTTACTAGAGGACGTATAACGCTTGTATACTTGTAGGAATTACCCGATCTCAGCTGCCCGTGCTTGCTGAACTTTCTTCGATGAACATGTGTTGCTTTAAGTATTTTACTGTATGTTTCAAGGTCATCCTCGGTGTATGCATGCATTTCAGGTATTCTCTTGAAGATGAGTTCCTTCAATCCAGGCGTGGTTTCATACGTTTCGTCCCCTATTCGAACTTTATTATTGATGAAATCAATAATCTTGTTGCCTAGCATGTAGCTGCCATCCTCATATCGCACTCCATATGATGAATCTATTTCATTTTTGTCCTTCTTTCGAACTTTATTAAGGTAGTTGTAGAGTTTCTCATCTTTCACGTCTTTCGGTGATTCCTCCTTGATTGTAGTATTCTTTTTCTGTATTTCAAGTATATCTTGAAGCGGATTTGTCACTGGTTGAAGAGCTTCACTCATCACTCTCTGGGTTTCAAACTGCTGACCTTTAAGAGAACGTAACTTTTCTCTTATAGCCTTCGTGTGCATGGCTACAGATTCTTTAAGTCGTATGCTCTCGCTGTCCATCTTGAAATGACACTGAAATTAGACTTTCACCTTAATATATACCCTATTTATTTAGCAGACTTCAGTTTATAAGAGATTTTCAGCTCGATATTTAGAAAATGGCGGTCCCTTACACGATTTGCAGGAGCAGTGAAGGTTAGTCTATCACCATTTGCAATTGGTGCAGGCAGAGCTCTAAGAGACTTGTTATTTATTTCAATTATTGTATCAGGCCTTACAGTAGGAGCTGTTGGTGACGTCATATAGCAAGAAACAATCTCGCCGTTCACGCTTGATTTGTAATATTCAAGGCCTGTTGTTAACATGTACCTCTGTGATTTCCCTCTGAAAGGCAACGACTGCAGTGTAATTACATGTTCCCCTCTCATTTGCTCTACTAATGAATTTATGACTCTCATTTGTGTTTTAAGGATATTGATATTATCCATTGCAGATGTCAGATGCCCATCCATTGATATCTGGCGGTTCGCCATAGTTTCCATGTGTTTTCCCACTGTTTCTGTAACCGTGGTACTTATTGCACCAAGTCTGCTGTTTAAATCTTGGCGCATTTCATTTTGTTTCCTTCCCACGTGAACTTTAACAAACTTTTTTGTTGCTCCATCACTATCATCGACAGGATCTGCTACTTCAATTAGCCTTCTTTTTTGGAATGAAACGTTACCGTTTGAATCGAGCGGTGGTGTTCTTGCACTTATATATTCTAATACATGCTTCTTATTTGGCACGTCATAGTCCTCTTGAGGTGGCAGCATTATCTTCAATCTTATAGAATCCAGGATAATGTTGTTTCCATCGTCGCGTTTAAGGGTATTTTTATTCAGATATTCCATTAGAGCATCATGTTGCACGTCTAGCGACTTCTGGATGTGATCCCTAAGCGTAGTTTGAAGTTCGCCCATGCGCTGATATGTCGTTTTTTCCGTCAACTCCTGCATTCGATTTTCACTAGAAGACGTAAGCGTATCCACGTAGCGTTTAGTGCTTGCGTCGTCGTCCTCCTCAGGATCCTGAACAATGCACAGTCTCTTGTTCCTGAATTGGTAATTTCCTTTTCCATCTCTGTTTATGATAAATTGATGTAGCGATCTTTTCACTGGAGCAGCCCTCTGTGATCCAAACCTATCAATACTCATGATGAACTATGAATGAGCAATTTCTTTATTAACAACTTTAATATATACATCGACCGTCATTCATCGGAAATTCGGGAACTATTACCATAAAGGGTCTTCCTTCTGTAGAGCTCTCCCAAACAGCTTTGCACAAATCTTTAAATTCAGTATACGTCATATCTGTGTTTACGTAATCTTCATATATATGCTTCAAGTTTAAATTATCTTGCCTGAAGAGTACAATCACGTTCGCATTATCTCTAATTAAATGCTTTGGGACTTTGGCATAGGATTGTGCTAGATATATTGAATCTACATTTCGATGTCTGCCCATGCTGTAAAAGGATGCAATCTTGTCTTGCTTTTCAGTGATGACGTCATCAAATATAAAGATTGAATTTTCTTTAATTCTGATGGGTGCAAGACGCTTTCACCGTCTTCGTGAGTATACACACCTATACCCTCAATGTTTTCAAGCAGCTTAACAAGATATTGATACTTTGTCTGGTATAGCGACTTTGAATAAATGTACACATTTTCAAAGCGTAGTCCATTCTCGTGAAGTATCATATTGAGTAATACATTTGTTTTTCCAGCACTGGAGCTACCTAGAATTAGCGCTCTGACATTGCCTGGAAACAGCTTCCCGTGACGATCGCGTCTAAAGTCATTTTCAAAGTCTAGCACCTGGATAAGCAGCGAGCAATCTTGCTTCACCAGCTCCATCGTAGCAACTAAAATAAAATGAATCATCCTTAATGTATATATGCTAATAAATGTAAGCAATGAGAGAGTATAAAAGAACTATGTGCCATTAAAATCGATTAGTGTACCATGAGTGCTAAGGGGGTTAAGGTCTCAAGAGGTTCCGGTTTAATTAACTCTCTCATTAACCTGCTGCCATGTGAAGCACATTTGTCTGGCTACAGATACTGTGGACCTGGGACAAAGCTAGAAAAAAGACTAAAGAGAGGAGACTCCGGAATAAATCCTTTAGACGAAGCGTGTAAGCTTCACGACATAGCCTACGCACAGCATAAGGACTCTGCTTCGAGGAACGTTGCCGACAAAATCTTGGCTGAAAAGGCCTGGAAAAGAGTGCAATCATCTGATGCTACATTAGGTGAAAGGTTGGCAGCCCGACTAGTAGCAACCATCATGAAGGGTAAGGTAACTGTTGGTGCGGGATCCAGGAAGAAGAAACGAGGAGGATTTCTACCACTCATACCAATTATTGCAGCACTAGGAGCCGCCGCTGGAGGCGCTGCACAAATAGCCTCTGCTGTAAATAAGAAAAAGGTTGCGGATAAACAACTTGCTGAAATAACAAAGAGACATAACAAAGAAATTGAAGCAAGAGGGAAAGGTCTACGAGTGAAGAAGAAGAAGAAGAATAAGGCGAGGAACACCGAAAGGAAGAGGAGGCCGAGCAAGAAAGGAAATTCAAAGAACTCCCGCAGAGGGCTATACTTGTCCCGGAAAAAGCATTAAGTAACATAGACCTCGACTTGTATGCCCGACGTTTAAAGATTCCTCATTTTAGGGGTGTATACATGATCGATCAGCTACCCTCAAGACCTCGTTACAGAGAGAGAATTATTGTTAATCTCGATACTTCAGAGAATGAAGGCACTCATTGGGTTGCTATAAAGAAGGATGGCAACGTGTCATTTTATTTCGACAGCTTTGGAAACTTGAAGCCTCCAAAAGAGATAGAAAGGTACCTCAGAGATGTTAAGGTACTGTAGAATACTAAGAGGTTTCAGAGTTTCAGCTCAGTCATCTGCGGGCACTTGTGCTTGCAATTTCTATCGCAATGAGTTACACTATTGCTGTCAGTGGCAACGAGTCTGTGCTTACTACATACCTGAATCCTCCTCTTCAGCTAGATCCAAAGTATCATTATGAGATTGCTCTACTGAATTTTGAAACCTTCTATTCAATTCCTAATGTTGATTGGAGTAATAATCAATTTCATTACATGCACAATGATGAAATTAAGATCATTGATATACCTGACGGAACTTATGAGATTTCTGATATTAATGAATACATCAGAGATAAGCTAGGTGTAGATGAGAATGTCTTCTTTATTAGACCTAATAATAACACAATGAAGGCTGAAATTAAGTGTCCTTTCACTATTGATTTTTCCGGTGATCGTTTTATAGGCTCGCTATTGGGCTTCAGAGGTAAAGTTATTCCTGCTAATCAGCTGTCTGAATCTGATTACCTGGTGAATATATTTAAGGTGAGCATCATTCGAATCGAGTGCAGTATTGCAACAGGCTCTTTCATCGACGGTAAAAGCGGCCACTCGATCTACGAGTTTTTCCCTTCTGTTCCGCCTGGATACCATATTTCTCAAGAGCCGTCAAATCCGATTTACCTTCCAATCATAAACACCAATGCTATAGAGCAAATTAGTCTTCGTGTAGTGGACCAAAGCGGTAATATCATTGACTTTAGAAACGAGGATATAAGCATAAGGCTTCACATCCGCTGCAATGCCAATAGATTTTAGAAGAAGTCAACGACGTCGAGGATATAATAAGGGAGTGATTCAACGCACACATCATACTCTACCCTTGACACCCGGAGGGTTAACATCACGCAATCGACACTTCCTCCAGGTATTGGGCTTCAGACTTCTATAATCATGGACATCTTTAATGTTACCAGCGCACCGACATTCGATGACAAGGTCACTAAAGAAGAGGAACATGTGTTTTTACCGTATAATACATCGGCTCTGGACGCTAATGATGAAATTAGAATCCCTTGTCAAGCTGAGGATTTATATACTTTACCTAATCGAAGTTATCTATACATCGAGGGGAGTATTACTAAACCTAATGGAACAGCTACTACTGCAAAGCTTACCAATAACGCTATTGCATTCATGTTTGAGGAGATTCGACTGGATATGAACGGCTCAACTATTGATCGAACCAGGAACCCCGGGATCGCCTCAACTTTACGCAACTATGCTGCTCTCAATTCAATGGAGTCTGATCGCTTGCTGAATGCTGGATGGTGCTATCCTGGAGAAGACATGGACATTGTGAATGCAGCAAATGGAGCCTTCAACGCCATAGTACCGCTTTCGATGCTTCTGGGATTTGCTGACGACCACAAGGAACTCATACTCAATAGCAAGTTTGAGTTGGTGCTGATTCGATCCAAGGACTCTAAAAACTGTATTATAGCGCCTGAGGGTGAAGAGAATGCAAGCGTTAAACTTACACGAATCGAGTGGAGAATGCCAGTGATACGACTTTCTGATGCTTAAAAGGTTGAAATTCTCAAGATTGTCAAGTCGGACAAGGCGCTGTATCTCCCATTTAGGACCATGGATCTGCATACTCAGCCTGCTGTGCCGCAAACTAAATCATTCACTTGAAATGTCGCCACCACATCAAAAATGGAGAAGCCGAGATTTGTCATTTTGGGTGCTCAAACTTTAAGATCGAGTAATGCATCTAAAGACGGTTCTCTTTTTGATCATTGTAACATAACTAATTTGAGAATTTATCTTAATTGCGAATGTTATCCCTATCATGACATGAATTTGGATTTTGGAAACTCTAGATTTGCATCTTTGTATGATATGTACTCAAAGTTTCAAAACTCTTACTATGAAAAAGAGAACTATCCTTTATTGAAGAGAAAAGATTTTCTTAAATTTGCTCCTATATTTCTTATAGATTGCTCACATCAACCAGAGGAAGTTGTAAATGGTGCTGTTAACATTAGAATAGAAATTCAAGCTAGTGCAAATATTCCTGCACAGACAACGTTGTATTGTTTGATAATTCACGATAAAGTATTTACATACAAGCCTCTGACTCATGTGATGCAGCTTTTATTTTAAACTAATCATTGTAAGTATTTGTTTTTTCCTTAGCAATGTAAGGATTATTAATGAATAAAAACACTATGTAAAAGCATACTTTCATTCTTTTTATTGTTATTATTTATCCTGCATTTCCATCACTTTCTTCATCCAACTCCTCGTTCCAACATATTGCGTTACATTTGCATCAGTCAGGTTACCTAAATGGTAGTCTATAAACGATTCAAGTCTTTTTAGCCTGCAAATTTCATCTCTATTTAAAAATATTTCACAATCATTCAAATTAGTGTTCAAAAATTTATTTCTGTCTCTTGCATATAAGCAACAATATTATAAGAGAAAAGAATATTTTCACAATATTCCACACGCGGAAACTTTCTCGTTTGGAGGAATGTACTGAATGTAGGAAGACTCTCACGAATTATCACCCAATCTTGAATTGTCATGTATACAAATTTTTCTGTGTCTTTCACTAAAAGCACTGGAAGATCATAGAAGAATGCTATGTTAATGCTGCGCCTTTTCGAGATGTAGACGTCTCGGCACACGCTTCTTACCGGCATGTTTCTTGGGCGTCTCGATGTTGCTTATTCTATCCTCCAATAGCGTCAGCCTCCTTTGCAGGTCTGCAAAGCTGTTCCTCTTCTTCTTCTTCCCCTTATTGAACCGCCTGAAACATTACACAATGAAGGTCTTAGAAAAGTGCTTGGGTGAAGTTAAGGTAACCTGAAAGAATTAATTTTTGTTAGGTCACAGAGGAATGAAACAATGATTTTTATATATGTGAAAATACTCACGTCAATGTTTTCCCGAGTTCTGCAGGCTTTCCAGGGGGAGGCTCGGAGGTCGTCTGTGTTAGATCCCCTGCCTGCTGTGAATTGGAATCCTGTTCCTCATCTATGTGTTTAGCATACTGCTGTGCAATGGGATATTCCACTATATCTTCTGGTTCTTTATCATCGGAATCTACATCGGTTTTAGGTGCTGCTGTCGTCATTTGAATTCTGCAAAAGTCATTATAATTTCCAGTGTTAGTCGTATACAACTGCTCTTGTACTATAGTAGCATGTAATGTATGTTAGTATCGCATACAATTAATGTTTGCATTAATGTTCTCTGAAGTTACGTATATGACGATAGCAATGTACAATAATGATACATATTTAAAGAGGTACTCACTTTAAATTTCTCTGTCTGAAGAGGAATACACTGCAGCTCTCATTGCATGGAAAGTATGACGCCATCTTGTCGTGTACCTCTGGTTTTGCACACAGTTCAGAGTGAGTATACCCATTGCAGTACTCTGAATGCCACAGAGAGCCGTGATTTGAAATGAGGCTGAGCATCTCACCCTCACTTTCGGTATCAGTTTCTCTGGAAAGAAAGAAAATACAATATAATGAACCATTTTTAATTTTCACTCTTCTTTAGAGAATAATTGCATTCTTTTTAGAGTTTGCATTCAACAATAAAAAACGATACTTACATCATGCTTCTTTTGTAGACCAGACAGTTGTCTGTGCATATGCCTCGAGAAGTCATCTGCTCATGATAGGAAGGCATGTTACACACTATAGAATGCATGATACCATTACACGACTCTTTATGATAATATGTATAATGGTATGATTCTTCTCCGCATTCACTCCAAAAATCATCCATTGTATTATCGACTCGATTACACCTCGAATAATATTCAGAGCAGTGCGAGAAGGGGCTGCTTATATACAGCGGCTAGAAAAACCGATTCTTCTATCACATGTAATGACTTGCAGAGAGGATCGGTGGGGGAAGCGATCTATAGGGAGTGGGGGATGAATGTGTTTTTCTATGCAAGAGAATAAATGATTCAGTGAGGGAAATGAAAACTTTTGATATCTCTGTTTGAAAGAGATAATTGTTGCGTTACATGTATGTGCGTGTGTGTGCATGCGTGCACCAGTGTATGCATGTTGATGTATGCACATGTGCTGGTGTATATGTGAGCGCCTGGATGTGTACAAGTTGTGGAGAAAGAAAGAGATAGATAGATTGAAAGAGGAAAAAAGGAAGAAAGAGAGAGAGAAGAAAGAAAATAAAGAATCGTGTCTAGGTATCGGAATATCTAAGTATACGCAGGGGTTTAATATAAATAATTATATTTGTTAAATACATACATTTTAATCTGACTCGTTCACGGTTCAATAATTTAGTATTTATTATAGAGTTCCCTATGAAGGTTCGAACTATGGGCCTCTGGTTCCTAAGAATACAGCTCGTTAAACAGCGTAATGTTGTATAAATTAAATTATATTTGTTAAACACGTTTTAATCTGGCCGCGCAATACTCACATAGTTTAATATTTATTAAGCATTAGAGATTCGCTGGGTAAGATTCGATCTAGAACCCCCTGAACACCCTTTTATTAATTATTGTAATGATATATAAAAATTAAATTATATTTGTTAAATGCGTTTTAATCTGACCTTGCATAGTTTAATATTTATTAAGCATTAGAGTTTCGTTGGGTAAGATTCGAAGTAGGGTCCCTCTGAACGGTCTTTCATTAATTAGGGTAATAATGTATAAAAAATTAAATTAAATTTGTTAAATACATTTTTTTAATCTGGTGGTGCATAGTTTAATAGTTATTACGCATTAGAGTTTCACTTGATAAGAGTCGAGCTAGAATTCTCTGAACGCCTTTTTATTAATTAGGGTAATGATATAATAATATCAATTTCTCATTAGCAATAAACTTTTGATTACAGCAAGAATCGAACACCGATCTATGGATATCACGCAGAGGTTTATTGCACGTAATGAAATGTATATTAGACGCTTTTTCAGAGTCCCTGCCTGAAATAAACCAAGCAGAATGCTTGTTAACTATGCTCGGGTATATTCGTAGGATGTCGTAAAACATCGGACAGAGCAGTCCCTCAGGCAAAATCATGATGGCCGACTCTGTCGTTGTTACGCAGAGTTGGTAAACAAGTTTCTCTCTCTTTCACACAAACAAGGACAGGACGAGTATAAAGCAACCCTCGAATTCTTTTGTTAAGGTACCAGGTGGTCAAACAATGGAAAAGGTCAGGCTTTGTTATGGAGCAGTGGGATGGGAAACGCCGCAGGTGTCTTTCTAAACCAGTCTTGCCCAGGACAATAGAAAGGCACACACAATAGAAACTCTTACACAATGGAAAGGGTCAGGTTTTGTTATTGGGTTGTGGAATGAGTATGCCAGATGGTCTTTCTAAAGAATGCTTGCCCCGGGACAATAGAAAGGCACACACAATAGAATCTATTACACAATGGAAAGGGACCGGCTTTGTTATGGGTTGTGGAATGAGTATGCCAGATGGTCTTTCTAAAGAATGCTTGCACCGGACAATAGAACTTGTTCCTCTGTTAACTGGCTTAGGTTCTCTTTGTCACACCCTAATTCATCATGGGCTTTGTTCATTTCGACAGCTGAAGGGTAAGCATTGTTCTTTTGTTAAAACTAGTGGAATGAGTATGCCACGTGTTCGACTAACAATAGGAGTGGAGTGGGTAACTGCAACAGGTGCAGAAGTGGCGTGATGTGGAATGGGTAGGAAAAACATCTCGCCTTTGTTACAGAACCTTAAATTTATGATCCCTTTGTTCATTTTGACAGGTGAAGGATAACCTTAATTGCTTAACTGTCAAGCTTCCATTGTACTCAACAAGATTTATGGCCCTCAGCTGCAAGTAAAACTACCAAGGAGCTGGGGGTGGGGAGGGGAGGGGTGGGGCTAATTAGCATATTAATTGCACATTCCTGCATATTAAGTGATACAGAACCATCATTTTACCCCTACTCATGTACCTACTCATGTACTCTCTGGTAGTACCAGCGTGGATTTTTTTCGCGTACTTCCTTCACCTTACCCCTCGGTACCACCAACTGTTCCACTCTGGTTTTCTCGTTTGTGAACTCCCAAACTGTCTTCAGCACACCGTTCCTTACCACCAGGGTGTCCCACTGTGTTTCATAGTTCTTATATATCGGGCATCTGGGCATCCATCCAAGAGGAAGTACCATCGAATTGCGGTGGCTTCACTGTTTTTCTATTAGGCGATCTCGTAATCATGGAGACCCTCTACACATTCAGCAGGGATCTTAGCATTGAGGTTGCAGCGCAGCTTCTCTACTTCCTTCATTATCCTCTTGTTTCTCCTTTACCTGCTGGTTCTTTGCAGGCTCTATCATCTTCTTGTTATCTTTCTTCTGCCCATCTAACCGTTCTTCTTGCTGATCTAGACTCCCTTCCACCGCATTTATTCTAATCTTCATGTCAAATGTAATTTCTTCTAACTCCTTTGCAGACTCTTCTATCAGGGATTTCGCCGTTGCGTTTATCTCAGGTTTTACAGTGTCAATGACAAAACCGAATTGTGACTACATTTTCTCTATTTTATTCTTCACTTCTGGATTTTAACACTTTCTATTGCACTTTTCATCTCCTTCGTTCCGGATTTCATTTTCTCCATACCAGATTCCATTTCCGTCTCTTCTCCATTCCCGCTAATAATTTTTTAAGAATTTCCTCCATCTTAAATCCCACTCCTGATACCAGTGTGACTTTTCCAGTTTTCACTCTCACTTAGTGAGTTCTCACTGTCAGTTCACTAATGTGATCTAGTTTAATTTGTCCTATCACTTAACTTTTTTTCGCGTCGTCGCCACGTGATGAAATGTACGGGAGGCAGCCCCTTCTTCGGATGATTTACTCGCTGAGGAATCTAATACAATACATCTCTAATCTCTTGCGGAGGTAGCACTTAGTTGTAGAACCACACTAACACCTCACTAAAGTTACTGTCTGATTCGCACTAGAAGTCCTGAAGGCGGGGAGAAGGGAAATTCCAGAAGATTCTGGTTATATGTTGATAGCGCTTCTGGTGTTTACGCTAGGCGAGAACACTACCGTGTCTACTTACGTCTATTTATTTCTCCTACCGCCTGGCGACAACATACCGATGAGCCTAGACCATACTCGCTGCGTCAGAATATATTTATCTGTAGTACGACCGCCTGACGGGCTTAGGTCGACCAACTCGACTGCCGGCCTCGCGCATACGCGCACGGCAAAGATTAACGATCATAGGAAAACATTGTGCAAATTATGTAATGTAATGTGTGTCTTAGCATTAGCTATTTCGCAATTTTCGAGTAGGTATAAGTTTTTTTACTTACTAGTTGCACCATCCAAGTAACATGTTTAAAAATGGTGACATTTATATATTTTATGTATTGCTTGAATTCGTTATTTTAGAAATCTAGTTAATGATTCAAACATTTGAGCGGTATTCCGACGTTTTGATTGTAATCAAATCCCTACTGTCCTTTAAACTATTCCAAGCAAAATATATAATATATTATAGTGATTAATGTAAAGGCGATAGCAGAATTACTTTTTATATGAATGATAAAGGTTTGCCTGTGATCTGGTAGTGGTTAGAGAAAGTCATATTACTGCTACACTACACATCAGATCTCTAAGGAATAGCAGTCTCCGTTCTATATTCCAAATATTGCTTTCAGATCAGAGGAAATCTCATTTCAGGAAGGGAGGAAATCAGAAATAATTGCAGTCTGAAGAATTTCTGCTTCAATAAATTATTTTAAGTGTTAAATGTTTCAGGTTCTCAAAAAATATGAATTAAAAGTTACTGTCTCCAAAAGAAACAAAAACTTATTTATTCTTAATTTTTCCTAATAATTCAGGACTGCACTGAAGGAAGTGGAAAACCTATAGTTAACCACGTTTGCATAAGAGCACAAATAGCTTCCTTATTTATTATCTGAAAAGCTTGAAAATTCTACATGCTTTGCACGCTTGTTTTTATTAGTATAAATTCCTCATGCATTTCGAAAGAAGACTTCAGAACTTTAGACCTATTATACTCATATGTTTTGTATGTCTGGTAAACTGCTTCTTTATTCAAATTTCGATTTATAATACTATGCCGGCTTAGTTATACTAGTTTACGGAGTTATAACTCTTAACAATGAAGTATCAGTGCGATGCAATTTATGCCCAAAGTAGCCCTCTGATTTAGGGTTCGCTTTTCTGCTAATTCGCTCAAAAGGAAAATAATAAGAGTTTCACGTATTCTTAAGCATTTTATTCTAAAATTATCTAAATACACTTTGAAATAATAGACAATAATTAGTTTTAATTGTTCAGGGTGACTTGGGGACAGCTGTCTTCTTTGTCTCCAACACCAAACCACCTTATCACTTCAGCCACTAGACGATGGTATATCAATAGTATTTTGCACTCTTTATTGATTTCTCCGCTTTTTTATATCAGATATAACTATATAAACTGCTTGAGTACAATAGTTAACCCGGGAACTCAACTTACTAAGTTTGCATAGTGATAATGAATCACCCTGTATAAATCACCAGCCATTGCCATTTCTGCCACCTGCTACTGTTCAAAGAAATAGCATATAATTCTATCTGCACCATTACCTACTTCAGCAAACACTCAATGACTTCACATGACTAGTAAACCAAACGAATTTAACAGCTTGCAAACCCCCAGCTGCTGGAATTTACTCATTCCTACCGTGTTCCAAATAGACCCCACATGTCCTCACGTTCTACAGTTTTTTAAGGAGATATATTTGTGATTTAACGTAGAACTACCATGTAGGCACGTTCCACAGAAAACATATGCAATCACAATATCCTTCTATCAGTAACTCGTCTTCGGCAAAATCGGGCTTAACACATTCTTTTCGCATGTCCTATGATCAGTGGCGAAGCGTGATTTTCAAAGTGAGGGATGCTCCAAGTAATAATTTTCATTAAAATAGGAGAGAACCATGAATGTTGTATCTATATTTTTTCTTAATCTCGGTAAAAAAGAACTAAAAATAGATTTAAATTTTTACAAGTAATGAATAATATATTTTCATAAATACGAGTAAATTAAATACCGTACCTTAATTTTTGTATACCAGATCGATCCTTCCAGTTTTTCTCCCAAAGATATCAATCACATCATCATAGAAGGATGGGCTTTGACGCAAATTTGAAAGCAAGGACTTTTCAATGCTGAGAAGAGCTAGTGAAGAAGTCTCCCCTGACCTTGAGTATTTCTAAGATAGGATTTAATTCTCTTCATTGCTGAGAATGACCTCTCAGCAGACGAACTAGCTGCCGGGATGGTTATTGCTAAAAGGATAAGTCTATGTAGTTCTGGAAACACGACACTAATGCCGCTTCTGTCAAGTGCTGATGTAATTTCACGACAGTGTCTTTATGCATTTCAATATTTCTAAATAACACACACAATTCACTTCTCAAAATTGGTAAATCAAAGAATTTGCCAAAGCTCTGCTTTAAGCTAAAGAACCCTTCTTCTGGAAACTGTTTTGCAAAGTCCTTAAAGTTTGCCGAGTCTAAAATACTAAGGAATTTGAGTTTTTCCAAGTCAGCAAATCTTGAATCCATATTGATCTTCATTACGTCAATAATTTCCAAGAATAATCTCTTATAAGAAGTTGATACATTTTCCCTGGTATAGTATCTACTCTAAGTCTTTTATTAGGGCCAGGCATACCACACACATCAGATACTTTATGACAGATAAATTCAAAATCATCTCTGAGCTTCATAAGATGCATTGAAAATTTGTCAACTTGTTTAGGCAAAACTCAATATCAAAAGCCTTGTTTTGGAGTATTTGGAACAGTATGTCAACCTGAGGAAATATACAATAAAATACATGAAGAAAAAAGTTGAAATCAAACCCATGTAATGTTGAAAGAAGGCCTTGAGCACCATATACTGTTTCCGGATCCCAACCATCTGCATTTTCGACCACTGAATTTAGCAAGTTTTCTATATCTTATTTGTACTCGTACAGAGTTTGTAATAGCCTGTTACCATAATTCCATCTTGTTGGAGCTAATGTTGGAAATATCTTGTTTATTTTAGAGTCGAGTGCTGCCCTTCGCTTTGTAGATTTAGAAAAGAAAATGCGAAAACCAGAAAGTGAAGTAAAAATATTTTACACTGCTTAATAAAGCTCACAGCTTGTGACAAAACCAAATTCAGTCTATGTGCATAGCAATGCACAAATACAGCTTGTGGGCATTTTTCTCTTACTCTCATCTGAAGACCACTGTGTTCCCCTGACATTGCAGCCGCCCCATCATATGTCTGTGACACCAATTTCTTTTCACAATTAAATTCTTTTAAGATCTCAAACACATGATGTGCTAAAGAACTTGCTGTTCTATCGACACTGACATCTCTGAAACACAGAAATCTTTCTTCAATACTTCCAGTGTTTCTCACATACCTAAGTACAATAAATAGCTGTGATTCGTTGTAATATCTGTTGCCTCATCCACAATAATTTCAACAAAAGAAGTCTCAGAAATTTCCTTCTTTATTTTGTTTGTCATCAGTTCCGAAACAGAATAAATAATATCATTCTGTATGTCAGTAGACAACCCTGAAAAAACGGTCGAATTTGACAAGTGATGAGATAAGTCTATATCAAAATCTCCTAATTCCTTCAACATTTCAATATAATTTCCTCTGTTCAAAGAGCTTTCGGATTCGTCATGACCTCGAAATGCAAGTTCCTGCTTTCCCAAAAAGCATACTACCTTTATCATTTGCGAAAGAATTTTCCTGTTTCTTTTTACGTCTTCATTGTGCTTCTGTATTGTGAGTCGGAATTGTTCACTTAAACACGATTCAATTCGTGTATTTCCGAACTGCGTAAATTGTTTCAGACAAATAATGTGATTTTGCGATCCTTGGTGCCTTTTCTGAGCTTTGTGTAAATTATTCAAGTCCTCAAAACCTGCATAACTCCAAGTGCTTTTTCTTGCGAAAATAGCAAGCATGGCCAGCAAAACAATTTTCGCAACCTATGACACCCACATAACCATGGAATTGTATCATACATGTTTTCATTAAAGTGGCGCATAAATGTTTTAACGCCTTTGCTTTGTATGCCGATATCATTATTAAGAAGTTTTTTCGGCTTGTCACTTTTAATTATATTTAGTTTTTCCTCATAACTGAAAGAACTAAACCTACTCTTCAGTACTTTTTCTATTGTACAGTCACACGCAGACCCTTCTTGCACTGCAAGACTGCTCACACTACAAGCAGACATATCCCCAACCCACTCCACTCAGACGTTCCAATAATTCGTAGAGCTGGCTAACACCGCGTGAAATGTTAACCTAAAATGGAGAAAGTATGAAATTCACGCGCTTTTGCTAATAACTTAAAATTTCACAAGAAATACCTATTTATTACTAGCAAATATCAATCTACGTAAAATACACGAATTATTGCTATTAAAATATACTTACAGTTCTATTTAAAAGCGCCACATAAAATAAAACAACAAACGTTTCTTCGCACAGTACAGACATAGGTGTTAGGCTAGACAGAAGTCGAGGAGTAGAGTATGGGTTATATGAGAGGTATAGGAAAACGAGGAGAGGTATTAGGCTAAGGAGGTTGAGTATGCGTTTATAAGGAGAGACGAGAAAACGTAGAGATCCTATAATAGGATAGACAGGTGAGAAAGGTAGAATGTGTGTTATATGAGCGGTATAGGAAACCAAAGAGAGATACTCAGCTAGAGAAGGGCAGGAGGAGAATGCGCTTTATGAGAGGTAGGGATACGAGGAGAAATGCTAGGCCAGACAGATGTTAAGGAGTAGATTATGTGTTTATAGGGGGAAGATAGGGAAGATGCTAAACTAGAAAGAGGCTGAGAGTAGAGTATGCGTTTGTATGTATGAGAGGTATAGGAAAACGAGGAGAGGTGTTAGGCTAGACAGAGGTCAAAAATAGAGTATGGTTTATATGAGAGGTATAGGAAAACGAGGAGAGGAGTTAGACTAGACAGAGGTCGAGGAGCAGAGTATGGTTTATATGAGAGTCATAGGAAAACGAGAGAAGTGTTAGGCTAGACGGAGCTAGAGGAGTAGAGTATGGTTTATATGAGAGGTATAGGAACAGGAGGAGAGGTGTTAGGCTAGACAGAGGTCAAAAATAGAGTATGGTTTATATGAGAGGTATAGGAAAACGAGGAGAGGAGTTAGACTAGACAGAGGTCGAGGAGCAGAGTATGGTTTATATGAGAGTCATAGGAAAACGAGAGAAGTGTTAGGCTAGACAGAGCTAGAGGAGTAGAGTATGGTTTATATAAGAGGTATAGGAACAGGAGGAGAGGTGTTAGGCTAGACAGATACTAAAGGAGTAGCAATACAGGAGAGATAGGGAATAGGAGGTGCTAGACTTGAAAGCGACTTTAGACGTGAACTTCATGGAAAACTGTTTCATGTCAATGTTCTAGATATGCTCATCACGTAACATATTCAGGGAAAAAGATGACCCATAAAGGGAAAAAGGTGACCAGCAAAGGGAAAAAGGTGACCCACAAAGGGAATAGGGTAGGGAAAATGTGACCCACTAACGTAAAAAGGTGAGTAATTCAGGTAGCATCACAGGGTAGGACAGATTCCGGGAAGCGGATATAGCATAGTTCCGTATGATGTTACAGGTAATTCAGATAGTATCGTGGGTATTTAGGATAATTCAAGTATCATAGGTGTTTAGAGCCACTCAGCTAGTATTACAGGAGGCTAGATTCCAGAGGCAGGGCGTATCATAGCTGTATATGATTTCACAGGCAATTCAGCTAGTATCGAGAGCATTTAAGCTAAGTCAGCTAGTATCACAGGAGGCTAGATTCCATAGGCCGACTGCATCATACCTGTGCGTGATTTCATAGGTAATTCAGCTAGTATCGTAGGTATTTAGGCTAATTCAGCTAGTATCACAGGAGGATAGATTCCAGGGTTGGGTATAGCATAGTTTCGTATTTCACAGGTAATTCAGAGAGTATCGTAGGTATGTAACACAATTCAAGTATCTAGGTGTTCAGAGTAATTAAGCTAGCATTACAGGAGGGTAGGTTCCAGGGGGTCTGTTATAACATAGTTTCGTATTTCACAGATAGTTCAGGTAATATTGTAAGTATTTGGGGTAATCAGCATAGTTTCACAGATATTCGTGATAACTTCGATCAGCGATTTGTATCATAGCTATTTAAGGTAATTGCAGCTGATTAAGGTTGTATAAAAGGCATTTGAGCCATTTTAACACATAATTCAACTAGTATCATTGATATTTAGGGTGAACCAGATAGTATCACAGCTGGTCGTGCTAATTTGGAGCAGGAATTCGTATCAGAGGTATTTAATGTAGTTTCACATGATTGGGGTAGTATAACAGGTATTTAAGTCATTTAACAGGTAATTCAACTAGTATCACAGGTACTCGTGGTAATATAGAGAGTAATTAGATTATAAACATTTCTCATCCAACATTACAACAATTTATATACTTTTTTCTAAATCTTACAAACTTATTATATGTTAAACAGTTATTGTACGATGCGGAGAGGGATAAACTGCATATTGGTTCACAAATTGTAAAGCTTTGCCTCAACATACCTTTATTTTAGTTCGTTGTAAGTGTCTCTACCCTTTTATCTAGGCTTGAGACTAGCACTAGGATTGCTTCTAATGGCAGGGTTACCACCTTCCCTTCCACCTTCTTCTTTCTTCATCAGGCGTCTGCTAGTTGCATACACAGCACACGGATAAACTTCATTTTTTAAGATGGTAGACTCACAGAAAATCTTCATCTTCGACTTACATTCTCTTAAGCACTGTTTGTAATACTGTAATGTCCATACGCATAGGTAGTTATTCCATCCTCAGCAATAATTCTTTTATCATCAAAGGGATTCAATGTAATTTTATTCACTTGCACTGTGGTAACAGCATGATTTCGTGATAGGATTAGATTCATGGGCGTTCTGATGATTTCACAGGTTTTAAGACAGTCTATATAGCTGTCAAACGTAATGTACTGCTTAATAGCGCTACGTTTTATACCTTTAATCTTTTTTATCATCGAGCCTTGAATATCTAAGGCATACATCTTAGGTCGTAGTCCAACAAAGTGTAGGATGATTTTGCCATTAGCCTCATCTTTAAATTTTCCCAATACCTTCTTGTTCTGAGTAGAGTGGCATATATGCTTGACAGGGTAATCGGCTGTATCCAGATGCTCAACAAAACGTAGCTTGTCCTGGTACACATCTTCAGTTGTTACACGATGAATAAATGAATGAATCAGTGTCCATATACATAAGCTTCAGGTTTTCAGCTCCATAATAAGGCAACAACACGTCGTAATGATAGTGATACATTAATGTCTTGGAGATGTCCAACACACTCATTCCAATGTATATAGGCTTGTTGAACACAATCTGACGAGAGGCCATATGTACAGCAGCTAGATTAGCAGCATATATCGACCTATCAATAAACGTAGGCTAGGCGATCAACTTTTCTAGAATCTTCTCATTTGTCAGCAGTCGTATATCCACACGGCTACGCAGGTTCTTCATAGTTTTTCCAAACATGGCGTTGTTAAAGAGCTTGTAGAGATCCTTCTCGAAGTCATTTTCAGCTTGTTATCGTAGCCTGTTGTTAAATTCCACATAAGGTTTCAACCACCGAGAGTGTCGGAATTGTAGCACACGATGGATTTTTGTTAGTCGTAGTCCATGACTAAGAGCCTGCTTCAAAGCCATGTAATGCACTACATACTTCTTTCGAGGTCCAAGATGAGGTATCAGTTTCTTTGTAGATGCTTCCATTGGCTTCATACACTCAGGCAGGAAAGGTAGATCATTGTGTAGATCGTGAAGTTCTGCAGGATACTCGATATCGACTTCTAATATGTAGCCATGAGGATCATCTTCTTGCACTCTTTCTAAGTTGATTTCTTCAGGTGACACCCACTGAAATCATCCATAAGGGAGGGCGTGGCACATTGCCCACCCATATTGGTTATTAGCGTCCTCGTATGTGATAAATTGAGTCGGTCTCGACGGATCAAACTTCTCCATATACCTGTTATTAGCCTCTGCATACCGATGGGAAACTTGGCATAAACCTCCTCTTATAGCTGATTCCACCATGAGTAGTTGATCATAATCTTGTAGCAGTTCCAACTTAATTCCTGTATACAACATGGCGTCCCATGTAAGTCCTGGAGAGGTAAAATAATGCGCGGGATCAACTTTGTGTGTTTTGAGGGTTTGCTCTCTGAACGTTTCAAAGACATCAGCTAGAAGAAGCACATCCGAAGTTAAGTACCGGTCGCTGTACTCGCCCAGGTTTCTCACATTAAACAGCTCCCATACATTTCTAGCATGATCGTAGTCCGCATCACTAATTTCTTCTTCATTTAATCTATTGTAGAATGTGTGCTTAGGAGGCAAGCAGGTCTCGTTCAAAACATCCCAGGAAGTGACGTAATCATAGGGAAATACCCCCTTACGAGTCATCAACTTCAATTTGTCTTCTCCAAAGTACTTTAGTGTTTCAGGATATGAGGTTAGATTTTTTACTAACTTATCCAAGCTTGTACTGAGGAATCGGAAGCTGTCCACAAATCGAAGCTTTATATCTCCTACATACTTGGTGAATGAGATATAGCTTTTTTCAGAGTTAGGAATTACCTCCACACGTTCACTTGTACAACCCAGCTCCTTAACAATGAAATGAGAGTTATATCCGCTGAGGTTATGCATGAAGACTTGAATATATGTAGGTGTTTTACAGGCTAAATTGCATTCATTATGAAGACTTCCACGATATTCACCGCTGATGTGATCATGGTCGCGTACTTTGTAGTTCTCTTCTGTAAAGCCTTTTCCACACAAGTAGCATGTCGTAGAAGACTCAAAGTCGTTTTGCTGCTGGTCCATAAGTTTCAGAGGCTTGGCAGATTTGTACATATTACCAATCATTGTTGCAAGAGATGTCAGGTACAGCATAAACTTCCGAGCAGCATCATAACCACGATACACATGAGGTTGCTTAGGAAGATAAGTTTCAATATGTTCAACACTGGATGAAGGCTTCACGTAAACACAGAAGCTCATTGGTGTGTGCTCTTGATAAGGGGTTGTATAAGAAGTTTCAGGATTGGGTATACACGTATGGCATGGAGTGAGAATACTCTCAAAATCAGCATAGATGACATAAGGTACTTTCAGCATCCTCTCAACATTTTTAAACTGTACAATTGATTTCTCCTTGGTAGGCATAACTACCCTCGCAATACCATGTTGATTACAGATTGATGCATGTTCTTGTAGTTTTTCCAGTCCACTTCGCCCGCTCTGATCATCAAAATGTGTAAAGCAGCGCTTACAGGTATAAACACGTCCATTACGATTAGTTTTCTGACGTCGAACGAGTTTCTCAAAATTCTTTATATATACGTAGTGATGTTTTCCACTACTGTCATTCAATAGTAGCAGGTCACAGTGTTCAGGTAGTTCAATGTCAGCAACCTTTATTGGATATACTTCGTGCTTCTCATCCAACCCGAAAACGTTAATAGATATCTTGTTAAGCTTCTCAAATTTAGGTATTTGAGAAAGTGGAATAGGATAGGAAACACAGCTGAAGTCGTACTTATCTTGAAGCTGCTTGTATTTGCTCACACGTTGCGCATCCTTCTCAACGAATTTAGCTAGTACAGAATACATGTAGCATTTCTCATCACTAAAGTTCTGAATGTTTATACACGCTTTCCTTGCTTCAACAGATGACGGTAGTGGTATGTAGCTACTTCCTCGTAACGGATTGTACTTGTTGATACGAAGTCGAACTCCTTCCACTGCAAGCAAAGCCCAGTTGCTACCCTTAAGCTGAGACTCCTCCATTTCAGTAACCAATTTCTTGAATTTCGCTTCCAGTGTTGAGTCCAGATCAGGTTCCAGGAAAACAGGTTGATTCCGTGTTTTAAACGTTTTGTCACAGGTTTCTCCAATACTGTTAACAAATCGACACTCAACCAGCAGATTAATTTTAACACTCTTGTGAATACCAAGCTCTTTATGCACATTCTGGATTATGCGTTGTTTTGCTTCATGCAGATACATATTCAGGTCCTTAGGTGATTCACATCGTATAAAATACGATTTCAATCGTCCTTCGAATGAAGTTTCATATTCTTTCATATCACAGTCCTCCATTGTTGATAATAAATGATGTTTAGTAGGCTCCAATCTGCTTTTCTTCTGAGGACTGCTTATTTCACATACATCTTCGTCTCGCTGCCCCTTATAACCATCATTGAAGGTTACATTACAATGTTTACACTTGAAGAGCTTCTTGCAGCTCATCTCGTGTCTTCTCTTGTGATAACCTCGGAGGAACTTCTTCCCACATTTTCCGCAGGCGTATCCAGTAGCGCTTGGAATAATATCCTTATACGCTGAGTTATTCATCTTTATTCTTGATGTAATAACGTATTAATCCTTCTTCAAGGGAAGTGTAGACCTCTTCACCTTGATACCACTTTAGAAAGCTGATTATTCTTGGAGAGAACACGATGTTAACACCTCAAGACTAATTAGCACAATGAAGTCCAATGCCCTAGATCACCATATTTATAGAGGGAGCGCGAACCTTTTAGATCAATCATAAACTCGTTCCATAACTAGTTGTATATGTTCGCTCTACGCGTATTAACCCCAGCCATATAACCTCACGTCCAGAGACAGGATGTTTATGACGTCACACCCAGAGACAGGATGTCTGGCAGCATCAAGCACGTTTAAACTCGTCTCATAACTACCTGCTTATGCTGTCACACCAGCAAGAGAAGTATTCCCACACGCTCATTCAGACATATATTTCAAATTCAAAGCCTACCACCACTACCACCACCACCATCACCACCTATTGTACCAAGGTTAATTCAAGCTGTATTATCACAATACTTAAAAGTAAACGCTTAAAAGGAAACCTAGAAGATGTCCCCCTTATATAGTTAAATTTATGTATATACTACATTATTTCATGTTTTCATTCCCTTTTCAATTCTTCCTTTCCATCTTCCCACAGAAAAACCATTACATTTCACTGCAATCACGAGCAAAGCAATTTTTCCAGAGTTACAGAGATTCTAAGCTTCTAGAATCGAACCCGGTAATACTTTTAATAAATGTATTTTAGTAATTTAGCTCCCCCGCATCAGCATCTACCATTTAATCTTTACTCGAACCTGATATGATCCATAGGCTTGAAGATATATGAAATCACCCCTTCGGGATTCTATCTAAGTACTTTAAAGTAATTTTTGTTATGATAACAATATTTAGGGACTAGGTACTCTGTTTACGTTTTACTTGACGCATCTATCTAAATTAAATTACGAGTTAATTATATTTGCAAGAAAATTTCATTGAATCGGTATTCGAACCCAGAACACCAGGAACAAAATTATTTATAATATTAGCTTGACATGTTAAACAAAGCTGTATGTAGTTACGCTATCAATCTAAGTGATATATCCTAGAGTATAGAGGAAAATCAAGGAACTCATTAAAAGATAGGGAATCGAACCAAGCACAACTGATCGGCAATTTTATACAGCATTAATTACCCATCACAGAAGCTATCAATCATGCTTTGGTCCACTCCTCTACCTCGCTTAGTTCCCGAGATAATAAAGATTTAAAAATTAAGGATCGAACCCTGAACGTCAGGTATCTAATTACACATCCACAACATACTACCTAATAACATAGACGTAATAAAGTTTATTTGGTGTCTATCTTAATTATTTTAGGAGTTATTAAATTTATAATTAAATTACATTTTATCGGTATCGAACCCAGGACACCAGAAACAAAATTATTTACAATATTAGTTTGACATGTTTAAAAGAGCTGTATACAGTTACACCATCAATCTAAGTGATATATTCTAGTGTATAGAGAAAAATTAAGGAAGTCATTGAAAGATCGGGATTCGAACTAAGGACAACTGATTGAAAATTATATACAGTATTAATTACACATTATAACAGCTATCAATCATGCTTTGGTCCATCCCTCTACGTTTCTTAGTTTCCGAGATAATGGTGATTTAAACATTAAGGATCGAACCAGGACACCAGGTACCCAACTATACATTCACAAGAAACTACCTACTGATGTAAATGTAATAAAGTTTATTTGGCGTCTTTATCTTAATTAGTCTCTGAGTTATTAGAAGATGAATTTGTAATCACTCCTAGGATTCGAACCCAGGCATCCCTGCCAACTCGGAATACTATCTCAAGGACGCGGCGCTTTCCAAAGATTTGACAGGTTTTTATCCCATTGTTCTATCTCTTTTCATTCAGGAGATATAAGCGATTAATCAGTAGTAGGGAAATAAGAGAGCTGGATCACTTAATATTCATGGAATGACAATTATAATGCTAATTAGCCCCCCTCCCACTAATTAGCCCCAATCTCATGGGACGCCATGTTGTTGTATACAGGAATTAAGTTGGAACTGTTACAAGATTATGATCAACTACTCATGGTGGAATCAGGTATAAGAGGAGGTTTATGCCAAGTTTCCCATCGGTATGCAGAGGCTAATAACAGGTATATGGAGAAGTTTGATCCGTC
The DNA here is from genome assembly GCA_030765065.1 of Deroplatys truncata. Taxonomy (NCBI): domain Eukaryota; kingdom Metazoa; phylum Arthropoda; class Insecta; order Mantodea; family Mantidae; genus Deroplatys; species Deroplatys truncata. The sequence goes on from CM060982.1 coordinate 10,606,750, forward strand.
GAGACCAACCCAATTTATCACATACGAGGACGCTAATAACCAATATGGGTGGGCAATGTGCCACGCCCTCCCTTATGGATGATTTCAGTGGGTGTCACCTGAAGAAATCAACTTAGAAAGAGTGCAAGAAGATGATCCTCATGGCTACATATTAGAAGTCGACATCGAGTATCCTGCAGAACTTCACGATCTACACAATGATCTACCTTTCCTGGCTGAGTGTATGAAGCCAATGGAAGCATCTACAAAGAAACTGATACCTCATCTTGGACCTCGAAAGAAGTATGTAGTGCATTACGTGGCTTTGAAGCAGGCTCTTAGTCATGGACTACGACTAACAAAAATCCATCGTGTGCTACAATTCCGACAGTCTCGGTAGTTGAAACCTTATGTGGAATTTAACAACAGGCTACGACAACAAGCTGAAACTGACTTCGAGAAGGATCTCTACAAGCTCTTTAACAACGCCATGTTTGGAAAAACTATGAAGAACCTGCGTAGCCGTGTGGATATACGACTGGTGACAAATGAGAAGACTCTAGAAAAGTTGATCGCCAAGCCTACGTTTATTGATAGGTCGATATATGCTGCTAATCTAGCTGCTGTACATATGGCCTCTCGTCAGATTGTGTTCAACAAGCCTATATACATTGGAATGAGTGTGTTGGACATCTCCAAGACATTAATGTATCACTATCATTACGACGTGTTGTTGCCTTATTATGGAGCTGAAAACCTGAAGCTTATGTATATGGACACTGATTCATTCATTCATTCATCGTGTAACAACTGAAGATGTGTACCAGAACAAGCTACGTTTTCTTGAGCATCTGGATACAGCTGATTACCCTGTCAATCATATATGCCACTCTACTCAGAACAAGAAGGTATTGGGAAAATTTAAAGATGAGGCTAATGGCAAAATCACCCTACGTTTTGTTGGACTACGACCTAAGATGTATGCCTTAGATATTCAAGGCTCGATGATAAAAAAGATTAAAGGTATAAAACGTAGCGCTATTAAGCAGTACATTACGTTAGACAGCTATATAGACTGTCTTAAAATCTGTGAAATCATCAGAACGCCCATGAATCTAATCCTATCACGAAATCATGCTGTTACCACAGTGCAAGTGAATAAAATTACATTGAATCCCTTTGATGATAAAAGAATTATTGTTGAGGATGGAATAACTACCTATGCGTATGGACATTACAGTATTACAAACAGTGCTTAAGAGAATGTAAGTCGAAGATGAAGATTTTCTGTGAGTCTACAATCTTAAAAAATGAAGTTTATCCGTGTGCTGTGTATGCAACTAGCAGACGCCTGATGAAGAAAGAAGAAGGTGGAAGGGAAGGTGGTAACCCTGCCATTAGGAGCAATCCTAGTGCTATTCTCAAGCCTAGATAAAAGGGTAGAGACACTTACAAGGAACTAAAATAAAGGTATGTTGAGGCAAAGCTTTACAATTTGTGAACCAATATGCAGTTTATCCCTCTCCGCATCGTACAATAACTGTTTAATATATAATAAGTTTCTAAGATTTAGAAAAAAGTATATAAATTGTTGTAACGTTGCATGAGAAATGTTTATAATCTAATTACTCTCTATATTACCATGAGTACCTGTGATACTAGTTGAATTACCTGTTAAAATGACTTAAATACCTGTTATACTACCCCAATCATGTGCAACTACATTAAATACCTCTGATACGAATTCCTGCTCCAAATTAGCACGACCAGCTGTGATACTATCTGGTTCACCCTAAATATCAATGATACTAGTTGAATTATGTGTTAAAATGGCTCAAATGCCTTTTATGCAACCTTAATCAGCTGCAATTACCTTAAATATCTATCATACAAATCCCTGATCGAAACTATCACGAATATCTGTGAAACTATGCTGATTACTCCAAATACTTACAATATTACCTGAACTATCTGTGAAATACGAAACTATGTTATAACAGACCCCCTGGAACCTACCCTCCTGTAATGCTAGCTTAATTACTCTGAACACCTAGATACTTGAATTGTGTTACATACCTACGATACTCTCTGAATTACCTGTGAAATACGAAACTATGCTATACCCAACCCTGGAATCTATCCTCCTGTGATACTAGCTGAATTAGCCTAAATACCTACGATACTAGCTGAATTACCTATGAAATCACGCACAGGTATGATGCAGTCGGCCTCTGGAATCTAGCCTCCTGTGATACTAGCTGACTTAGCTTAAATGCTCTCGATACTAGCTGAATTGCCTGTGAAATCATATACAGCTATGATACGCCCTGCCTCTGGAATCTAGCCTCCTGCGATACTAGCTGAATGACTCTAAACACCTATGATACTTGAATTATCCTAAATACCCACGATACTATCTGAATTACCTGTAACATCATACGGAACTATGCTATATCCGCTTCCCGGAATCTGTCCTACCCTGTGATGCTACCTGAATTACTCACCTTTTTACGTTAGTGAGTCACATTTTCCCTACCCTTTTCCCTTTGTGGGTCACATTCCCTTTGCTGGTCACCTTTTTCCCTTTGTGGGTTACCTTTTTACCTTTATGGGTCGCCTTGTTCCCTTTGCTGGTCACCTTTTTCCCTTTGCTGGTCACCTTTTTCCCTTTATGGGTCATCTTTTTCCCTGAATATGTTACGTGATGAGCATGTCTAGAACATTGACATGAAACAGTTTTCCATGAAGTTCACGTCTAAAGTCGCTTTCAAGTCTAGCACCTCCTATTCCCTATCTCTCCTGTATATAAACCCATATTGCTACTCCTTTAGTATCTGTCTAGCCTAACACCTCTCCTCCTGTTCCTATACCTCTCATATAAACCATACTCTACTCCTCTAGCTCCGTCTAGCCTAACACTTCTCTCGTTTTCCTATGACTCTCATATAAACCGTACTCTGCTCCTCGACCTCTGTCTAGTCTAACTCCTCTCCTCGTTTTCCTATACCTCTCATATAAACCATACTCTATTTTTGACCTCTGTCTAGCCTAACACCTCTCCTCGTTTTCCTATACCTCTCATACATACAAACGCATACTCTACTCTCAGCCTCTTTCTAGTTTAGCATCTTCCCTATCTTCCCCCTATAAACACATAATCTACTCCTCAACATCTGTCTGGCCTAGTATTTCTCCTCGTATCCCTACCTCTCATAAAGCGCATTCTCCTCCTGCCCTTCTCTAGCTGAGTATCTCTCTTTGGTTTCCTATACCGCTCATATAACTCACATTCTACCTTTCCCACCTGCTATCCTATTATAGGATCTCTACGTTTTCTCGCCTCTCCTTATAAACGCATACTCAACCTCCTTAGCCTAATACCTCTCCTCGTTTTCCTATACCTTTCATATAACCCATACTCTACTCCTCGACTTCTGTCTAGCCTAACACCTATCCTCGTTTTCCTATACCTCTCATATAAACTACACTCTACTCCACAATCGCTGTCTAGCCTAACACCCGTCCTCGTTTTCCTATACCTTTCATATAAACCATACTCTACTCCTCGAGCTCTGTCTAGTGTAACACCTCTCTACTATCTCTTCCATATAAACGTATTTCCCTCCTTCAACCTTGTCTAGCGTAGTATCGGTCGTCGTATTCCCTATCTCTCCCATATAAACCCATTTTCCTCCTTGAACCGCCCCATCCAGCCTCGTTTTCCCTATCCTTTCCCATATATGCCCAAAAACTGCGCCAGCTCTCTCTATATTTACCTACTTGTGGCTTATACTATACTGGAATTTGTAAACTAACAACGATATGATATTGATTCCTGAAACTACCAGACTACATTTATGACGCGGTTCTTGAAACAGGAGAAATGACGCTAAAAAGCGAGTTGTCAGATGTATTGATGCTTTGTTGATTCACTAGCAGTCATTTTCAGTGAAATTATTTTCAACCTGTTTTGCTTTACACCAGCCAATGAAGCGATTAAATGCTATATTATATTTCTTTCTGGATTTTTTGGGTAAGTACTTTGGCTCTTCCACTTTAGTTTCTTTTGAACTCATAATTTCCGCCATTTAATCTTCATTAAGTTATACTAAATATAAGAATAATGTTTTAGATCACAGAAAGCAGGAGACTTCCAATATAACGTATAGATTAACTCTACAACGAATTGCGATAAATTGAAGCATGGCGGTTTGTATTGTGAACAGATAATGCGAGCGCCATGTAAAGAGACATAATGAAAAGTAAAACATAATCACACCAAGTCGAGTTATTAAACATGTGCAAATACAAAGGTTAATTGCCATGTGATTAGATTTGAAACCATAGTTGCTCACAATGAAGATTATTGCACTAGCGCGACACGAGGATTTTAAACGAAATTCCGCCCCCCCCCAGACTACCGTTAACATGAAACATTTTTCAAAATTTTTGATTTTTTAAAAAATGGCTTTAACGATTTTGATTAAAATATAATAGGTATATTAAAGATATTTACATGGCGAATAAAATGCATATTTTGAATTTTCTGGGAATAGCCTATTGAAGTCCGCTTTATTCGGAAAGAATTTTGTATAATCTTGTACAACTGCTAAACGTAACCTGTAAAACGAGTATAGAGAAAGCCATGTGAGTGTATCACATCAGATTTTTGTACTTTCCCTAATACGCATTTACGGTAAGTAGAGGCAGTGATGTATTCCACCCGAAGAAGCCTATTTAGAAAAAGGCTCATTTTGTGGTGTGTGTATGTGTGTGTGTGTGCGTGTGAACAGTATTAAGTATAAAACAGTATTAAGTGTCTTCCAAAAATGCAACCTTCAAAATTACCGCCTAACGATTTTGATTAAAATACCACACATTTAAGGTATTTATATGATAAATAGAATCCATGTCTTGATTTCTCTGTGAATAGCCTGTGAAGCCCTCGGAATGAGTTTTGTACAGTTTTGCCTAACTGGTAAACGTTTAGAGATAGATAAAAACATCCCACACAAAAAATGTAGGTATCTTTAAAGCACAACTTATTTCAGATAACTTTTTTTTGCCATCGATTTCGGATATATCCATTGTTATTCGTTTGAATTTTTCAATACTTTTGTGATTTTTACTTTCTCCACTACGTAAGTAAAGAAAATGTTGCATTCCACCCAAGTATTTGATACCGAGATTTCACCACAAATACACGTTTTGAGACTCCGTGAAAAAAACATTTGTAGAAAATGGTCCGTGTGTGTGTCAGTGAACAACATAACTCAAAATCGAAAAGGCGGTTAAATACCAAACTCGGTTTTTAAGTTCAGTAGGTAGCTTTCAAAGATATGACACAAAGATTTTAAAGAAAATCCCCCCACCCAAACTACCGTTTACATGGAACATTTTTCGAAAGTTTCTATTTTCTAAAAAATGGCTCTAATGATTCTGATGAAATTTATATAAGTTAAAGATATTTACTTGTCAAGTAAAGTATATATCTGGAATTTCTGGGAATAGGTTGAGAAGTCTTCATTTGTAAGGAATTTTGTATAACCTTCTTTAACTGGTAGCTAAATGTTAAGCGATAGACGATAACCTACGAAACAAAAAATGTAGATATTTTTAGAAAACATTTACATAACGGTTTTTGTGCCATAAGCCGTTTCGTCGTCCTCCGTGGTCTAGGAGTGCTATGGTAGCCTCAGGTTTCCGAGGTCACGGGTTCAATCCAGGCGGAGGGCGTAAAAATCCTTAGCATGGCTTCCTTCGGAAGGGAAGTAAAGCCGATGCTAGCATGTCATAAAAGAACCTCAAGCCTGATAAAAGAGGCCTCTGGGCAAAATTCCCGGTCCTTCACGCCCAATATAGAATGGAACGAAAGAACCATTGGAGTTTTAAAAGCGTTCATAAATAAAACTCAATTTAATTTAAGCCATTTCCGAGATATCTGTTATTAATGGTTGGAATTGTTCAGTACTTTGTCATTCTTTTAAAGTTCTTTCAATATTCAGTTGTTTCTCGCGCTCGCATGAAAATTGTAAGGTTAGGACTATATTCGTATTCTATTCGTATATAGCGTCCAATTCTCAAACATTTGACTATCTTTGTATCTGTGTGACTTTGTATCTATAACGAAATGCATAATGTGGCTATTTCTGCAAAGTCTATTTCTTAATTAAAATGAATTAGATGAAAACAAACTTTCGTAAGACTAGTCTGTATACCCGTTAATAAGCGATAGGGAATTATAGAAAGTCCTGTAATTGTAGCACAAGGGATTTTGTTAAAGTGCTGTCACTGTTCACTTGTTTCTCACGATGTCATGTAAAGAGTGTGGATTTAAAGGCTACCATAAACCAGTGGCATTTAAACATCTATCGATTCGGTTTTCTCTATCGCCCTCGTAACTACTACGAAATGTTAATGGAAACTATATCTGCAAAGGTTTATGTCGATTAAGATAAAGTAAATAGAAAATTAAGCTTTCGTGGGAATATATGGTAGAAGTTAAATAGAAATAAACGTTAGTGATAGAGAAGGTTATGTGAATGTAATGCAGTATATATAAGTGGTAGGAGAATAACAGATCCAGCGCACTTAATATGCAGGAATGTGTATTCATATGCAAATGAGGTCCCCCACCCCCTCTCCCCAACCCCATTCCCCAGCTCCATGGTACTTTCTTTTGCAGCTGAGGCTCATAAATCTTGTTGAGTATAAAGGAAGCTTGACAGGTAAGCAATTAAGGCTGTCAATCAACTGTCAAAACGAACAAAGAAATAACAAATTACGCTTCTGTAACAAAGGCGGAGACGTTATTCTACCCATTCCATATTCGGCCACGTGTGTACTGAAACAACCACTTCCCTGTCGCATTGTTTAACGACCACGTGCAAACGAACAAAAGGCTATTCATCACTGTTAAAATGAACAATAGCGTATGCTGGAATATTGAGAACAAAGAATCAGACGCTATTGTCCTAGCTCTATTGAATACTTTTCGGAACGCCACCTGCAAGCTCGCAGTCGCATTGTTTGACGACCACGTGCAGAAGAACAATAAAACAGGCTTTAATGAGCTAGCAAAGGAACAGATGCTATTGTATCCCTTTCTATTGTCCAGAGAAAGGCTTCTTTAGAAAGACCACCCGTGTAGCATCCCATTCCACTGGAATATGATAAAGAGGCAGGTTGGACCCTTCTAACAAAAGGGAGCAGACGTTATTGTCATTCATTCTATTGCTCGGACACGTGCATGTTATGACTAAAGAAACTCGTGAGGGTTTATACTAGCCCTGTCTTTGTTTGTACGTGTGAAAGAGAGAGAGAGGTCACTTTACATGCTAAACCATAAAAAATTCTACCAACGCTCGAGTCCGCCATCATGGCGTTGACTTTGCCCTGAGGCCAGTTCTCTCCGAGTGTCTTCACGAAGTCTTACAGATATACCCGAACATAGTTAAACAAGCTCTCTGTTTATGTAGCTGACTGTTTTCAAGCACCGATGTCAAAAAGCGCGCTTAATATATTTCATTACATATATTAAACCTCTGTGTATACTTGGATATCCATAGAGCGGTGTTCGATTCTTACTGCAATCATAAAGTTTAATGTTTTAATTGCTAATGAGAAATTGATGCTTGATAATATTATATCGTTACCCTAATTAATGAAAGAGGGTTCAGAGGCCCCTAGTTTGAATCCTACCCTGCGAAGCTCTAATGCTTAATAAATATTAAACTATGGGCGGTCAGATTAAAATGTATTTAACAAATATAATTTAATTTTTTATATATCATTACGATGGTTTAATGCATGATATCCTTAGGTACACAGAGGTGCTAGTTCGAATCTTACTCTGAGAAAGTCAAATGAGTAATAACTATTAAACTATGGGCGGTCAGATTAAAATGTATTTAAAATATAATTATTTATATATTCCAATGCTTAGACACAATTCTATACCTTCTTTCTATCTATCTCTTTCTTTCTTCTCGACTTGCACACATCCAAGCGTTCACATATACACGAGCACAAGTACATACATTAGCAAGCATACACCAGTGCATGCGCTCATGCACTAGTGAACACGCGCACGCGCACACGCGCACACATGCCTGTAACATACTTACAGCTCCTCCAAACATACGACACGATGACCTATGAGAATCATTGAGCATAGATATACATGCACAATCTATTCTAACTCTCCGTTTTTACAGCAATTAACTCTTTCAAACAGAGATATCAAAAACGTTTAAGTGCATTCCCTCTCTATAATAAAATTTATCATTTCCCTCCCGTCCCTTACTGAATCCTTGATTCTCATGCATAGAGAAAAACACATTCATCCCCCCTCCCTACAGATCGCTTCCCCCACCGATCCTCTCTGCGCGTCATTACACGCGATAGAAGAACCGGTTTTTTTCTATCCACTGTATATAAGGAGCCCTTTCTGGCACTGCTCTGAATATTATTCAGTGTGTAATCGAGGCGATAAACAATGGACGATTTTTGGAGTGAATGTGGAGAACAGTCATACCACTATACATATCATCATAAAGAGTCGTGAGTAGTAATAGTCCCGGATGAGCCAATTGGCTTAACGATAATCCTGCCGCTAGGGGCGCTAGTGTCGCTGCGTGCGACGGCGGCGGCGGTAAGTTTGAAAAGCGCCCTGAGCGGGAGGATTATCGTTATTGCAATTGGCCCATCCGGGACTGTTTTCTTTATTTATAATTTGAATACAGTACATTGGATAAAGATATGTATACATAGTTTTGATTAACATGATGTATTATTTGCTTAACATATGAATACATAGTTTGAGAATAACATAATGGATTATTTGGTTACAGGAGATTAACATATGAATACAATAAATGGACAATATAAGAAATATTAGGAGAAAAAAAGCACATTAAAATTCATAGTTTGTTGAGGCACTAGGACACACAGATTTCGGGCACAACAATGATTTTAAAGTACGTGGTGCACTTTGAGTCCTCGTCATCGCTGCTGCTGCTATCGACGGTAAATTGGTGGATAGGTTTGGTGATGCAGGTGACGAGCAGGTGAGAGAAACTTTCGTTGACGAACTCGGTGAAGGTTGGTATATAGATGGGGATGGTAAATTCGTTGTAATGGCTGGTTGAGAAGCATCCTGTGGATGTGACTTTGTTGGTTAGAGCAGGAATGTTGCTGTTGCCGAAGTATATGATGCATAGTGCGTCTTGTTGATGCTGGTGCACTTTGGTAGGTACGCATTTGACGTGGACGGCGTGAGCCCCTTGGACGTCGAGTGTGATGGTGACAACTCTGCTGTTGCGGAAATAGGAGTTGGAGATGCAGAGGATACGGATAGGTGAAGCTGCGTTGAGAATGAGTTGTAGGTTAAGATTGTTCCCCAAGGGGACGGGATAGGTTTCGTCGGACATTATTTAGGGTTATATGGGGAGAACGTGACGATGTGACGTTTGAAACCGCTGCGTAGTTTTTCCTCGCCTGCGTATATGATGCAGAATGAGGTAGAGTTGAGTTTGTTGATGAGTTCTGGAGAGGCTTTTGCAAATCTTGTTGGTAGGAAAACTTCTGTGTCGTTGTCGAGTTTGGCGACGAGCTTTGTACCGTGAACGGTGTCGATTGTTTTGACGCCGACGACACGATATGGTACGTGCTGTTGAAGCGTAGATACGCTGAGAGTGTGGGCGCTGCTGGAAAGTTCTTCTAGCTCTTTAAGGACGTCCTGTGACATTATGACGGCACAGATGGCAGTTATTGATAAACGGGGGAGGACCGTCTATATGAGTGGTTTGATGAGGAAGGTTGTAGTGTTGTTTACACCTGCGATAAGGTGCGCAAACTACCTGTGCGTCTGTGGGAAGTTGGTTCCACACAAGGTCGACGTCGCTTGGGGGATAACGTTCGAAGATGTATATGCCGTTCTGCAGCAGCACTTGGCGTTCCCTGGGCAGTAGCAGGTGGATTCTTCGTCCGTTATCGAGATACCGAAAGAGCACGATGAAGCAGTTCATGTGGTGTTTCTAGCGGAGTACCTTCGAAGGAATTGTTGAATTTGCTTGTTGAGATGATCGAGGTCTTCGTAGAAACCGAGTTGACACTGCGTGCACAGGCGGGTGAGACGGTGCTTAAGTTCGCAGCTGCACGTTTGGTGAAAGCAAAACGAGCAGTGGAAGTCTTTACACGACGGTCCTGGCATTCCCCACGGCTGGCTAGCACCGAATGAAGGGGAAAAGAATGCGCTGCATAAATATAACCCAACTGCCGGAAGCAGGAAATCACTGGTGGGGGAAAAGTTCGTTGGAGATTTACCACATCAGGGGAAGCACTGGTGGGGGAAAAGTTCGTTGGAGAAACACCACATCAGGGGAAGCAGTGGTGGGGGAAACGTTCGTTGGAGGTTGACTACATACGCCGGAAGCGCTTAGCGATTATTGCACAACATCCGCAGGAAAAACACTGTGTCCGTTGATTTAACGGTTTTCGTCTTGGAGGAGAACTCTGTTTTGAACGGTGCTGAACATGCAAACGACCACATCAGGGGGAAGCACTGGTGGGGGAAAAGTTGGTTGGAGAATTACCACATCAGGGGAAGCACTGGTGGGGAAACGTTCGTTGGAGGTTCACTACATCCGCCGGAAGCGTTTAGCGATTATTGCACAACATCCGCAGGAAAAACACTGTGTCCGTTGATTTAACGGTTTTCGATTTGAAGGAGAACTCTGTTTTGAACGGTGCTGAACATGCAAACGCCGTGAATATGATCGGGTATGATATAGGATGCTTCGCGACCCAAATGCGCCGCTAAGCACGTGCCGTAGCACATGGGGTTTTCGTTTAACATTTGTTGCATTTTGTCTGTGGAAATGTATTGCTGTTCGTTGAAAACGATGTATAAACCTCTTGCGGGCACAAATTGGAACCACTGATGTACGTCTTCTTTATCTGCTTTGAACTGGATATCGTTGAAGCACATGTTAGATAGCACAAAATGAATTTTGGTTTCGCAGCTGTGAACTCTGGCGGAGACGGATTTTCCGTCGTAGGTGCTGTCGATGAAGCGAAGTGCATAAGGTGTATTTTTATAGGGGTGACCGTCCACCTCGTAGTTTTTAAACATCTTACTGTCATGGTAGTACACCGACAGGTAATTTCTGTAACCCATTATGCGGGAGCGAAGGGCGCGAGATGTTTGGGTGAGGTGCGGTTGGAACGCTGGTAGAAATACATGCGCACTAAGGACTATTTTGTGAGATGCGCAGTGCGAAATGGGTGTTGAGGAAATGATGAACCTCGAGGAATGTTCTAAAATTGGCGCACCGTATGTACTTGCTGAACTGCGTGAAATTCATGAATGTAAGGGAACGTTGGAGGCATGGTTGTGAAGCATGTACTTGTGGTATGCCATGATTTGATTTTGCACGTCCGTCTCTTCCTTCTTTTTGTGATACATGATGTCGGTAATGATGCGCTGCAGGGTATGCAACACGTGCCATTCTTGTTGGTTGAGCGTAACGGATGCGCCTTGCGGTTCTTTGAAAACGAGCTTTAGCTTTCCGAACACAAACTTAAACACGATGGTGACGCTGTCGCTGAACTGAAATTGCTGTAGACGTCCCTGTGGGTGATTCAAGCGTTTTTGAATGATGGGGATGGCTTCGACGAGTTTGTGCCACTGCGAGGAACTCATGACGACTGCGTTGTGCTGTCCACATTTGGCAATGGTGACGACGAGATGGTGCGGCGGCTGGGGGGAGAATCCCACACTGACGAATTTAGTTTGTTGCGGGTTGAGGAAGTAGATATCCGCCAGAGGACCCACAACTGCACTGTGCTGGAACTGTGCTGGCGGAGCAGGGCTGTCGGGATGCTGTTGGAGGTCGAAGATGGGTAGTTTCCTTTTTCCCCCGGGTTTTGAGGTGGTCGGGGTTTGACATCCGGTTATACTGGAACACACAAAACAATAATAATAATGTGAGGGATAGAGAGATAAACGGGATAGAAAAAAGCAAGCTAATACATAGGTGCGGACCTACCTGGTCGGCGTGCTGCATGGCAGCATGACTGTATCCGCGTGCTGCATGGTACACTCTGAATGAGGCGAGCGGCACCGTGACGTTGCTTTTTATATGAGCAGGAGCGTCTTCTGAAAGCACGTGCAAGACGATGGATTAGCTTAGATGTGCTGAATAGTGACACACACACACACACACACACACACGTACTCACCTTCAAGGGTTGACAAGTTTGCTGAGCGTCAGAGCACTTTGCGCGGCATGCGTCTTTGAACGTTTTGCGAATGACGACATCATTATGCGCGTGATTGCTGCCGTGAAATTTTGAGAAGAATGTATGCTTAGGTAAGCCGGAGCAGCGGTGGGTGAGGTAGGCGATGACGTAATGACCGCAAGTGGTGCTGTCGAAACCTTGCAGCCTTCTGGCGTTGGTGGACCAACGCGTCCCGCAGACCGAATTTAAGAACCGGAGAAAATGGGGCGAAAGCGGTCCTATGCCGTAACTGTCAAAATATTCTGCATGCGAGTTTTTGTCCACAAAGATGCAAACCCAGTGTTGCCCGGATTTGGTGCTGGGGTCGGTGTTAGCCACTAGCGCCAAGGGAGGCGTTCGAATGCCGTGAAGTACGGGTAGTTTATCGCAGGGGTAGACGCCTAAAAAGTGAGAGCGCGTAGAGGGGCATGTCGATAGAAACCGTTGAATTTGAAAGGTGTTCATGATACCAAAATGGATCGGTTGGCGTCGATTTCGACCGTGCGATGTATTTCCGCTAGCAGCAGAAGTATGACCGGTTCTGTCAATTTATCGGCAAAACCGATGCTTATAGAGACGGTTCCGTGGCGCTGACCCGAGATGTGAGACTCGTTAGCGCTCATGTCTGCAGTGAGATCGAAAACCATTATCGTATACCCTTGCGGGTAGGTTTCTCTGGAGATGGAGTGTCCCTCGTCCTTGAAATGAATGCCTAGGCCGTCCTGCAGGGTTTGAAAGCATTGCAAATAGTGTCCCTTTGTAAAGTCGGGTTGCAGAGGTTGGGAGGGAACGGGTTGCCCGTTCACGTAGAGCTGAAAGAAGTTCATTTTAAAATGTTTCAAGTTGTACGGATTTGAGTTAAAATGGCCGGAATAGGCCTTGTCGGTGACCATGGCTACTACCACTCTCCTTGGAACTTGCCCTACGCACACGTCGCTAAACGTCATTGCCCTGGACTCCTTGGGGATGCTGAGAGCGTGAAATCGGACGTCTTTGAGATGGTACTTTGCGTTGCCCTTTGCGAGCATGGCCTGGTGCGCGAGCTTTATGGTCGGCGAGGGCGGCACCGATTTTAAGCGCAGCGTGGCAGACACGATGTCGGCGTACCCCTTAAAGGTATCTACGTCGGAAAACAGATAAAACTGGGGAGAGGCGGGAGTGAGCTTGACGGTCATGCTAACGTTGTTCAAAAGCAGCTTATCCTGTCTAAAAAGAGCGTTGGACAGAGGACCGATGAGCTGTACGACGTTGCTCCCTTTGGTAAACCCCTGACGCCACTGAAAACCCGCATTGGCGATAAAAGTGTCCATGATGCCTGCCGTGTCCTTTCTCCAGAGGGTAGATACTAGTTTGGTGTTCATGGCATCTTCGGAGTAATTGAGAAGCGTCTCGAGGTAGGTTCTATAGGGGTAACCGGCTTGCGGCATGGAGACGATGACGTTATTGAGGGTTACCTCCATCTGTTGAAACAGGGAATTTAAGGCGTTGTTGACCAGAGTGGTGTTAGCGTCAGCGTTTAAGGCCTCTCCTTTGTCATCTACAATGCGCACCATGAGTTCGAGTACGACGTAGGTCAAGTCTAGGTAATCGTCCGCATTTCCGGAATAATGAAAGGTGATGGGGGCATTTTTCATTAAAGTGTTTTGAGGGTTTAGGTATAGGAACCGTGACTCCTCGATGCTCATCTGAACCGGTACCTCTGTAAAGAGGTCCAGTTCGGAACTCATGTGGACGGCCGCGTCTGCCATTACGAAAATACGTCTTGCACCTTACGCCTACCGCGTTTCAGCTTGGACTGCTTGCTCTTTTTGGATTTGCTCGGTTTTATTCTCTTGAGGCGTCTGGCGCCGGAACCGAGCATGGCATCGAGCTTTTCGTCGGCTTTTCGCTTTAAATTGTATCCGGACTCCTTGAGCCTCCGTTGGAGCGCTTGCTTTGGCGCTGCTCCCGCCGCAGTCACATCGGACAGAACGTGAGCGCCCGCCTTTAAGGCCTCCTTTCCGACTGCTTTTGCTCCGCTCTTTAAAACCGGTAGCAACCTTCTGAAGAGTCCTCCGAGGGCTGAAAAGAGACCGCTGCCTCTTTGGTAGCGCTTGCCCCTGTAGAGGGTGAAATCGCGATGGTGGAACGCGCCGCCGTTCTGATTGAGGTAGTACCGCGTTACGGCGTGCACGTCCATTACGCCTGTTTCGGACGAAAAGCGAGAACTATAGTAGAGGAAAATCCGTCGGCGAAAAGCAAGAGATCGCCGTAACCGTTCCTTAAATCTATGTTGACCGTCTTGAAGTCTTGCTGAATCAAGGGTACCCAATTTTGGGGTAAAAACGTCTTTTCGTCGCTCATGTAAGTGTTGTTGCTTCTTTCGTATTCCACGGCCGCGCTCTCTATGACTTGGGCGAAGGTGTCGCCCACTACTTGCGGGGACACTAGATTACAATAGATGAACATTTCGTAAGGAAACCCCATATAAGGATCTACGGGGTGTTTAGCAGCTTTTTCGAGAATGACGTTGACGTAGGGCTCGAAACCCAACATTTTTGCCATAGCGGGCGTTAAGAGCAAACTGTGGATGCGGTGTAGAGGTCCCGGAGGGTCCTCCGATTTTGAAACGTCTCGTTTTGGTCTGACGGAACGAGCCGCCGCGGGTTTCTGCTCCCCCGAAGCCCGGGGCTTCGGTTTCGGTTTCGGCTTGGGTCTCTGGTGGGGCGCATCGTTGAGAGCTTCGTATTCGCCGACCGCGTACGGTACGACCGTGCGCGCGACATTTTCCACAAACCCGTCGAACGGAATGTCGGGTAGTGGTTCGGGATGGGCGACGGCGGCATTCACGCCCACCGTCTGCTTGCGCTCGTCGAAGAGGAAGAAGTTTTCCACGTGCAAGTGTTCGAGTAGAACGGCGTTGACGAGGTTCACCAAGTCTTTGGGATTGTGCACGATGCCTTGCGGCATTTGCAAACTGAATTTGGAATGCGTGGGGAGGAGCGTCATGGTGTACTTGGTGCCCGCCAGACGGGCATCGTCTGGCGAAAGGTTATAAAATTTCACCGGATACCTGACCTTTTGCAGGGCGAGCTCCCATTCTCCCTGCAGAACGATTCTCTCGGGCAAGATGTTAGAAAATCTGGCCGTGGTGTTGTCGGTAAGTGTTCCATGGGAGCGTTGCTCACGAGAGTGATGAAGAAGGGCTCGGTCTTAATCATGTCGAATCGATGGTCGAAGCCAGAACCCACGAGTTAAACTTTGCCGGATACCCCTTCCACTTTACCAAGACCTGCTTGTGGCGCCCTCGGCCCTTGGTCTGTAAAACGGTTTCGATCTTAAACGTCCGAGGTAGCGCGACCTTTTGTAGCTCCTCGGTGTAAAATGTGCCGTCTATGGCTTCTCGGGCCAGATCCTTCAGCTTATATACCACCGGCCGACCGCGCACCACCTCGGCTATCCGAAATATTTCGTCCGTCCAATTCTGCTCGTAGCCCTTGTCGTATTTCATTTTTTCTTTAGAGATGCGCACGTGATCGCCGACGGAAAATGTGGGTTTCCCTGCGCGAGGTAGGGTCCTATTTCCGTAGAGATTGCGGTACACTCGTAAAATGTTAGATTCGTTCACGTCCTTCGGAGGCATTTTTATGGACCTGTGATGCGAGCTATTGTACGACTCGAGTAAGGCCGGAAGGACTTCCAGGTATCTGTAACTGTTTTTGTGCGTGAAATACCTCCACATCTTGGTTTTTAAGGTGCGGTTGAAGCGCTCCACGACGCTGGCTTTAACGTTATTTTTGGTTGTGTAATGTTTCACGTCGTGTTTCTTCAGAAAGTCGCGAAAAGTCTTGTTGGTAAACTCGGTTCCCTTGTCCGTTTGGAGGACCCTGGGGACGCGTTGGGAGAATATGGAGCGAAACGCTTGCGCAACCTCGGTACCCAGCTTCGATTTCAGGGGTACGGCCCAAGCATATTTGGAAAATACGTCGATAACGGTCAGAATGTACACGTAAGGTTTGTTATGTTCCCTCACGCTGTTCATGACGTTTAGATCGGCCTCCCAAAAATCGTCCATATTCGTCACGTGATAACATCTGGTGGGGAACCGCTTTCTGGCCGGTTTGTGCAGAGTGTAACTGTCCTGGGTTTGAAGGAAGGACTCGATGTTCGCCTTAGACGCACCCGTGGCCTTTCGAAGGGGCTTGACCGTACCCAAACCGGCATAGTGTTCCGGTTTGGCATAGTATCGCCTTAGCGCCTTCCATTCCTTCATGCTTTACTTGTACAGGGGTTGCCAGACGCGTTTGCGAAAATGGTACGACGCGGAAGGCGATTTCGATTTCTTTTTCGGAGTGGCAGGGTTTGCCCTCTTCTTTTTGCGTGGCGAGAGGAGGTTGACCTTTATGGTTCGGGGTTCGACCTCCTGCTTCACCGGCACGCGTTCGTGCACGTCTTCGTAATCGTCGTCGTCGTCGTCGTCGCCGAGGAAGGGCTTTCTGACTTGTGCCACGAGATCGAGGTAGTTGTCCAATTTATGTTTTACGAGCCGCCACTCTTCGTCGGCAGAGAGCTTTGCGCTCTGCAGGTTCTGAAT
The DNA here is from genome assembly GCA_030765065.1 of Deroplatys truncata. NCBI lineage: Eukaryota > Metazoa > Arthropoda > Insecta > Mantodea > Mantidae > Deroplatys > Deroplatys truncata. Next base: position 10,623,584 of record CM060982.1, read on the forward strand.
TTCTTTAGCCAATCTGGATATGGTGCGGTCTATAGCGTGAAGCTTATCGACGGTCTTTGGTTGCGGTGCAACGAGGATCTGCTTGCCGTACTTCATCCTGTTAATTTCGATACTAGCGCGCCGCCAAGCGAAGCCAACACGGGTAAGAGAAATGCCGGCAAAAAACCTCCTTTTTGAACCAAGATCTTCTTCTTCTTCAGAGGAACCCGTTTATCCGTCAACTTCCTCCAAGAAGCCTTGTGCTTCTTTAGGCGACCCAAGCACTTTGCGGGAAGTTGCACGTGACCTCTGCACACGTTGAGCATGCATTCGCTAATGGCCTTGATCAGATCGCCATCGGCATATTTTAACAACTTTTTGCGCAGAGGGGTCTTCGCCTTGGCCAGAGCCGTCAAATTACCGTGCTGTCTCGCTATGCGAGGACTGGTCAGCGTCGCAAGCCTTAACCTACCTCTAGCCATGCTTGCGCGATAATGACGTTCGCTCCGAAAGCGGTACTTTTTATTTAGACTCAGTGGCCTCAGTTGGGTAAGACTCTGCCGGGATAATATAGAACGAAACGAACCCGAGTCCTCTCGGCGGTCTCAGTTGGGTACGAAATAAGAGAGGTTTTCCCCCGGCAGCACGCCGGTTCGATACCTGTATCGGGCGGGCGTGTACTGAGTGCAGTCCAACACGAGATACCCGTGAGGGCGTTCGGTGACCTTCTCGAAGGCCTCCAAGAGAAACCTAGAGTTCCTGGTTTCGATCTGCTGGCACAGTCTCTCGATCTGCATCTTGTCCCGGTTGTTCTTGAAGACCACGACGTGGTTTGCATTCAGAGAGATGTTGCGATATTTCTGACCCTGCGGAAACACGTTCTGCAGGATGTAGACGATGCCGAAGCGCTTGTGATGGGAGTCTCTGGTGAAAAAATTGGACACGTCCTTCCCGCCACCCTCCAGCATCAGATCGTCGAGGACGACGAGGTCGTTCTCGCCCACCGAAGCAAGTTCGGGTATGCCCGCGTGGGTCTCGCAACGCAGAGCCGAGGGTTCGAGTCTCGGCGAATACTCCGGAGGGTGGCACCACAGCACCCTCCTGGGGCGCACGTCGAACATCCGGTGCGCGTGGCGTAACAGGTTTTTCACGAAGGTCGACTTGCCGCAGCGCGACGGCCCCGCCACGAGCATCGTGCTGGGAAACTCGAATCGCCCCAGGTCTCGGGGACCGGGCATCGTCTCCTCAGGGCGCCCGGTTCGAAATGACTTTGGCGCGGCTGTAGACGTCTCATTTATGCGTTCCTCTTGAACCCGTAGGGATAGGAATCGTGATCGCCGGCGAGGACGCGCTTGTTGACCACCATCCTAAGCGTCTTCGATCTGGGTTCGGTGACGACCGTCCAAGACGGTTTCCGCGAAATCTGCGTGCCCGCCAGCTTCACCGCACGGTCGTTGTCCCTGAGCACCACGTCGCGAATCACCTCCGCGTTCACCAGCTCCAGGTTGCCCGAATTGAGCGTGATCCCCTTCACCTTGCACACCGAGAAGGTCTTGCCCGTCTCGGGGCAAACGATCTCCATGCAGTAGCTCTTGGGCCCCGTGGAGGCGAACCGGGCGATGTAAGAGCCCCTCCCGTACTTCTCCAGCTCGTCCGTCATGTCCCCCAGGAGGCGTCCAACGGACGGCGTCCAGTCACCCGGAGCGGCGGCGACGACGACGGAATCGGTGTCGAAGTAGCAGACCCGTTCTCCCAGCCTCTTGAGGTAGGAGTAGAGCACCAGGCGCGCGTGAGCCGTGGTGTAGGCCGCCAGGACGGCGTTGTCGGCGGGGCTGACCTTGCGGCACTGCTCGCAGTACCTCGACACCGCGTACACGATCCGGTCGGTGACGGGCACGTAGGTCTGCACTTCCACGCCCGGGTCGTTGAGCAGCTCCAGGAGGCGGTCGTACCGGTCCACCAGCTCGCACGTGGGGAGGTTGTCCTTCTGCCCCAGTTTGCTCCAGAAGCTGTTGAGCATCAGCTTGGCCAGCTCCCGCCTGCCGGGGTTGGTGGCGACGGCCTGGGGATCCAAGGCGACGCCTTCGTGTTCGAAGAATTGCTCCACGTACTGCTGCTTTGCGGCAGGTTCGTCGCAATCCGAGGGCCAGCCGGAGGCTTCGGTCTTGATCTTCAAGAACTGATTCACGTAGTCCTCGAAGGGACCCTTGGCTCCGGTGGTCGGTTCGTGCCGCACCACGTCGTACTCGCACATCTCGTGGACCCGGAGGAGGCGTACCCCTCCTCCAGGGCGACCTTCATCTCGTCGATCACCCAGGTACCCGACAACGCCCTCTCGCGCTCTCCGTGGTGGCACTCGTCTTGGTTCTCCGCCTCCGCACAAGCGCGGCATAGCGGGAACATGAGCTTGCCGCCAATACGCGCCGGTAGCACTGGGTGGTACAGGTGTTACGGCGGTAGAACCTCGCACTTCACCAACCCGCCCCCCACGTCTTCCAAGCGCGGGAATCGATCCACGTGGATCTTGGGGTGGCCCGCGGGGTAGGGTTTCGTCTTGTTCACGTACGGGTACAGGCTGCATACGTCGTAGTAGTAGATCTTGCTATCCCCCTTCGCCTCGCAGTACTTCTTGGTGCAGTTGGTGCGACCTCCGTAGAAGGCGTCTCTGGGGTTCAGGGGTTCGGGTACCGGAAAGTCCCTTGCGTGGCGCGCGGGGTCCTGGTTGGCCTTCATCGCGGCGTTGAACTCGCACTCCCACATTTCCACCACGGCGTAACCGGCGGCCTAGACCTTGGCCGTGACCTTCTCGGTGCTCTCTAACCTGGAGGCCATGGTTTCGTGTCCCGAGTTATATATCAGCGCATGGCGATTGTGAAAGCACCGCCTGCAGCCGTGGTAAAAGCAGCCGTGGAAAAAGTACGCGGTTTTTTCAGCCTCTCTGTACCCGTCCACCTTGTGCCCCGCGATTTTGACTTCGCGTCCTCGCATGGCGTGCTGGATGACGATGCGGTTTTGCATCTCTAGCCAAGTTAGCCATATGCATGCGGCGCGAGACTGACGGTCCGCTAGTCGATACCCGCCCGCTGGCAAGAGGGCAATTTTTTTAAGCGGCATGAAGCGCTTTCTATACACGCACATGCACGCCTGCGCGATGGTGACGCATTCTCTGAACGGGTCTATTCCGTTCTCGTCCAAGAACTCCCTTCTGAATTTGGAAACTCCCTGACTGAGTAGAAATACGTCCATCTTGCAATACGCCACCATTTCCGCCCTCATGTCGAAGACGTACCCGGAGGACGCCTTTTCTTCGTGCCACTGCTCGAAGGCTTTCCGACCCTCCGCCGACATGCCCTCCGGACAGTAATGCCTTTTGTCGGGAATCGAACCCACGTACTGCTCGTTTTCCTTCGTGTTAAACAGGTACGGGAAATAACCTTTGCATTCCTTCAATCCGAAGGTCTTGGAAAAGCGGGAGAGTGGCATGGGTATGAAGTTGAGCGAGTCTAGAAATGTGACGTCACCGTACCTCATCCTGTAGATCTTGCTCCCGTTCATGATGAGCTCCGGCACCCAGTCTAAGTGCACCACCATGTACTTTAATAAAAACTGCCCGTCGTAAGCTCTGAGGTTTTGCGCCACGACGTAGACGTCCCAGGCTTCGAACCTCGCCTGCGCGATGTGTTCGAAAAGCTGCTTCACGGGTTCGTCCATGAACACCCATTCTTTGCAACCGCATTCGGTACAGTATGCCGTCTTGCGGCGTTCGTCGATGCAGTGCGGGCAGGCTTGGTACAACACGCACAAGTTAGGTACATGCTCGTATGTGTCCTATTTGCCGGTATATGGAATGTTTTGCGTGCATTCAAAGTCGATAAACATAAACACTTACCGGTTTCTTTTGTTCTTTGTGGCATACGGCTGCATATAGCACATGTGGCTAGAATTCACGTGTAACTTGCAATGATAGCAGTACTTTTCCCCGCACTCGTGCGCGGTTTTTCTGTACCTCGCATTCACGAGCTTATTGCAAGACGTGCACACCTTTTCTACATCGCACACCGACAGCGCCTTTGGGTAAAAAACGCCTTTCTTTGCGTGGTTTGCAAAGCATGTCGGTCCCTTAAAATCTCTGTTGCACTCGGCGCAGCGTATGTAGGCGTCAAATCGCGCATCGCACTGCTGATGGCATTTAGCACACCTGGCGTCGCACCTGTGAAATTCTTTTTTGTGTGCCGAGGGATGATGACACCGGCGGCAATACCATTTGCATTTAAAGCACTTGTGAAGGTTCACGATAGCATTAAAGTGCCCGGCGTGGAGCATGACGTCGATGTATTTATCGCATTTCTTATCCGACGCGTACAGCACGTGCTTCCCCGTATGATCGCCAAACACCGTCACAGCGTAGCCCTTTAACGCAGCGTCAAAGCGTCTGACGTCATCTATCGTGCAGCTGTCGTGGCCTTGACCGATGCTCGCGCACAAAGCTACGGCTTTCGATTTTTGCAGATAGTCGGAGCACGTCATCGTTCTATAGTTGACGTCGCGATCCACTTTGGCTTTAACTACAACAATGGCTCTTGCTAAACACAAGTTGTCTTTGTTGGCTATTTCGACAATGCCTTTATTGTCCCTACAGGCATCGCAAGGTTGGTGGCACGAACCCGAGACCTCCTTGGTCCACACAAACGTCACATGAAGAGGCCCGCTTAGCAAGAATTGTTGGTTACTTTGCATTACTTTTTCGATGCTTCCAACAATGACATCCGCATTCAATTGGTCTACGCGCCTCACGCTCATGTTGAAGGCTTTGGACGTCTCCTTTTCGTCTGTTATGGATATGCCTAAATATCCGGGTTCGTTTTCTAACAGGTTCTCTTTCGCAAAGTTTAGAATATCGTTAAACAAATGCGATACCCATTGCTCCGGGTTAGCATTTCTGGGGACCGGGTTTACGGTAATTTGCGACTCTGTAAAGCCGGAAAAAAGCTTTGGCAGCCTTCTCTGCTTGTGTCCTATAATTTCGAACGTAGGCTGCAAGGTGCCATCGCGACTTCCCTCGGGTTGCGGCTCCATCTTATCGTCCGAATGCACCGATCGCTCTTTCCCTGCAAAGTGCTGCTGCTATTTTGTTTTTATTTTAAAGTATTTTTCGTCAAATAGAACGATTTCTTAGAAAAACCCACTATCGCTCCCGTTTCTCACTACGGCCGTTTGCTCTTGGCACCGGGTTTTTATAAGCTCGCTTATCGCAACCGCAATTACAACATGCGCGTCGAGTTAAATGCCTCATTTCGCCACAAAATTGTCAAGTTGTAAAATCGCAGTCATCCTGTCACGATCCGCCACTTCGCGATCCCTACCATCGGCAATAAGGCTGCATTTTAACGCTGACGAACATCCGTTTCTCACGCTCGATTTTCACTTACATCAGCACACGTTCTTTGCGCGTAGTGCCAGACGTGGGAATGGCTGAAGCGAGCAGCGTTGTAACGTTTGCACACCCGCATTAGTGCAATATTTAAAACTATGAGTGTCGTGTGTAGTGTTTTTGTGTTGTGCCGTGCATACGTGTTATGTAAAATGTAAGAATTAAATAGAATCAGCAGATACTTCCTTTCTAAGGAGTAACACCAACTGTTGAATAAAAATTCTCAAGTGTTACGTTCGTATGACCCCTACCCTCTATCTCTTATAGGTGAGTACGAAAGTTTATTTTCATATCCACTTAATTTTAATCCAGATAAACTTTTCGGGAAATGGTTGCATTGCACATCCGTTATACATCCAAAGAAACGCTATACACTGGCCTTAAAATTCTAAATTCTTTCCATCAACATGGCGAGCAAGAACTGAAAAGCGACATGCCTTTAAAAAAGAATGGCTAAGCATTGTACAATTCGAACCATTTATAACAGATATCTCGGAAATGGCTGACGTCACAAAAAAGTTATTTCAAATAAATTGTGTGTGTTTTTAAAGAGATCTAAATTTTTTGTATTGTATGTTTTTCTCAAACCTTAGCAGTTATACAAGATCATAGAAAATTTCTTCCGAATCAAGAGGACTTCACAGGCTATTTCCACAAAATTCAAGATATACATTTTATTTTTCATATAAATGTCTTTAATATATGGTGTTGTAATTAAAATCGTCAGAGACAGTTTTAGAAAATAAAACATTTCGGAAAATAGTTCATGTAAAGGGTAGTTTTGGGTGGAGGGACTTTCTTGAAAATCTCTGTGTCGTATCTTTGGAAGGTACTCAACCTAAATACCAAGTTTAGTATTTATCCGACTTTTCATTTTTGAGTTATGCTGCTCTGACACATACACACAGAATTTTCTAAAAATGTTTTTTATTCAGGGGACCTCAAAACAAGTATTTAGTTTTCCAGTGAAATCTCAATAATGAATATTTGGATGCAATGCATACCTCCTCTACCTACTATTTTACGTGGTAGAGAAAGCCCCTAAATCAATATTATTACATGCAGTTGTGAAAAATATTACAGCTATGATTAATAAATTCTGGGATTACGAGAAATTTGTTAATATTAGTTTAAACGTATATAGTTGCAAGAAAAGTGAGTATAGCTAGCTCGAAATTTAGCGTTGTTGTCACAAATAAACGATATAGAGAAAACTCTGATTTTCATAAAAGTAAGAGTAAAACTACTTGCTTAAGGTAAAATGCTTGTCTCATATTAAGAATATTCTCAGATATTCGGAGAATGGCGCGAAAGTTGAGTCTGACGCCTTGTTATTTTTATTCCGTTTTTTCTTCAAGTGGGTTTCTCTATTGTTACATTTGTATAGTCACTGTAACTATTTTTACTTTCTCTACCACGTACATAGCAGATACAGGAGAAATTGCATTGCACTCAAAAATTCCATACCGGGATTTCACCAGAAATACATCTATAGATTTGCACATTTCAACTTATTACATAATTGGCTTATATTGTGCATGATGTTTCATTTAAATACCCACAAACTGGGTCTGTGATTATTACTTATTGTTTTTATGTGTTTCAGTGGGTGAATAATAATTAGTTTGTTGGTATCGTTATCACAGTACTGTTTCACTTGTGAAATTCCGTTCTCTTTGTATGAAAATGAAAAAAGAAAAGATAAAAGAATGACGAGTTTTAGTGAGAAAGGTCTAAAGCTTTTAAACATTAAAATCAACATGGAAACTTTGTAAATAGACAACGCCACAAAGTAATAATAATAATAATAATAATAATAATAATACACATAAATTGTGTGCTTTAACGTTCTTGTACAGTTCTTGTACAGTAAGGCTTCGTTTCCTACGGTTTAACAGTTGTACAAAAGACATTCACAATGAGACTACTTCACAGCTATTCCCAGAAAATTGAAGTTATACATTTTATTTGTCATGCAGATATCTTAAACATACCGTACCGTATTCAAAAGGGTTAGAGCCATTTTTAAGACAATAAAAATAACGAACTTTCTTCCACTAAACGGGTAGTTTGCGGTGTGGGAATTTTCTTGAAAATCTACGGTTTGTTAAATTTTTTTATACGCTACTATTTTAGTGTGTGTGTGTGTGTGTGTGTGCGAGTATGTGCCTAGTATCCGTGTGCCACAAGCCAAAACGACGACATTATAGAAAAACGTTATCATTTGCCTACCGGACAGGGACAACCGCGAAAAACCTGAAAAAAGCTCTAAGTGTATTCTAACGCTTACCGATCTGGAAAACCCATGAAAACTAGATAGTACACTTTTTTGCCGCTTTCGACCGGCAATGAGAACCCTGCTCCTACGTACGCTAGCGACCAGGTTTTTGGTATAGTTAAATTACGTCTGTGCAAAGGGCGTCTGTACCGCTTTAAAAAACCTAGGTATATCAGTGCGTAGTGATGTTGGTTGATCTTAAAGCTGGTTAAGCAGTTTTCAAAAACAGTTTGCTACACGCTACTATTAAATGTGTGTGTGTGTGCGTGCGAGTATGTGCCTAGTATCCGTGCGCCACAAGCCAAAACGACGACATTATAGAAAAACTTTATCATTTGCCTACCGGACAGGGACAACCGCGAAAAACCTGAAAAAAGCTCTAATAGTATTCTAACGCTTACCGATCTGGAAAACCCATGAAAACAAGATAGTACACTTTTTTGCCGCTTTCGACCGGCAATGAGAACCCTGCTCCTACGTACGCTAGCGACCAGGTTTTTGGTATAGTTAAATTACGTCTGTGCAAAGGGCGTCTGTACCGCTTTAAAAAACCTAGGTATATCAGTGCGTAGTGATGTTGGTTGATCTAAAAGCTGGTTAAGCATTTTTCAAAAACAGTTTTCTACACGCTACTATTAAATGTGTGTGTGTGTGTGCGAGTACGTGCCTAGTATCCGTACGCCGACAAGGTAAAACTTCATCATTTGCTTACCGGGCAGGGACAACAACTAAAAAACCTGAGAAAACCTCGAAAATTAGAAACGGCTTCGTCAACCACTACAGAAAACGCCTACCAACCAGGGAAAACCTATGAAAAAGCAGAAAGAGCTTGCATTCGTTTACCAACCGCAGAAAACCCCCAAAAAACTAGTTATTTTTTAAAAAAACGAAAAAACAAAAAGAAAAAAAGAAAAAAAGGAAAAGACGAATAATATAAGTATGGCAACTGCAACGTGTGTGTGTGTGTGTGCGAGTATGTGCCTAGTATCCGTGCGCCGACAAGGTAAAACTTCATCATTTGCCTACCGGGCAGGGACAAACACTAAAAAACCCTGAGAAAACCTCGAAAATTAGAAACGGCTTCGTCAACCACTACAGAAAACGCCTACCAACCAGGGAAAACCTATGAAAAGCAGAAAGAGCTTGCATTCGTTTACCAACCGCAGAAAACCCCCAAAAACTAGTTATTTTTTTAAAAAAAAGGAAAATACGAATAATATAAGTATGGCAACTGCAACGTGTGTGTGTGTGTGTGCCTATTTAATTTTTATTTTCTTTTGCACTGCACACATTTGTGTTACAATATATGCATTTTCAATTTTGGGGAAACCTATGAAAAAAGCAGAAACAGCTTGCATTCGTCTACCAGCCAGAGCAAACCCCGAAACACTAGTTGTTTAAAATTGCTGATGAATTCTGGATAGGCTTTTGCAAATGTTGTTGGTAGCAAAACTTACCTTTACCATCACCTCCAACATACCCCACTCCCACACCTTTTTTCTTTCCACCAATCATAGTCTCTCTTATTCTTACCAATCAACAACTTTCATTTGTTCCTTTCCACCAATAACATCACTTCTTATTCCCACCAATCACAACTTCACACGTCACTTTCTGTTATACTTTTTATCCCTCGTTCGCCATCTTTTCCCTCTTTCAGCCCCAACCTCTGCACAGACAACACCTCACCGCTCCTTAACCTCAACTTCATGCCTCTGCCATTTTATTTAGTTCCCATTTTTACCACCGCGCCTCTCATCTCCCAACCAGATTGCCGGCAAGAACAGATCTCGTTCATTCACACCTCGACGGTTGACTCGACAGCAGCTACTGTGAACACCTACGTCGTACACTTTTTTGACCGCTTTCGACCGGCTATGAGAACCCTGCTCCTACGTACGCTAGCGACCATCACGATGGTCCAGTACCAGGTTTTTGGTATAGTTAAATTACGCCTCTGCAAAGGGTGTCTGTACCGCTTTAAAAAAACCTAGGTATATCAGTGCGTAGTGATGTTGGTTGATCTTAAAGCTGGTTAAGCATTTTCAAAAACAGTTTGCTTTTATTTTTTCGCGTCGCGTGAAGCTGCCGCTCTTTTGGTGACGCATCCACACCAGTAACAGGTAAGTACCACACGCATAATTATTTTTCGGACCTGCTTGGCGTAGGAATATATCCTTTCGTGTTTTGGTACTGTAACCTCAAATCTCCTTACCCTCCTCTTGCGTCCGCCATCTTGTTTAGTTCTCACCGCATCTCCTTGTCGCAGGCACTCCGCCATTTTTAGTTCCCACTATTTTAACCTCAAAATCTGCTCTTCTAAGATCTTGCTACCGCCATCTTCTTTTAGTTCCCATTCTCACCACCGCGTCTCCTTGCCCCCCACCTCTTGCGACCGCCATGTTCACCACTAACCTCCAAATTTCCTCGTCCTTAAACCTCTTGTCTCAACCATCTTGTTTAGTTCCCATTTTCGCCACCGCATCTCATATCGCCCCATCTCTCATAGTTTGGTCCTCGTGTCTGTATGCATATAACGTGGACCTTAACCCAACATATTCTACACTAGGGATTCCTGCAAGCTCATCCTTAAACATCCTTAACTTGTTTTGAGGTGTAATTCCGTAGCAGTTTTGTGTCTTATAATTTGATGTGTCAAAGTGTTCCTGATTTTCTCTGATAAATTTATAAATGTCAGTAGAGGTTTACAGTATAAATGAATCCGTGTCCATGTAGTTCAAAATTAAATCTTCTAGGCCTGGCTTGAATATATTATAATAAAAACTATACATTAGATGTTTTGATATGTCAAAGATGGCTTGCCCTATGTAGATGGGTTTATTCATGTACACTTCCTCTCTGGCAAGTTATATCCCTACAAGATTTTCTGCAAATAAAATGCTCCGAACGTAAGTTGGTCGCGCTGTCAATTTCTTGCATTGCTTCCAACTTGTAACTATACGGCAGTCATTGTATTTGCGTATATTCTCAATAAATTTACCATATACAGAGTTGTTCATTTTCTTCCATAAATTCTGACCGAATTGGGAAGTTTCCCTTGCACGTCTCTGTATTTATGTTAATGTAGGTTTTCAGCCATTCTGACTGATCATATGCAACCACTCTATGGATCTTCTTTAGCTTCATGCCCAAATCAATGCACTGCTGGAGGTTTCTGGGGTGCAAGGTATACTTCTCTTTGTTCTCGAGCGTTGCCAGGAGTTTCTTGTATTGGCCTCGGGTGGTATCTCACTTTTCGGGGAGAGAGAACGTTATTGTGCTCATTGTGCAGATGCTCAAGGTACTCAAGGTCGACTTCCAAGACGTATCCAGAGAGGAATCAGGGGCCACATCAAAGAACTTTATTGCCAAAATTTCTTCAGGCAAAAGCCATCTGAGGTTCTTGTGCGGCATGGCCATCGAAATTTCATATATATTATCGATGTCGAGATAGGCCAAATATAAGCTTTTTTGTTTTTGATCGTATCCAGGAAGGCATTCGTTTTTGGCTTTGGCATGTCTCTTTGATACAGTACACATACCGCCCCTGATTCCTCCCTCAAATAATTTAATCATTTTCTCGTCATGAATGAGGTCAAGCTTGACGTTGCTCACCTTGAGCATTGCATCAAATGCAAGTCCTGGCAGGGTATAGTACCAGCAGGGATCCAAATTATATACCTCCAGAGAGAGATTCCTAAACTTCTCGAATGCATCGGCCAACAAGAGGTATCCGTTTTCAGATACAGGTTGCTGTATTCGCCCAGATTACTTATGTTGAAAGTATTCCAGACTTTGACAGCATGGTTGTAGTCTTCTTGTGTTATGTCATCAAATGTTTCTATTGAAGGCAGTGATGTTTGCTGTAGTCAGGAAGGAGAGTCCACGTAGCCGTAAGGGAATATTCCCTTAGATCTCACTAACTGCTAATGTTCGGGATCGGGATACTCAAGAGTTCGTGATCTTGAACTCATCGCTGCTCAGCATACAGGCTAAACTAGATAGCTTTTCGCCCAAGAACTTAGTTATCTAGAAATCTGAAAAAGATAGTCCTTTACTTTTTGCTGAATGATATATATCTCTCTGAGGAGTTTGAGATACACGAAATGGGGTTATCACCATATGCCAGTGTTACATCAGGAAATGGCTGTCATAATTGCTAAGGCAATGAAAAAAGATGAGTATAAAATTAGGTAGCCCTCTATTTAAATTGCATGCATTATGAGCAGCCCCCAGAAATACACCGGTCACATGGCAGTGGTCGGGTACCTTCAAGTCGTCTACCTGAAACTCCTTGCTTATGTGGCAATGACGGTCATTGCCGAAATCAGCCACGTCCTGTGCAGTCAATGTCATTTCTTCATTGCGGCTATATTGCTTAATAACCATGTCGGTTATTAACCTAAGCTCAATGAAGAACTCCTTGAGTGCATCAGGACCTCTGAGTAGCTTAAATCTCGACAATGAATCGTCATGGCCACATACGAGCTTAAGTGATATAGATATAGCCTCATGATGCTGGATAGCCCGACTCCAGCTCTAATTAGCCGACGGCTCGCAGGACTGAACTCTGGCTAACACGCTGTCGATATCGGTATACACAACAAATTTTACAGGAGTACCCTTCGAGTAGGAGAACTCAATCACTTATCCCTGCTTAGGCATTTTGAGCACCTGGCACTGCATGCACCACAATTGATACTTTTTAAAGGCACCTTCATTATTGAAGTGCTTCAGGCAGGGCTCGCATACCCATTGTTTCCCGTCATGTTTACTGATTTGCTTTGAAGTCAGCCTTGACATATCCTTAATCAGGCAGTAGTGAGATCTTCCAGGTTGCTCAATTAGTAATAGGTTAACAGTTAATTCTTTCTTCCTGGTATAATTGAGCACTGCCTTTCTAGTCCAAATACTGAAACTTGCTGCTCAAAGTCTGGAATCTGGTGTAGGCCTACAGGGAAGTCTATCCCACTGTAGTTGAATGCAGTGAATAACTGTTCTGCAGGGTATTTGCTCGTCCTTTGACCATCGCGCTTTGCGGGATACTTTGCAGCGAGCAAGCACCATGCAAAATAGTATTCATCGTTGTTTTTTATATTTATTGCACCGCCCTTATATCTGATTGCTTTGGCTAACTCTATGTATCAAGATGTATTCAAGGGATCATAGAAGCTAGTTCCAATAAGAGCCGTGACAGCGAGCAGAGATTTTGAGCTTGCACCTCTTTCGAAATTCGAGATGTTTTCTGGAATTTCATCGAACATAGAAGTGTATAATGCATCAAGATTACTTGATTGAAGGCCCAGCTTTGTCCTGCTATTGAAAAAGATGGTTTCTGCGTGCTCTTTTTCAGGAGATTGTATGATGTACGTGATTTCAACAGAATTGTTTGCGTTAAAGCCAGAAGAGCTTCTTCGAGTACAGAAACCATCTCTCCCAATACAAGACGTCTGCATTCCTGCAGAAATTGACCCCGGTCAGCTATCTCTAAAGTGTTTTCTATGCGGCTATTGAAAAGGCGTCCCTTGAACGCCGATTCAATAACCTTACACTCTAGTTGGGTATGACTAATCTTTAGTTTTTTGGCATTGTTGCTGTATGCAAGGTCGTTACTGCATGAGGTGGTGTCAGCCGAGGTGGTAGAGGTGTCATAATGGTTGTTGCGACCGATGCCTGATAGTCCTGCAACTGTGATGAAGGGGCCATTGAAGATCCTGGATTGTCGAGGGGGTTAATTTCTTGACCGTGCTCCTCTTCAGCCTCGTGAGGTCTTTTGGAACCCCGGAGCCATACTAAGTTGTCTGCATACTCAGGCTCCGGGTTCATGACCACTATTGAAGGTTCTATAACAATAACAAAGTGGAATTAATTGCAATGGAAGTTAAAATAGAAATGCGAGAATATATGTTTATTAAACCATTGAAGAAAAAGCTTAGTCATGTGTTAGTGTTACGATAATTATTTGTATAATTGTATACTTTAATACATAAAAATGAATAAAAAATTGATTAAGGAAAGTTATGCGTAAACGACACGATAATTATTTATGTAATTGTATATTTTAATCAATAAAAATGAGTAAAACATTTTAAAAAAGTTATACGTTAACGTTACGTTAATTATTTATGTAATGATTCTAGATCTAGAATAAATGAAGTTAAAAAAGCTCACCATTCCATTCACGAAGCATCTGCAGGTACACGGTCCTGTAGGCATAATTCACGCAAGTGCACACCCCCTCACTAGGAATAATCGCCAATAGATCTCCTACAGGCATCGGTGCAACATCCTCGAACCCGGGAGACGGCGGAGTCAGGTAGTCTTGCGAGAATATAGGTGAAGGCAAGCTACCGCCCTCGTCCATCTCCCCTGTCCCGAATGAAATCGCTTCATGAACTACAACTAGGAAGCAAAAAGGAGAATTAGCTTCACATTGAATATTTTTAATTGAAGGGTGCTAGTAAAATGAATGCTTCGTTCCATAATTGAAATTCTGATGTAAGCATGAATTGTTCGCTGGTTACAGATTGATTAAGGATAAAGCTAATATTTTCTAGAAAAAAGTTTGTGTGATAATATATCTAAATCACTGTTCACATCACTAAACATCTGTATTGCAGCAACTTTGTATGCGCAGTTAGCATGTACAATACTGCTCTGAAGCGCTGCCCATGCCTGCATCCACTCCTGTAACGAAAGTGACATCCTCAAATCCAGGTGGTGGCGGTATATCATTACCCCCCGATAAGATTGGTGACGCGGGGCTACTAATATCATTAGGAATGTAGCTGCTATGGAGCGAAACAGCTGCTGTATGATTTCCCGCCATGGGTGCTGGCATGTTGTATCTCGAGATGAAATTGTTATTAATAGGTTCTCTATGAACCTGCACAATCTGGTTAAGTCGAGAGCCCGCTCCTCTGGTGAATGCAACTCTGGCGACTCCCATTGCGTTTGCAGTATTACCTGCGAAAAAAATTTTAATCATGTAAATTCGATTTTTTATAACTGATAAAAGCTGAATGAGTAGATAAGGTTCTGTGATGTGAAATAAACGAGTAGAGAAAAACGTATGAATGTTAATAGAATGTGTTGTGATAATCGTATGAGGGTTTACGGAAAGAATGAGAAGAAAAATGTGTAGAGGAATCCAATGAATGTTTACAGAAGAAGAATGTGTAGGGACGATCGTGTGAATTTAAATAGAGGAGAATGTATATAGAAATTGGTGTGCATGTTAATAGAAAAATGTGTAGCGACAATCATATGAATGTTTATACAAGACGAATGTGTAGAAGAAATCTTATGAATGTTTTATGCAAGAATATGTTGAGAAAATCGTATGAATGTTTACAGAAGAATGTGTAGAGAAAATCGTGTGAATGTTAATATAAGAATGTGTAGAGAAAATGGTGTGAATGTTAGTAGAAGAATGTGTTGGAAAAATCATATGAATGTTTATGCAAGAAGAATCTGTAGCGAAAATCATGAATGTTTTCAGAAGAAGAATGTGTAGCGAAAATCGTATGAGTGTTTTCAGAAGAATGTGTAGAGAAAATGGTGTGAATTGTAATAGAGGAAGAATGATTAGAGATTATGTATGAATGTTTATGCTAGGATCTAAAGAACTATTTACACCATTGATGAAAGCTCTACATTTTTTAACAATTCTGATGTTAATTATTAAAGAAATGAAATTCAGATAAACAATATGATCCTCTTGCAATGATTCGTCTTTCACATAGCTATGTAAAAACTCACTCACCTTGCAGTATATATAGATGACGATGGATGCAGTGTAGAAGACAACAACACTGACTTAGATTAAGCTGTATCACGAAGGTATTATAACACTAAGTTAATAAACTCGCACTGGTTTTCGCGTCCATCGACGGGTGCTTATATAGGGGCCTAAAGCCCTCAGGCAATTCAAACGCGCTGTATGTCGGGGGGAGATGTTACACGTCACGTGATTATTGCATCTAAAGGCATCATCTCTTGCAGCGCATGCGCAAAGAGAAGTAGCCTTCGGTCAACGCAGGTGACGCCTGGAAGTCTAGGATGGGTGGTGTGGAATTTAGGGTCTAGCAGTTATATGATGCTTGTCCCGTGGGAACTGAATCCTCTCTCTTTTCACATGGACAAACAAACAGGCCTCCACAAGTTTCTTTTGTTAAAACATGCACGTGGCCGAACAATTGAATGGATGACAATAACGTCTGCTCCCTTTTGTTAGAAGGGTCCAGCCTGCCTCTTTGTCATATTCCAGTGGAATGGGATGCTACACGGGTGGTCTTTCTAAAGAAGCCTTGCTCTGGACAATAGAAAGGGATACAATAGCATCTGTTCCTTTGCCAGCTCAGTAAAGCCTGTTTTATTGTTCTTCTGCACGTGGTCGTCAAACAATGCGACTGCGAGCTTGCAGGTGGCGTTCCTAAAAGTATTCAATAGAGCTGGGACAATAGCCTCTGATTCTTTGTTCACAATATTCCAGCATACTCTATTGTTCATTTTGACAGTTATGGATAACCTTTTGTTCCTTTGCACTGGTCGTTAAACAATGCAACAGAGAAGTGGTTGTTTCAGTACACACGTGGCCGGATATGGAATGGGTAGAATAACGTCTCCGCCTTTGTTACAGAAGCGTAATTTATTGTTCCTTTGTTCATTTTGACAGTTGATTGACAGCCTTAATTTCTTACCTGTCAAGCTTCCATTATACTCAACAAGATTTATGGCCCTCAGCTGCAACAGAAAGTACCATGGATCTGGGGAAGGGGGTTGGGGAGAGGGGGTCGGTGGACCTCATTTGCATATGAATAAACGTTCCTGCTAATTAAGTGCGCTGGATCTGTCATTCTCCTACTACTTATATATAAATAATTTTTAAGTCTAAATGTCCCTTTGACATCTTGGGTAATATCGGTGGCTTTATCTTTGAAACCATGATCATCGACAGTATTTATTGTTTTTCATTTCGGTTAAGCTTGCGGTTTTGTTATTTTGGGTTTTTACTTAATTTACCACCTGCCTTTAAGCAGTTAACGGAAGTAATATATAACGCCAAAACTTTGATATTGAAGTTTTACCTGTAAACAGACGTTTTGAAATTGACAAAAAAGGGAGTATTTTGATAAAAAGCTGCGCGCGCGTGTGTTTCTGTTAACTGGATAACTCAAACACGAAAAATCGAAAAACGCCGTGTCTGATATTTGATGAATCAGACAGCTTTTAAGTCTGCCAGATTTTCAACAAAATTCCCCCAGTCCAAGCTACCTTTTACGTGAACATTTTTTTTTCTTCATATGCTCAAAAATAGTTGCGGCGATGTTCATTAAAATAAGATATTTGCTTAGGTAATAAAATGTAGATATATCTTATTTTCTCTGATTAGTCTGTAAAGTCTTTTTCATTATACTCATATATAAATTTTCTATAAGTTTGTACAAATAAGATGATTGAGAAAATCTTGCCGCACAAAAAATGTAAAGCTCATTGAAAGTTACAGTTTATGTCAACGCGAATCTTCTTTTACCGCATGGGTTCATAAGCAACAAAAACTGACTTATGATGCGCTAACAGTTGTGTTTTGTTTCCGATTATGTGCAGCTATAAATTCTTTAACCATTTTAAATAATTCATAGTCGATTAGTTAAAGTGAGTAACCAATATGAATAGAAGAATTCACCTGAATTTGAAAAATAAGAATTTTTTTTTTCTCTCCAAATCGAGCAGGAGACCTTACTAGTGAGAGAGGTAAAAGATAGTATTATACCGCAATACAGGACATCTGTTGTTTTTTCGCATTTCCTACACACTTAGGTTGTTGTAAGGCACCTTTTCTAAGAAAATATTCAACCTAATGTCTGGATTTGTTTCCTAGTTCTTTTACGTTTATACTAAAACAATCTGAATAATTTACAATTTTAATATTTACTAATGCATTGTTTTAGAAATAATAGTAATTATAAAAGTTATTAACAAATAATTCCCAACTTAAGGAATGTGCATGATTCAGTTTGTTGATATTTATTTTTGCTGCAAGGTGTGTTGTATGCTGCAGTATGTTGAGAGTTTGTTTAGGATTTAGAAAAGTAATGCATTATATTAGTATCAAATTTAAAATTACACTATAGCGGGCATCTATCCAGGACAGAAACATTGTATTAAGTTGAGGAACATGAGAATTTTATAAAGTAGTAATACCTAACACCAACTTATATCCTCGATCGTGTATGTTTTCACCTGGAAGTTCCAAATTTCAAACTAACGATTTTCATGGTTGTAACTTTATGATAACATCACAAGTTATGTACCACCACCGCTCTGGAGGTGGGGTGTGTGAGAAACCTTTCACACGTCAGAAGTATCCGATGTTTTTTTTTTAGTGTTAAGAAATTAGAGGAGTCTGTCTGCCTTAGGATAAATTTGTATTAGCACAATGTAAAGGTGAGCGCATCAAGTTGAAATGTCTTCGTGAAAGTTTTTATCTGGTTCGATGAAAAGGGGTGCGTTAAAGGAAGGAAGCAAAGAAGAGGGCAAGTAAGAAGTTGAGGTGCAATAGGCATAGAACGGTAGAATGAATCTGTCCCTCGTCCTGCCTTTCACACTGATCGCAACTCGGATTTCTTCGGTGAATTTCGACCACATTCGGAGGGAAGTAGAATTGGAGGGGGACACCTGGTCAGCTATAACCAAAACCGGCGGCAGATGCTCAATGAGAGCAGCGTAGGAAGGATGCAGTATAATGGAGCTCCAGCTGTTTGAAAGTTTGACGATCGAAAATTACATCAGCAGTTCATGATGATTTGCGGACGTAGGAATTTAAAGACCAGCATTTCGAGTGTTGTGGTAGAAGGAAGTGATTGCAGTGTGCATGATTGTGCTTGTTAGTGTTTTGAAAACAAGGACACCGGATGATGAGACGACACTTCACGACCAAGCGATTGCTCAACAATCGTGTTATCGATAGACGACGATTTTAACGCTTTATCTTGTGAAGTGGCCGGTATATCGATGTTTGATGTGATGGACCACAGTTTGGAGAAAGAACAGTGGGCCCCCGCCCCTTGGATTCCCTCACCGTGTGGAATTGTGGTGGCGACGCTTGTCGCAAGGACGGTGGAATGCCTCAGTATTACGGTAGCTTCACGGTTCTACAGGTTCCTCGCCCGCTTTTCGGGTAAGTCTATTCCATTGTTGAGATAACAATATCATGTTCATCATAAACAAAAACATACATGAAAGACCAGAAACTCTTGACACACAGATCTTCATCTATTTAATTATCTCCTGTTTTAAGTCGCAGAAATGTCGAGTTTTATTTTGAATAAATTACTCTTCAATGCGTTGAGGTTTTTTTTCCCGTAAACATCGCTGGTGAAATCATACTTGCATAATGCGTACACTGCCTAAACTATATTCAATTGCATTAAAGACAGGCTGCAAGGGGCGCCTTTGCTCTCTTCAATATACTAGATTTGTGTAAAAATAATAAACATATACAGTGATTTTCTTTCAATCTGTGGCCACTCCACGGTTGCCTGCGCGCCGGTCGTTGCATTTCGGACTCCCACCGAAACAGTTAAAAATATATGCGCAACGGCTTCACTTGTTCACAGTTGCAGTTACAATTACAATGATAGTAAGCACACACCTTAACATAAGAGATGTTGAAAATGTTGTTCTTCTGAAACCACAAATTTCTGGCATTTTCTCGGGAAATTTTCATTCATACTCAGAATTCAGTATCCGAAATTGAGTGAATTTCTCAATTCTTTGGTTACTTTCAGTACTTTCAATGTATGTGGGGTTTTTTAGGCATACACTTTATTTTCCTGAATTGAACTTAACATCTTATCAGCCGTATGCGCGGTAGCAAGTCTTGTTAGAAAACCCCAGACTGGCATTCAACGTCGGTCAGCTGTATCTCTGCATATATTGTTTTTGCAGAAAATATAGGTCCTATTATTCTGTATGCATTTACCTCATACCATGCCCCAATTTTCGCGTTATGCAAGGGAATCAGGTTTGTAAAATCGGGTTTCTCTGTGCGTCAGTATCTGTTATTTTATGACGAAACATAACCATGTAAATGGAACAATACTTCACCAGAGAAAACTATTAAACTGATGTTAATTACTCTTATCATTGACACCTCGCAAAATCCAACTGCAAAAATTTACTGACTCTCATAATCACGTTTGTGTATGCAACAAACCCCATGCATTGAAACAACTAAAAGGTAAGAAATTCACTCAATTTCAGGTATAGAACCCTCGAGGTAAATGACAGTTTCTGAGAAGTTGCTAGGACAAAATTTCCAGCAACTCTCATGATAAGGCAAGGTGCTTATTATCATTGTAACTGTAACTATGAGAACGTGAGGCAGTTGTGCGATAATATCATTACTGACTGTATCGGCGGTCGCTCCGCCAAGCCGAGTGTCGCATGTTCGAGTCCCGCCATGGGCATGGGTGATTGTGTGTGTGTGTGTGTGTGTGTGTGTGTGTGTGTGTGTGTGTGTGTGTGTGTGTAATTGCGGTAATAAGCGGTAAAGAAACAGTAAAAAAAATACAGTGATCATAAACTGGGTAAAACAAGGAGGGGGAAAAAAAACCACTGGGTCGCCGTAAAGTCCGACCATCCGCTACACATGAAGTTGCCGGAAGAAAGGACGAGAATCACGCCGACGGTCACAAAACGGCATGCCTATTATTTAAAAAAAATTAACTACTCACCTTTGTACATGTGCAACGAGAACGTACGCCGTACTTATTAAAGTATTTAACATAAATATGATACCGATATAGAGCATTATGTGTAGTTAATTTCAAATACTGCATTTAAGGTTGAAAATAAGCCATCCTTTCGGGAATATTTCAAGGTTATTTATAAGGAAACCAGTGTTTTTACTTTCCCTACCACATACCTAGCCGATAGAGGAAGTATTTCACTGAAAGTTTGTTTTGAGACCACCTAAGTAAAAAAAAAGGCATTTTTTGAATAAAGTGCGCGCGCGGTTGTGTGAGAGTGGCTGCCTGGGTGGGTGGGTGGGTGAGTATAGTACAACTCAAAAATGAAATGTCGGATAAATACGAAATATAGTATTTAAATTCAACATCTTCCAAAGATTCGACACGAACATTTTCAAGAAAGTCCCACCACCCCAAACTACCTTTTACGTGGAAAGTTTTTCGAAATGTTTTATTTTCTCAAAAACGGCTCTAACGGTTTTGATTCAAATACTATGTATTTCACATGTTCATGATACAAATAAAATGTTTATGTTGAATTTCCTGGAATAGCTTTTGAAGACCTATTCGGAAGAAATTTTGCATAACTCATAAGCCACCTGACAGACAACAATGAAACACACAATATATTTCAAATAACCTATTTTTGTGACAACAGCCATTTCCGAGATATATGTTGTTAGTGGTTTGGATTTTCCACTGCTTATTCTCTTTGAACCTAAAACGAAATGTGTAATAAAATTATTTATGCCAACATTCATCTCAAGTAAAATAGATAGAAGAACGCGCCTTTGCAACAGAAGTTAATACAAGCCATATAAAAAATAAACTTTATTGGCTAGAGAGGCATGTGAATGTAACACATCAGCAATTATCCTGTTTTATTCATTTTATGTATTCTGGATCTTTATGGTCGCCTGTAGGAAATCAAAAGAAAAGAAACAACACATTCACATGACTTTCTCTACGCCTTATGTTTGTTAGTGGGTACACAAAGTATTCTTGCTAAAACGTATTACTTTCTCTACTGGGTATAGCAAACCGAACGGGTTGGCTCAGGCGATTACGTCTGTGGGCGGCATTCGGGAGGTCTCAGGATCGATCCCCGGCGACTGCCCACTTAGGCCCATGAGTTTTCGTGGTTTCCCCGGGTCATCAGGCGAATGCTGGGGTGGTTCATCCTCTCCCTCCTCCTCTCATTTCCTATACCCATTATCCGTTTCAGGGTTGTAGGTCCAGGCGACGGTGTTCGGCGGTGGCTTGCGCTCTGTAAACGTTTTTTCCCTGGAGGTTGGTGGCTTGTGTGTAGAGACCGTGCGACGGCGGATGCGTTACATCTGGAAACGTTAGGGGCTCGTCGGCATCCGGATCTGGTCGCCCTTCGGGTCCCTCCCCTCATCCTTCTCTCCCAGGCCTGTCCCAGTTCCGGGTGCCCCTCCGTGATACGTACCTTTACCGTATAGTAAGGAAAGTATTGAATTCCACCCAAAACTTCGATACCCAGATTTCACCGGAAATACGTGTTTTGAGACCCCCGAATCCAAATAAAGCATTTTTGTAAACAAGTCTGGTTGTGTGTGTGTGTGTGTATAGCATAACTCGAAAAGTGGAGATAGAAAACTAAGATATAGAAAAATAAGCTTGAATAAGAATAATTTGTATACACCAATAAACGATAGACGGTAGAGAAAACCATGTGAACGTATCATATCGGATTTTTTTCCCATGTACTACATTTTAATCCAAATAAACTTTGCAGAAATAGGTACATTACACATTTCGTTATGGATACAAAGAGAACAGCGACAGTCAAATGTTTAACAGCTGGACGCTGTATGCTGGCCTTAAAACTTCATACTGTTTCCATGCAATTGCGAGACACAACTGAAAATCGATGGGACTTACAAATAATGACAAGTATTGAACAATTCCCACCTTTAATGACAGGTATCTCAGAAACGCCGTATGCCAGAAAAAAACACATTGTATATAAATTGTGTGTTTTAAAGAGATCTGCATTTTTGTGTGGTGCGTTTTCGTCTCGCTTAGCGTATACCAGTTATACAATATTATTCAAAATTCCTTCGGAATGAAGAGGACTACTTAGGCCATTCTCTAAAAATTCAAGATATATATTTTATTTGTCATGTAAATATCTTGCATATATGGTATTTTAATCAAAATCGTTAGAGCCATTGTTTAAAAAATTAAAATTTTCGAAAAAAGTTCCATGCAAAACGGTAGTTGAGCTGGGTGATTTTCTTGAAAATATTCGTGTCGCATCCTTGGAAGATTTTGAACTCAAATGCCAAACTTGGTATTTATCCAACATTTGGGTTTTGAGTTATACTGTTCACACAAACACACAGGGACATGTTTCCAAAAATGCTCTATTTGGTTTCAGTGGCCTCAAAACACCAGTGAAATCTTAGTATGGAATTTTTGGATGGAATGCAATACGTTCTCTAACTACTATGTACGAGATAGAGAAAGTTAAAAAATAAATAAACACCTGTCAAATTGAACTTCTCCGTGCAGAATCTTTCCGTACTCCAACACCAAAATATGAAACATATGACTGGATCCATGTCCAACGTAATGCGTACTACAATATTTATCAATATAGCAGCATTACAGAACATTCTATATACACCATACATAAAACAAAAAAATAGTATCTTATCAGACTCAAAATCAGCCATAGACGGGATAGTAAATTACAATAATATAACAACAAGAAATATTACAGAAATAAGAAGCCTAATTAAAGCAGTTGAAACTAAAAATCATAAAACTCTACAACGAATCCCAGCTCATGTCGGACTTTTGGGCAATAATCATGCGGATCGGTTAGCAAAGAAAGGTGCAATATAAGAAATAAAACCTGCAGAACAAATAGAAATAAATAAACAATTAAATAACATTAAACAACATTTCAAAAGACAGCAGAGACTTAATGAAAAAGATAAATTAAAAGATAAAGTTTATAAGAATATTAAAGACAGAGTTGATATACAAAAAATGCCAAGGAAAACTGCAGTGGCTGTATTTAGGATGGCAACTGGCCACGATTGCCTTGCAGAACATCTCTACAAGATAGGATGCCTACCTACACCCAAGTGCACTCTCTGTGAAGAAGATGTCATCCTGAACAAACATCTCGCCAAAAGCAAAGACCTTAAAAGTTATAACTTACAAACTTTACATTGGGAAGCCAGAGGGAAAATGATGCAGATCAGGTAATCCCCAGTGCCATTGGTGAACAACAACAACAACATAGTTATCAATATATCAAGTATTTCGACATAGTATCCAACAAAATATTGTACGCAGCTGTAGGAAAGTGTTTTTATTTTTCTTTCTTTCTTTCTTTCTTTCTTTCTTTCTTTCTTTCTTTCTTTCTTTCTTTCTTTCTTTCTTCAGGACTCGTTTCTATAAGCATCTTCGATAGACTCTCGTCCTGAAACTTTCTCTTTCCGTGCAACCGTGAGAAACAACTGAATGCCATGAACAATTCAAATCATTAATAACGGATACCTCTGAAATCGCTGATGCAACAAAGAAAGAAAGAAAAATGTTATTTGAAATAATGTGTGTTTCAAAAACATCTACATTTTTTTGAGTAGTGTGTTTTCGTCTATCGGTTAATGTTTATCAGTTATACAAGATTACACAAAATTCCTTCCAAAGAAAGAGGACTTCACAGGCTATTCCCAGAAAGTTGAATATATGCATTTTATTTGTCATATGAATAGGTTTAATATGTGGTATTTTAATCAGAATTGTTAGAGGCATTTTTAGGGAAAAATTTCGAAAAATGTTCCATGTAAAAGTAATTTGGGGTGGGGGATTTTCTTGAAAATCTTCATGACGCATCTTTGGAAGTTACTGAATTTAAAAAGCAAGTTTGGTATTCATCCAACC
The DNA here is from genome assembly GCA_030765065.1 of Deroplatys truncata. Lineage (NCBI taxonomy): Eukaryota > Metazoa > Arthropoda > Insecta > Mantodea > Mantidae > Deroplatys > Deroplatys truncata. Next base: position 10,647,951 of record CM060982.1, read on the forward strand.
TCCGTTTTTGAGTTATACTGTTCACACACACACAGGCACGTATGCACGCCCGAACCTTTTTCCAAAAAAAAAAAATTATTCAGGGTCTCAAAACATGTATTTCTGGTGAAATGTCGATATCAAATTTTTGGATGGAAAAATCTGATGTGTTACATTCATATGATTTTATCTTTTGTGGTTTATTAGTATGTACAAACTATTCATAAGAAAGCTTATTCTGTCTACTTCACTTTAATTGAAAAATAATCTGATGTGTTGCACTCACATGGCTTTCCCTACTCTTGTACAAACTATTTTTACAAACGCTTATTTTCATCTACTTCATGTTAATCGAGATATCGAGCTGTTAATGTCATTGTTAATTTTCTTGTAGGTGCAAGGGGAATATGGTAGGGTTTAAGCGATAGTCAAATCTTTTAAGAGCTGGTTGCTATGTGGAACATTCCATTCTCTTTGCATGTCCAGGACATAAGAAAACTAATAACGAATTCCCATTTGAGAAAAAGTATAAGTAAGGGATAATTCAAACAAATAACAAGGAATACCTCGGAAATCTCCAGAAAAAAAATTATGTTTATGACAAATTGTGTGTTTTAACCAGATGTACATTTCTTGCATAGTAACATTTTGTCCATCTCTTACGGTTTACCAGTTATGCGAAAGTCATTCAGAATGAAGAGGACTTTTGGGGACATTCCCAGAAAATTCAAGATACACATTTCATTTTCCATGAAAATATCTTAAACATATATTTTAATCGAAATCGTTAGAGCCATTTTTGAGAAAATCAAAATTTTCGAAAAATGTTCCGTGTAAGGGGTAGTCTGCGGAGGGACGATTTTCTTGAAAATCTTCGTGTCGCATCCTTGGAAGTACCAAGTACAAAATTTAGTATTTATCCGACCTTTCGTTTTTGAGTTATGCTGTTCAGACACACACGGACATGTTTCCAAAAATGCTTTATTTGGATTTAGGGCACCTCAAAACATGTATTTCCGGTGAAATCTCGATATCGAATTTATGGGTGGAATGAAATACTTCCCCTACTTACTATACGTACTAGAGAATGTAAGAAATAAATATTTCGTTTGCCAGGATCATATCAGCGCCGGCGGTGTTCCGGAATTTCGTCCCGCAGAGTTTCGTTTATATGCTAGTAAATCTACTGATCTGGGCCTGTCGCTTTTAAGCACACTTAAAAACCGTCGGTCTGGCGACCATGGAATCAGAAGGCCAGCACCTAACCAACCGAGGCACCCAGATCGACAACTTTAATCGAAAGCTATGCAGAAATACTCTTAGCTGCATTACACATATCATTGTATATAGAAAGGGAATAGCGATAGTCAAATGTTTAAGAACTAAAATTCCATCCATACTCTTTCCATGACATCGCGAGAAACAGCTGAACATCGACAGGACTTTAAAAGAATGATTAAGTAATGAATAGTTTGAATCATTAAAAACGGAATCTCGGAAATGGCTGATGCCACAAAAAGGTCATTTGAAATAAATTGTGTGTTTTAAAGAGAATTGTATTTTCTACGTTTTCTCTATAGATTAACGTTTACCAGTTATACAAGACTATACAAAATTCCTTCCGATTGAAGTGGACTTCTTAGGTTATTCCCAGAAAATTCAAGATATACATTTTATTTTTCATATAAAATTTGTAATATATGGTATTTTAATCAAAGTCGTTAGAGTCGTTTTTTTAGAAAATGTAAAATATTGGGCGGCGCCGTGGCCGGACTGTCTGTAACATTTTCAATTTAAACCCACAAATGGATGAAATTTTGTTATGTTTTGTTAGATTACATTATACTATGCATAAACATCTAAGAACTGAACAATTTAACTATAGTTGTGTGGTTGAAATCTGAATGGTAGCTATATTCCGAACAAAAGCTTCCTTCTCCCTTTTTGCCTGTTTAAATGGCAGAGCAGTACGTAATTTTAAGTATGTTTCGCTTTGTATTTCTTTCAAACCTTCTAAAAAAATGGTAAATGTTGGGATGAATAGTATAAAACAGATATTAAGTTTTGAATGAAATGAATTGTAGACATTGGTAGTTCTCATTATTGATGCTGCAAATATTGTCCAACTTCGGAATTGTTTGAGCGGTATTCGTTCGCAAGTCCGAGACTGTGTGTCTTACGAGATGAAAACGGCACCCTTTGATTTCTGACCTTGGAAGAATTGCTTTTGTTGCAAGATGAATATGTATTTCAAAGTCTGTGTAGGTAGGCTCGCGAGGGAGAAAACTCTAGGTTGAATTTACCACAAGCACTGAATATGTATTCAAGAGCTTCCCCGTAACTCTTCCTCATTTTATCAGGAAGTAGGATGAAGGGGCGTATATAAATTTTAAACACTCCACGTAGGTTAGTAATCGGTGGAACAGTTTTGGTCAGCTTTTAAAAGTCCCATCTATGTATATATTTTCCATACGGAAAATGGCCCTTAGATTACTTTCCGCGGAAAATCCCACTATGTTATTTTCATTACATAATAAAAATGATTCGCCTTTATTTGTAGTAATCGATAAAGAACTAATCGCTTGGTGTGCCTCAGAAATATTCTGGGGTAACTTCGAAAGCAATGATCGTCGTGCACGTTGAATACTTTCTTTTATTAATGTTGCAACACTACTCATCAATGTCAATGAGTCACTGGTTTTAAGTTCAGCATGCAGTAATACTTAAATTTTGAAGCTTTCCTTTTATGTCCATTACTTACTTTTTGTCCATTTATTAACACTTGGTCTGGTTAAGTTCTTGACTGCTTTCAACCTTAACTTTATAAAACACAAGATTTCATGCAGCACGCCCAACGCGAAATATTGTTCTGCAGTTCCTTGTAATGCCTAAATTTGTAACCACCAATCAGAAATAAAGGCTTTCCCTTCTCAATTGTCATCGACTCCATGGCTTGTGCACAACTGAGAATGAGAACTATTAGGTATGTTCACTTTGATCTTCACGCTGTATATGACGCAGCAGAAAGTGTTCTAAATAGTGCTAGGTTGTGTCTTATCGAAGAACCTAAACCTACCTAAGCAGATAGCCATGGACGCAACTGACATAACCCCGGAACGGATGAGATGAAGGGACCGCAGGAGACGTATGGGATGCAGGACCGGCCGACGCAGGCAACAGACGCGCAGGGGTACCTAACAGTTACAAGCTTGACCACCTAGCCGGAGAGCGCTCAAGGCAGCGGAGGGTGGCTCACAGGCTCCCTTCCACCGGAGACCAGAGAAAGCTGACCCAGCAGCGGAGACTCGAGATCTGATGGAGCCGAGAAGAAGTTCCAACACGCAAGCAGTCCGACACACAGCCCCAGAGCCAACCTGTAACGTGAAAGAGGGACTGAGGGAAGAGAAATTCGAGGGAGACAACGATCCTTCGCAGCCTAATGACCCTGAGAAAGTCCATGGGTCAGGAAGGTCGGCCACGGAAATCAAACCCACGACCTCCCGAATGCGGGCCACAGACGCAACCGCCTGAGCCATCGCGCTCGGTTGCCCGAGTGGTTCGACCGCTCGCCTCTCACCAAGGCAAACCTGGTTCAAACCCAGGTAACCCATGTGGGATTTGTGGTGAACAAAGCTGCGTCTGGGTGGGTTTCCCCCGCTATTCATTCCATTAATTGCTCCATCATCACTTTTCCTCTCATTCATCTCATCGCCATTTCATATATCATCTCCTTCCTCGCTCTCCATCCTGGCTGTTCTCTTTGATCCATAGTCTGGCTCCCCGACGGGCGTGTTACCCCAGGCAACAAGCCCCAACAACGGAGAGGGTAAACAGAGAAAGAAGAACAAGAAAACTATCGAAAAATGTTCCTGCATATAAAGGGTAGTTTGGGATGGGGGATTTTCTTGAAAATTCGTGTCACATCCTTGGAAAGTACTGAATCTAAATATCAAGTTTGGTATTTATCCGACTTTCCGTTTTTGAGTTATGTTACATAAACACACACGGACCTTTTTCTAAAATTGTTGTTTATTCAGAACATCTATTTCCGTGAAATCTCGATATCGTACTTTTGGGTGAAAAGTAATACCTTCTCCGCCTACTATTATACTTGGTACAGAAAGTAAAAAAGGAAAGAAGGAAAAATTACTTCTGCCCATATTTTGGCCGAAGAAAGAAAAATGACTATATGTTTAAAACATCACATGCACACAGGTGATGTGCACAATGTTTACAGTTTGCGTTCACTATGCATTCTTGTTCAACTTGCAAATATTTGTAAACACTTTTTCGTTTCCCAAAATATTATCATTGCCAACACAGTGGGCCACAACAGTTTCTAAAGACAATTCAAATCGATTCATACATTCCTTGAGGTTTTCAAAACCGCTGGATGCAGACTCGTTACTTTCTTATAAAAAGTCAAGGATGTAAGAAAATATATACAAATAAATAGTTATATGAGGAGGAATGAAAGCACTGTGCTTTGTGCTATTACTTAATTTGAAGTGTTACATTCATCTGGTCTCATTAAATTGGAATTTTAGTACATAAATTACCACCTTCCACTGAGTGGATGAAAGTAGCGCAGACAAATTAGGAACATGTTTCCTATTGCCTCTGTTGTTCGAAGCATCCGTGGCTAAGAAAATATCAATTTGATGTATTGATATCACATGACTATCTCTACTCACTCTTCAAACTTTTCTTATAAAAGGTTACTCTTCTGTCTGTTTCTTGTTAATCGGGATAAGCGTTCATTGTTACACATTCGTTGTAGATATAGGAATACAGTAGGCTAAAGCGATAGCCAGATTTATAAAAAGCGGATCATTGTGTGATGGCTTTGAAATTGCATGCTCCATGCATAGCCACGAGAAACAACGATCAGTCTGTTCTATTGAAAGAACTAAACTATATGAAAATTCAAACTAATAACAAAGAATATCTCGGAAATTGTTAATGCCACAAAAGGTTTACTTGACATAAATTTTGTGCTTTAACGAGATCTACATCTTTGTTTATGACTTAGGTTTACAAATTATACAAAAGTCATTCAGAATGAAGAGCACTTCACAGGCCGTTTCCAGAAAATCCACGAAATACATTTTATTTGCCATGGAAATATTTTAAACAAATTAGTGTGGTGTAATGACACGTATTTTGTATAGATGTATTTTTTTTGTTGTACACAAAAACGGTCTTAAAAGTAAATGAAACTTATTAACATTAAATGGTGACCAATGGAATATGTAACCTCAAACAACATTCATGCAGTCTACAGTTTTGCATGATATAACTTAACAGCATTTCTAAACTACAGTTACATATTTAAGTTACAAAGGACATAGCTTTATAAACTGCAAGCACTGTAATACTTGCATGAAACAGAACTGTTGATATTGCAGTTGACATTGATTGTGTTCACTCAAAATTACCTCTCAATATTTACACTGTTTATCACCACTGGATGGCTGACGCACGAAATGCTATTGTTTACAGTAATTACTAATTAAATTTAGAAGCTTAAGAGTGGAATTTTGCTTTTGGTTTCACTGGAAGCTTTTCATTTCTAAATTTACAATAGTTATTCAAAAATATACCCATTACTTAGCGACTTATAGCATTCTTTACTAGTTTTTGCAGACAGAGTCCACACCGACAGACAAATATGACAAATAATTACAAGCTGAAATCAGCGCTGCGACTGAAATAGTATATGAAATGCATAACCTTAAGCAGCTTTGAAAAGCAACATTCATGCGGTGTACAGTTTTGCATGCCGCAACATAACAGCATAAATACGATGGTTGATTTTTAAAAAAAGTTGTCGGAAATACACCATTCTGCAGTTTACCCTCTTTTCTTGAAACTATTATAAAAGAACCATCACAAGGGAATTCATCCTTTCTTATAACAAAGTCGGAAACAAAATAATGTATGCATTAAGTGAATCCTTCGAAGGCGTAAAAGTGTTAACGATTTATGTTTATGATCGTTTTCTTTTAAATCTTATTTTGGAAATATGAATGGCAATACACCCGTATGTGAGAATCACTGGGATTCACTATACATGTGCACACTCACATATCCATAATTGTTTCATTGTATCTCACAAATGTACATAGTTTAATGTTTTAACGCAAATTAGCACTGTATATAGCATATTTTAAAATATTTATCACAATTATTCACAACTCTATTCATCATAACCAAAGTTCGATGTATACGCGGTAACAGCAGTGTTGTAATATTTTAGGTTAACGATTTGGTCTTTATTTCGCTGCAGTAACCATGACACAAACTATATTCTCAAATAGATGAATTAAAAAAATGCATAATATATACGCTACATTTAATGTGTCTGCATGGAATATATTAGTAAACGTAAGTAACACGTGGAAAGTGCATAGCACTGAAAATTGTGATTATTCCCGTTTCCTAAATTGCACAAATAAAGGTTTTCAAACACTATTGCTTCCCTAATGTGATTACAAACTGCGGCAGTTAGTAAAATACACAGGCATAGAGAATACAACACAGCGCGTGTAAACACCTCAGGGAACACAACTAACTACCGCCGCCAGGTCAGGTCCAGAGTCCTGTACTATCGTTACAATTTTGCGTCTGTGCTACTAGGTGTCCTGCACACATGAAGTAGTGCACTAGCGCGCCAAGTTTTTCCTGAACTCTGTTTCCGTACTATCAACAGTAGTAGAACTAGTGCTGATAGTTTTACGGCAATTTAATTTCGGTTTCAAACTCGGGCATCTTATGGAAAGAGCATGAGTTTGAAGCCTAATTTAAATTGTGATGTAAAATAGTAGCGCGAGTGCTACTCGGCTAGATAACCACACGATAACTTATTATGAGCTTACCTAGGTTAATGCCAACCATGTTTGTTAGTCACTGCATGTTTGTCAAAAGGAAACAAATGCGTGGGATCTCTCAAATGATTCATATTTTGTTTCATTAAATTAAACAATTAACTAACTTACAGGTAACTGAGGTTAAGGTGGCGTTGATATTATCCAAACTGCTTTGATATTACCAATATTTTGCCTTCCAAAGCACGGCATTTTCAGTTGCTATTATTCTAGTCAGGCCTACGTGATCTCACGCACTACATTCATAGACATTAAAAAAATGTGCACCACCATGGATTACTAACAGTGTGGTAGGGCTTTAATTTGCAACTGACTAGCATACTCTACCTGCCGTTGGCTAATGGCATATTAAGTGCGATTATCGCTACAATTTTGCGTCAGTGCACTAGGTAGCTTGTCATAGCAGAAGTAAATAACGTGCACAAGCGCGGAAACTTCTCCAGATTTCTCCATACCATCCATAGTCTCAACTGTAATTTAATATACTTCGTTCCTGCCTTAACACGATTTACTTAATTATACACACAACAAACATTAAAATAAACTTCTCTTTCGTCAGACAATTATTATGATTGTTGTTAGGAGCGGCTGCATTTGTACCAATGAGTTCATAACATAACTATTATGTAGCAGATGCTATTTCATACTTTCAGGGTTGTCGCACTAAAATTTTGTGGACACCCAAAATGTATACTAAGAGCCGCTGCGATTTTTGCAATCGTTTATCTCTATTATTAAGCAGATTTCCCCCCTTTTCTTTCCATTCCATTGGAAGAGCTTGCTTGCACGAATAAACATTAGAATGGTGTTTCCATATGTTGCAATTAAGCACGTCTTGCTTAATTTGATTATTACCAAGTAAATATATGTCGTTAATAACATAAAGAATCACCTTTCAAATGAATACTACACTGCCGTTTGTGAAAATTGCAACACCAAGACAGAATTTATCGAATAACTCCAAACTTGGTGGAAGTGTAGGACAGTGTACAAGTAATAAGCGATTAGGTTTGCAGGGAGATGGAGTACACGTAGGCCAAGCAGAGCCCTCTCGTGTATATCCGACAAGGTCAGTGTTGCGCCCAGTGTAGTCAGTGCAGAGCTGTCAAACAAGGTGGAAACAATAAAGTGGTGCCAGTATGCCTCGTCGACGTCAAAGGGAGCCATATCGGCATTTGAGTGAGTTCGAACGGGACAGAATGATCGGTCTCCGGGAAGCGGGTTTGTCATACCGTGACATTTCGACTCGTACAGGGCATGCTGTTACGACAGTGATGCGAGTGTGGAAGCAGTGGGTGGATGAAGGTCGTACGCAGCGAAGAGCGGGTACTGCACCATGGAACATGTCCACAGCACGGGATGATCGTCATCTTGTCCGCATGGCCATACCGGACCGTACTGCTTCATCCACAGTGTTGGCTCGATGTTGGAGCACAGCAACAGGTGTGAACTTGTCTGCATCAACGGTTCGTCGCCGTCTGCTGCAGGTTGGACTGGTTGCATGCATGGCATTACGTCGGCTTAAATTGTCTAGAAACCACAAGCTCCTCCGACTGCAATGGGCGCCTGAACACCGTCACTGGGGTACTGAGTGGCAAAATATAGTCTTTTCGGACGTGTCCCGCTTCAACGTGTCCTGCAGTGATGGCCGTATACGTGTCCGGCGGTACGGTGGTGAGCGCAACCTGGAGGTCTGCATTGTTGAGCGGCATAGCGAACAAGCACCAGGTGTGATGGTTTGGGATGCCATTGGTTACAACAACCGATCTCGCCTCCTACAAATTGAGGGCACTTTGAACAGCTAACGGTACCTAACAGTGGTTGTAGAGCCTGAAGTACTCCTCTTGCTTCAGGCATCTCCACAGGCCACATTTCAACAGGACAATGCCCGGCCACATATTGCGAGGAATGTACAAACCTTCTTCGAAGAGCAACGGGTACCATTGATTCCCTGGCCTGCACGTTCGCCTGACATGTCCATCGAACATGTCTGGGATATGGTTGGTCGGCACCTGGTGCGTCACGGTCCTCCAGTAATCAGTGTCACGGATTTGTGGGCTCGAATACAAACTGCGTGGAGGGAAATCTCTCAGGAACTTATTCAGAACCTTTTGATTCAATGCCACGGTGTATAGCAGCTCTAATTGCAGCGCATGGAGGCCACACCAAATACTGAATATTAGGGCTCAAAGATCATGTATAGATTTGAAAAGTTTATCATTTGTTACTTGTCTTGTACCTAACCTGTAGTATTAAATTCCTTGAATTCATGCGTTTCCTTCTTGGTGTTGCAATTTTCATAAACGGCTGTGTGTGTGTGTGTGTGTGTGTGTGTGTGTGTGTGTGTGTGTGTGTGTGTGTGTGTGTGTGAGAGAGAGAGAGAGAGAGAGAGTTGCAATTTTCATAAACGGCTCTGTGTGTGTGTGTGTGTGAGAGAGAGAGAGAGAGAGAGAGAGAGAGAGAGAGAGAGAGAGTTGCAATTTTCACAAATGGCTGTGTATAACATATAACGGATACACGCTAAACGTTGTGTGAGTGTGTCTTAATCCTTCAAGCTTGCTTTGTTCGATTCGAATATTTTAATGCTATACCTCGGCTCATAATTTAAAGATAATTTTGAGACATCTAAATTGTTTTATTTTTAAACTTTCTTTTTATTACCATAAAATGTCCGTATCTTAATTGCCAGCAAGAAGTTTCTCCGTATGCTGTTACAATTTGTAATATCTCATTAATAAGCATAAAAACAAATCACTTTGATGGCGCCACCTGTTGCAAGCATTAAGGCAGTGGACAGTTGAAATAAACAATTAAGTTTTATTTATTACGACGATGAACATTATATTTCCAGATTTTAAAATTAACTCATGTTCAGGGGTCATTGATTTACCCTTTTAGGATGACAGTAACACTAACACCGTGTTTTTCTATGGCTGGCGATGTCTTAAATGCTTATTTTCTTTCACTGTTTTTCTTTTCCTTTCTTTTTAGACATTTTCCAATTTGTATTTTATGTGCATAAAGATTTATTTGTGGTTTGTGAACATGTATGGAAATAAACAATGGAACTTACTGCATGTAATTTATTGTTAACAATTTGTGAACATTTTTGCAGTTTTAAATCGGTTAATGTAAACAATTGTAGAGATAAAATGCATGCCTTTTTATATCGATTAACCGATGTCACCTTATGGATGAAGCATGTCACCTTCCTAAGCTCAAAAGTAACGGAAGTGCATAGCGATTAACAACAAAGCAGCAATTCTAATATAATTTCTTTCACTTAGAAGCGTGGAACAATGCATGAGTGTACTATATGCAATATAAATTTAATAATAGTTTCGATGAAAATTAAAACATGTATAACTCTCGTCTCAGCATTCCCTAAAATTGCCCTTTTGCTGAAGAATAAGAAACTAAATTTTTTCAGTACAGAAATGCGAGTAACATTTCCTTATATTTCCTGAATATTCAAACAAGTATTACAATGTTTAATTTTTTTTAAAGTGCCCACAGGAAAATTGCCTTGTTCTGCATGGCAGAACAACAGCGGTATGGAAAATTGTTTTCATCACGCCAGAAAGCCACATAAGCGTATTTCAGCAGATGAGAGTGGTTTTATGTGTTAATTAAGCAAGTTAATGCGAAGGAAAACAAGGCATTTAAGGCCACAGGACATCATTTTGATTTTTACGTCGTTATTAGGCAAAGTAAACATCCTGGACATAGTTTTGCGTATCTTAAGTCACTTATTTTTTGAACAAAGGCCAAAGTTCCGTAAGTCGGAACTTCAATTGATGAAAGGATTTAATAAGGGGGACGGAGCGACTGGGGAAATCACATGAGAATCTGGTGGAATTTGCCTATTTCTTTCAGTTTTAGGTCAGTGCTACACGAAATCAGTACATCGCCTTCAGCATAGACCCTGCGGCATCTGTACCTATTTCGGGTTCCTTAATAGTGCAGCTATGGTACGGAATTATGGCGCGGAAATCATTTTACAGCTGATTCCTTTGTTTGTTTTAATCAAATTTGATTATACGCCATTCGCCTGTCAACTTTGAAGCAGAACTTGCTTGTTTTGGCGACCTCAATGGCGATTATCATCATTTTACTTTCTCTGCCACGCAAAAATTCGATACCGAGATTTCACCTGAAATATATGTTTTGAGAGCCCCGAATCAAAAAAAAAGGAATTTTTAGAAAAAGGCCTGTGTGTGTGTGCGCGCGCGCGTTTCCGTGTGGGAGAGAGAAAGAGAAGGGGGATCTGGTTCGACTTCCGGTACCGACATAGCGATTTTTTCCTCTGCTGGGGGCCTTCAGGTCCTTGAGGAGCCGCTTCTCAGAAAATGCAATACGCTGGTAGCATGCTGCCTTATTGACCACATGCCTCACCTATTACTGAACTCTGCCAGGAAATCCTGGATGTGGGTGGACGGAGGGAGGCGGAGTTTGCAGTTGCCGTGCTGCTGTAACGTTATACGCAATTGCCCGAAGCGAGCATTTATTTATTGTTGCTAGTATGGATGTGTGAATGCTGCAATGATGTGCTTTTCCGGATATCTCATTTTCGCGGACAAAAACTGTGATAAATAAGTTTTTTTCGCCGTTATTTTTCCTTATTTTCTCAAAAATGGCAATAATGATTTTGATTAAAATATCATACGTTCAAGAAAATTACATGGAAATAATGCATATGTGAATGTGATAAATTCGTTCTTTTCGTCTTTATGTATTTTCGCCGGAGCCCGACAAATATTTTTCAGATTAAGTGTGTATGTATGTATGTATGTATGTATGTATGTATGTATGTGTGTGTATGTATGTATGTATGTATGTATGTATGTATGTATGCATGTATGCATGTATGTGCGTGAGTGTGTGAACAGCATAACTCAAAATAATTAAACCAAATTTGGTATTTAAGTTCAGTTCCTTTCAAAGGTGTAACAAAAAGATTTTCAAGAAAATCTCCACATCCCAAACTATCCTTTACATGGAACTTTTCCAAATTTTTTGATGGTCTCAAAAAATAGCTCTACTGATTTTGATTAAAACAGCATGTATTAAACATGTTTACATGACGAATAATATGTATACCTTGAATTTTTTGGGACTAACTGGTAACGTCCTCTTCATTCAGAAGGAAATTCATATAATCTTGCATAACTGGTAAATGTTAAGCGATAGAAGAAATCGCACTGCACAAAAAAAGTAGATCTCTTTAAAACAGACAGTTTATTTATTTATTTTTTTATTTTTTTTGGCATAAGCCACTTCGAGATATCCGTTATTAATGGTTAGAATTGTGAAATATATCGTCATTCTTTTAAAGCCCTGTAATGGTCAGTTGTTTCTCACGATTGCATGGAAACAGCATGCAATTTCAAGGCCAGCATATAGACCAGTTCTTAAACGTTTTGACTATCGCCGTTCCCTTTGCATTATATAGCGAAATGTGTAATGTAGCTATTTCTGCAAGGATTTGTCTCGATTAAAATGAAGTCGTTATAGAAGTAAGCTTCCATAAGAATAGTTTGTATACACGCTAATAAATGATAGAGGCCAGAGAAGATCATATGAATATAATACAGCAGTTTTTTTTAAAACTCTCTTTTCCACTTGTCTTTAGTAGATCAGTAGTAAGACAGGCTTTAAGTGAAATTTTCCCGTCAGTTAACAAATGTCATGCACAGCAACTTTCGTTCTCATTGAAAGTATCGTAGTGTATTAATGTTCACAATTTGCAGCATCTTATGGACTTTATTTAAGGTCGCATAACTTGGAGGTTATATTGCATCCACACGCAAGTTACAATAGTGAGAACCAAACGGTATTTCATCTTAACATTTTTATATTGTGTTTCACTTTTAGAAGCATGTAGGAGGTGTGTAGCAATATGTTTATTTTTTATGACCAATTTTAACCTGCTCTGTTCCTTCTAATGAGAGAGTCTGTAATTGGATTCTGCTATGGTAGTGTGAAGCTGTCTACGGAAGTTCTGGGTCCAGTTATTGATACGTTGTTCTTTTATTCTCTTGTCAATGATTGGAATAGAATCTCGATGGGGCACTGGAACTTGGCTAGTGTTAGTTCTTGTTTCTTTTCTGCAAGGTCAGCTTCTTAATTACCTGCTTATTCCTATAATATGAGGGAATCCGGGCAGCAATTATTTTTTTTCCATTTGCTTGAACCCCCAGGGGCTCACTTCGTGTGATTACGGGTTTGGCGCATCCGCGGTCCCGAGAATCTCATCGCCATCGTCATCCCTCCACCCTCGTACGGTTGAGGTGGGTTCGTCCTCGTGACCGGCGGACACAAGGCAGGCTCTCGTGCGTTCTTTGCATTTCGTTCCATGCCGTCCCTCGCCATCGTTTCTATCTTCTCTAGTCTATGTACAAACATTTCGCACCACGACCATCCATTCACACATCTCATTTCCTTCCTCGCCGGCCTACCTTATGTGCGAAACGCCCACACCCGTTATTGTTTCTTTTCTAATTTTATGTATTTTAATCCTCCGTGGACACAGTCTGACGGATACCCGCGCAGCTGGGTGAGGGTAATGACGTCATCCCCACCACCCGGGGTCGTCATGGGAGTGTGTTCGTAACCGCTGTTCAACTGCAGTCCCGCGGGGGGGTGCATTGCATGAGCTGCTGACTCCCCACGGCCATTGAGTCTATGTTCTGGGAGGTGTGACCCTGCGTTGAGACGTATGGACAGGCCACTCACCCAAGCCGGGGTAACGCCCGGGAAGTCAGAGCCCGAGGTCGGCGACGGTTGCAATGGTGGAGGATTTCTTTCGCTATGGAGTCCTCTGTCTCCATTATTTCTAACAAGCGCCGAAAAGTTTTGGTAACAGAAGTAGCACCACCGGCATCTGGTTGTTACTTAGTCTTTACACGAACAGAGGATGCACAATCTTTTGAGAAGGTGAACCCTTTTATTATCCAGAAGCGCATTGACTCTATTGTTGGTTCGGTTCATTCCTGCACTCGACTTCGAAACGGTTCATTGTTGGTTCAAAGCCAGTTCGATCAACAATGTAAGACCTTGTTACGCGCCACGCTTCTCCACGGCTATCCCATCCGTATTGAGAAGCACCGCACCTTGAATTCCTGTCGAGGTGTCGTTACCATCCATAATCTCGATGCTATGTCGGACGATGAACTTGTGGACTATCGTTCTGATCAAAACGTGACAGCGGTTCATCGGGTGCAGGTAAACCCGACGGAGTGTTGGTACCCACTCGTACCCTGTTTATAACTTTCGATGGCGTCGATCTGCCCACGAGTATTTCAGCAGGGTACGAACGCATTGCGGTGAGGCCCTATATTCCCAGACCTTTGCGTTGTTTCAAATGCAAGCATTTTGTGCATACGGTAGTCTCTTGTAATAGTGCTGTTTCCATCTGTGCCTCTTGTAGTCAGCCCTCACACGATGGTAACTGTTCTTCAGCCCGTCTGCGTTAATTGCAAAGGGTCTCATTCTGCGTTATTTGCCGATTGTCCGCGGTACTTGGACGAGAAGGCGATCCAGGATATCCGGGTAAAGGAGAAACTCACCTTCGCTGAAACCCGGAGGCGTTACCATACGAGCCAACCTGCGCTCCTGCGATCGGGTACATTCAGCTCTATTGTTGCCACACAGTACTCCGGAAGGATGCCGAAACTCAGACCTGGACCATAACTGCCTTGACCGCAACTACCATCTGGCCGTCCATCTCTGGCACACTTATCAAGCCATCTACAGCTCGTCCTAAGGTATTGAAGTCTTAAGGCATGAGAAGGTCATCTACAGCTGGTCCTAAGGTACTGAAGTCTCAAGACATGAGAAGAAATCGAAGAGAAACTTCGTAAGGAAGGTTTTCTTAAAGACTGTCCCCGTGCGTGCGGTAAGAAAAGTTCACCTTCTCCTCAGATGTCGCAGTCCCAAGACAAGCCGCGCTCAGCGGCACCCTTCAACCATTGCCACCCAGAACCGAATCTCGGCGCTTGATTCGGTTTCTGGCACTGAGCGCGTGCGGCCTCCCTTCGAGGAGCCTATGGACTCTGACCAACTCCGTAACAAAAGCCCGAGCCCCAAGGTTAAACAGAAGGTTATTTTGAACTGCCCTTCTAAGTAGGAAGTTTATCGCTTTTATTCATGGCTATCCTGACCTGGAGTTTACGTGTACGATCGCATAGGGCGCAACTGCAACTTTTATTGCGTTCCCGTTCACCTATGGTCCCCCCCAGGGGCTCACCTTATGTGAGTACGGGTTTGGCGTACCCGGGGGTTCCCGAGCCTTTCATCGCCATCATCCTTCCACCCTCGTCCGGTCGAGGTGGGTTCGTCCTCGTGACCGGGGGGCTCTAGGTAGGCTCTCGTGCGTTCTTTGCATTTCATTACATAACGCCCCTCGCCATCGTTTCTTACTTCTCTTCTCTTTACTCACATTTCGCCCCACGTTCATTCATTTGCACATCCATTTTCCTTCTTCGCAGGCCTACCTTGCGTGCGAAACGCCCACACAATTTTAGTTTCTTTTACCCTTTTATTTTAATCCTCCGTGGACACAGCCTGACGGATACCCGCGCACTGGGTGTGCAGCTGAGTGAGTGGGTAATGGCGTCATCCCCATCACCCGGGTCGTCATGTAGGGTATGTGTTCATATCCGCTGTTCAACTGCAGTCTCGCGGGGATCCATTGCATGAGCCGCTGACTTCTGACGGCGATTGGGTCCCTCTGTCTATGTTCCGGGAGGTATGACCCTGGGGTGAGATAGATATAGATAGGCCACTCACCCAAGCCGGGGTAACGACCGGGAAGTCAAACCCGGAGGTCGGAGACGGTTGCAATGGTGGAGGATTTCTTTCGCTGTGGAGCCCTCTTTCTTCATTACTAACAAGCGCCGTAAAGTATTTGTAACAGAAGTAGCACCATCGCCATCCGGTTGTTACTTGGTCATTACAAGAACGGAAGAAGGACAAAGTTTTGAGAAGGTGAACCCCTTTATTATTCAGAAGGGAATTGACGCTGTTGCGGGTGCGGTTCAATCCTGCATTCGTCTTCGGAATTGTTCATTGTTGCTTCAAACCAAGTCCGATGCACAAAGTAAGTCCTTGTTGCGCGCCACGCTTCTCCACGGTTATCCCATCCGTGTTGAGAAGCGCCGCACCTTGAATTCCTGTCGAGGCGTCGTTACCACGCATAGGCCTCGATGGTATATCGGACGAGCACCTGGTCGAATATCTTACAGACCAGAAGGTGACAACGGTGCATTGAGTGCAGGCTAAACGCGAATGGGTGTTGGTACCCACTCGCACCCTGTTTATAACCTTTGATAGCGTTGATCTGCCCACGAGCATTTCAGCAGGGTACGAACGTATTGCGGTGAGGCCCTATATCCCTAGACCTCTGCGTTGTTTCAAATGCCAACGTTTTGGGCATACGCAAGTCTCATGTAAAAGTGCCATTACCATCTGTGCAACATGTAGCCACCCCTTACATGAAGGTACCTGTTCAACAGCCCCCGTCTGCGTTAACTACAAAGGGTCTCATTCTGCGTCATTTGCCGACTGTCCGCGGTACTTGGACGAGAAGGCGATCCAGGAGATCCGGGTAAAGACTCTCCTTCGCCGAAGCCCGGAGGCGTTACAATGCGCGCCAACATTCGCTCCTGCGATCGGCCACATTTTGTTTAGTTGTTGCCTCGCCTGTACATCGGAAAGATGCCGATACACACCTGGACCATGACTGCATTGACCGCCACTACCATCCGGCCGTCCATTTCTGGCACAGTTAATAAGCGATCTAAAACTGGTCCTAAGGTGCTGAAGTCGCAAAGCATTGAAAAGAAGTTTAAGCAGAAACTACGCAAGGAAGATTTTTTGAATGACCCTCCGCGTGCGCGCTGTAAGAAAAGTTCACCTTCTCGTCCTCGAAGGTCGCAGCCCTGACACGCAGCAACCATTACCCCTGCATCGTTTCTCTTTTGTCTCACCACCTCCAGCATTCCAGAGTACCTACCTGGTTATTCAGAAAAGCCGACTGGAGATTGTATTCCAGCCTCGTGTGTTTTGCGGACCAGCCCTTCACTGATGTTAACCAAATGGTGCAGCACCTTACCTCTACGATGCTATCTGTCGCCAAACGCACAATTCCCCGTTCGTCCTCTCACCCTTGGCGTATTCCTGTGCCGTGGTGGAACGAGGACTGTCGGGACGCCGTTGGTGCCCGTAGAGCTGCACTCAGGGTGTTTCGGCGACACCCTACACTTAATAATTTGGTTACTTTTAAACATTTGTGCGCCAGGGCTCGCCGCATTATTCAGGATAGCAAGAAGGCGTCCTGGACTCGTTTTGTCCAGTCTTTTAATTGCATCACGCCTTCCTCTGTTGTTTGGGATAAACTTCGTCGCTTCTCAGGTAAAGTGTCGCATTGTACTGTTTCTGCCCTTCAGGTTTCCAATGCCACCATAGTGGATCCGGCTGCCATTGCTAACACTCTGGGTGCTGCCTTTGAGGCGGTTTCCAGTTCTGACCATTATTCAGCCGCCTTTCGCAATCTCAAAGACCGGCTTGATTCCGAGACCTATAATTTTCGGTCTGCTAATACAGAGTGTTATAATAAACTTTTTACAATGAGGGAGCTGGAGCATGTTCTACATTGCTCTAGGCACTCCGCTCCTGGGCCGGGCGGCATTCATGTCCTGATGTTAAGGAACCTTTCAGCCGACAGTAAACTTTCTCTTACAGGTATTTGGCAAGACGGCGTTTTTCCTTCCGTTTGGCGCGAAGCCACCATTGTCCCTATCCTTAAGCCTGGGAAGGATCGCCAACTACCTTCCAGCTACCGCCCTATCTCCCTCACCAGTTGCATTTGCAAGGTGATGGAGCGCATGATCAAAGGGGGGTTGACATGGTGGCTTGAGTATCAGAAACTTCTAGCGAACGCTCAGTGTGGATTTCATCGCCATCGCTCTACCGTCGACCATCTGGTGTCTGTCGACGCATATTATGAACGGATTTCTGAGAAAGTGTCAAACAGTGGCTGTGTTTTTTGACCTGGAGAAAGCTTATGACACTTGTTGGAGGGGCGGCATTTTACGTACACTTCACGCATGGAATTTCCGCGGTCGTCTTCCCATATTTCTTCGTGAGTTTATGACGGACCGCGTCTTTCGTGTACGTGTGGGCTCGGTTTTATCTAGTCGTTTTATTCAAGAGAACGGTGTACCGCAGGGCTCTGTACCCAGTGTCGCACTTTTTGCTATAGCTATCAACCCCATTGATTGTATTCCAGCTGGCATTTCCTCGTCCCTTTTCGTCGACGATTTTGCCATTTATTGCAGTTCACGGCGGACCTGTCTGCTCGAACACCGTCTCCAGAGCTGTATCGACCGTCTATACACCTGGAGCAACGCCAACGGCTTTAATTTCTCCGCCGAGAAATCCGTCTGCATCAATTTCTGGCGCCGGAAGGCTTTCCCTCCGCCCTCTCTCCATCTTGGGTCGGAGGTCCTTCCGTTTGCAGACGAGGTGAAATTTTTGGGGTTGATCTTCGACCGAAAGCTGAGTTGAACTTCTTACATTTCCTTTTTAAAAGCAAAGTGTGACCGTTCTCTTAATCTTTCACGTGTTTTAAGTGGCGCATCCTGGGGAGCTGATCGGACCGTCCTTCTACGTCTTTATCGCTCTTTGGTCCGATCCAAGCTTGATTACGGGTGCATTGTCTATTCATTGGCGCGTCCATTTGTGTTACATCGCCTGAATGCCATTCACCATCTTGGCATAAGAGTCGCTACAGGGGCCTTTCCAACCAGCCCTGTACCCAGTCTGTATGCTGAAGCTGCAGAGCCTCCGCTGTCCTTCAGGTATGAGATACTTTTGTGCAGCTACGCATGTCGACTCTCAAGTTGCCTGACCACCCGTCCTTCGAGTTATTTTTCGAGGATTCGCTAGATCGGCAATATTTACTTAGCTCCTCTGCATTGCTCCTTCCAGGGGTTCGATTTCGACTGCTTCTTCGGCATTTGGACGTTACGCCAGCGCCGACTCTTTCCAGCGGGAAACGCGGTTTCTTTCTTGGTGTCGCGCGAGACCCACTGTCACCTTGGGTTAGCGTCGATGCGGAAGAATGAGACCCCTTCTTCAGTCCTTAGATCAGCGTTTTTAGAACTTCAGGCGCAATTCGGGGAGTTTCATTTTATATATACTGATGGGTCTAAGACTGATGTTGGATTAGGGTGTGCCTATATTTTTTGTGAACATAGTCTTGCCTTTCGTTTACCGGGGCGATGTTCGATTTTTACGGCCGAACGTTAGTATTTATCAGTCACTTTTATACATCCAGCGGCACGACTTACGGCACTGTGTTGTTTGCACAGACTCTCTGAGCGCCCTTCAGAGTATTAACACGCTGTACAATTACCACCCATTCGTAAAGCGCATACATGATCTCCTCCACTCGCTCGGTGTTTCTGGCATCAGTGTTTCCTTTGTGTGGTTTCCGGATCATGTGGGCGTCTCTGGCAACGAGTCTGCGGATGCCGTTGCCAAATAGGCAATTTTATCGCCCCGAGGTTTTACTTCTATTGTTCCCTCCACTGATTTGTATTTCATTTTACGTCGCTACCCTCACGCGTTGGCGCGATGATTAGGCGGCCCTTAGGAGGAACAAGTTGCTGGAGGTTAAACCTCTCACGGTTGTCTGGGCCACCTCATCTCGTGCTTCTCGTCGGTAAGTGGCCATTTTAACACGACTTCGTATCGGACATTGCCTTTTTAGTCATAGACACTTACTTAGTGGTGACCCCGCACCACTGTGTGAGCAGTGTGTGGCACCTGTAACGGTGCGTTACATTTTAACAAAGTGTTCGGTTTTAGCTCAACGGCGCGTTCGTGTGTCTCTGCCTGTTGGTATAGCCCACTGTAGAATATTTTTTACGTTTTATCAGTGACAGTGGTTTTAGTCGACGCATTTAATGCGCTGAGCGTCTTTTAATTTGGTGATTTTATATTGTCCGTTTTAATGGGGGCATCTCTCCCCTGGGAACATATGGTGCTCTCCCTTGACTTCTACAGTTCCCGACACGTAGTTTAATCTTTTATTGTTTGATTTACCATGTTTTTAGTGTGGTGGTTTTTAGACTTTGATATGGTGTTTTTTTTATTGTTTTAGACTAAGCGGGTATGCGTTCGGTTTTTTAGGTTTTGGATTTTAAATGTTATTCTTGTAAGGGCGCTGATGACCTTCGATGTTTAGCGCCCTTAACCCCCATCTCATCGTCATTAGCTTGAAGAGTGTGGTATAATACTTGTATGTCTTGTATCAGCTTTTCTGTTGTGCAAGAATTTGTTATAGTCATTATCGAACTCATAGAATCAGTGAAGATGATGCATTTGCTATTGTCTTTATTTTATATATTAATAGAGCCTGTTTAAGAGGGTGCAATTCATATGAAAATATAGACAGGGTTTCAGGTTTGAAGCATTTTATTTCATTTTCTGTTGTTATGGCACAACCGCAACCTTGAGTGCATTATGAGCCATCGGTGTAGACTGTAATTATTATGTCTTTTTAATTTCGTCAGTGTCATAAGTTTCACTTTTTGTATGATGAGCTAGCTGTAGATTGACCTAATGTTTTAAAAATTTCCAAGTTGCAAGCTGTGAATATTCCTTTTATACGTGAGGTTATCCAATACCTTGCAGTATCTGTAGATACGTATATTTTGTTTTCTCGATATTTATTCAAGTATTTGTTTGAAAACGGACACAAGTAGGTAAACGAAGTACCAGAGAAGCTGTTCTGAGGGCATGGCGAAGAGTTGCCAGTTTTCTTCTCATGTTTAAATCTTCTCACCAGAAACGATCTTGAGACTGACGACTGGGATGATATGAAACGCTCCAGTAGCTATTCTGACTGCTTTAGTTTGTACAGAGTCTGGCATTTTAAGTGGCTCCATAGTCCATCTTAGACCGTATTATTGACTTGTATGTTCTCATCAAAACAATTTGATCAGCTCCCCAATCATTTGAGGAGAGTGATCTTAAGTTATTAAATTTTCTAAGACATTCAGATTTTAGTTCCTTTATTTGCGGTATCTAGGTCATCCTTTTTTCGAATGTTAGTCCCAGTATTTTAAGTGTGTCAACTATTTTTAGCTTTTCCTGGTCAACGTAAAGCTGAGGAGAGTAACTCTTTATGTTTAAGATTACAGAAGGATATACATTTAGATTTGCTTTTGGAGATTCTGAAACCTATCTGAGAGAACCATTTTTCAGTTCTTTTAATAGTGCCTGTAAGAGTGATAACTTGTTTGATTTTTACCTCTGTAGGATTAAGTAAACTTGCCTTCACAGGAGGTATGATGTATGCACTGATGGCATTTATTGCAACTACTGTCCATTCCAAACCAGAGTTCCCTCTGATATAAACAGAAGCACTTGCTTCGGTTTGTCACGAACCCAAGAATATACCCTTACGCCAACGTAAATAGTTCCTTAATACAAGTATTGTATCATGAAATATTAGAGCAGGAAAGGTATAGAACTGCACATTTTATTGCGGTTATCATAAGAACTCATCGTTAAAGGTAATGGATATATACTAGCTGTTAAGAGATTGCAAAATATGATTTTCGCCTGCTATTGCTCTAACGCCGAGAGCATCTTGCTTGTTAATACCAACCGTAATGCATGACTGCCACTCTCTTACATATACAAGAAATGCAGCAATGAATTCCCAGAGGTGCTATCTGAGTACCGAATAAACACTTTGCGTAACACAGGAAATATGATAAGCGAACAGTCATTCATAATACGCTAGCACACGTATGCTCAGCTCAGGTCAAATCTTGTGATTTAGTCAGTTGGTATTTGAGCTCACATGACAGAAGAAGGTGCGTGTAGTGCGAATAAACTGTTCAAACACAGAAGCGGGAAACAGTGAAAAAGTGGCTAAAACAAGCAATACTTCATATATTCAACTCACTATTACAAAAATACCCGACACTTGCATTATTGCATATTACAAAACTAATATCGGATTTTACAGGCATTTAAGTGAGAAGTGTAACGAAAGCGATTAGGGAATATAAACAGACATAATACAACATAGAAGAGGACAAAATGTGGGAACTTGTTTTAAGTGTGACAATGCTGTTGAATTGTGGATAAGCTTGTCATTATTTTGGAGAGTGCTGATTCTGATATGGCAACTGAGTCATCTTCGGAGGATTCGGATTTGGGTGTTGTACTTTTGCCCGAGGATTGTGATTAACGTAAGTAAAATGTTCATTGCCGCATACTTATAAAATCGATTGTTACCTCAGGTTGGATTTTGAACTATGATTCTCACGCAGGGCACCTTTTTATAGACTAAATGGTGTTCAACAAGCACGTGGGAGGGGAACAAGCAGCCATTATGGGCGGAGATTGCGAACTACTTTCGCGCAGATAATACAAAGAGTTTGTTTTCAGTGAAAGGCACTCTGGTTTGGAATGGACAGTAGAAACAAATTAACGCTTAAGACTGCCCCTTGTGGTAATCCATTTTTCATTGGAACTGGTTTTGGTAAAACTCCATTAGCACGGACTTGCACTGTTCTTTCCAGTAGAAAATTATAAATGAAGCTTAACCTATTTTCCTTGATATTGATCATCAGTAGGTTTTGAATGACGTTTTCCTTCCACACTGTGTCATATGCCTTTTCAATATACAGGCTAACTGCAGTTAGTTGGGAATTGCGGAATGCTTCCCAAATTTCAGATTCAAGCAAAACGAGATTATTAGATGTAGAGTGAAATTGGTGGAATCCATTTTGTATTTCTGAGCAATAATCTTGATGTTCTAATGTCCATCTTAATCTATTAACTATTTTTTCAATTAATTTGCGAAGTGTGTACATTAGTGCAATTGGTCATTAGTTCAGAGCATTAGAGTTATCCTTACGAGGTTTGGGTACTGGTATTACAACGTCTTTTCGCCATTGATTTGCAAAGACTTAATTGCACCAGGTGTGGTTATAAATACATAAACGCTGGCACAGTACCCTATGAGGCAAGTGTTTCAGTATCTCGTATGGCACACGCTGTAGCTATTACATTTGTATAATGAACCTGTAGGTTCATTCATAGTTAACAGTTCATTATAAGGTCGTTTGCTGTCTACAAACACATCATTTATATCTAACATTTTGTTATATTTTAACTTTTAAGAATACATTGCTGTAATTTACATTACTAGAAGATGATGAGAAACTGTCTGCCAATAGAGCGGCTATATTTTGTGAGTTAGTTAGGATGGTATAACTAATACGTTTACGAGGAAGTCATTTTTGTGCTCTGGTTAATTCTTCCAAACTGTATACGGTGGTGTTTGATGTTCAAGGGATGAAACAAAATTAAGCCAAATTCTCGCTTACTTTGTTTTATTTTTCTTCGAGCTACTGCTCTAAGTTTTAAGAAGTTAATTTTGTTATTCAGTGTAGGGGTCTCTTGTATTTATTAAACGCATCATTTTTCCTTTTTTATTAAAATACTGCATTCTTCATTCCACCATAGTACCAAGTGTCTTTAGTGGATGGAATAAAATTTTGGGAATGTATGCATTTGCTGCATCCTGTATAAATTTAGTAAGTTCCTCTATGTAGTCAGTTGATTTTTGGTGAAATTTCCAAAAGGCCGTTAAGTTATTAATATTTTTATTTAAGGCTGGATGGTGTTTACGCCAATCAACCTTTTATTAGTTCCATTTAGGGTAGGTATATATTACTGAAGGTTTTTTTTTATTTATGGACGCTCTTTAACTGATGTGGTCCTTAACATCCCATTCTATATTGGGCGATGAAGACCGATAACTGCTCAGAGTTCTCTCTATCAGACTTGAGGTTCTTTTACGTGCCGTAATTCTACCGCACGAGATCACCGGCTTTACTTCCCTTACAAAGGAAGTCAAGCTAAGAATTTTTACGCCCGAAAAAAAATCCATCGCCCTCCGCCGGGTTTGAACCTGTGATCTCGGGAAATAGAGGCTACCATGGTAATCACTACACCACGGAGGACGACATTACTTAACTAGTATATGAGGTTACAATTATTGGAAACTGATCGCTCCCATAGGGATCCTTAAGTGCGTTCCACTAAACATTTTGAGCTATATCTGGAGTACATATGGTGCTGAATGTTTGGTGAGCCATGCTGAAATGAGTTGGTTCTCCAGAAGTTAATAATACAAGGTCATGTTGTTCAGTTAATCTGTTAATAACATAATCTCTCGAATCAGTTACTCTGCAGCCCCAATCGGTACTGTAACTATTATGGTCACCAAGAATTATAAATGGATTTGGCAGTTGATTTAGGAAATCATTCAGCATGTCAAAATTAATACTTTAACTGTTTGGTATATGAACATTACAGATACAAACAGTAATATAAGAATATAAGAACGTGACTGCTATTGCTTCTAATGTGGTGTTAGATAAACTAGCCTGCTGAGGTTAGATGTTTTTACATATGTGGCTACTCCACCACTGACACAAACATAATTAATTCTGTTTTTATTGCATCCATCATAATGCTTAAAGTTAACAATTTCCTTGTTTTTAAAATTAGTTTCTTGTAGGCATAGTATATTTGGAGAATTATTATTAATAAGCATTTGAAGATACTCAAACTGGGAACTAAAACTGCTCATATTCCTTTGAAGTATACACATTGTTAAAATTGTGAAAAGTATAACTTACATTTGTTTATTTACTTGGCAAATACATTTCCTAATGGTTTTGTGTATGATAAAGCTAAATTGATCTGTTTTCAATGTGGGTGCTTGTGTTCTTTAGACCTTATCCTTTATGTGAACATGCAGTTTTCTAAGGCTAGTCCTTGTAGACCTTTGGTGTAATTTAGAGCTGCTGATGCTGTGTCATGTATACCAACTGTATTCTGAATGAGACTTGAAAAGTGAGTGAAATCTAAGAGATTCAGGTTTTTCTTCCATCACTGCTTTGAGAGGAAGAAGAGCTTCCAGAATTTGAGATTGTCATTAGGTTTAAGTTTCTTTTGGGGATGTTTAGGTTCTTTTTTGTTTCCTTCTTTGTCTAGTTCCTCATTTACATTATCATCAGAAGACTAATTATCCTCACTTTCAGCTAAAGTGGTTACTGAAGTGCTACTGTATAGTAGGTTGGGCTCTTATAAGCTGTGGTTGGAGTGCCCATCCTAGGTGCTCTAAAACTTCAAGACTAATTTCTGAATTAGTTTGGACAGTTTGAATGTGGTTCTTGTGTGGTGTGTCAGAGTTTAAAGCATCGCTGAATGGTGGAAATTCTATTTAATAAGAAGTGTTATTTTTAACTTCAGTGGTGGGTTGTATTTCTAAGATGTTAGATTCTTTATTTTTAGTGATATCATTCATGCAGTGTTTAACTAAATGGCATCTTGTGTACACCTGAAACATTTAACATTAGTGTCAGTGGAGAAGTATAATTTGTGTCTTGAATCTGATTTGTATCTTATTTGATATTTTGTTTTCATCAATTGGGTGGATGAACACTTGTCTTCTGAAGCTCAAAATATGTGTGAATCCCGGTTCAGACAAGACATATTTTATTGGAGTTATGTGAGATATTGGTTTTATATCTATAGCACAAAGGTTATCTTCTATATGACACTATTGGGTATTATTGGACTAACATTAGAAAGTACAACTCTTACACTCTTGGTTATTAGAGGTCTCAGATGCAGGAGTGGATTAGCAAATTTAACTTTAGGATATTTTGCCACTAATATAGGGTATTTCAACAAGAGTGTCCTATTTTTAACATGTGATAGCTGCCGTTGTTATTGAGTTACAGCAGTCATTTTTTTCATGTGGTTACAGTTGCTATTGACAAATAGCCATGGAACGTTACAGCATTGAGTAACGCGTAGAAATTGTGAAAAGTTATCAAAATGGATCATGTGTTCGCCAAACCTTTCGTGTAATGCATGAAGTTTACGGTGTGCATAATCGTTCCTGCGAGAGAACGATTCGGCGTTTGATCGATAAATTTGAAAGAAGTGGTTTTGTCAGCGATCAAAGAACGCCTGTACGTAATCGACGTAAGCGCTCCAACGAAAACATAGGCGCCGTTCGTGAGAGTGTACGCGAGAACAGAAACAAATCAATTGCTCGTCGACCGCAAGAATTGAGACCTTTGCCGACCACAACTTGGCAAATTCTGCATCTGGACTTGAAGTTTCACGCTTACAAAATCGTGTTAACTCACGAACTAAAGCCCAACGACCATAGGTTGCGCCGTGTATTCGCTGACTGGGCTATGGAGCAATTGGAAGCTGACCCGGATTTTTGTCGAAAAATCATCTTCAGCGACTAAGCCCACTTTTGGATGGATGGTTGTGTTTACAAACAAAATTGTCGCTATTGGAGCAGTCACAATCCAATGCAAATTCAAGAACGACCTTCATCCCCAAAAGGTTGCTGTGTGGTGTGGATTTTGGTATGGTGGAATCATTGGTCCATATTTGTTTCAAGATGCAGATGGAAAAGCTCTGTCAATGGAGAAAGGGACCGGGCTCTTATAAAGGACTATTTTTGGCATCAATTGGATGGTATGGATCACAGAAACATCTGGTTCCCCCAATATAGCGCCACATGTCATGCTGCTCTCGAAACAATCCATCTTTTGAAGGAGAAGTTCAGAGGTTTCATCATTTCCCGTGGTGGTGATGTTAACTGGCCCCGAGATCATGTGATTTAACGCCGTTGGATTACTTCTTGTGGGGTTATGTTAAATCTCGAGTTTATGTCAACAAGCCAGAAACAGTAAATTATCTTATGAATAACATCACGCGTGTTATTCATGAAGTTGGACCTAATTTACCTTCTTCTGTCATTGAACATTGGGTCAACCGTATACGCGCAACCCAACGAAGTCACGGCGGTCACTTAACTGGTGTTCTCTTCCACACGTAAGGACATTAATTATGTTCCAAAATAAAAAAGAAATAAACCTCTATCATTAATAGAACGTGTTTTATATAAGTTGCGAGATAGGACACTCTTGTTGAAAGACCCTATACATGTGCTACTTTTTTTTGCTAGATAGGAATGTGCAGAATCTGGCATATCTAATGTTGCTCGGATCTGTAAGTTGCTAACTGTGAGAACATATTCCCTAAGTGGTATATCATCTATAGCTTTAATTATGATTGTTGGCTCTCGTGATGGCGTTGATTGAGTGACTGAGCATAACTAAACTTATTACTGTGATTATCAGAACTAATAGGGTTACCTTCCTGGCTCCTGTAGTCAGCAGCCATCTTGTCTAAGTTAGCTGTATGAACTGACAGCTTTTCCCCTCTCTCTATTCTTGTACAGCACTGTTTTATATATATACATATACAGATGACACTGCGTTTTAATCCTTGTAAGTAAAAATATACAACTGTAAATAAAAATTGCATTGAGCAATTTCAGCTTATTTCCTTTGTATTAATGGAACTCGCATGCTATAAGGAATCCAAGGCCTACTTTGCCGTATGGACGTTATTGAATTATAATAAATTTTACAGAGATCGTGGAAAAACGCTACTCCGGAATGTAATTATTTTTAACAATGAGGCATATAAGGAGAGTACTCCTCGGGGGATGAAACTGAATAATTTATTTGTAATAATTACAATATACCTAGATTTGGACATCATGTTGATCTTCAAATGGATGTGTTTGCTTCGTTTTTGTTTTCCGCAGCTTTCATTAATTATTACATATGAAAACTTGTTTTCTCAACGTTTGTTTCAAAACCTTCCGCGTCGTTATTCAGGTAAACCATTTAAAAGCAGTATCTTTGAGCCAGTGGTTCCGTAATATCTTACGGTATTTTCGCTATCTACAGACCGCCGTATGGAAAATCATGTTTATTCCCTTAAAAGCTCAAATAATGCTGAGTAAATACTTATATATAAAAAAGGACATGATATTTATTGATTTAGAAAAAGCATTGGACACTATCAAGAGGGATGCACTATGGTTAAAACTAATTAAGAAAGGGGTGAGCGAATCGTTTGTAAAGAATATAAAGTATTTATGTGCAAATAATGAGTGCTGTGTGAAAATAGCCAAGGGAAGAATTACTGAAGAGAACGCGAATAATTCAGGGGTCAGACAAGGGTGCAAACTTAGTCCAGTGCGGTTTAACCTATTTATAGATAACATTATAAAAGAGATAAAAAATTTAATAAACATTCGCCAGTTATTAATAAGGAAATACCAGGATTATTGTTTGCAGGTGATCTAGTGGCAGGTTCCATCTCAGTTGTCGGGCTAAGTTAAGCTATTGAAGCAGTTGGCAAGTGCTGTAAAGGTCGAAAATCATGATCTTTAAGAAAGGATATAAACTAGGAAAGACCGAAAATTGGTATTAGGAAGGAAAGGAGCTGGAAGCAGTGAGGACAATTGACTATCTAGAAGCAAGTTTAATAGTGCAGGGGATTGGGGAGAACAAGAAAAAAGTACTAGCAAAGGGGAAACAAGCAATACAGTTAATCAAAGCATTTGTGAACAAAATACCAGAAATGCACACTGCGTGGCTAGAAAGGATATATAGCACAGTGATGGAAGCAAAGATGTTATACGCAGCGGGGGTTGGCAAATGTAGATGCTATACATAGGAATTTTTGCAAAATAAGCTTGAAATTACCAAGGAGTTCACCGAATGGAGTAGTACAAGCAGAACTAGGGTGGGGGGAGCTAAAGGCAAAATGGCAATCGAATACTGGTTAAGTATAAAGCTACTAGAGGAAAATGAGATACTAAAGCAATGCTTGGTTGTATAGGAGAAAATGGGAAAAAAAGAAACTTGAATGCTCAAGATACAGACAACATTGGAAGAAATAGGAAATTGGGAAACACGGGCAGAAACACCAAAAGATGGGTTTCTGGAAAGAAATTAGAACAAGCGTGAAGGATATTGAAAAGCAAGAAATTATAAGTAGCTTCAACAAAAAAGATTTTCCATTAATAGATTATAAATATTTTAAAAAGGAATGGGGAAAAGAAAGAAAATCGAATTATGCCACAAACAGGCCCGAATGCGGTGTGCATGGGCGAGGACAGGTGTAATGTTAAGTGATCTAACAGGGAGAAAAGGAGGGGGCGGATGTTCTAAATGTAATGGATTACATGACAATTGGCATTATATTCTGGAATGCGAGGACACGGATAAAGGAAGAGAATTTAATACTAGAGAAATGGAAAAATTTACCAATAGAGCTAAAAGTTAGAGGGATTTTTAATGCAAGATCAAATGAATATATGGAGAAAGCAGGAAAATGTTTAGGAAAAATTTGATTTAAGTCGTTAAAGGAAACGTGAAGCAAATTGGAGAATATATGGAAAAAGGTTAAGTAGGCAAAAAGGTAAATAATGGAAAATTATAATTTTCCATTATACAGGATGTAACAAAAATGTACGGCACAAATTGCAGGACACATTCCTCACACGTAGACGAAGAAATTATGTTATATGAACACGGGTCTGGAAAAGCTTGTTACCGTGTTACAACCCATTTTCTCCAACTCATTAATCATGGGAAACACACAAGAATAGAACGTATCAACATACCACATGCAACTCTCACAGCAGATGCTCAATATGCCCACGTGTGCATTGATAGATGCATCAACCCGCCGTCGTGGTGAATCCCGGATACGCTGATTTATCCCAGGAGTATTGCGTATGGTTTCGCAGCCTTCCATAATACGGACTCGAAGACTGAACATCTCATACTGGGGTTCGATACCCAAGAGCTTTCAAATGACTCCAAAAATAAAAGCCCGAGGTCCGGGAAGCGTGGAGGCCAGGTAATTGGTCCACCTCTACCTATCTATCTGTCAACGAATCTGATATTTAGAAGCCGACATACGTTAACACAAAAATGAGGAGGTGCTCCATCGCGCATGAAGTACATGTTTTGTCGCACAGGTAAAGGCACGTCTGCTAACAGATCAGGTAGAACGTTCTCTACGAAATTATGGTAAGTTTGTCGGTTGAGCCTGGGTGGAAGAACGTGAGACCCTACCAAACAGTCACTAACAATACCGGCCCAAACATTGACAGAAAATCTTTGTTGATGACTTGCTTCAAGAGTTGTATGAGGATTGACGTCATCCCATACATGCGGATTGTGATAATTTACAATGTGATCTCGTTGAAACGATCTGTGAGCAGCACAGTTGCACTAATTTTAGTGTTGACCATTTGTTGCATAAACCATTCGCAGAAACATACCTGTGTAGGAAAATCAGCTGCTGATAGTGTCTGCACACGCTGTAAATGAACCGAACCTTGTGTAACCCACGCCAGGCAGTCATGTGGTCAACATTCATTGTTGCAGCTACTTGTCTTGGTACTGACACTAGGTCGTCGTCAACTGCCTGAAGAAATTTCTGCCTCCCGTTGCGATGTCCTCGTCCGGTCGCGAGTATCAAGTTGAAATGCCCCATGTTCCCTAAGACGATCAATGGCTTCAAACGTTTTCCTGTCGGGGCAACTTCGTCCTTGAAATCTCTCCCGGTACAAACGTTGTGCTCAAGCGCCATTGCCGTCTGTTAATCCATACATCAAATTGGCATCTGCCATCTTTGCATTTGTGCACACTGCCATTGCACGAGCCAAGTCTGTACGTAGTAACGCCAAGGTCATACTGCTCACTGGAACAGCTGATGTTACCTGTAAACAAGCAATGACGTAAGTCGCATGGCAACAGGCACATGTAAAACAAAACACTAGCGGTGCACCTATGATAATGACAACGTAACCAGATGTACCAAGAGTGTATGTTCCATATGCTTCTAACGTTCCGTTCCTGTGTGTTTCCCATGATAATGAGTTGGAGAAGATCAGTTGTAACATGGAAACAAAGCGTTTCCAGACCCATGTTCATATAACATAATTTCTTCGTCTATGTGTGAGGAATGTGTCATGCAATTTGTGCTGTACATTTTTGTTACATTCTGTATATACAACAATGTTAAATATAAGGGGAAGAGAAATAATAAATAACTCCATCGTATTGTAAACATTGTATAAATTGTATGTAGATAAGTACAAAGTAAACAGTAAATCATTCATTCCATTAACAGCTCAGTGTGAACTAACGCTTTACACTGGGAAAATAAAATTGAGTTAACAAATGTAATTTATAGACAACCTGTATTAAAAAAAATTAAAATTAAATTTGTTTTATTTAGGACGTTCTTTAACTGCTGTGGCCCTCTGCGTCCCATTCTATATTAGGCGTGAAAGACCGGTAATTTTGCTCAGAGACCTCTTTATCAGGCTTGAGGCTCTTTTACGTGCCGGAAATCTACGACACTGGACCATCGGTTTTGCCTCCCTTCCGAAGAAAGCCATGCTAAGAATTTTTACGTTCGAAAACCCTCCCCCGGTTTGAACCCGCGACCTCGGGACTAGTGGTAATCTTGCTTTAAGTACCCCGCATTCTAGGAGCAGTTATCGCATCAGTACTAATGCCACATTTGAAAACGACCAAACATATGTTGCGGTAATACTCATGCTGTCAAAAAGAGAAATTTAAACGGTGTTGAAAACTTTTCGTTTGCCATCAACAAGTGAATTGTAACTTAGTAGTTATGAGCTGTGCGAAATTTCCAACTATTGCAATGAAGACCTATTTTTTCTATTGACTAAATGCCTACATAAATTCGTAAATCATACGACATTAGCAAGAGCAGATATAGAGATTATACTATTGCAGCCAACAGCAATTTGTAGCGTTATAAATTGAACGGTTGTTACTCTGATATGGTAACCAACAACATAAATTCTTACTTATGTTTCCGTTGTTCTGACGCTCAAAACAGAAAACAGAGCGGCGCATGTTATGCCAGGGACAAACAGTATGGAGGAAAACGTAAATTTTGCCCCAGAAGGTGTATACTGTGTTTTCAAGCTAAGAATAGCCTTACTTGCTGATTGTTAACCACTTATCAGTGTAGAATGCATAATTCCTATTTTTAAAGAAAGGATGCTAACTCACAGAAATTATCGTCATTAGTTAATAAAATAAAAGCGAAATTTATTTAATTTATACTGAGAAGTGCTTTCTGCTCTAGTTTAAGATTTAGGTTTGTTTGCTGTTGAAACGATCAGTAAAATACAATACGTTTATCTGTCCAGGAGTTTATTTGCACTGTGTGTTAACCTAGCATTAAAACTTTTGGTTAACTTAGTGACGACCACCATTCATGAACTGCATTGCTCTGTGGGGACGGTTTTTGTTCATTTATTTAAAGTGATGCAAACTTTCGCTTACGTGTTATACAACAATCTGTTACTGACCTCGTTACGTTTCATCATATCGGTGTATGACGCTACAAGCTGAATGATGTGTAAACTTTGTAAAAACGTTTCGTTTTTCTGTTCACACATACGGACCTTTTTCTAAAAATCTAATGTTACATCTACAGAACTTTCCCTACCTCTAGCACTTATTAGTAGCTATACAACTTATTCTTACGAAAGTTTATTTTCCTATCTACTTCATTTTAATCGAGATAAACCTTCCCGTAAATAGCTGCATTACACATTTCGTAATGGATACAAAGAGAACAGCGATAGTCAAATGTTTTAGAAATGGACGCTATATGCTGGCCTTAAAACTCCATACTCTTTCTATGACATCGCGAGAAATAAGTCAAAATCGACAGGACTTTAATAGAATGGCTAAGTATTGAACAATTTGACCATTAAGAATGGATATCTGGAAATAGCTTATGCCACAGAAAAGTAATAAATCGTGTGTGTTAAAGATATCTAGATTTTTGTGTAGTACGTTTTCGCCTATCCTTTAATGTTTACCAGTTATACAATATTATACAAAATTCTTTCGAAATGAAGAGAGCTTCACAGGCCATTTGCATAAAACTCAAGATACATTTTTTATTTGCCATGTAAGTATCTTTAACATATGGTGTTTTAATCAACTTGGCTTTTCGTAAAGAAACACCGCCCGATGTAATTCGGCTCTCCCCGTAGACAGTCGTAATAAATGTATGGATGTATGTCTGTCTGTTATATTATTAACAAATCTATTATAAAAACATTAAAGATCACAATAATTATTCATAATAAATAAAATTTATTGTAGTCCATTATTCACTGTAACGTCAAGTGTTGACGAACCGTCATTTTGATATGATTGTCGTTGAGATGCGGCAAAATTGACGAAGCGTTAGTTTGAGATCCCTCAAGTTAAATTTGCCAACGCTCGGTGAAACCAGGCATAAGGGTTTTTACCCAAGATGGCGATGACAAACATGTCATGTCGCGTGCACACGTGCTGCGTGTACTTCATGTGGAATACTCGCACTGATTGCAGCCACGTGTGCGTGCCCACAAGTCATTTTTGCTGCATTGTTTTGCTCACCAAGCTTGAATGGTAAACTTTTTAACTGTTTTTGGTGTAATATTTCTGTATTAAATGGATAAAAAACGCCACAAAAATATCTTGAAATCTTCGTTCTCGAGAGCAAGAAATATGCGGTTGGGAAAGCCGTACGCGCTTCTCGTTCTGAATGTGGAACACAGCATCGAAACTGGAATTCGTTCCCTTCGTGGTTCGAGCAGGCTACTTAATCTACCTGTACCACGATAAAAGGGTCTTGACTCACCTTCCTGTTTCACGTAAAAATATTCTCAAGGTAATGAATCTCTCTTTCGTGCGAACTTTGGTGATAACTCTAACTTTTCCCGTTCCGTTTTAGAAAAGTTGTTTGATGCCACCTAGATGTGACACACACACTATGGCATGTGGTCTTCCAATTACATTTTCTAAATAAGAACCCGCCAGAACATGAATCCATGTTCTCAAACACGTTATACAGATTCGCATCAAAAGTAGTTGTTTATTATTAAAATATCCCGATATCGATACTTTTGTTCCGGCCTGTTTAATTCTTGGTAAACTATTCAGATCTGAAGATGGATTTTTTTTATGAGAGTACAACCGTAGACGTCATTGGCGTAACTTGTATTTGCTTGAATATAAGAGAGGTCAAAATCGGTGATAATGAGAGACAGGGAGAACATGAAGAAACATTTGCCAAAATATGAACATGTGAAGCAAAATCCCAAACATATATGGACTGTTAATGAACTATGCCGAAATAATTTCAGAGATTGTAAACGTGTCTGATATAAGCAATTTGAGATAAGCAATGTGTGGTCCACGGCTAAACATAACGTAGTTATATGGTGTTAAACATATTGGTATCAGTTGTTGATAAATCGATATTTAGCCAAAGCCGGATGCAAAATTGGCTTAGAATGTCTTTAAAACTGCTGTACGAGTATGGATATATATATATATATATATATATATATATATATGTGTGTGTGTGTGTGTGTGATATACTATGTGGTAAAAAGTATCCCGACACCCCCACAAACATACGTTTTTCATCTTAGGTGCCTTGTGCTGCCACCTACTGCCTGGTACTCACTATCCGCGACCTCAGTAGTCATTAGACATCATGAAATAGCAGAATGGGACGCTCCGTGGAACTCATGTACTTCGAACGTGGTCAGGTGATTGGGTGTCACTTGTGTCAGAAGTCTGTACGCGAGATTTCCACACTCCTAAACATCCCTAGGTCCACTGTTTCTGATGTGCTAGTGAAGTGGAAACGTGAAGGGACATGTACAACACAAAACCGTACAGGCCGACCTCGTCTGTTGACTGACAGAGACCGCCGACATTTGAAGAGGGTGGTAAAGAGTAATAAGCAGACATCTATCCAGACCGTCATACAGGAATTCCAAACTGCACCAGGATACACTTCAAGTACTATGACAGTTAGGCGTGAGGTGAGAAACCTTGGATTCCATGGTCGAGCGGCTGCTCATAAGCCACACATCATGCAGGAAAATGCCAAACGACGCCTCGCTTGGTGTAAGGAGCGTCAACATTACACGATTGAACAGTGGCAAAATGTTGTGTGGAGTGATGAATCACGGTACACAATGTGGCGATCCGATGGCAGGGTGTGGGTATGGCGAATGCCCGGTGAACGTCATCTGCCAGCGTGTGTAGTGTCAACAGTGAAATTCGGAGGTGGTGGTGTTATGGTGTGGTCGTGTTTTTCTTGGAGGGGGCTTGCATCCCTTGTTGGTTTGCTTGGCACGATCACAGTGCAGACCTACAATGATATTTTAAGCACCTTCTTGCTTCCCACTGTTGAAGAGCAATTCGGGGATGGCGATTGCATCTTTCAACACGATCGGGTACCTGTTCATACTCCACGGGCTGTGGCGGAGTGGTTACAGGACAATAACATCCCTGTAATGGACTGGCCTGCACAGAGTCCTGACTTGAATCCTATAGAACACCTTTGGGATGTTTTGGAACGCCGACTTCGTGCCAGGCCTCACCGACCTACATCGATACCTTTCCTCAGTTCCGCACTCCGTGAAGAATTGGCTGCCATTCCCCAGGAAACCTTCCAGCACCTGATTGAAAGTATGCCTGCGAGAGTGAACGCTGTCATCAAGGCTAAAGGTGGGCCAACACCATATTGACTTCCAGAATTACCGATGGAGGAGGATGCCACGAACTTGTACGCCATTTTCAGCCAGGTGTCCGGATACTTTTGATCACGTAGTGTATGTATGTATATATATATATATATATACTTTTTAAACCTAAACATCTTATACTTTAAGGGTTTGGAGCAGATTCAATTCATCAGTTTAAAAATAGCCTTTATAGTTTTTTTTCCATATTTAATAATAAAATATGAAATGAAATACAACATATTATATGGATTTTTATAGATTTAATCATTGTGAAACCATCAAACTTACGAGAAACACAGAAAAAATAGTTACTGGTTGCTTTGCCCTTGCTTAATACTAAATGTGTTTCAAAGAAAAATGCCCCAGCAGAATACCTCGATGGCCAGTAAGTTGATAATGGAAAAATTTTAAAAAGTTGTAAATCTTACAAAATATGAAGAAAGTTAAGATTTTCATAATATATAAGTATTTTAACAAAACATTATGAAATACGAATTTTTTGTTACGTTTATTGAACGCTACACACTGCAAAGCGTAAAAACACTTGTTCCCATGATGATAGCAGGCATGATTTAGAATATGAAATTTCATATTCATCAAGTTTTATGATGCTGTAATAACTAATTGCTGTAATCGCTATTTTCATTCATGTGTTTATAATTTAACAGTACATTGAAACTGCATGGTGTTTTTCAGGAAATATTAATTTATTGCTCTCAGAACTTAATTCTTAGAAAATGCCTTGACCCGAAACATTTAGCACACCTATTCCAATAGGTGTTTGCTTCAAATTTTAATATTTTTATTTAGATTTCTTATGTGTAAAAAACTTTCCAATTTTTGCAGTTTTAGGTTGCATTTTTTCCACTCGGAAATACAATTATAAATACAAATTTTAAAACAACCATTTGAGGATGAAAACCTTTCCTTCATTGAAGCTAAGAAGTTTGCTTCTCCTTCGAAGTTAAAAATAACTTTACTAATCATAAGTTTTCCCGAATTTAAATACGTATATTTTATTGCTTTAAATAATAGTATTTTAACATTTTAACTTCAAATATAGTGTAAGTACACACAGTTATGCTACAATTCTGTATTAAAATGGAATAACTATATACATTAATATCCGATGATCTACTTATGTTAGTCAAGATAAACATTTGCTGCATTTTTTTTCCGCATTTTGTTGTAGCTGCATACAAGGGGAACAATTGAAGCGAATCGATTGTCAGATGTTTAAAACGGAGGGGCTATATGCCGGCCTTGAAGTTCCATACTCTTTCCATGACATTGTGAGAAACAACTGAATAGCGACAACACCTTTAAAAATGGCAAAGTATTAAAAAAAATTATTCCCATAACAATGAATATATTGAAAATGGCTTATGCCACAAAAATATTGGAAATAAATTGTGATTTTTATAGAAATCTACATTTTTGTACAGGAAGTTTTCATCTTCACAATTCCCAGGAAATTGAAGATATACATTTTATTTGTCATTTAAGTATCTTAAATATCTTTAGAGCAATTTTTGAGCAATACTTGTACATACTAAAAAAAACAATAAACCCAGATTAAAAGTAAATAAACTTCTAAATATTTAAAATAATTTTTGTAAAAGAAAAGAATTTTATTAAAATATAACTATTTTGGCAGAGTGAAGTGTAGTAGATTTAGAGCCCCCAAAAAAGGGTAGTTTTGGGTGGGCAATTTGCATGAACATTTTCGTGTCGCATGTGGGAAGATGCTGGATGCGCATACCAAAATTAAGTTAAATTCTTTTATATATGGACGCTCTTTAACCGCTGTGGTCCTTGGCGTCCCATTCTATGTTGGGCGTGAAAGACCGGTACTTTTGCTCAGAGGTCTCTATCAGGCTTGAGGTTCTTTTACGTACCGTAAATCTACGACACGGGACACCGGCTTTACTTCCCTTCTGAAGGAAGCCATGCTAAGGATTTTTACGCCCGAAAAAATCCATCCCCTCCACCGGGTTTGAACCCGTGAACTAGAGGCTAGCATGATAACAATTATACCACGGAGGACGACTGACGACGCATATTTATCTGATATTTCGTTTTTGGGCTATGCTGTTAAAATCCACACACATGTACCTTTTTTTCTAAAATTGTGATGTATTAGATTCACATTACTTTACTGTCCCTGTAGTTTATTTTTCTATAGCTTCTGAGAGTATTCTTACGAAAGCTTGTTTCATGTTAATCAAGCTAACGTTGCAGATATAGTTTCATAACACATTTCGTTGTAGGTGTAAGTGGGGTAGAGTAATCCGAATGTACATTCTAAGGCAAAATAAATGAGAGCCAGACCGCGAGATCGATTCGAAAACATCGGAAGCATTCGCTGCGTTCACAATACACGGTTTAACACCACCCTGCGTTCATTTCAAAGCTATCAATAAGTAGGAAGATGCCTTTCAGTTTGGTTGTATGCATGATAGCCGAGTGGTGAAGCACATGTGTATCGTAATTGGAGCAACCTGTGTTCGCATCCCTGGTGTATGTTTTTTGCTTAATTTGTAAAGTTTAATGTGTTAATTATATGGCAATGCCGTATGTTTTCCATGAATAAGATATATATATCAATTTTAATACATTGATATATAAAAACACAAACAAATTAATCTTTTCGTTTTCAAAATATATGCCATATTAGTAAGAATTATAAAGTGAAAAAGTAAACCAAATATTTAATAGACTTAATATTGGATGTGGAAACTCTGTCTCATTCTTTAGTTACGAATGGTGCTGGACTGATCATGCGCGCGCACCTCATAGCCTTGGAATTCTGCATGATATGTTAGCAATCATACTGATTTTGCAGTGGCTGAGCGCACAAGTAAAGACGAAGCTACAAAGAGACCTCTCCTTACGTTAGTGAACTTGCTAATTAATCTGTGTCTCAGGCTGCAAGAACACTTGAAGTCCCAATACCTTCGACTACGAGGTGGGTGCGGTTATCCAGGGAAGGGATTGTTTGTCGTCGACCTAGTTCGGTCGAAAACGTTTGTCCACTCCTCAGCAGGTCACTGCACTTCTAGAAGAGGCAGACAGCAACCCTTCCAAGCATGTATCTGCAATTAGAAGTAATTCTAATTTTCCTGGATCGAACCGCATAGCCTTGCGTCGTTTGACTACAACAGTGGTCTTTGCTCGGTCGGCAGCTAAGAAGCAGCGTCTTACAGACGATCACAGATTAGGTCGCCTCGTATTTGCACAAGAAAATGCCAATCTTAACTGGAATAGGATTATATTCACAGAAGAGGTGACATTTTCATCTGGGGGAAAGTAATTGTCTACGGGGTAAACGTTACGATGCAAAATAGTCACAAATGGATCCCAAGGTCGCATATTTATGTCGTGTTGGGGTTGGATATCGCGGGACGGTCTAGGTGTGTGTGGAAACTTGATGGCACATTCAATAGCCAGCAGTATAAAGGCATCCTCGAATCATTGTGATTCCGACTGTAAGGACTGGATCTCCCAATGAATTATTGAATTCTAGCAGGATAACCACCCTGTCCACACAAGTCAGCAGGTTTCAAACTGGTTTTCGAAAGGCAAAATATGACAGTTATTGATTGGCCTCCTTGCTCACCATATTTGAATCCTATTGAAAATATGTGGGTAGAGGTGAAGAAAGTTTTGGAGTTAAATTCGCCTGCAACGCAAAAGAGGTTTTTTGGAATCAAATACAGGATGCTTGGGATGAAGTCTCCCCTCGTGAAAATTTGACTAGGCGTTGGATGTCATCCATGTTCTTAGAATGAGAGCAATAATAGAAGCAGAGGGTTTACACAACCGATATTAAACTAATTTCGTTTGTTTGTTTTTTTTACTTAGAAGTATAATATTTATGTATTTCTTATTTAGTTCGAAAACGAAAAGGAGAGTGTTTCAGTTTGCTTTTGTTTTTTT
The DNA here is from genome assembly GCA_030765065.1 of Deroplatys truncata. Taxonomy (NCBI): domain Eukaryota; kingdom Metazoa; phylum Arthropoda; class Insecta; order Mantodea; family Mantidae; genus Deroplatys; species Deroplatys truncata. The sequence goes on from CM060982.1 coordinate 10,687,344, forward strand.
TTCTTTTCTTTCTTATGTGAGCATAAATGCGTTGATATCAAATAAGCCTCAGCATTTGCAAAGTATAATATGCATAATAAACTTCCATAATAAACATTGTGCTCGGGATACGAACCTGTTTATAACAGATCGGCTTCACTAGTTGAAACTCAAAATGAAAGGTGACAATAGAACGAAGCTGAAGGGACGCGTTCCGAGACACTATTGTGAACCGGCCGTGGAAACGATCTGGATTTCGACCTCATTTATACGCTTCCTTTTCTTTCCAGGGTGTACCTTTGTTCAGTTGTTTAAATGCGTGTCGTTATATGCTGGCCTTGAAATTCTATACTATTTCCACGACATAGCCAGAAAGAACTAATAGCAAAACCACATTAAAACAATCCGTGTTGTATTCACATGATTCTCTAACTACTATCGTTTATTTCTATATAGTTTCTATTAACTATTCTTGCGAAAGCTTGTTACTTTCTCTGCTTCTTACGCTTAGTAAGCAGAGGAAGTATTGCATTCGACCCAAAAATTCTTATTTCTTATTCTTCCGTTTATACCCTGCTTTGAAACAAATTCCTATCGACAATGGTGTTAACTCGTATACAGGGTTTTATATGTTAGATCACACAGACATTCATACTTCCAGATTCTGGAGGAGGATACGGAAACCTAATCTTGGCTAGATAAAAATTCCCATCCCCCAGCCGGGAATCGAACTCGGTATCCCTCGTACTGCAGGCATGTGCTGCTCTACCGATTTAGCTACCAGCCAGTATCGTGTTCTTATATACTTAAGTCTTTTTCCTTTAATTTCAAAATCAAGTTACATTTACGACCCAAATCACAGCATTGAGTTGTCTTCAGTTTCAAAAATGCATCAAGTGCACACTGTGAAAATCAGTAGTGGTGGTCTGGTGGTAGTAAATTGTGAACACATCCTAGGTTTAACTAACACCAACAATGTGTTAATAACATGCAATGTTGTAACCTTCAGGACTGAGGGGAAACTCGGTACAGTATTATACTCCACTGCTATATACCTACGAGGCGGTAAGCACCGGTTTGGAAAAAAATGCATAATTTTTTTCACTACATTTTAATTTGTATGCGAAAAAGCATTCATTCATATATTTTTCGACATAGTTTCCGACATTGTTCAGGCATTTGTAATAGTGGGAAAACAACTTTTGTATTCTCTCTTCACAGAAAGATGCCGCCAGTGAAGACAGCCACTGCTTAACAGCTTGTTTTGCGTCGTCATCGCTGTCAAACCGCCTTCCTCCGAACTCACGCTCATGTTCAAGATCAAGTGATAGTCAAAAGGCGCGAGATCGGGTCTGTAGGGCGGGTGATTGAACTGCTCCCAACCGAACTGTTGAATAAGCTTTTGTGTGACACGAGCAGAATGGGGACGTGCGTTGTCATGAAGCAATACAATGCCTTGACTGGGCATTCCACGCCTTTTGTTTTGAATTGCGCGCCGAAGATTCCACAATGTTTCACAGTATCATGCCGCATTGATGGCTGCATCTCTGGGAAGGAACTCAGCAAGCAGAATGTCCCAGAACACGGTGCACATGCTTTTTGGAGGATCCTGTGTGCCTCCACTCGATCGACTGTTGTTTTGAGTGACATGACAAACTCAAGTTTCATCACCGGTCACTATCCTGCTTAAGAGTTCATCTCCCTCATCACTGCATCGGGTAAGAAGTGTCAAGTCACTTCGTTTTGTGGACATCCGTAAGCACCTTCGGAACACAGTTTGCGATTATTTAAGCGCTTAGTGCATGCAAAACAGTTTTTGAAATATGTGGAAACATCATAAAGCATTCTTATTGTGAACCATCTGTTGCCTCATTCACTTGTTCAACCAAACCATCAGTGACAAGGCTGCCCACTCCGTGCTTCGTCATAAACATTGGATCGTTCATCATTGAATTGCCTAACCCACTTTCTCACCATTCCATCTGTTATTACATGTTCACCGTAAATCTCTACAAGTTGACGATGAATTTCAGCTGGATTAACATTCCTAGCGTTCAAAACCCGTATTACGGAACGCACTTCACAGTCGGCCGGATCATCAATTGTCTTCAAAAACAAACAACTATAAACACAACATGATGCAATTGCGTTAGTGGACAGTGAACTAGAAAGACTAGTGTTGATGTGTGGAACTGCGACACTAGTGTTGCGGCGGCGGTAAAACGAAATGGTACTTATTTTAAGGACACACCTCGTATTTCGCTGAGTAAGCACCCGACCGCGGCCTTTCCGCATGGTTTAAGAGAAAACGCGTATAATTAATTGTCTACTGAATTTCTGTGAATGCAGGGCGGAACAAATAGAACATGCACCGCGCAATGGATTCAACGAAATTGGTCGATATGCAAAATATCAACTCATTAAAAGCTTTGGGTATAGCATGTAGCCCAAAACCTGCAAAAGGAAATCTCTTCAATGGTGTCAGTTGAGCAATTTCCGAATTTACTTGGACACACAACCTTACATGAAATTTCATGAATTTCTGTTTCATTTTGGATTGCATTGCTTAATACGAGTATAAATAAAATAATGGAAAATGAAAGTAAAGTATTGGTATAAAATTGATTAAAGCACTTCGGAATCTGCGGTACACCAAACTGTATACATCTATACCCAAATAAAAATCTGTATTTATTTAAATGAAAATTTAAGTTTCTGTTAACTTAAAATATTAATCGCAAATAGAACGGTATTTCAGTTGCACGCACTTTTTTCCTACCTTCCATTTCTTCGCATTTGGGCTGAACTCAACGATTGTGTTCGAAAACTATGGCATGCATATGCTGGGAATCAGTTTTGCAATAAACTTAATAACTTTAATATTAGGTAATAAAGAGATTTTTCAGGAGCTTAAAACTCAAAAACATTATCGTGGCTGGGATATCTTGAAAAAGGTACAAGAAATCGACTAATTTAATATTTTCGGCAAACTATACGTAAGGTACTTACTACCAAGTACCCTAAATTATAAACTAGCATGATTTTCACCTCTGAACCCTTTGATGAGTTTTCATTTAACCGTTCCTTTAACCATGAAGGTTAATTTAATAGCATTTATTAAAAAACTATTGCAGGTGAAAGTTTTCGAACGCTCACTCATACAACTCCGCCGCGCGCCTAGTTTATCAACATCATACATATTTGCCTGAGTGTTCTCCTAAAAGGCAATAAACACAACCCTTGAACAGTTTTGTCCAATAGCATGCCTGCAAAATTATCTATCCTGTTGCATTCGGAAAGTTGCCTGCGTGTCTTGTTTAAAGCTTTAAGGTCAACTAGGGTTAACAGACGTGCAGGCAGGTTTCTTAATTGAATGTGTTGTACCAGACTGTGCACTGTAAAAATTCAACCACCGCCTGCCTACTTTTTAATGGTTATCACACGGAATCTTCCAAATGTTACGCGCGACAGTGTTTATTTCGATTTTCTGTGACTGTGACTCACGAATTGCAGTCCTCACCTAACTCAGACAAATCCACATGACCAGAGAGTATCGAATGTCGACCTTTATGTACCACAGGCTTTTAAATGACAACTAGCTGATGGTGCCATGGTACATAATGTGGAAGCAATTTTCGATTTAAGTCCTTTTTTCTCATTAATATTTTTGTTTACAAGTCCAAGAATTGAATGCATGCACTTGGGTATCTTTTTAATACTGTTCAATCGCCAGTTGTTTTAACATGTCGCAAATTCTTTGAAATTTTTAAAATTAAGTTTACTTAATTTTCTCAGGGAAGGTAAGGCAGTGAAGTATTTATGTGCGATTGCTTTGTGAGATTTGGGTAAGTATGCGGGGTGGGGGGAGGTCATACAAATTCAACGAAATGTGCTTTCAAAAAGTTAATTTTAGATCCTTGTTTGGATTTCCAGAACCTTTTACTGGATGACAAGAATCATTGATAAAGAAGTTAGACATCAGAGCGAGCAGTACCAGCAATCAGAAAATTGAAGATCGGCGTAATTAAAACAGTTACTGCGTGTTAGCAAGTAGCAGAACCAGCAACTCCTCTCCTACACTGTTTCTCTGCTGTGCAACCGTGTTGTAGTGTTTCACATGATAGTCAGACCGTTTAACCGGAGTTGATATCGAATGTTAAATTGACGAAATGCTGTCCAAATGAACCCGGGTCCATACAGCTTAACAATAGCATCCTCTGAAGATAAGGAAAATTAAAAAAATCTTATCCAGGTAGCTCATCTAAACGAGATTCGAACTAGGGACCTCTTGAATGTGAGCTAGACACGCTCCGTTCACGCCATGGAGATAGGTAAAAACAATGTTTTAATGTTTCTTCATTAATCGGCATATGCAAGAAATAATAGTAGAAATTAATTTAACCTCATAAATATATACATCCCGTCAAAATTTTGTGACTAAAAAAACTTGCGAGAAAAGTTATTTTATAAACTTTTGTTACGTAATGGTTTTTACAAAGCTAAAAAGTAAGTTAAATATTTTCAATTTTTTTAACTTTATGCTCCAATATCTCTTGGGTGCGAACGTCATGTACTGACTTTCATAACAAATATCACGTGTATACAAACATCACGTTTTAAAATACGAACTTTTTACTACAAGGCAGGGGCCATTATACACGATAACTCCAGTTTATTTCTTCAGTTTCGAAAACTAACAGAAAAGGAAATTGCTTAAACTTTTGTTATAGCTAATATAACGCATAGATTAACACTTTTGTATGGCTTCTACTAAATATCAAGTTTAATAATATGACAAAACGCATGAATATTCTTGGAAACAGGACTGTAACTGACGGGGGGGGGGTTATTGTTGTTTTCGCGCCATATGCTCCGAAATGCACAGAGACCGAAATAAGTAGACACCAATAACTCAACTAAACATTTGTTTCTATTTCGGTAATAACAGAAGCTATACATATCATTTATATAACACAATTATAGCTTATTGAGGAGCGCACATATACCAGGTGAGTTAGCTGCCCCTAGGTATTAGTATCTATGCAACCCGCAGTATATATTCTAATGTGAAAATATTGACCCTTTTAACAATCAAACTGTTATTGTAGCTCTGCCCTTCTATGCGGTACTATACGCAACTAGCATTAATGATTAATGGCGTGAATGAGAACCAAAGAGCTGCGAAAGCCTTAAAAAAGACGGGTTTCATGGATATAATGCTTGCAAGGAGATAGCAATGTTTTCCCGAAGAGCAGGATAGACTACGTGGGTTCTGGCCGAGTGGGTTAGCTGCCGGAATGTGGTAAAGCAAATGTTAGCTTCGGAGGTTCGATTCTGATACAAACATCAATTGTTTTGGTTCTGTTTTTTTCTCCTTGTGTTTATTTTCTGTATTTTAGTGTACTAATTTATTTATTTTTGTTATTGGCGCTCCTGTGAGCCAAAGACACAAGAATTACAATAAGATATTTGTGTATCATATTTACCCTAATAATCTGTACGGTATCTGGTGTTGTAAACCGTGTTACGTAGTTAGCTTTCATACTTTTGGGCGCATACCTACGATATTAAATGTAACAGTTTTTGTTCAACCTTATGTTTCACTTATTCAATTGACAAAGGAATTGTAAATGTGCTAAGTTCACGGGTAAACAGAATAATAAATTGTTAAAGAGCATGGATTTCATCGACAAAGTAAATGTTCAAAATGACAACCCCCTTCATCAATGCACATTTGTGTACGTTGTATAAATTATCCACCTGCCAGTAGAAAACATGGCGATTATTCTATTTGGTGCACACTTATATTGTCATGAAAAATGTTATTTATATCATATCAAATTATAGGCACAAAGAGATAAAACAAAAGGTAATAAAAGGTTTGAACTTAACCCGAAGGATTTGAACACGAACTGAAGTGGCACAGTGTTAGAGTCAACCATGATAATACCATTCGGCCAAAGCTACCTTGCGAGCTGAGGTTCCTATACGAATTAGTAATCGCAGAACTTGACCCCACCTCGAATCTTTACACGCTTTTTGCGACGTCATATACAATATTTTGAACTCGTTTTGGTAGTTTTAATTCAAGTAAATAAACTGCATCAGTCATTACAATTACTGTATGATCAGAAATACGCCATAGTTTGTGTCATACGAGAAATTATCTACCTAATACTTAGCATTTTTGACAAGGCTGTACAACGTTGATTGACGGCTTAAATACAATTGGTCGCACTGCGTAGATATGCCATTTTGCTTTCAAATGGTTTTGTCAACCGATGTATGTGATAGGTTGTTCCTTCAGGGGCGCTTTCAAAGGTGTGCATGAACGTATGCTAAACAATAAAAGTTTGTAAAAATGGCTAAAAATGCTACTGCAGCTCCCAGTGTCAGGGTGGAATGTTTTTTTGTATCGACATACATAGCGATTGCATTCTGTCCTGTAAAACGCTTATGCACTGAGTTATCCATCCCTCGTCTATAAAGTGTTATGCAAATCAGCCATTAGAAGGCATTGTCGCTTAGCACGTTGCATAAATTCAAAAATAAATAGGGGCAGCTGACTCAACTGGTATACATATAATATGAACTTAAATACATTTTCAAAAAAAAAAAAAAAAAGAGATAAATCCAGGTTTCCTTTGTGACAAAAGCATTCATCAAATAAACATACTTGTTCATGATCTCGTTAATTATTAAAGCTTCCCCACACCTGTTAAAGCCATACATCCCGCTTTTTATTGGACTAGTGGTACCGTGCTAGCCTCTAGTTCCCAAGGTCCGGGGTTCAAACCCGGCGGAGGGCGATGGATTTTTTCGGGCGTAAAAATCCTTTGCACGGCTTCCTTCGGAAGGGAAGTAAAGCCGGTGGTCCCGTGTCGTAGATTTACGGCACGTAAAAGAACCTCAAGCCTGATAAAGAGGCCTCTGAGCAAAATTACCGGTGTTTCACGCCCAATATAGAATGGGACGCTAAAACCATAGTAGTTAAAGAGCGTCCATAAATAAAACTCAATTTCATTTCCGCTCTTTATTCGGCCACTTTCACCCGACCACAATACCTTGTTCCAGAACTCTTCATCTTTTCCCACAAATTCCTGTGAAAATTCCTTGCGCTTTTCCTGATTTGTTTTATTGGCGTAGGGTTTTGGCCTGGATACTCTGACATTGAACACTTTGGTGACGTTTTTCTTTAGATGAGGCTATGATTTCGGATCGTTCTTCACCATTCTTATAATTTTCTTCCTATCCCTAGGACTGAACTTAATTGGACGTCCTTGTCTTGCACGGCTTATGACGCGTTTTTCTTTCTTTGTAGTTTTTTTACGATACTTTAAAAAAAAATAGCTAAGAGCTATTTCTGCAAAAGTTTTCCCTTGATTATAAAGGTTAACGATGGCTGTTCTTTCCTCAATAGTAGCTTCCAGTCCTTTACGCTCCATTGCGGCAACTATACACCCTGATGTATGCGCACACTGACCTAACAGACACTGCATACAGTTACTGTTTACATCGTACTTGTGCGTCTCAATACTTATGTCCAAGCATAAATAATACCAGCTGGTGGTAAACAAATGATTATATCTTGACAAAGAAGAACATATTTGTTGAATTATTATTAATACTAGTTAATAGAAGAGAGAAGGGGACAAAGCACGATCACCAAAGAAAAATACAGAGCTTTTTTAAATAGAAATAATTCTGGTTCAAAATTATAAATTATATCTGTCCCAACACTTACATCTGTCTCTGTATACTTATCTTTAATACGCTAAGACTCCAGGTCACCAAGCCCTTGTTCCACAAGTTTCGTAGCTTCATTAATCGAAGCAATTATATCCTGTCATAATTGTAGTATAGGAGATAAACCTGCAAATTATTCTCTTAATTAAAGGATTCCAGTTTCTGTTCATGGATGGTGTTAGAAGTCACTGTTAAAAAGAATGGTGAATTGCCTGCGCTGCCTTATCGAGTTGAAGTGTCCTTGTACATTCGCTTCCATTTATGTCGTCACCGCAGCTTCGGGAGCCATGTTACCAACCTTCTCAGCGGGCGTTTACATGTGTCTGGAGCGTTCTGCCATTGTTGTTCGACCAAGCAGTGGTGTGTGTTAATTGCAGCTCACACGATGTATGCAAATATTTCGGAGGTGCATCGCAGAAAAATTTTGGTTATATGGGAAGCCAATTTGCCATTTGAAGACATTTCTAGATCAATTCCTTGCAGCATTCGCATGGACAGATTATTAAAATAATGTCTAGTAAATCGTCCCTCTTTGAGAGCAAAAAGTATAGGTAATTTCCTTCAGTTTTCATTATAATTGTTGTCAATAAAAATATAATTTCATGAAGGATTTTTTTTTAAAGTTTAGCGTCCTTTAACCGTTTAGGTTATATCGGGCGATGAATCAAATTATGCTCAAATAAGTCCGGGGTCCACAAAGCTTAAAATTATCCGACATTCGTCGTTTTGGGATAAGGGAGACTCCCGGAAAAACCTTATCCGGCTAACTCACCCTAATCAAGATTCGAACTCGGGACCTCTTGAATGTGCGGCAGACACACTACCTCCACATCGCAGAGGATGGAGAAATTTTGCAAAACAGTATTTTACTTAGTTCTATATTTATATTGTTCAGTTGATTCCAATAATGTCTAGTAAATGTGTCCTCTTTCAGAGTAAAAACTATTATGTATTTCTGTTTTACTATATTGGTATTAAAAATATTTTTTTCGTGGAGATATAATGCAAAACAGGGTTTCATTTGGTTACATATTTAAACATGGTTTATTATAAGTGATGATATTACTCCAAGTGTACACACAAAACAAGACGCCACTGCATGCGCGAAAAGGTAAACAGATTGGTTCCATTCATATAGAAACGTTAACACGAACACAAAACCTAGTGGCCAGGTTAATAACTGGTATTGATTCACAGTGGTTTTCGTTAGCATGAGCATGAACACTATTGCCAAGCTTTCATGTTTGCGTTAATAGGATCCGAAAGGAACGAAAAAGAAAACCACTATCGCACTGCATAGAAACAGAAAAGAAAAATGGAGTGATTAGGTAGGAGGTTGTGTTATTTAAAATTATCGTTCTTTTTACTACAAAAAGCATGAATGTTACAAAGATAATTTGTTCAAACGAAATATTTTGAAACAGATTGCGAATGAAATGAATAGGTTTTAATTGTTAATATTACTATGGTGTGGAAAGGTAGAATCAGACGACTGAAAAATTAAATGCCATAGCCGGGATTTGAACCACGGATCTCTCGGTCTCCGTCCGGTTGCTCTAACCACTGAGCTACCTTGGCACCATGCCGGCACGCCATTAAATTCTCCAGCTGATTCGCATTTTTCCCGGTAAACCACAAGGAGATTCCAAATTAATTGACCTAATAGTGGTTGAAACTAAAAGCCCGGGACTTAAGTACTTACAAAGAATGTAAGTCGCCATTGGGGTATGGCATTTCAATACAATTTGAGATCTCCTTGTGGTTTACCGAGAAAATTGCGAATCAGCTGGAGAATTTAATGGCGTGCCGGCATGTTGCCATGGTAGCTCAGTGGTTAGAGCAACCGGACGGAGACCGGGAGATCCGTGGTTCAAATCCCGGCTATGGCAATGAATTTTTCAGTCGTCTGATTCTACCTTTCCAACCCTGTCCAACACACGGCTTGTGTGAAAGAACAATTAATTACTATGGTGTCTTTCGACGTGTGAAAATGTATACGTTATGAAATCTTGCATTTTATTTCAGGTATGGAAAAAATAGATTATGATACAAGAGGTAAAAATAGGGTTTCATTTTCCGAGTAGTAAAAGGGCCTTCGGCCTTCGTTTCGCAATCCTACGAGCGAAATAAAACCACTTTTAACACGTGTGGCATATACTATTATTTAGACAGCGCTCGAATTTGTAAAATATCAATTATATAATATTTGATTCCTGGAGCTAACAGATATCACGTTTAGAACCGTTCTTGAAACAAAAGAAATTGCGTTAAAAAGCGAGATGTCAGATGTTTTGTTGATTCGCTAGCAGTCATTTTCAGTGAAATTATTTTGAACGTGTTTTCATTACATCAGGCAATGAAGTAATTAAATGCTACATCATATTGCTTTCTGGATTTTTTTGGGTAAGTGTTTTTAGTGTTATTCTTTTGTTGCTCCTGTAATTTCACTTCCATTTCAGTTTCTTCTGAATTTATAATTTCCACCATTTAATCTTTATGTAGATTAGATAAAAGACTAACGTTTTAGAACCAAGAAAGCTGCCAATATAACGTTAAAGTTAACTCTACAAGAATTGCGATAAATTGAAGTATGACGATTTGTCCTGTGAAGACATAATGCGAGCGCCATGAGAAATTACTGGTGTGAAACGACATAATGAAAAGTAAAACCTAATTAAACCAAGTCGAGTTATTAACATGTGCAAATACAAAAGTTAATTGCCATGTGATTAGACTTGAACCCAAAGTTGGTCACAATGAAGATTATCGCACTCTGAAGCTCGTGTGCACTTTGTTGGAAGTTCTACTTTTAGGCCTTGCTGTCTAAAACATATATAATATAACACAAACACAACTAATGCAGTTTGTAGCAGTATAAAGGTTACTGTTATCATCGCAACCTGCAGTTTTAATCGCTTTCAACTTCAGTTATCTTGTTTTGTTGTCGCGAACGGCAAATCATGTTTCAATGTGAATGGCCCTTTACACACATCTCTAACAGGAATGCTTAAGGTACGTTTTGACTGTTGTACAACTAACCCAAAACCCCCTCCCAGGAGATAATGAGCTCGTCCAGCTACTGTGCATCCAGCTGATCACGGCCAGGAGGAACAAATCGTACAACGGTACCCTGTTTTGCCAAGATACAAATATAGGTAAATGCACCTTTTGAATAGGAAACCCAGGTCATAGTGCATAGCTGCATTTGTTCTGTTCACAGTAGCGGCCAAGAACCTTCACACTAAGCAACTGAAGGGCATAAACATTAACGCGAGGACATGAACCAAAGATTCGCATTGCCAACAAAACGTTAGCGTTAAAACAACACTATTGGAGGTGCGAAAGCGATTAAACAGAGGTTCGATGACTGACGATGATGCAGCAATACATGTTATGTTTCTACAAATTGCATTAACCTGTGTTTGTATTAACCTGGCCACAAGCTTTTGTGTTTGTGTTTCATTTGCCTTAACGTTTCTATGTGAATGGGCCCTCAATTATTTTTCATAAACAACTTTGATTTACTTGCAGTATTCGTTTTTCACTTTAGTATACGTAATCAACGAATGGAAACTTTGAAAGACTACCAAATCGAGTGGGCGGTTTTTGAGTTTAGACTATAACAAATTTTTAAAAGTTTGACACTTCCTCTGCATTTTAAGGACCTGATTATAGTACCACCCCAATATATTTTCCGAGGTCGCGGGCTCAAACCTGCCGGAGAGAAAATGATTTCTTCGGGCGTAAAAATCCTTTGCGTGGCTTCCTTCGGAAGGGAACTAAAGTCGCTGGTCCTGTGTCATACATTTACGGCACGCAAAAGAACCTCAAGCCTGATAAAGAGGCCTCTGAGCAAAACTGCCGATCCTTCATGCCCAATATAGGATGGGACGCTAAGGACCACAATAGTTAAAGAGCTCATAAATGAAACTCAATTTTTTTTAACCCCAATACATTCAGTTTAAATTATCAAAATAACCACCTAGCATTAATATGCAACGAAACCGAGAATTTCGAATAGAATAACATCGATCGCCTTTAAACACAACTTCAGCTTTCTTGACGGTTTAATAGTGAAAGAAACATTAAAAGAAGTTGTGCAGTTTCATTGCAATGCTGAATGTATGAAAATTGTCTTTCTTTATATACTGTTAGCAGTGTGATCTTCCAGTTCGGTTCTTAGCAGGATCATCACTTTAAATGAGACTTTCCTACCTCCCCGAATTTTCTTTAATCATTAGTAAAAATGTATTTCCAAACTGAAAGCAACTAGTCTAACCCTTGATCTCAAACCGGAGGAAAGTTAAGTTTATCGCTCCGGAAAAAATGTCAGGTCATTTGCAGGAGTTTCAACTGCAATGTTTACTAATCACCAGTTTTTCTAAAGGCGGACAATTCACAATTTGTTGACTTTTGCTATAAGTGATAAACGGCAGCGTCAAACAGGGAACTGTGTTGATGGTTTTATGCTTTCAGTTGTGCATGTACCAAGGTGCCCCCCTCCGTTGAGCCTCATTGAATAAGAATATGTATGGGCAAATTGTGTTTTCCCAGTGAACTGGAGACTAAATTTTGGAGTACAATCATTAAATGCAGCCGACACAGCAATGAAATGATACAAGAGAGCAATACATGAAATTGCATTATAAAGCAACAATTATTTGAAGGACGATTCTAAATCATGCCATATCAACTGAGAATAACAAATACTGCATACAAATGTAATTTAAGCAGAAATATGTGGTTATGTCCAATAAGAAAGCGATCCATGAAAATTAAATTTGCCTCTGTCCCGAAAATCGACATCTTCGACAATAGCTTCATGAAAGATCGTGACCAGCTTCATATTCACGGTTATCTCACTTTTCCAATAACCGAACTCTGAACTCTAGTTCCGGTATCATTTGCATAAAAGCACGTAACACAAACTAGACGTAAAGTAAGTACATACTTATTACATGTACTTGAGCTTCTTTTGCTTATTAGAGAAAGTTGATCTGAGAAAAATGGTTTATGCTGAAGTCTGATCCATTTCTCAGGGAATATAAAGGAAGGGGGGGGGAGAGAGAGAGAGAGAGAGAGAGAGAGAGAGAGAACAACCCAGTATTTAACATCATTTAGGGATAAGGGATCTCAAAGTGATAAAGGAGTAATTCACTCAGATTCATAAGAAAAACTAGAGATAATAGCCGAGACGTTCGTAAGGGACACTACCTTCGGTTTCGGTTATTGCATGGATGGCTTTGGAGAATGTTCGCGCATTGTAAACAGAGCGATCGTGAAGGTTTAAAAATTGTATATTAAAGAATTCTGCCTCTTATTATCTCACTAATGTAAAGAGTAAACTTTGTGTTTGTGTGGGTGAACTTGTTTAAAACACTTAACGCATTAAAATAGGGCGATTGTGCATGCTTAAAAAAGAGTATATTAAATAGCTTTGCCTCTTTGTTATCCTATTAATTTCAATAGTAAATAGTAGCACTTTGTGCGATTAGTTAGTTGAACGTGCATATACTGCATTGTGCATCTATATCTATATTTATATTATAAAGAAAGAAAATTTATGTGTGGGCGTGTGTATGTAGGTTAATCTTAAAGATCATCTAACCGATTTTTGTTAATTCTTTCAACATTGGAAAACCCAGTTCATTCTGACCGACACAGGGCTATAAAACACCTTCTAATTTCATTTCATGAATTACTATAACATCAAAAAGAATTTACGAACACAGTGGAGTGACAGAATAACATATTTGCAAAGAAGACATTGATTTAGTTGAGAACGCTATGGATCAGAAAATACTTGTTATTCCACAAAATATTCATGTCAAATAAGACAAATTTCAATGAACACAATATATAGATATGTAGATGGTGGCTAAGAGAATCCAATGTTCTTGTAACGACAGGAAGCGCATGTCAACATATTCTAATAGCTTCGAGCAAGAAAGTTTTGCCTTCTCTCTTATGTTATAATCAAGATGTTAGCAAGACTTGTTAAATACTTAATGGTATAAAGTGAGAAAATTGTGTCCAGTTCACATTATAAATCTATATCTTATAATTAACAACTCAGAGTATTATTTTTATCGACGATCGCACACTATGCGTCTTTTCCCTGGAATTGGGAATCTTGATATTCACCAGCTTCACCTCTATTTCGTAGTATAAGTTAAGGGTTTCTGCATTATGTTACTAACTACGAGGTAAAATGTTACCTATTGCGATTGTCTAAAACACCCCAACCCAAAGGGGCTTATTGACTATGGAGCATTTCCTTTCTGGAAGGAGGTCAGATGTTCCACCAATGTTTCTCATTCTTTTGCATGAATTTCAAGGAATTTTCCGTCAGTGCTGTACGAAATTAGTTCTATATCTTTGTACAATAATTTAATAAAGAACGGGGGGAGGTAATTAAATCGTCATGTGCGTTTCAAAAACTAACCGTGCAACGTTGGGTAAGGTTTTACATAATGTATTTTGTTTCAGAGGATGCAAAGGAAATCTGTGGTGTAAAACAACGGCTAGGTGCTTAATAACAAATATATCTCAACCCTTTACCTTGATGTTTTGTAACAAAATCGTGAATCAAGCAGCAACTATACTTGATATTAACGCTTGGCTCCAGTTACAGCACATGCGTTTTTACCTACCCAAATGATTTTCATAAAAGTTGTAACGTGAATTTGTCAAATGTTTTGAGTTTTCAAAGCAGTTTTCAAAAACATTTTTCGGTCTGCTTATTCATTTGTGTAATAAAAACACAAGAATTTTCAGGAATTAATTTGATGAAAGGCATTAAAATACACATGTAAATTAGTTTTCTTTTCTCCAGCGAAACCGAATATTACGTTTCTGTTCAAGCTATTCCAAAAATACGTCTTTTACTGCTAACGACGTATATTGAAGCTTTATCTTTTTTATGTCAGATGGGTAGTAGGTATCTGCGGCACTTGTATTAAATAACAACGAACGCACCCCACCAAAAAAAAACATTCATTATAAAATGTCATATATTATATTAATTACTTCAAAGCTGTTCCCATATATGGAATAATTCTATCACTGCTGCAAAATATTTATCGACTGTACGCCGTTTAAATTCATCTATAACACTGTAAGGATAAGCGGAAACTTAAGATACTACAAGCACGGTTATCACAAGTAATATCACACGTGGGTCTGAATTTGCTAAAGTATTCACGAAGCAATGAGTGAATTTTTTCTGGAAAATCAGAACCTCGACCGATTTATATCAGAACTACTCATTAATGAAATAATTTAAATAAAGTATCCATACAATTGTTTACAATATGTTAATAATTGCATATTTATGAATCCCTTACGTATTCAGTCATCTTGGTGCTTCAATAGACGAATGTCATTATTCAGTAATGCCATTAGAAAACGGCTTTGACAGTCGTAATTGCACGTACGGGGTTTTTCGCTTGTTAGCTTTCAACACTTACATAACTGAAATCAAATTTTAACGTTTATCTGTTGTTGGAATGCACAATTAAAGGCGACACTGAAAAAACGAAAGAAGTAAGCTACAATAATCTCTTATCGAGAAGTGCTTCTGTGATTTGTTGAAATTCAACATTTCATAGGTCAAAAGTGAAATGGCGCCATAAACTATATAAAAAAAATCTGATGTGTTACACTCACATGACTTTCTCTACTCTTGTACAAACTATTTTTACAAACGCTTATTCTCCATATGCTTCATGTTAATGGAGATATCGAGATGTCAATCTTATTGATAATTTTCTTGTAGATGCAAGGGGAATATGGTAGGTTTTAAGCGATAGTCAAATATTTTAACGCTGGTTGCTATGTGGCCCATTCCATTCTCTTTGCATGTCCAGGACATAAAAAAATGAATAACGAATTTGAGAAAAAGTATAATTATTGGAAAATTTAAGGGAATAACAAGCAATATCTCGCAAACGGTTCACTCAACAAAAGAAATGTATATGACATAAATTGTGTATTTTAACGCGATCTACATTTTTCGTGTAGTAAAATTTTGTCTATCTCTTATGGTTTACCAGTTATGAAAAAGTCGTTCATAATGAAGAATACTTTTGGAGACATTCCCAGAAAAGTCGAGATATACATTTTATTTGTCATGACAATATCTTAAACATATGATATTTTAATCAAAATCGTTAGAGCCGTTTTTGAGAAAATTAAAATTTTCGAAAAATGTTCCATGTAAAGGGTAGTCTGGGGTGGGGGGATTTTCTTTAAAACCTTCGTGTCGCATCTCTGGAAGATACTGAACGTAAATACCAAGTTTGGTGTTTATCCGACTGTTAGTTTTTGAGTTATGCTGTTCACAGACACACACACACACACACACACACACACAGACACACACACGAACATGTTTCCAAAAATGTTTTTTTTTTGGATTCAGGAGGTCTCAAAACATGTATTTCCGGTGAAATCTCGGTATCGAATGTTTGGGTGGAATGCAATACTTCCCCTACTTACTATACGTAGTAGAGAAAGTAATAGTTGATCATCCTCTCTTCGCGAGGTCTGATTCAAGATGATCACGATCACGGGAGTTTTAAGAATTTAAACAATCATAAGAGCTAAAACCGGAGGCTTCAACTCAAGATAATTGTATATAAATATGAATCACAAAAGATACAGGCGAGGAAAGTTACAGAAGTAACATTTTAATTTAAAGGTACATCCATACAACGCCGGAAATACCGCTATTTTTAAATATCATTGTCAGATACACTGCCACTTTATTTATAGAAACGCATAAAAGAAAAAACGACCACAATGAATGCATATGGAATTCTTAGTTGTGCGTGCATCTTGTTATATACTGTTTTCACCTTAAAAATTGAAGATGATTCGTTGGCAAGGAAATCGTTTTGAAAGAAAACCTGGTTCTCTGAGAATGCGCAAAGGCATTGGTGTGTGCGGGGCGAACCGAGAGTTGTCCTCGCTCGACAAGATACGGTTGAAGAAACACCACCTCCAAGTAATTTATTCTGCTGAAGGAAGACGTCGTTTACTACATTTAGTGACGATGTACCCATGATAACTCATCTTCATGGTCATTCCGCATCCTGTGATGGCATATAACGGTGTTTAGGCGTGACCAGCATGTTTTGGCACGGTCATTGCGAACAAACCCCGCTACATCCTTGCAAGAACGTCAGCACAATCGCTATTCCTAAAACCATTCCCTTTTGAGAATATTGTAAATTGGGGGCGAAATGTTAGTATCTCTTGAGGTTTCATCTCAAATCTTACCAGTCAGTATAAGGAACTATGAAATAAAAAGCTTATAAAGTGTTATTTGCATATTAGGCCTTAAAACTTCCCTCTCAACATGTACTTTTAAATTTAAAGAAATAGCCATATAGACTGGGGTTTGCAAAACAAACGTCTGAGAAACAGTAATGCTTTTCTATCGCCTGTGATAAGTCTCGTCGTCCTGTCCCAAAAAAGTACTAGGCATTTCGGCTAATGACGATTAATATCTATGCATTAATAACTAAGCCGTTTTCAGTACTCTGTCTCCCTAGTTGAGGGTTACTCCAAGTTTGGTTACGTTGTAATATAATCACTTGTTTAATAATTTGCGTGCTAGCAGAACGCTCAAATTACATTACTACGTGTACTTTGGAGATACCCCAAACTGTATTCGAAACTGTATGTTGGTAATTGTTGCTACACAACTGTTAAAGTAATCCATTTCATCACGAGTGAGATGAACGCGACCGGGCTTTGCAAGGCGAAATTTCGAAACGAATACGGAAATAGCACTATTTCGGTTGCGGAACGTACTTGGATTTTGATCTATGCTAAAGATGCAGGGCACATACCGTACATTACATAATAATATATAAATAAATGCTAATGCCAGGCTGTTTTATTTTCTGGCATTTAAGCTTATAAGTTTGTGAAAATTAGGTATGTAAAATGAGAATTTATAATCATAAACTTCTTCTTTGAGCTGTGATTCAAAAAGCGTAAAGTACACAAGTGCGATGCAGTATGACACAGACATTATTATGCAATTTTTACTTTTTAGAATAGTGAAATAATTGCAATACGAATTATTCCAACCTAGTGAACATGCAGTGTGGAAAATAGCTAAGGGTTGGAAAGAAATTCAGTATGATGTGGAACGAAAATTGAAATCTACGCAGTACGTTTAATATGTACTGTTATACTGTTTAGGAGAATTATAATGTCTCAAGCATTTTCAAACTTTTGGAATTTTGTAATCAACGGAACTCACTTTAAACTTAAGTTATATATATATTTTTCCACCATATTCAGTACTAAGCGAGATATTTGGTTCTTCTTACTTCGTATCGATTATAAGTTTTCTTTGGTGGAAATTCAGAGTTTCTCTTATACACTACTAGTTTTGGCTTGTAGCCTATTGTAAACATTATCACTTATTTATTCAAAACTGAAATTTACCACATATTATGGTTAAATTTTTATTTTGGATAAGATTAAGGGCGTTAAAAGCACTAAAGTTTTTTTCTTAAGTGTTAACTATTTTCCTTCATTAATGGGAATATAAGTTTTTAGAAGATTTATAATTTAACTGAAAATTAGAGTTCGACTTCATTATGATATTTCGAGCTTTAGCCGAAGAACTCATAATTATACAAAAATCACGTAACAGCAATGTTGGATCAGCCGATTTTGGGAACATCGAAAAGCACTATTGACAAAGCAACATAACTTACTTCTTGTTTACAAGACATAAATAGGTGGAACTTTGGGTTGTTTTATTTCATCACGCAAGTGAAATCATAATGTCATAGGAAATGTCTATCTTCTGCGTTTAGTCATTCGGCTTGTTTCATTCGTTTAAAAGATGTATTTGCTGCGGAGGCAATAACGATTAGAGGAAAAAACGAAAGAAAACGACAGCCTCAAAGTTGTGGTCTTTGTCGCTGGAATGCTTTCTAAACATTGATTATATTGAAACATCCAATTTCTTCGATTATCCAGCAAACACATTTTCATTATCTTCGATTTCTCAACGATGAATAACGATGAATTTCGTAACAGATTGTGAAACGTTTGGGCAGTGAAGTAAGGCCAGATCTGTTACTACTTTGATAAAACGGGAAGTAAAGCAGTTCAACATTAAATGAATGTGAATAGTGTTAGCGATAATTACTACTACTGGGTAGGTGGTTCGTTTTTCTGCGTAACATTTTGGGCGAATTGAAATGGAATTCGGGAGCTAGCTCGCCGGTATAGCCACGTGACGGTCAAGCGTTCTCACCTGCATGCCAACATTTGCCCTCACTTTTATTTCTCGTGACAGGTAGTGAATCCGTAAAAGGAGCAGAAATGTTAAGAGCAAGATAACTTTCTGGAGACGCACGAACTTTGAAATGCCATCTGCCCACGACATTGGAATGGGGTCAATCACCGGAAAACAATTTTTTCGCGTTGTCGCGTGACGATCATCTTGCACTCACACGCAGTGTTATTGATTTTTAAAAAATTAACGTGAACCAGGACCAGGTTAATGACGATCACTTTGCCACAAAACGTTTCAAACACGGTTCATGAAATTTCGTGGTAATCTTTCAAGGGTTTCGCTGATAGCACGAAAAGAAAAAAAAAATGGTGAAAGACTTCAGAAAACAGTGTGTCAAAGTGTCTTGCTAAAATATCTTAGATGTCGTGCTCTCCCATTATCACATCACATTATCGATCATAATCCGTAGATATTACAGGAAAGTTCCAGAAATATGAATCTCGTAACTGCATTTGTAAAGGTTAACATCCCTGCCGCTCCTGTCGTAACGTCCTTGCCAGCTTTATTCCTCGTCTTCAATAGATATTTTCCAGAAGCGTCTTGGCTAAAGGGCAATTAGCAACTACGTTCCGTACGTGGAGTTGGTAGCATCCATACACCGGCGTAGCGACTTTTGCATCATGCATCAAAGCCCAAAGGCACCTCTCACGCAGCTCTACTGTAACGTTGGGCGAACTTATTTCAGTTCATTTCCGACGAAAAAAGAAAGAAAGAAAGAAAAAAGAAGTATTTGTTCCTTCGCATTTATCTGTTGTGTTATTATACTATAAACTTTAAACAGCAATGATGTAAGCGTTATAAATGTGATGAGTCTGTGTTTTGTGAAATTCTCAAGATACTTCATAATTCCAAGTAAACCTTGCCCATACCCAGAAAAAAATTTCGGGGAGGGTTTTCCATAACTAGATCTAAACTTAACAGTACCCCACATAGTTACTATGTACCTACTCTATAGTAAATAAGCGTTACGTAGATAAGGTGACAATGTAAGGTGACAATATTAAGTTTCCCTTTTTCTTGTAAATGTGCTACTAGCAGTAGACCTACTTTTATCTAACGACATTTTCCCATATTGGTTTATATGAATTTAAATAAATAAAACTGTCAGAAGTTTCGGGGGGGGTGTTGAATCCTAACCCCCCTCTAAATACGGCCGTGAAGTAAACATTTCTATAAAAGCACTTGCCGTTATGTTTGCGTTATTCAGTGTTGTATGACTCATCTTGCGAGAGAGTTTTTGTCTATTGACAATACACCTTTGTGTTATTCAGAAGATATAGTCGGTTTAGATAAAATGTCCAAACGCGTTTTCTTAATTGAATCCATTCATGGTGAAGAATCTCAGGTAGCACGAGCTAATATTATATGTATATAATACATGTGTGTGTGTATGTGTGTTCATATAATTACAGCTGCCATCTTGCCTTTGTTTAGGCGTTTATAAACAAAATTTGTTTGTGGTTAATTCTCTCATCTCCACATAATTTGCAAATTATTATTGGTGCTAACTTTATTTGTGATTGACATTCACTGTTTACGTGGTAACGAGCTCTTGAAATACTTTAAGAGAAGGGGGAATTAACGTCATTCATAGTAATGACAGTAATGACTAATTAGCAAGCGAGGTAGCTGCTTAGTTAATGCAAAACGTGGTTCCAAGGTGCATTTCGTAGTTATATGCTCTTCCTTCAGTGTCGTGCTCTAATTATTCTGTTCATGAAAGTTGACGAAGTCACATTAATTGCAAATAATGTGATTCACAACAAAAAATTATATATTGCATTCAAATCACTTTCTCTGTTCACTCTTTTACAAAATATTCTTACAAAACTTATTCTTTTATCTACTTCTTGTTAACAGATATACTTTCACACACATTAACACATTTCGTTGTAGGTATAAAAGAATACAGTAGGCTAAACCAAGAGTACGATTTTCAAAAAGTGGGTCGCTATGTGATAGCTCTGAAATTCTATGCTCCTTGCATGACCACGGAAAAAACGAATAGGAATTTACCACTATGTTTCAGCATTGACATAATCCTAAGCACTGTGCCAAGTCATACGTGCATACTTATGTGACAATCTGCAACCAGCACAAATATGTGGCAGCAATAAGGTCTGCAGAGTTGACAAGATAAAAACAGAAAGAAAAGCCACTTGAAAACATATAATGTACTACATTCACATATAGTTTCTACAAACTATTTCTCCGAAAGCTTATTTTTCTATCTACCTCATTCTAATCAAGATAAACCTTTGTAGAAATAATTTTATTACACATTTAATTGGGTACCAGGGAGATAGAGGAAAGGGAATCGACAGTGTTTAAAAGGCAGGTCGCTATATTCTGGTCCAGGAATGCCATATTGTTTGCATGGCATAGCGAAATCCAATTGAGTAAGGACAGCGGTTTAAAAAACTGAGTGTTGAAAAATTCGAATAAATATTAATGAATATCTCGAAAATATTTGATGTCGCAAAAAAAAAAAAATAATAAAATAAAAAATAATCTGAATTTAAATTGCGTGTTTTAAAAATTTCTTTTGTAATCAGCTTTTTGCCTATCTCCTGTGGTTTACCCGTTGTACAAAATTCCTTCTAAATGAACAGGACTTCACAGGATATTTCCAGAAAATTGAAGATATAACGGCATTTTCTTTGCCATGCAAATGGGATACATCATATACATATTATTTTAACCAAAATCGCTAGGCATTTTTGAGATAATTCAAAATTTCGAAACGTTTTGCATATAAAGGGTAGTTTGTGTTGGAAGATGCTGAACTTAATTACCAGGTTTGGTATTTATTCGACATTTCGTTCTTGGTTGTGCTTTTCACAGACATAGATTATACACACGCGCGCGCGCGCGTACATTTAGTCCCTTTATAACGCTGCGTTTTATTATTCAGAGAGCCTCAAAATGAGTCAGCTGCGCCTATTTATTTTTTAATTTATGCAACGTGCTAAGCGACTTATGTGACTTACGACTTTCTTGAATGCCTTCTAATGGCTGATTTGCGTAACACTTTATCGAGGAGGGATAGGTAACTCAGTGCATAAGTGTTTTACGGGACAGAATGCAATCGCTTGGTATGTCGATTTCAAAAACATCCCACCCTCACACTGGCAGCTGCAGCAACACTTTTAGCTGATTTTTACAAACTTTTATTCTTTAGCATACATCCCTACACACCTTTGAAAACGGCCCTGAAGGAACAACTTATCACAGGCATCGGCTGACAAAACTATTTGGAAACAAAATGGCAGATCTACGCAGTGCGACCAATTGGATTTAAGCCGTCAGCCAACAAAGGTTCACAGTACAGTCTTTGCAAAAAATGCTAAGTATTAGGTAGATAATTTCCCTTCTGTCATAAACTATGGCATATTTTAGTTGATACAGTAACTGTAATGGCTAACGCAGTCTCTTTATTTGAGTTAAAACTACCAAACCGAGCTCATAAGACTAAGAAGCTGCAAAAAGTGTGTAAAGATTCGAGGAGAGGTCAAGTTCTGCCGTTACTAATTCGTATAGGAATCTAAGCTCGCAAGGTAGCATTAGCCGAATGGTATTATCATGGTTGCTTTAACACTGTTCCATTTCAGTTCGGGTTAAGTTCAAACTTTTTATTACTGTTGTTTTATCTCTTTTGGTCTATAATTTGATATTGTGATATAAATAACACTTTTGATAACACAAGTGTGTACAAAATAAAATAATAGCCATGTTTTCCACCGCAAAGCCCAAAACATCTACGGGCACTCATACTGAAGAATGCAGGCAGATTACACCGCACATGTTACAGCATGCATGAAGGTCTCTCAGGCAACGTCACAAATGTGCATTTTGAAGATTGACTTCGTTGATGAAATCCACGCTCTTTAACAATTTATTTTGTTTACCCGTGAACTTAGCATATTTACAACTCCTTTGTCAGTAGAAGAAGTGAAACATAAAGTTTAAACATGAAACAAAAACTATTAGATTTAATATCGTCGGTATCCGCCCAAAAGAATGAAAACTAACTACTTAACACGCTTAAAACACCAGATACGCTACACATTATACACAATTATCTGCTTGTAATTGTTATGTATTTGGCTCACAGGAGAGCAAATAACAAAAATAAATAAATTAGTACACTAAAATACAGAAAATAAACACAAGGAGAAAGAAAGAAAAAAATAATCAAAACTATGTGATGCTTGCATTAGACTCGAACCTCCGAAACTGACCTTTGCTTCACCATATTTCGGCAGCTAACCCACTCGGCTAACTCACTCTCTGCCGTTCTTTGCGAGACCTGCTTGCAAGTATTAGATCCATGAACAGCAGCCTTTTGCAGCTCCTTGGTTCTCATTCAGGCCTTTAATTACGTATAGTACCGAATAGAAGAGTAGAGCTACAATAACAGTTTGTTTGCTAAAAGGATCGATGTTTTCACATTAGACTGTTTCATAGTTAGGAATACCTAGGGGCAACTGACTCGGTATATTTCCGGTGAAATCTCGACATGCGTGTTTTAGGTGGAACGAATACTTCCACTACCTAATAGATACATACAGAGAAAGTGAACAGGCTTTTTTTTTCTGTGGGAGTCTCAAAACGTGTGTTTCCTGTCAAATCTCGGCATCAAAATTTTTGGTGGAATGCAATACTTCGACTGTAGGTAAGTAGTAGGAAAAGTAAAAAAGAACGCGTTCTCAGAAACCGAAAAGGACACAGTTTGTCCCTTCTAGGACAAAATGACACAATTTCATTATTTTTCATTGCAATCAATTTACTCGATTACTAAATCGCACATACTTGCAAATTAGTCTTAGTTTATATTTTGCTTTCTTCAGTAAGGTATTTCTAACTTGGATATGTCATTTTCGCTAACGGAAAGTTCACATTAGGCCCAGAGCTAAACAATCAGCAATTAAAAATGAACATTGAGATAAGTAAGTATTTTTGACTTAGGAGGGTAGTATAATTCGAAAAACGTATCCTAATAAGAGTAGAAGCTGAAGTCATATGATATTATGCGTGTGAGGAAGTGTTTATTGACGCGCAAATAAGAATAAAACCACAGTATTCCAAAGTAAACTTTGAGTTCACTTCTATATAGCCCCTTTTTATTGTTTTCAAGCATTTTAAGCATTAACATATTTAAGTAAAATATGATCTTATAGTGCTTATAATTGCATGTATATTTATCATTATTTTATAAACATGCGATGCTGTATTCTGCAACAGTGCCATATCTACATGTCTATCAGGCATAGGAATGTCTAAATATTAAAGCCACGACGAAAGGAAATGAGGTTGAACTGTCACTTGACTACAGGCATGGATCTCGCAGGCAACAAACCCCTCTTCTGACGTTTGCCACAGCATTTGGACCGGTGCTTATAACTGGCGCAACAGTTCTAGACACGTGAAAATCTTAATGACAGCTATGAAGCGAGTTAGTTACATACCAGATCAAGAGGTGACCGGTCGTCTGCATGCTGCAGGAGTGCGTGGGACAGTCATTGTCAAATATCCGCACACTGCTTATGCACTGCACTACACGATAAACTTATAGTTATATACAGTATATTTAAATCCACCGCTGTAAAATGCCCTTAATATAAAAACACTGTCAACCATCTGCCTCCAGTTCTTCCACACCTGACAGCCCCTTCCTCTGCTGCGAAATCACTCACATCATTGCCGCCATCACTGCTGTCGCTACTTTCTGCACCATTATCCTGGATGAGAATTTTTTCTAATTGATTTTCTGCAATTCCGTATTTTTTGAAATAATGATTCTCAATTTATTCAACATGTCGATATACATTTTCCCATTCTGGCCTTCCAATTTCTGCAAATCGCTGGCGACATAACCGCTCCACATCTTTTAGTTTAAAAGTGATATTTCTGCAGGCCACCCAGTTTTTGACATCAGCCCAGATTAATTCGATTGGGTTTAGATCTGGGTGGTACGGTGGCAGTCTAAGTACATTATGGCGATGTTGTATTAATATCTGGTCAAGTATTATGAGTTATGACTTCTGAAGGGATTTGTTGGCTTTAACTAAGTTATATTTGTTTTACTCATGCTTTCATCAAAAGTTATATTATGCCTAAGCAACCAGGTTTTTATTTCTGCTTTCAAGGAATTTGAGGTAGATTGTTTGTCAATTTGAGTGTTACCACATTGTGAAGCATTGTCGATAATCAGACTAGACCCAGCAGGCATATTAGGTATCAACATGGTGTTGATCCACTTCATGTAATTTTCTGTATTCATTTCTTGATGAAAATCTCCTGTTTTTTTGTTGCGACTTGTAAAAGAAGGGCATTTGGAACGAACAGCATGAACGATAATAAGCATTTGCCCTTTGGCAACAGGTGCCTGAAAACCTAATTCGCTATAGTCACTTCAACTTTTAGATGTATGACTGCTGTGTATGTACGACTCATCTTCATACACTGTAGTTTGACCCTCTAATTTGTACCTCTGAGTAAGGTACTCTTCCAGCTGAGATCGTATGTCGTGCTTTTCTATTAGAACTCTATTTGGTTTCGTTTTCTTCAACGTAAACTCTAAATCTTTTATAATTTTTCTGAGATTTGTAGCAGCATCTTGAAAATTTATGCTGATATAAGTAGATATAAAATTATAGTCATTTGGAAAGTTAGTATCAGACTGCAAAATTCAGTGCCACAGCCGGGATTTGAGACTTGTAGCACCACCTTGAACATTTATGGCATCTTTCAGATTGATGAGCAATCTGCTTATTGTTGGCACAGTTTTTTCTTCCACATAGAAATTGTGAATCGTGCACCGAATGACGCATTTGTCGAAATCGTTTATTTCTGTAATATGTTTAGGGACCTTATGTTTCTTCACAGGTGTGTCAAATGCTACTCTTTCATCCATATGGTTTTTCTTATCTTTGAGAAATCTGGAAACGGAACTCAGTGAAACAACAGTTGCTTTGGCTACTCTTTCTTTCACTCTCTTAAGGCTTTTGTGGAACTCGGGTAAACATATATTTACTTCCTTCATCTCTTCTTCTTGCTTTATGAAGTCGAGGAGACATTTGCAATTATTTCCCTGTTTTGAATACGTAATACCTTACCATTTAACTTTGAAAACGTAGGAGCCATGGTTATAAATATCACAAATATAAAATAAGCACTATTTACGTACTGATCTCTTTGAAATTACAAGATGCGGACACTTTCTATGCAGACTGTATGTGTTACGCGCTGTGAGTAAGCAAAGGTGTTATATCGCTTTCGTTGATTAAGCTAAACATAAACCATTCCTAGGCTCGGCAGCTGGGGTGGCAATCAAGGTCACGATTCCAGAAGTTTTGCGCCAGTTATACCCGCCTGCCAGTGACACTTGGCCTCTTTTGTTTTGTATTTTTTGTAGCGATAATTGTTTGAGTGTAGATAACATGCAGCCGGCTGTTTAAGAATTCTAATACATAATTATCATTAAGTTCGATGCGCATACAATTTACACATGGGATCGACTTTCCCCTCAATTTAAGTTGTTTTCTTAGTTGTGAACAGCTGTGTCTAATTAATAGAAAACTGACAGCCAAGTGCTGAAAGATCATAGCGATAGTCGGACGTAATTGGTTGTAAAGGAACACACTCTTTCACTACCGAACAGAATAGTATTTATAAGCTTTCGAATAACTAACTTTCCTTGTTTCATAGGTACTTATCGCCACTACTTTTTTGAGAAGTGTTAAATTTTCTTTTGTATCCTCGGTTTGCCTGTTGTTCATTGTTTGATATGAAAATCACAAAGTGTGGTTAGGCATTATCGAATATTTAAACAAGAGCCTTTCACAGCATACGCCGCCGTAATGCATCGTTGTTGCGATGTACAGGATGCTGATTAGCCTTGTGCGATATCCCCAGCTTTCACCGGTAGAAAGCTACTTCCGCCTGTGCCGCCGTGAATCTTGTTGAAATACCGTCGTATGCGCGACTTATCAATATTACATAGGGGTGTCAACCATGCAGCCTGAGGTTCAATCTAACAGCATGCGCTCTCTGTGGGAGCACTTTGATAGGTCAATACAGCCATCACATCTCTGGTCTGTTTTTGTAATCACTATTGCTGTCATTATAACTAATTGATTACTTGTAATGGAGGTGCCGAATTATGCGAAGTCGGCCGCATTGTTTTGTTCTTCCGAAGGCCTTGATACAGAATTCTTGAGCGGAGTTGTGTTCTTAAAATATTTCCACTTGTTAAGTATTTAGCCTGTTTATCTCAAATATAAGGGGGAAAGTGACATTTATAATTCACATTGTATTTTTTGTATGCATTCGCAATCCATTTTCTGGTGTGGTGTAAGTTGTCAGCTTATTTGCACATCTACGTGTCATTTGGTTAAAGTTATGTCGAATAACAAGGAACGTAATGCTAGGGTGGATTTTATGACTGCCTTGTACATAAGGTGGAAAGTTTACTTGAAGCTCTAGGATATTTTCGTTAACAATGTTCCCAATCCACATTCAGAATGTTTAAAGGACAATTCCAGTGGTGGAAACTTTGGGATGAGAGACAGCGCAAACCAGACAAGATTTACTTGTCCATTTCACCATTGTTACAGTGACTGTTGTTCTCGTGTCGTGCCTGGTGAAGCATGTCCAGGGGGCAGGTGTTGAGATGTAGCGCATGGTAGACAGGTGCATCCATAGCGTGACGCTCCGTCATCGTAAATCACAACGTTTCTCACAAATGACTAACAGTTTCGAAACTCACTTGTCTTTTGGGTAGGAAATGCTTTGTGAACATTGGACGTTTCTTAAAACACAAGAATGCATATTGTTGCAATGCTCAAAACAAGCAGGAGACGTGGCAATTATACCAGTACTCTTAAAGCAACAATGTGACCAAATGACGTGTAAAAAGTCACAAGCAATACATTTCTTAATTTCATTGTTATTTATTGTAATTGAATTGAGAACATAACAAGAAATGGGGTAAAGCATCTGCGCTTTTCACATGTTCCGTTCCGAGCTCTTTTACGTTTGCAGCTGAATGTGCCGTTATCAGTAACTTATAGAAAGCACCCATTTAATTGGCTGAGAATAATGAGGTATTATAAATATAATTTAGAACCCTAATTGTGCGAAGGTTACACATAATATAACTAGCAGTTAAATGTTGATGGGGGAACTGTATATAAATAAAATCGAAAAGACACTTCGCATAAGATGCACGCACGCAGTCGCACGGACCGTTAGGATTTTCTCCACTTCAACGGGGTCTCGTGCTCCAGCAGTTTTTTTTTTTTTTGAGTAGGTTAGGATTAGGCGTGTGTTAGAAAGGAGAAGTTAGGAGGGGTATTGACCAAGGCCCTGGTCGCCACACGCGGGGAGTTACGTGAATAGGAATTGGAAGGGATGTGTCGTTTTTTATTGCATCATTTCATTGATTGTAGCGCGGCCCTCGAAAGGAGCCTTCTGGTAGTCGATAGTGGCTTGGGAAAAAAGCGAGCGGCTTCTAGTAACATCAAGTAGCCGTTCGTCCGCTCCTGCTCACTCTTCAGTCCGGAGAGTACAGAAGTCCACTTGGTCATCGTCGTGTGCAGGGATCGTAGTTGGTCGGCATGGCCTGATATCGTGTGCCTAAACTCCTCCAGGCTATCTGTCGGAGCTGACGGTGCTGATGTCGGTGGCGGACTGGCGATGGATTCCCCCAGGCCACTGATAGAGGAGTTGGTGTCATCTAATCGCTGCAGGCAGCTGGTGGTAAATGTGTTGACTGTGGATGACAAGGCAGCGATGATCAGTGTAGATCTTGTAGTGTAGATTCCAGTGCGGCTACTCGGCGGAGATGATGGTCCGTTTCGGCGGAATTGACGGCGGTGGTGAGTGTTGTGATGAGTTCGTCCTGTTGAGTCATGCCGTATCCAATGTTGAGGACCTCCGTGTGGAGATGCTGGACTGCATCTCGTAGAGCTGAAGGTGGCGTTGTCGGAGGAGCGGCTGGAGCTGTGTGGATGGTCTCAGGCGGTGGCGGTCGATGGCTTCTTGGGTATAGTGGGCACTGTGCCTGCCCAGTGAAGTGGCCGTGGCCGTTGCAGGAGGCGCACTACCGACGTCGCGGCGGAGTTCGTGTCTGGTACACTGTGTCGTCAGGCTCGGTGAGCCGCAGTAGTGGCACCTGGATGGTGCAGCGCAGGTTTTGGAGTCGTGGCCGTAGCAGCAGCATCTGCGGCATGGCTGGTGGCTTTCCGATCGGCTAGCCTCTATACTAAGAACCTGCCCTAATAAAGGCAGGCCGGACCTTAAGGCAGCCTCACGGTCGGCCGGATCAGCCAATGCCAGGCGGACGAAGGTGGTTGGTCCTCTGGACGTATTGATGCGCGTGGCCTTCAAGGTAGAAGGCCACCGGTGTTGTGCTGCGGTGAGTGTGAATCTGGTAGGCAGATCCCGAGGAACTCCAGAAATCACTGCGCTGCACCGTGATGACGACGGCAGTGGTATAGGATGTTGTGATGGCGGCTGCTGCGCTGGATATTGTGATGAGAGGTGTTGTGCTGTTGGCGACTGCGTCGGCTGGAGGTGAGGTGTGGTGTCGATTGGAAGAGAACGGTGAGGCTGCTGGTGATGGGCGATGCAGTGACCACTGCCCAAGAAGGCCCAGTCTCCGGCAGCGGTGCGGCGGAGCTCCCGGCAAATACCAGGGAATCGGCCGGCGATTCAGCGGCGGCGAGGCTCGGAGCAGATTTTTCGGATAACGGCTGTACGACGGCCCCTTCGGCAGGTGCCGAAGGAGCGGCGGCGGTTTCTTCAGCGGCTACCTGGCGTGTCCGTCTCCTTCCCGTCTTCGACGAAGGCTCCAGCAGTAGAGCAACGCGACGCATGCAGATGTACGCAGTTGAGCTACTTGAACTACATTCAGCTGAGGATCTACCAGTCTACGAGCGACCGACAATTTCTTCGCGCCCAGCATCCAAGCGGCGACCACAGTCAATGCTGCTTAACTTTTGTTAAGCAGCACACTAGAGATTCATTAAGGTCTGGAATACCTATACTTCAGCAGTACGTGGGGATGAACAAGGCCACAGCCAACGCCTTTTTAAGGCGGTCTTCAGTGCACCGGCCCGCTGTTGCTCGCGCTTCCCAGTGCCTGCTGCTGCAAGTTAGGTTTTAGTTTAAGTGAGTTTTGGTTGCCTTGCACCCTTGGGTGCAGGGCAAGAAGCCTACCCTTAATTCCACCTCTTCCTCTCCTCTTCCAACCACCGTAACTGTGAGCAGGCTCCGATTTGCTATCCAGGAAGCGGCAATCCCTAGCACCAGCACTGGTGTCGCCAACCCGGCGACCTTGAGCTCTGCTCAGGTTGCCCCATCTACTAACCAGCCTCGCCGAAAGCGCCATAGGAAGCGCGGCAAGGGCAAGGCTAAACGTTTGACTACGGCCAACCAACAATCTGACCAGGACTCTGCTCGCGCAACACCATTGCGAGTAGGCCAAACATCCGAGTCCGACGTGTCGGACTGCTCAGGTGACGAGAGTGACGTGACAAACTTCTCGGGTCGTACCGTCGGGGCTCTGCCCCCGTCCGGCATCTCCGATATGGAAGCCGATGAGATCAGCTCCTCCGACATCTCCACGGATGTAGACGACGCTGAATTTCGTGTAGTGGAGAAACGCCGAAGGAGGCGGAAGACTACCCACCTGCAGACGGAGGGCGCGCTCTTGCGTCGGCAGGGGCCTGTTAGGTGGCACATTCCACCTATTATAGTGGACGACTTCCGGGGATCGGTAGGCTTCCTTAGGAGGTCATGCCATCCCTGACGGGGGCGTGCACCGTAACCAGAAGGAAGAGCCGCTTCGTCTTCCAGGCGAAAGTGGTTGAGGATTACCAGCGTCTTCTCTCCTGTCTGGATGGGAGGAAAATTCCCTATTTTATCTTCGGCCTGACAAGGTCAGGGACGTTCGTCGTGTCATCCGGGGGCTTCCGGTGGACACACCCGTGGGCGACATCGAGGTCGACCTCTATCGCCAGGGCATTAAACCCCGCGTGGTGAAGCAGCTCACCATGTCCGCTCCTCATGGCCGTGCAGACAAGGTCCCCATCATCCTCTTCCTAGTTGATTCAAACCCTAGAGGCCACAGAAGTATGTATAGATCTCGACGGTACGGAGGTTATGGTAGTCTCCGTATACCACCCTCCACTTAGGCAGTTTGCACCCAACGAATACCTTACACTCCTAGTCCTATATCTTAGTGCAATTCTAGCCGGCGACTTCAATGCCAAACATCCACGTTGGCATTGCGGCCGCAGGGCGGATGCTAGAAGCAATGCAATAATTCGCCTGATTGATGCGGACCCACTGCTTTAAGTGCAGGGTCCCTGGCAACCAACACAACATCCGCGAGGTGGAGGACTGTCTTCAGCCATCGACTTCGCGATCACCAAACAATTCTCATATCATCTCACCCTCACATCAATCAACGCACTACATTCCGATCATAATCCCGTGTTGGTAGAAATCAACACTAGGGTTGCCAGCCACGACCCCTCGTTTCGCACACGAGAAGTCGACTGGGTAGGCGTTAGGAATTGCCTTCGCACTTCCATACCACCGAACCCCAGAATTACAGACATCCCATCCTTGGAGGCAGCGGTCTCTTCCTTCACCTCCATAGTGACGCAAACTGCACACAACCTCACAGTTGTTGCTCCAGCCCCCCTACATCCCGACGTCCTTCCAGTGGACCGTGTGGTTCTTATCCGCCGTTCCTGGGCTGCGCGGAGACTTTACCAGCGTCACCGCACGCCACACAATCGGGCGCTCCTGCGGCGTCTACGCCGACAGGTCCGTCTCCGCCTACGCGAGCACCATGTGCAAGCGTGGGAGGACGATGACCAGACTTCGTATCGACTGTGGCGACGTGTGGAGGATTGCAAAAGACCTCCGACACCGTCGAGGCCAATACACCTCCTCTCCAAGGCACCCAAGGCCTCGCCTATGAACCCAGGCCAAAGCAAATGTGTTCGCCGATTATCTTGAACGTACCTTACGTCCGAGAGAAGACCCCAAGACGACATCTTTTCCAAACACGTTCGTCAGGATGTACGCCGATACTTTCGGCGCCCTCCGGACGACGCGGACCGTCTATCCATCATTCGCACGAGTGAGCTCCATGGCGCACTCCTGCGTTTCAACCCCAAAAAGGCGGCCAGACCTAACGGGCTAATCCCCCCCCTCATGCTCCGGCACCATCCCTTCAACCGCGGTGCTTTTTCTAACGCGAGTGTTCAACATGTCTTACTCTGGGTCAGTTTCCACGAGAGTGGCGAGAGGCCCGTGTGATATGCATTTTGAAACCGGGGAAGGATCCGGTACATCCTTCAAACTACCGATGCATTAGTCTCCTTTCAACCCTCTCGAAAGTTCTCGAGATGATTCTCAACCGCTTATCCCCACTTTTGGGAGACATTCAAGCCATCCCGGACCACCAGTTTGGATTTCGTCCTGGGTATTCGACATCTCAGCAGCTGCTGCGAGTGGTGTAGACGGCCGCCCTGGGTTTCCAGGAGGGTCGGTTTACTGCCGCGGTATCGCTGGATATCGAAAAGGCCTTAACGACGTGGCACGCGGGTCTCCTGTATAAACTCATCCACCTGGGATTACCAACACAGGTTAACAACATCCTACATAGTTTTCTACGCAGAACATTTAAAGTTTCAGTTGCGGGGAAAACATCTACACTTAGGCCAGTTAGAGGCGGAGTCCCTGAAGGCTCTGTACTATCCGTACTATCCCTCACGCTTTTTACCGTCTTCATGGCAGATTTTCCAACACAGCAGCAAGTAGAAATGGCCCAGTATGCTGACGACGTGCTGCTGTACTACTCAAACAAAAACCTAATCAGAGCCTTCAACTCAATACAGAGACATCTCCGCCTCATCCAACAGTGGTGCCGGCGTTGGCGCAAGTCCGTTAACGCGGACAAGCGCCACGCGAAGCGCCACATCCCCGCAGACTGCCCCACATTTCAATTTCGAGGCCGAAAGATTGAATGGAGGAATTCTATAACCTACGTGGGAGTGAAGTTGGGTAAGGGTCTAACTTTTCGCGAGCACATCCGAGACATCTCGGCCGGGGCGCAGGGGGCAATTGCCTCCTTGTACCCGATGCTGAGATCCGGGATGCCTGTTCGCCTAAAGTTACACCTTTTCCGAGCCCTGATAGTCCCCCTCATGCTTTACCCATGCGAGGTCTGGGGCATGGCCGCAGACAGCTGGCTGCTATGGCTACAACGGGCGCAGAATAGGGGACTCCGGTCCATCTACTCTGTCGGCCGCGCCTTCCCCGTGATACTACTATACGAAGCCTCATCTCTTCCCTATGTGGAATATGAAATTAGGCGCCGGGCTACCAAATTTTACGCCAGTTTACCAAACCATCAGAGTATCCTGGTCAGATCACTTGGGGTTTACGACCCTAGAAATCGCCGTCTTCGGCGTCATCTGGTTCCCCGCATGGCATGCGGGCACACCAGATAACCAAGGAGTTAAACCAACAGCAGCTAAAGCTGAACTCCATAGTAATCCCACTCAAGAGTTGATTGGCCTCAAAATTCAATCCTAACTGAAGAAATTTATAAACAAACACACACCAGGGTGCAGAAGAGCCGTTGCATCCTAATAGGCAGTTCGAGGAGCTATATGCTTCCTCTCTTCTTTATGACAACCTAAAAACAAACCGTCTTCCTGAAACATCATTTCAAACTGAAATACTCATCCTGTGGTTAAACCCTGAGAGGGTGGGCACACAGTAAAAACTCACTCGGGCTAAAACTTAGCCTGCCAGTAGTTCGTCGTCGTCACTTCGCATAACCTACATTAGCAAAGACATAGCCATAGTGATACTAATGCAATTAAAGCGGTTGGAAATAAAATAAAATGTGCCTCTAGTTAATGTATATGTTCTTTGAAATAGTATGCCAGTTTATCTATAATCTATATACAGATACACTAGTCATCCACATATCTAGAAACCGGATCTGGTAACAGGATCGCGCTTATGCGGCGGGAGGCGATAAATCGTCTATTTAAGATCTCGCAACCTAGCTTGTTTTGTTTTTCATGAGAGGAATGCGCGAAATGAGTAATGGAAAATAATAGCCTAATCATTATATTCCGCATCGAGTATTTATTTACGATTCTTATACCATACAGAATCCGTAACGAGATTATTTGAAAATAGTTTCCCTGGTATTGGTTACAAGTCGTGGGACAATTCATAGAGTAGTTAATAAATTTCGCGAAACGGAAAGTGTTCTGGATAAGCGAAGAAGGCGACTTAGTGCTCACAGAAGAAACTGTTGATGACATTGGCCAACGCTTGGAAAATTCCCCTAATATATCTCTTAGCCGTCTTCGCAGCAAACGAGATTTTCTTAATGGTGCTAAGAGCTACGAAGTTACTTAGGGTAAAACCCTATAAATCTACAGTGTTGCAAGAACTTAAACCGGATGAGGTAGTATTAGATCCTCTTTGTAGTATTAGATTTTGTGAATTGATTTTTAATAATGTGCATGACGGAGAAATTGAGCCTAATCTCATTCTCTTTTCCGACAGAGCGTGGATTCATTTACGTATGTAAGTTCTCAAAATTGCGACATTGGAGTGCCAAAAAATCTAACCTGTTTCATGGGGAATCTCTTAATGGCGAGAAAGCAGACACTATTTATTAGGTGGCATCCTCCGCGATGTAGTGGTTGCCGTCCTAGCCTCTAGTTCCCGAGGTCGCGGGTTCAAACCCGGCGGAGGGCGATGGATTTTTTTCGGGCGTGCAAGTTCCGTAGCCTGGCTTCCTTTGTAAGGGAAGTAAAGCCGGTGGTCCCGTGTTGTAGATTTACGGCACGTAAAAGAACCTCAAGCCTGATAAAGAGGCCTCTGAGCAAAATTACCGGTCTTTCACCCCCCCAATATAGACTGGGACGCTAAGGACCACAGCAGTTAAAGAGCGTCCATAAATAAAATTCAATTTATTTAATATTTATTAGGCAGTCGCTCAAGCTTGGTTAACATATTGCCCGGCGGCGGGCTGCACCTCAGCTACGATACCACGGTATATACTGTACGCAGTAAACAGAAGGGCTCCTAAGTTGTTCACTACCTTCTGAATTGTTTACAATAATCAATTGTGAATCTTTAATTACTAGGCCATACTAATGCATTGCATACATTAATTTGAGCTCCATTGTATTTTCAAAAGGTTAATACTAATATATCCACATAAATATTTGATACAAGAATGCCAAATGTTTCGTTGAACATTTCCATAGTGTATAGACAAAGGATTTAACTCCACAGAATCGCTCACATTGACTAACTCTTATAATTCACAATAACACCCATGTAAACTGTGCATGCGCTAAGCCAATTCTTTCTGAAATTGCGCACGTATGTAACACTTAACTATGTTTCCCTCATGACTATCAATACTGTACAACCCAGAACATCAAAATCAGCAGCGTTTATTAAGCGTGGAGCAATTATCATCGTAATCTCCCCTTTTCCTGCGGAACTACTTTTCCAGTCCAGCAGTTTATTCGATCTCTAAATAGACATATTTTTGTGATTTTTCGCAGATTTCTACACACTTTTACATCTCATTTGATTTAGTCATTTTTCATGTCGTGTCGTGTATAATAAATCTGTTTGTATTTACTACTGATAGCATATGACTCAATAGCCATCCATAACCGGACATCCGCTTTCAGATGAATAAAGGGATAGCCTCTTACGGGCAGGTTTATAGTGTGCCGGAAAAGCTATGGATATTTGTAAATGAGATGGCCAGCGCATACTGAGAGAGGCATAGATCTTCACTAAGGCTCGTTTGACACTGGGATACCGGTGACCTCTCCTAGGTCACTGGTGTCGGACATTGCAGGTATTGCTAACTGATTAGTTAGTGAAATGGTCTCGAACGAGGAAAACCTTTTGTTAGTATTTCTACGTAGGAGGAGGAGGAGGAGGAGAATGAAGAGAAAACGTTCATTACACGTACATCCACCGCTGCGTGATCGGCTGGAGAAAGGATTGTATTATACTCTGACAATCTGAGACAAGAGGACAAGAATTTTTTAGTATTTCCGAATGTCAAAAACTTAATTTGATGAACTACTAGAAAAAATGTGAAAGTGGAAATCATATGAATTAACATTATACTATGGAGGGTATCCCTGCAGAAGAAAACATTTATATCCCTCATAGCAGGACAACTTTGTACGTGGCTTATTAAATCTCCCGTACTCATGGCTACCGTAACGTAGGTATCACTGTGCTCGAGTATGCCCGTCTCGAAGACTTCGTTTTTTTTGGCAAATCTGTGATCACTCCAATTCAAACTAATGCATGTCGGGGATAGCTGCTCTGAGCATGTGATGTGGCGAGGGTGAAACATTGCTGCAGCACAGTGGCTGGGTGAGACAATGGAGTGAATGCTCCAATTGAAATGAATGTATCTCTATCAGCGACCGTCAGTGGAGCCTTAGAGTAGCTCTCCATTCCTTAATGGACAAGAAGTATTTCAAAGTACGTCGTCTTGAGCATTTTTAACGTAACTGGTTTAAACGAGAGCAAAGTATTTAAGTGAGTTTTTTCATTACTACTTACTATAAGCTAATTTTACCACTTGAAATTAATACTGTGTTTACAAATGCAAATTTACTATGTATGACTATTACCACCAGTTTTGAAAATATCCTTGCCCCTTAAGAAGTAATTTCACCTTCAAAACATTGTTTGTGCATGATATATAATCACAGACAGAAATCGCTTGATATATTTCAGAATTTCTATTTTCGTAAACCTTAAATATCGTATGAACTTAATGGATGTTGTAATGAGTAAATGTGTATTTATGCACATCGTATAGTCCGCAGAATCGTACATATAATTGGAAAAAATTAATGTGTAAAAAAAAACGCGCTCTGTATCGTTAGGAAAATCTTGCAAGATAGCTGAATTTATTTCTAACATTGTCCATACCGTGAGGGCAAAGAGAGAACGAATTAGGGATAGAGTAGGGCTAGGAAACATGAGCAATCTCTGTATTTCCAACATTATTTGTTAGGTACGACCTTGGATCGTTGTGATCGAGTCCTCTATGGTTTCGGCTGTTTATCCTGTTTACTTGATTTTTTAGTTTATTATTTTTATATTGGTTTTACTACCATTTCTTGTGCACCAGGGAGATCTAAAACGTTGTCTCCTCTGGAAGTATTAAAAGGTACCTTCCGGTGCTTATATTTTTTTGATGTTTCCGCCATATAATGTGAAAATCCCCACTCTTAAAGTCCATAAGGTCTCGAAAGTGATTAAAAGTGAAAACGCTTAACAAAAACACGTCATGCAAATTAGCTTGCAACAGACTGTTTGAAGATTCGAAATATATATATTAAATGTTCCGTCTAATGGTACAAAATTGAAGCCCTTATACAATGGTGTTATTTTCCCAGTAAAAGCAACAAACATTTTCTCTCAGTTTAATACAAAGTATTTATTATTCAGTATATATTTTAAACTGATTAGTAGATCTTATCTTGGAAGAATAAACCTTAGATCGCACTGCTAATGGACAATGTTATTCAAAAAACGGTATTTCGGTCATGAATTTTTTTGCAACGGAAAACTGCGTACCCAGCTAAAACTAGCAAGATTTTCGTTGCGCCTCATAGCGTTGCAGTTGCGGACATGGCGTTTGTGGCTGACCAAAAGCAGTGTAGCTTTTACTATCGATCCCTTTTTTTTGAAAGATGATCGGGTTTTAATGACAGGTTCTGAAGCGGAAAAATAGGTTCAGCTCTATTTTGCAATTTTTGAAGTTTGAATTTCATTTATTTAAAACAACTTCAGTTTCAGCAAATTTTCCTCACACTTTATTCATGATTGGGACTGATATTAATATAAACAATGAATACTTATAATCAAATCATGTTTAGGTGACTGGAAGTTAATTGATGTATACATTACGGTCTCAATTATTTACAGTTATTTACACATATTTGCTATTGTTTACGCATGTGATTCACATTATCAACAGAATGAATGCCTTACTTCCTTTAAATGCTTCTTTATTCACCGTAGCTTTTGTACAAAAGAAAGCTTCATGAGATATTTCCATACATTTTTACTTCTTTCAGATAGTCCATTATATATATATATATATATATATATATATATATATATATATATATACTTTTCTTTCACTTAATTTCCTGTATGTTAGTTTACCTTTATTTCCTTACAGCTTAAGAATGGCTCCGTTATATTCAATAGCTGATTCTAAAGCTTCGCTTCTTAAGGGTTTGCACATTAGGATTAGAAATCATTGTGGTATATCCTTTCTGTGGGATGCTGTTTATGTTTTAATGACCCAGCCCGAATAAAGGGTAACTCGCATTAAGTTGGTCTTCAGAAGCGATGAAAGTGATGTCCCACTTCTCCTATAGATGTCATTCTGTGTCATCATCTAGCTCGAACACAATGCTGGCAACATATGTAAAGCCAGCGGTATACCGCCAACGCTCGCAGTGTGGGTTCCTAATTCCTTTTTTTTTTTTTTTTTTTTTTTTTTTAGGTTTATTAGTTTCTGATTTACGGGGGGGTGGTGGTGGTGAGTTTTGGTTTAGCTTTATAAAATATACGCTTAGTTTTCTGATTCACGGGCGTTTAGGTTAGAGTTAGTTTTTTTATACAAGCTTGCTTTAATTAACTATCAGTGGTTACAGCAAAGCATGCGAGCGTGCATTCATAAGGTTAGCTTACTGATTCACCGGAGGGTTTTGTTTTCGAGTGGAGGAGAAAATGATTTACTTACTGACCTCAGCCCCGATGGGAGTCGGGACTGAGAGTGTGGGACTCACCGACAGATCGGCATACCCACTAAAAACTCCTCCACCGCAGAGGGAAAAGTCAAGGGTGAAGATGAGGCAGTACCGCATTAAGCACCTGCGGATTCAAGGTGATAGTATTGGTCGGCAGGCATGGCCTAAGCCGGGTAAAGGGAATTTAGCGTGAGAAGGTGTAAGAATTTTGAGTGGATGTATGTCAGGATTGTAGGGTGGTTACCTGGGCTTCCGACGTCCTCGGTAGTGAGTAGCCGGAGCACTCGCTGTGGGTCCCAACGGGGCTCATCTAGTTGCTGTGGAGTCCTTTGTTCTAAGACGCATCTAGCGCCGATGTAGGATGATTCCTCCTCCTTGACGAGTCTTCTGAGTTTTAAGTAATGTTCATCGAAGTAGCTTGGCAGCGTAATTTTGTTTGGTAATGCTGGTAATAGTTTCGCTGCAAGTACTATGGTGCCGTGGTCCTCTTGAAGGTAGTCGAGTGCTTCCTCCATTTGGGCCAGTTTTGTAGTGATGTTAAGAAGCTCCGCCTGCACATCCTCCAGCTTCTGAAGAATCTCAGGCGAGGGTTTCGTTGTGGTATTCCTGGTTACGAAGTCTTGTGGCGTTTCTGCTACTGCAGTAGGCCCGCTCTGCTCGACGCGGTCAAGCTGCAGTGACAACTGCTGTTGCCCTGAAGGCAGGCCGGCCTTCTGCTGCGGCGGTGTGGAGCGGCTGCGGGGATGTAGCAGACAACAGGCTTACCCGGTGTAGTAGTCGTGTCTCCAGCAGGTTGCACAGAAGCGGCGGCGACGAGTTAAATCGTGCTGCTGGCAGACAGACGTCAGGTTAGGTGCCCCACAGTAGTGGCACCGTGGCTGCGCAGTACAGCGTACCTCGCTGTGCCCGTAAAGGCAGCAGCGTCGGCAGGGCGGCGTCCATGTTGAGCGGCTTGGTTCAATTCTTAAGCTCTTGCCCAAGAACTGCAGGCCGTCGGAGAGGGCAGCGTCGTAGTGTGCCTTTTCCCGAAAGAAAAGGCGCACGAGCGGTGTTGGACCCTTCCGAGATTGGATCCTGGAGGCCTTGAAGGCTGATGGCCAAAGCTGCTGCACGCAGCTTAGGATGGTCTGCGTTGGTAATTGCTGGTGAACACCCACAACCACAGCGCTGAAGAAAAGATAGCGCTGGGCTTGGCCTTCACCAGGCGAAGCGGCGTCAGGCACACTGTCGTTCGGGACTTCAGTGTGATCCGGCGTTGGCGGCGAGCCAGCTGTGGCAGCTGTCTCGTCGATCGGCGAGTCCGATTCGTCGGCGGAAGTCTCTGCTGCTACTGCAGCCCTGCGTTGTCTCCTTCTTCCCATGGTGCTAGAAGGTCTTGTCGAGTCGAAGGATCCAGGCGAAGTCAGGACCGGAGGTTAGGTTAAGTTCCATTATATGT
Source organism: Deroplatys truncata (assembly GCA_030765065.1). Classification (NCBI taxonomy): domain Eukaryota; kingdom Metazoa; phylum Arthropoda; class Insecta; order Mantodea; family Mantidae; genus Deroplatys; species Deroplatys truncata. Next base: position 10,727,707 of record CM060982.1, read on the forward strand.
ATAAGCTTACTTTCATTAGTTACCAGCAGTGGCTACACGAAAGCTTTCCTAAGCTTGCGTTTCTGAATCACGGGAGGTTAGGTTTAGTATTTGTTATATAAGCTTAGGTTTCTGATTCACGGAAGGTTAGGTTAGGTTTACTATTTTTAATATAAGCTTAGGTTTCTGATTCACGTGAGGTGAGGTGAGGGTTAGCTTTTTTATATAAGCTTAGTTTAATTAGCTACCAGTAGTTACACCAAAGCACGCGTGCGAACCGAGCGTGCGTTCCTAAGCTTAGGTTTCTGATTCACGGGTACTGTTAACAACAATACATTGCTTTTATATCGGCGGCAAAGGAAAATGAAGAAGTAGTAAGAACACATCACTTAATCTTCTGATTTCACTTCTCGTTTAGATTGGCAGTTTCCCAGTGCGCATGTGCAACAGCGACAAGATGGTCACGTTTGTTATTTTCACACGGAAATTTTGCTATAAAAGTAAAACACTTATAACGGGCGGGCAAGTGGTCACCAGCTATAGAACAGATAACATCTGCTTCTGAAACCTACCCCTAAGGCAATTGATGCACTTTCCTTTAGCTTTTATTAATTTTTTCAATGAACACCAATGTAATGCAGAAAAGCCCTAATAAATCGAACCTGGTATTTATAAATAAAGATTAACCTAACTCACCTGTGCAATAGTATTGCTGGAGCTCGTATAAGTAGATCAGTGATTTGCAGCAGATGACCTAAAATGCCCGGATCTACGTAACGACATTGGAGATTATCGTTTGCATTGAAGGGAGATGAGCGATGTATTGTATGTTGATTCCATCTTCTTTTTGGCCTGGGAGTTAAGTTTTATATGTCAGATGGAAGAACATGCATGGTATGTTTAAATGCACTATGAATGATGTTTGCTTTAGCGCCAGACTAGCGTAAATAACGCGAAATACGGTACAACTTAGTTTGGATGTATTTGCACTACCCATGGCCTACCAAGAATCCAAGTTGTGTTTTGTCGTGTCCTTTAAATGTTTATAAATTTGACCCCGCACCTTATACCTCTGATACAGAAGTATATAAAGCATTTCGAGTAACACATAAATAACAAAGCGCAAGCTGCAGTTTAATTTTGGGACTAGGCCTTAAATTTTAAGGCCAGGTGCAAGGAGCTTTTAAGCATTTCAGGCATTCTAAAAAAATAAAGTTAAAGATCCATAGATTATCGTTGCGGGTCCATGCAATTCATGGGCCACTCTGTGGTGTATGCTGAGTGCGAAGCTATACGGCAGGCCCACCAGTCCTGGCTGGCCATAACAGTAGACCTTATCGCACTGTAAATTTAGGTTTTTAAAGCAACATAATTAGCACGAAACGTTACTGGGTCAGGTAGCTACCTGTTCCTGGAATTCGGATGAAACGAAACGACATGCAGTGAGAAGGGGTAAGTCACATTATTACAGTTCTAATGTTCTTCATTCCAGCAACTCGTCAGCGAAAGCTAATCCTGCCCCCAAAAATGAAACTTCAGGGAGCTGCTACCATGCATTTGTGAAGATTCGTTTCTAAACGCGAACTATTTTACTGGAAAATATATAAATTACATTCTGTTCCTAGAGTGTAAAAATAGGGCATATTTTTACATGTACAGTGGGCGTATACGGTATATTTTCTACAGCTGTTGACACTGTTTCATGATGCGAAAGCCCGCTTCAGACTATAATTATCTTAAGGAAGGTTTAAACGTCCTATCCCGCCAATGTTAAATCTGCGAAATTCATTAAACATTATCTCGGAAACATTTTTTGTAGGATGTAGAAGCATGCCTTCTAAGTTCACTGATCTACTTTTAAACAATAAGTTTGTTTATTTTCTTAATGAAAATTTATGAGCAGTTATTTAGAAAAGAAAAGCAATCATGATTAGGTAGAGCAAAAGAATGCGTGACCGCGATGTAACAAACCAAACCCACTTCAGGCCGGACTAGAAATTAACCCAACTCCTCACAAGCCAGTAGAGAACAAATTAGATGGGCTGACTCCAATCTAGAATAAGAAATGGCAATTGCAGGTGATGTGCCAGATGCTTTACACTTGTTCTATAATTCCTTACGCCGAACCAAGCAACACACTCGAATTGAGTCGTTTAAGTACAACGTAAACAATATACAACCTGCCAAGCCGAAATATATGTCAATGTCATGGTACTAGGAGCAAGTTGCATTTATATTATTATGGTCGTATTTGGAATCGAAAATAGAGCGGGACCTAAGTGTTTTCAGAGCTGTTTGCTTCATAACCCCTCTGCCATACATGGGAAAGCAACAAAGCGACACATTCAATGCGTGCAGCACACCGTCTTATTAGCTAAAACCAGGAAAACAAAAATCCTGAAGCTATAATAAATCATTTGTGCGTTAATCTGAAACAGATGCCTTAGGAAGACTTCACCATTGGACACTCGTATTCCACACCTAAAACGTAGCTTTGTCCTTCAGTCTTACATATTTGTAGACTAAAGATTTTAATTCGATATTTTAAAGTGAAATTTTGGACTATAAGCACGTTTCATTTTGCAAGGTAACACCAAAGAGCTTTGCAACACTGCCATATATGTCGCTTTGTTGAGGGTTCCTAGGGTTCCTTTCATACCGTGAGAGACCGAAATGTACTCGTTTACTGGATTTATAGCGATGAAACAAAATTTGATCACCTTAGTGAATACTCAAACACATGGGGATCAAAAGTTACATATACTTTATCATTGTAGGAGCAGTACTTTTTATTTTAAATGTATTTTTCAGAATGGTACCGCATCTGCCATTTTGCACTGTGAATTCTGAACCACTTAAAAAAAATCATAACTCCTTCACACTTTGTAGCAGAGAGGTAAGCTTAAGATGTGGGTTCTTTCTTTGCAAATATGTACATATATGTGTTTTCCCCACTCCACTTTTGTTTTGAATAGCTTTTTCGTGAACGATGTTTTCTTGTATACCGGTTTTTTCAGAAAGTATTAAAGTTTGGGTTGTCGTTCTCAGCATAGAGCAGATTGTGAATTTTGAGTATTTTACCAGGCTACAAATGCAGCTCATTCCCGGCAAGGAACAGGGGCGCGTCACAAGGAAGATGGCACTGAAAACCATTCTCGCACAGCACACGTAGAATCGAACGGCATTTCTCTCCGTAACGAAGGCCGCGGAACTGATTTGAAGGAAATACTCGGCTAGAAAGTTTCATTTCTTAGTCTCTAAGTAACAGTGAGCCTTATCGATTGAGTTGGTTCCGCGGTGAGGTTAGAATTCGCGAGTTCCGGAGTTCCATTCCGCGCGCACCCTGACCTTGAATTTTTTGTGGTATTCCCTGGTCGGTAGGCGAAAGCTGGGATGGTACCTCATCTACTATTTCCTTTCCCTCATTTCCCTTTCCTTCTCAGGTGTACTTATAGGTTTTCTTGACGTGAGGCGGTGTCAGACATAAGATGCGAATGCTTGCTTCCCCATGGAGCCCCATGTCTGGTTGAACGGGTTGTTCATCGCCCTCTCTGGGCAGTTTTAGTAGTGGTCTTGGAGCCAGAAACTGTTGGGGACTCCCGCGCACCTTTGTGGCTGCGACCTGAAGCCTTCTGTGGTTCTTTCAGTTCATCCCTTCCTCCTAGGGGTGGTGGCCACAATAGATCTCACGAAGATGGTTTATCCTTACGTTCTATACCTTAAATCCTAATGGTAAGCAATCATTATTTGGTACACTAGCAAAACAGGTTTGTTCATTTGATTTTAGGCTGTAACAGTATACCAGGTAAGTCAGCTGCCCCTAGGTATTCGTATCTGTGCAACCCGCACTTTATGGTCTAATGTGAAAACGTTGACCCTTTTAGCAAACAAACTATTACTGAAGCTCTGCTCTTTTATTTGGTAGTATACGCAATCCCCATTGACGAATGAGAACCAAAGAGCTACGCAAGCCTTAAAAAAGAAGGCGTTTCGTGGATATAATGCTTGCAAGGAGATAGAGGAATGTTTTCCTGAAGAGAGGGATAGACTACGTGTACTCTGGCCGAGTGGTTTAGCTGCCGGAATGTGATGAAGCAAAGGTTAGCTTCGGAGGTTCGAATCTGATACAAACATAAAATTGTTTTGGTTCTTTTTTTTCTCCTTGTGTTTATTTTCTGTATGTTAGTGTACTAATTTATTTATTTTTGCTACTGGCTCTCGTATGGCAAAGACACAAGAATTACAATCAGATAATTTGTATCATGTTTACCCTAATAAACTGTACCGTATGTGGTGTTGTAAACCGTGTTACGTAGGTAGCTTTCATTCTCTTGGGCGCATATCGACGATATTAAATCTTAACAATGTTTGTTTCATGTTTAAACCCAATGTTTCACTTCTTCTGTTGACAAAGGAGTTGTAAATGTGCTAAGTACACGGGTAAACAGAATAATAAATTGTTAAAGATCTTGGATTTCATCAAGAAAGTAAATGTTCAAAATGACGACCCCCTTCATCAATGCACATTTGTGTACGTTACCGGAGAAACCTTCTTGCATGCTGTAACATGCGCGGTGTAATCTGCCTGCATTCTTCACGTATGACTTCCCGTAGATGATTTGGGCTTTGTGGCTCTTGAGCCTAGACCCGTTCCTTTAAATGACCCCACAGAAAGAAATCCAGTGGGGTGAGATCAGGTGATCTAGGTGGCCATGCGATTGGGCCCCCTCGGCCAATCCATTTTTGCGGATATGTTCTATGTAAGTGATTCCTTACAACCATTCCATTGACCAGTGTTGTGGAGCTCTATTCTGCTGGAAACACATTTCTGTCTGTTTCACTAGTGGCACATCTTCTAGGAACAATGACAATTCTTCTCGCAGAAATGCAAGGTACCGTGGTACTGTGAGGTTGCCTTCAAAAAAGTACGGTCCAATTAGCTGGTCTCCTAACACTCCGCACCAGACATTGATGCTCCATTGTACCTGGAATGCAGTGAGGATTGCCTATACTCCAATAGTGCACATTATGGCGGTTAACAGTTCCGTTATTGTGGAATGTGGCTTCATCACTGAAGAGAACATTTGCGCTCGCTGCTGTAGCCATTGTGCTATCACTCGTGCTTGAAACTCGCGTCCGTGGAGAGCCTGGTGTAGTTGTAGATGGTACGGGTGATATTTATTATGATGCAATGTGCGCATCACTGAGGACTGACTTATGTACAGATCTTCTGCTATGGCTCTTGATCTGGTATGTGGATTGTTTTCTATTGCGTTTCGCACAGCTTCTTCATTGCCTCCAGAAGTTACTGTAGCTTCGCGAGCAGGCGGTGCTCCTCCAAATGATCCTATTTCACGAAGGCGTCTTTCAACCTTTCGAAAAGTGTCTGCAGTAGGTGCCCTCCTTCCTGGAAACCGTTCTTCATACAGGCGCTTTGCTGACAGTGCATTACACCTTGTTTCTCCTTAGTTTAACAGCATGTCAACATACTCGTCGGTTGTATACATTATGACAGCAGCCGTGCCTCGTAGAAAGGTTTCAGATACTGAGTAGACAATGGAGACAGAATTATTTATTGACGCCAGTCGTTGACGCAGGCGCAAATAGCTAAAGCCACTTTGCGTGTGGGAGGTGCTTTAAACTTGGTTGAGTGGGTCAAGCTAATACTGACCACAATATAACACTACGAGGTACAAATTATCCACCTGTCAGTGACAAACATGAACATTGTTCTATTTTGCACACACTTATAATATTATTAAAAATGTTATGTATATCATAATATCAAATTATATGCCCAAAGAGATAAAACAGAAGGTAATAAGAAGTCTGAACTTAACCCGAAGGATTTGAACCCGAATTAAAGTGGCACGTTAAAGCGTTAAAGCAACCATGATAATAGCATTCGGCCAATGCTACCTTGCGAGCTGAGGTTCCTATACGAATGAGTAATCGCAGAACTAGACCCCATGTCGAATCTTTACACGCTTTTGTAGCTCATACAGTGTTTTGAGCTCGGTTTGGTAGTTTTAATTTAAATAAATAAACTGCATCAATAATTAAAATTACTGTATGATCTGAAATACGCCATAGTTTGTGAAATAAGAGAAATTATCTACCTAATACTTAGCCTTTTTTGACAAGGCTGTACAATGACTAACGGCTTAAATCCAATTGGTCGCACTGCGTAGATCTGCCATTTTGTTTTCAAATGGTTTTGTCAACCGATGCATGTGATAGGTTGTTCCTTCAGGGGCGTTTTCAAAGAGGTGCATGGATGTATGCTAAGGAATAAAAGCTTGTAAAATTGGCCATTAGTGCTACTCTAGCTCCCAGTGTCAGGGTGGGATGTTTTTTGCATCGACATACCAAGCGATTGCATTCTCTCCCGTAAAACACTTATGCGCTGAGTAATGTATCCCTCCTCTATAGAGTGTTATGCAAATCAGCCATTAGAAGGCATTCAAGAAAGGCGTAAGTCACATATGTCGCATAGCACGTTGCATAAATTCAAAAATAAATAGGTGCAGCTCACTCACCTGGTATATTGGTTTAAAACTTTCAAGAATGAACGACAAATTTTAATAACACTGGTTCAGAGCTAATGTTATTGTATGGCAAATACGAATTTCCACAATAATCACACCCATTAGGTAAAATATGTAAATGAATGGCAATTCAATCAGATAAAATCTCGCATTCTTTTCAATTTTACAATGGTCTCCTTGTCTACACAAGAAAAGAGAAAGCTGATGAACGGCTATATTTGTTACATGTTAGTAACAGTTATAGAAAGGCTTATCAAGAATGCAGATAATTATGCAGTATATGCAGTTTGTTATATTCGTAATCGCTTTGCTAAAATGGTTATTTATTGCGCTTATAAGCGCAAAATTAACTTGCATATATTTATCATGACATGTATAAATACCAAAATATGCAACAAGAGCAGCTACCTACCTTAAAAGTAATTTCTTTGAGCTATTAAAATCCGACTTTTTGCCGTACAAATTAAATTTACAGACTTACTTTTGTTGCTAGGTTACATTTCATGCTTGCTTAAGGCACTTTGCTAAGCTCATTGACCCTTGAAATAAACTTAAAAGTAGTTCATATTTCAGTTTTAAACAGTATTGTGTCCACCAAAATGGAAAAGACTGTTAAATTCTGGGACACTAAGCCGAAAAGACTACATAAATTCTACTTCATTAATTACGAGGCGCATCCAGAGAGTTGGTTTATCTATTTTTTCAAAGCAAAGAAAACTATAGTTACATGAAAAACTTTATTAGCAACAGATACAACAATGTTTGAGCTATTTTCGACATTTCACCACAAGAATTGAGGCACTTGTCATATCGTGGGATCCATTTTTGCATCCTATACAAGTCTGCCACCTGTGAGTGGAACCAGCGTGTAACAGTCGTCTTCAACTCTTGGTCGTTGTCAAAACGCTGACCGGAAGACAGGAATTTCTTGAGGTGCAAGAAAAGATGGAAATCACTGGGAGAATGATCAGGACTGTATGGTGGATGATCAAACAGCTCCCAGCCAAACTCCTGCAGAACAGTTGCTGTGCGCCGAGGTGTATGTGGAGCAGCACAACACCCACAGTAAGCATTCCACGCCCCTTGTTTTGAATGACACGTCACAATTTCCGCAGTGTTCGCAGTAACGATCACGTTCACTGTTTCAGCTCTGAGCAGGAAGTCAATGAGCAGAATGCCCTTACTGTCCCAGAACACGGTGCACATAACTCTCTGCACCGACACAGTCTGGTTGAATCTCGTCTTGACCGGAGATCCACTGTGACGCCAATGCATTGATAGCTTGATTTCCGGGGTAAAGTGCGAAATCCGCGTCTAATCATCGTGACGATCCTGTCGAGGAACTCGTCGCTGCTAAGCGTTTCGTTTTGTGCTCAGGTGTCAGGTTTTTCGGCACCTACCTGAGAGACAATCTCTTGAACAGAAGGTGCTTTGTGGCAATTTCGTGCATCAAGGATCGCGATATCTGCGGAAAAGGGATGCCGAACTCCGTAATCGTGAAGCGACGGTTCTCCACGATGCGCTGCCGCACCAACTCAACAAGGTGAACATTAATGAAGGACAGTCTGCATCTTGGACACTGACGAATTTCGGAAAACTGCCTACACCAGCGACGCACAATCTGTTTGCTCATGATGTTCGGACCGTAGACATGACAGAGCTGACGATGAGTTTCGATCGGCGCTATGTTTTGTGTAGTAATGAACTTTATCACTGACCGAACCTCGCAGGCGACGGGAAAACGAATAAGCCGCCATTTCGGGCCAATGCTGCTGCGCTACTGGCACCAAGCGGGACCTGTCAGCCGGCATATGACTGATACGTCATAGATCTGTTACGCCTGCGCAATTTTCCCGGCTAAATACGTTTGCTTTAAAGGTAACAAAATCGAGAAACTTATTTCTGGATGCCTCCTACAAGTATTTATCTCATACTAAAAGATCCATGAAAACAGCTTTTCTTTTCTTGTACTTCTACTTCTTCAAATCACCCCTTGTTAAAGCAGTTGATTCATTAATGACGAAATTTAGGCCACTATTTATGTTATTACCTTCTATTACTGCCGTTGTATTCAACGGTGTATCCGTTCTGTCATTAATTTTATCTTATTTTCAAAAACGGTGAACGCCCTCTGGAAATAGATAACTGATTTCTTCAAATCTTCGAAATAAATTAGCTTCTGTAAGCATAACCTAGCCAGTGTTTAGTGTTGAAACACTGGGTATAAGTTTCAATGACAAGGCATTCTATTTAAGAGGAATATTGTTCGTTGCCCGACCCAAAATTGGCTCTTTCGTAGCAGATTTCAAATCATGTCAAACTCGAAAGAAAAAAAAAAGAGAAAAGAACTTGATTCTGTTTTCAACAGTCAGCCATTAATTTCAAATTTATACTGTAAAGCGACCTTTTTTGGACATTGTTATATCGGATAATCGACATTCAGGAATTCAATATCTTAAATACAAAGACTGTATCGATGCTAAAAAAAAGTAGATATCTTAAAGATTGCAAGGTTCTAAACATTGTTTATACTTCAGCTACATGTGTGTTTTACCGTGCCGGAACAACGGCTAACGCATTGAGCCAAACCATTTTAGCTCTGTTTTATAGAGATACTTCCGGACAACTTCACGGTAATGGAGCGTTAGGGAAATGCCATCATGTCCAAAATTGCTACAACTCCATCACAGAGATGGAATGCACACGTTTAGCTGTCGAGATGTTGCCAGTTGAAATGTGTGGGAAGTGCTGCTCAAAAGTGCTGCCAAGTAGTGCATTTTATTACATAGTGAGTCAGTTGGCTATTCATCTAAACTTAAATTCAACTTTATGCAATTGCTTTCGTCCTGGTGCTTTACAGTATTGATGCTTCAGCTGTGGTCCTCTTGCACAAAAGCGATGAGATGTACAGTTAGAGGACAAGGAAAAATAATTACAACTTGGATCCCTTCCTCCTTGAATTAGCCAAAAGAGATGAATAGGCATTTCATACCCATTAAATGTTTATGTAATATCATTAACCAAACATTGTAAGCGCATAAGTTTAAAATTGACAAGCTTTTTTGTTTCCAGACTTATTTGCGAAGAAAGGTATTAAAGAACCTTCTTGGACGACTTACGTTTTCAGATCTGAGATTTAAGGTACGTATATGGCGGAACTGGAGAGTGTGTAGTCGTCCTCAAATTAATTTCTGTGAACTTATTTGGTTTATGCCGAACACTTATTTAGTTTGCTTATTCTGAAGAAAAAAAAAACATTATTATAATTTCTAATTTAATTTGAAATGACACACTTTAAATCTGTGTAAACGAAAAACCTGTAAAATTTATGCATATAACTTAAAATAGATCGAGATAAAGCTGTCTCTCATGTTCATGTGCTTTTGTTTCCCTCTCGAGCACACCTAACTAGACCTGCACGTTACATCACATGAGTATGCTAGTAGACGCACTCGACATCACAATCTTTTCCTTTTCATTATAGTGGTTTTTATCTAATCGCCTCGCTATTACCCAAACAATAAACTTTGACATTTCCCTTAACGAAACAATGAACGTGCGGGAGAGCAAATTCCATAAAGACTTTGAGTTCTTCGAAATGGCTGATTCGTTCCAAACATAACGATTGCAGGTCCAACACGAACTTCATCAAGAACTCGATGATCGTGTGATTCTCGATTTGGATTTTAAAGATTCACACACTTCACTATATACGCAACAGAATATGAACACATCGTACCTTTTTCCTATCTTATCTCACTAATCTTGGCAATTTTAAAAGATAGCAGGAGTATGCATCTTGTGCTCCAAGCAAAGTTTCTATCTTCAATCGTTAAACATCTATTTTGCATACTACTAAGTAACATGGATGGTAAAAAATGGAAATTCTAAATATTGGTTCAGTTCTTTTGAATCGTCGGACTTCACACGTTCAATATTTCAATGTTTTCATGATGTAGGACTCTATTCGGATTTTTACTTTCTCTACTACGTATAGTAAGTAGGGGAAGTATTGCATTCCACCCAAAAATTCGATACCGAGATTTCACCGGAAATACATGTTTTGAGACCTCCTGAATCCAAAAAAAGCATTTTTGGAAACATGTCTGTGTGTGTGTGTGTGTGTGTGTCTGTGAACAGCATAACTCAAAAACAAACAGTCGGATAAGCACCAAACTTGGTATTTAGGTTCAGTATCTTCCAGAGATGCGACACGAAGGTTTTCAAGAAAATCCCTCCACCCCAGACTACCCTTTACATGGAAGATTTTTCGAAAATTTTAATTTTCTCAAAAATGGCTCTAACGATTTTGATGAAAATATCATATGTTTAAGATAATGTCATGAGAAATGAAATGTATATCTCGAATTTTCTGGGAATGTCTCCAAAAGTATTCTTCATTGTGAACGACTTTTGCATAATTGGTAAACCATAAGAGATAGACAAAATTTTACTACACAAAAAATGTAGATCGCGTTAAAATACACAACTTATGTCATATACATTTCTTTTTTTGGGTGAACCGTTTTCGAGATATTGCTTGTTATTTCCTTAAATTTTACAATACTTATACTTTTTCTCAAATTCGTTATTCATTTTTTTATGTCCTGGACATGCAAAGAGAATGGAATGCGCCACATAGCAACCAGCGTTAAAATATTTGACTATCGCTTAAAAGCTACCATATATTGCCAATAAGATTGACATCTCGATATCTCGATTAACATGAAGCATATGGAGAATAAGCGTTTGTAAAATTAGATTGTACAGGAGTAGAGAAAGTCATGTGAGTGTAACACATCATATTTTTTTTTCTTTCTTTCTTCTCTTACTACGTCTATTTTAAGAGCTATATGTATGTGGCCATTAACTGCTGTTCTTAAAGCTATATTTTGGGATGTTTGTATATGCTTGATATTGCTCAGTTTGGTACAGTCCCAGAGCTGAATCCCTTATATCTAAACTGGTTTCAGCATCTACTTATATAGCAGTAGTTATGTACATCAAGTTCTGAATTCTTCCTAATGAGCCATTAAAGTTTTTTATATTTAATGTTTCAATTAGTTTCTTTTAGTTTCAACATGCGTTTTCCATTTCACTCTGAGTCTGTCATACTTAAATATTTTACTGTTTTTGTTTGTGGAATTGTTTGATTACTTATTACTTTCTCTACTACGTATAGTAAGTAGGGGAAGTATTGTATTCCACCCAAAAATTCGATACCGAGATTTCACCGGAAATACGTGTTTTGAGACCCCCTGCATCCAAAAAAAGCATTTTTGGAAACATGTCCGTGTGTGTGTTTGTGTGTCTGTGTGTCTTGGGTGTGTCTGTGAACAGCATAACTCAGAAACGAACAGTCGGATAAACACCAAACTTTGTATTTAGGTTCAGTATCTTCCAAAGATGCGACACGAAGGTTTTTAAGAAAATCCCCTCACCCCAGAGTACCCTTTACATGGAAGATTTTTCGAATATTTTAATTTTCTCAACAATGGCTCTAACGATTTTGATTAAAATATCATATGTTTAAGATATTTTTATGACAAATAAAATGTATATCTTGAATTTCCTGGGAATGTCTCCAAAAGTATTCTTTATTGTGAACGACTTTTGCATAACTGGTAAACCATAAGAGATAGACAAAATTTTACAACACAAAAAATGTAGATCGCGTTAAAATACACAATTTATCTCATATACATTTTTTTTGTTGAGTGAACCATTTTCGAGATATTGCTTGTTATTCCCTTAAACTTTTCAATACTTATTTTCTCAAATGGGAATTCGTTATTCATTTTTTGTCTTGGATATGCAAAGAGTATTAATCTGTGGCAAAGGGAATGGTGCTGCACCTAGCAACCAGCTATTAAGAGATATGTATGTATATGCTTAAAGGCTACTGTATTTCTATATTGCCCTTGTAAATATATATTCCCCTTACATCTACAAGAAAATTAGCAATAAGATAGACTCTGCAAATGTTTATCTCGATTAACATGAAGTAGATGGAAATAAGCGTTTGTAAAAATAGTTTGTACAAGAGTAGAGAAAGTCATGTGAGTGTAACACAACAGATTTTTTTTATTGAGTGTTTATTTTCTTATTCGTAAAATTAATATCTACAGATTTACAATAGTTTTGTGTAACACGCCATTTCTTTGTCCGCTTGTTGACTTAATTTACAGCTGTTTAGAGTTTGTAGATTTCTTTATTGTATCTCTTAGTACCATTATTCTTCTGTCTTATTCTCTTTTTATGGACGCTCTTTAACTACTATGGTTCTTAGCGTCCCATTCCATATTGGGCGTGAAAGACCGGTAATTTTGCTCAGAGGCCTCTTTATCAGGCTTGAGGTTCTTTTACGTGCCGTAAATCTACGACCCGGGACCACCGGCTTTACTTCCCTTCCGAAGGAAGCCATGCTAAGGATTTTTACGCCTGAAAAAATCCATCGCCCTCCGCCGGGTTTGAACCCGCGACCTTGGGAACTAGAGGCTAGCACGGTACCACTAGTCCACGGAGTAATCGGAAATGTAGCCATGGTTGCATTGTCTTCTTGTGAGGTATCCCTAGATTTAAAATTGGACCTAGTGCACTTCCTTGAACTACTATATTCCTTATTCAGAGTATTCGTTTCCGTATTTAATTCTGAAGTATCCCCCTTCCATGTAGAATTTCAATATTTGATAAAAGTGATACGTTGAAGCATATATATTAATCCTTTATGCCAGACTTTATAAAAGATTTGGCCACGTCTAAGAATACGCCAGAATAGATTTTCTTTCCCTCTAATGTTCTCTCTATGACAATACGATGTACTTGATCCATTGTTGAAAACTTATTTCTAAAACCAAATTGGTGTTAGGCTATTAGTTGACTTTCAGGTTTTAACTGTTTTTACAAATAGCTTGGGAGTTGTAAAAGTGTAATCGATCTATATGATTCCTTTTTATTAGGAGTTTTAGCAGGCTTCACATCACCTCTGCTACCTTCCACTGACTTGGGACGTGCTTAACCCTTTGTGGTGCAGTGATCAATTGTAATAGCTTAACAAAACCTTTTTCAGATTTCCTCTTGAAAGTGATTGTGTTAACAAATTGTCGCATATTCAGAATTCCGCGGTAAGCAGCTTTAATTTATAAATTTATTCTGCAGTTAATAAAACAGTATCCAATGTTTGGGAAAGTATACTATGTATTCTTCAAAACAAAGAATTTAAATTAAATTGAGTTTTATTTATGGACGCTCTTTAACTACTATGGTCCTTAGCGTCCCTTTCTATATTGGGCGAGAAAGAAATTTTGCTCAGAGGCCTCTTAATGAGGCTTGAGGTTCTTTTATGTGCCGTAAATCTACGACACAGTCAAAACAAGGGGACAACTATTCTTATAACTGTGATTCTTGAGATATTCCTATGTATGGACAGTTTTATTTGTGATATTTAAATTCCCAGTGTAATTTGGTGGTCAAATGACGATATAAGGGCCTCTCGTGTGTACTAGTAAAGCAAGAAAAAGCTGTCAGCTGGTAGCGAAGAGGAGCAATGAGTTCTAGCAGGTGTGCGTATGTGTTTTTTTTCCCCCCAGTTGCATTTCTATCACCCTTACAAGGTTTTTCCTTGCGAAATCTTTTATGTTGTACACAAGAGTTTGCATCTATTTGCCTTAGAGCCGTACAATGTAAACAAAAAACATGTTTCATCCGCGTTGGTCTCGTGTACAGTGCTTGAAGCAATCATGTTTATTCCTTTATTCATCTTATCTTATGACTGCAAATGAGGGTGAACGACACCATATTAAACGGTAGCCTCAGCCTTGTTTAGTTCATATTATTTACTATTCCGTATTAATCAAAAGTTGGGAAATATTTTAATAATTTCTTTTTTTGAAAACCCACAGATAATTTGTGTATCGTGTATGTGCAAAATGCTATATACATTTCCCTTGCTCAGATAGCCCTTTACTATTCAGCAATTTCGCCTTCTTGCTCAACTGCCCACAGTTCTCTGTACGTCCTCTCTCTGGGTCGTAGTAAGAAACACTTATTCCCTGACGTCACTCAGCATTCAATTAGATGAGACTGTGCTAACGTTTAAGTTCATCAATACTATGTAATATATATATATATATATTGAATTCGGTTTTTTTAATTCATATATTTTATATACTCCATTTGGTGCTACCCAATTCTCAGTTATATTTAGGTCCATTTTCTACTGACATTATTACTATTATTATTGTTATTATTATTATTATTATTATTATTATTATTATTATTATTATTATTATTATTATTTGTTACGTTGTGGCTAGGATGACAGTGTACATTATCATGTATTACATTATGCATTTTAATTAGATTATGAAATCATACAGGTAATTAGAAAAATGTTGAGCACTTGCTTGAAACATTTAGCATTGGTCTTCATGAGTTTTGTTTTGTTGCATTGTCCACATTCAGAATGTTCTGCGCTATATAATCAAGAAAGAGCTGATATTATATAACGAACATACTTGATAATATAAAACAGAATAATTTGTAGGTTTCTGCTAAGACCTCAATACGCTAAGAAAGTGGCGTTATCGATGTTAATGATAATGAAGAAATAATTGATTACAACACTGTGCTCATCTGATTATATAGTAGTAAAGATTTCCACTCGAGGTATGCGCCATGTTGTTGGATATTCAACAAAGCTTGAACGTATATAGTAGATACTTTCTCTTGCACGTATCTAGTAAGCTGACGGTTTTTTTAGTAGATGAATGAAGTATTTTTCTACCCAAAAAATCGATGTGATTTCACCGAAGATATATTTTTGAGAACCCTTAATCGCCTAAAAAACTCCGTGAGAGAGAGAGAGGGGGGAAGTATACCTCAAAACTGAAAGTATCTTCCAAAGATCGACACGAAAATTCTCAAGGAAATCTCCTACCTACCCCAAAGTACCCTTTACATGGGGCAAATTTCTATATTTAGATTTTCTAAAAAAAATCTATAACGGTTTTGATTAAAATACCGTATATGTAAGATATTTACATGACAGTAGAAAATATATATCTTGAACTATATCTGGGAATGGCCTGCGAAGTGCTCGTTCTGTACAACGAATGGCCTGTGAAGTGCTCATTTTGCATAACGAATAAACCATAAGAGATAGACAAGAACTTACGTATACCACTTGGCTTGCGTGGAAGAGTTTGACGTAATGGTGGCTAGCTATTAAGCTTGGAACTTAAAGTATTTAACAGGTTGAAGTCACCATTGGGGTATGTTATCACAAAATGAATTTCAGGACGCCATGTGGTTTACCAGGACAATGTAGCTCAATTGGTTACGGCAACGGCACGGAAAGCCGAAGATCCGTGGTTTAAATCCCGGATGTGCCATTGCATTTTTCAGTTTTATTTCCACCTTTCCAACATTTGCAAGAATATTTTATAGACACTATATAAAAATAAACGATAGCGGGTAGAGAGGTTCATGTGAATGTTAATCAGAATATATATAATCTTTTTTTTTTGTATGTTGCAGGCCGAAGACGCAAGCTGGTTGCGTCGGGCTGTGTAGGTGGAGGTGCCGCCTGCTGCCGGCCCCCAACCTCTGCGGAGGCCCGGCGGGCCGCCGCATCCTCGGGTGGCGTCTCTTGCAGGATGCCGCCACCTCTTGCTACTCTTATCCTAGTCGTATCCACAGTCCTCGGCATCGCGGGTGAGTACCTTTGTCATTTTCACTACGGGGTAGCATTACTCATGCGTTGCATAGTAGTAGGGTTAACGCAAATTTTGATTATAGTGCAGATGTTGGAAGGTTAACTCCCTAACCATTGCTGTAAAGCTTCTGGAGTAATTCTCAAAGTACTTCTGTTTTAATGTAGGGAAATGGAGGGATAGAGGCAGGTTTTATGCATGAATACAGTAGATGGAATGGAATAAGCTACAACTATGGGAAAAAGAAAGAAAGAAAAACTTCTGTGGAATGCAAGTATACTTTTAATTATAGCAGGTCGATAGTATGAGGTGTACTTTTGCAATTGCTGATTTATGCAGCCTCCTTGCAAATGAATCGTTTAACATAACTTCAACCATCTCTACAGACCTTTGAGTTACACTGCTTCGGTGTCATGCGAGCCGCCAGTTCCTGCCTAAACTTGTCCTGTAGGAATGGGTTGGTCCTGTTTCTGGCAGACACCCTTGTTCTGGACTAATTAAAGAGAGGGGTGCATGCTAAAACGAAACTTAAAAATCATAGATAAGTTTAAAACTGCTATCTGTGTATAGAGCAACTATGTTTGTTTTTTGTAAACAGTCGCTTCCGATATTTAGAGGAAGTCGGTGTAATCACGAACATATCAAATTTATTGATCAAAAATAGAAAATATTACACTCTGAAGAAAAAGCCAACAAGTTATTCCAAACAATCACATTTTCCTTGTATGATTACAGCAGAATAATACTTCAAATACATCTTGGTAACCTGAAAAATTAGTTTTAAAAAATGCAAACACCTTGGATAAGTAATTATTAAGAAACACGTTTATTTATGAAAACATCAAAATATTTTGGTGCTTCTGTGAACATAATGAACTATTAAAATCCAATTGGGCATTTACCGAAAGTGTACATATATATATATATATATATATATATATATATATATATATGCATGCCTCAGCTTTGTTTTTTTTCCAGGGGCCTACTACGGTAGGTACGGAATTTGCGCTCCCGAAGTACCGAGCCACACTAGATTGGGTTCCTCTAAGAGGTGAGAGTGTTTATGTCAAACGCCCAATTAACTGAGGTCCACAAGCGTGTTTGACCAACGTCTAGTAACCTCCCTTAAAGCAGTCTGACGGATACCGCTGTGCGGGACGGTGGAGGGGAGGAGTCGCAAGGGGTGACTGGCTAATGCGTAACTCCCAGCCCCTCAGTATCATGTAACACTGTGTTCGTATCCACTGATAAAGGTCAGTCCCGGGAGAGGCCATTACATGAGCTGTTACACACCTGAAGGCGATTGGATCCCTCTATCTATGTATTGGAAGGTGAGACTCTAAGTTGAGCAAGGACCAGGCCAGGACTCTCACCTAAGCTGGGGTGGCACCCAGGATGTGAGCATGCCATCGGAGACGTTTGCAATAGTGGAGGATCCAAGCGCTATGGATACAAAAAATCTCCCCCAAAGAAGTAGTCGAGTGTTGTGGTCCTCGCTACTTAGTTATCAGTAGAACTGAGGAAGGAAGTACAGTACGGTTAATCCATTCACTATCCAAAACGGTCTGGATAAAATTGCTGATGCAGTAAAATCCTGTATTAGAACTCGCAATGGCACGCTCCTGGTTGAAGCACATACACTTCCCAGGCAGTTATACAAAAAGCAAACATGTTATCTAGCTACCCCATACGAGTTGAGATCCACAAGACCTTGAACTCCTCGCGCGGAGTTGTATACACCCGGGCATTAGACGGCATATCCAATGAGATTCGAGAGAATCTAGAAGATCAAGGTCTGACATGTGTATATCGGGATCAGCCGAGACAAGGAGGTGAATTTGTGCCTAGTCGTACCCTGTTTCTTACCTTTGATCAGGTAGGATTAAAACAGGGTATGAAGCCATTGACGTTAGGCCATATGTCCCCAACCCACTCAGTTATTATAAGTACTAGCGCTTTGGTCATACAAGCGATTTCTGTAACGATGACGCTACCTGCGTTAACTGTGGAGAGCATGTACAACTCCAGCATGCGTTAACTGCAGTGGTGAACATCCATCTAGTTTCCGAGAGTGACCTCGTTTTACTGAGGAAAGGGCGATCCAGGAGATCCGGGTTAGGGAGAAGGTTTCCTTCTCGGAAGCCCGGGAATTCCTGCGCGTCCGCAAACCCTTTGTCCCGAAGTCCGGCACCTATAGTTTAGTTGCAGCTAAATCGGTACCGAGTCGGGAAAACGCAACTCAAACCAGCGATATTAACGGGGCCACAATTTCAGGAAAGATTCTCGTAGCCAGATCACTTCCAAAGCCCACGAAGTATATATTTACATCTACAACAACACCTGCCAAGATCCCTTCAGTAAATTCAACATCAAGACCATCAACTTCAAGTAATAAGACTGGCAATCCTGTAACTTATAATGCACCACAGATAAAATTCAAGACCAGCTATAATCGAACTGACTCCCTGAAAGAAAATGTAAAGTCTACACCCGAAACATCCAAGGGAAAGAAAAGTACACAAACATCTCCTCGGAGAGCCTCTTCTGAGGAATCTTCTGGGAAGTACTCGGATCGGCGATCAATATCTTCGCTGATCTCAACTTCCAATCGGTTCAGGTTTTCGAACCGAGAGTTTCTATTGGAAAGGGGTCATCCCTCGTGGAAGAGATGGAGCAGGAGGATTCTGCACTCACTGCCAGAACGACAGGCAGAATAAATCCTCCGTTAAAGGTGTTAGCCCGACATCAAAGAAAAAGGGAACATTGATTCGACCCCGCTTTCCACAACGTAATAAACTTATACGATTAAGAACCAATCCCGTTATAATTCAAATGGCTATGCTACAATGGAACATCGGTGGAATTGGTACACATCGACCAGAGCTTGAGCTTTTGCTCAACAAGTATGAGCTGTATGCTTACAGCAGACTGAACTCCGTCAGCAAGACAACTTTCAACTTAGACGATATACCCTATCACGATGTGATCTTACAGCGGAAGAGCGTATTCCTGCGCACGGGGGAGCTTTGATGCTCATCAGAGATGATATATTTGTGGAATCTGTATGCATACACTCTGACATCCAGTCAAAGCCTGTAAGGATTAAACTGCCATCCATCCGATTTACTATTTGTAACATTTATCTGCCTCCACCCGATGACTTCTCACTCATGGAATTAGAAGATCTAGTCTCTCAGCTACCAACGCCTATTCTGTTGGTGGGAGACGTTAATGCCCATCACTTTCTTTGGGGTTCACCTCGGGCTTGTGCGAGAGGTAAATTAATTGCCGATTTTTTTGGATAATTACAACCTAGCTCTTCTGAACTCCGGAGGTCCTACATGTCTCTCAAACTCCTTCAACACTTTTTCACATCTTGATATTGCAGTTTATTCATCACAGTTGGCAGTTTCCTTGCAATGGGCTGTTATGTCTGATTTACTCTCTAGTCACCACTTTCCATGTCTTATTAATCTCTTAACACAAGACATATGTTCCACATCCTTACCAAGATGGCGTTTACATCATGCCAACTGGAACCTCTACTCCCAGTTGTATGTTTCCAGTTATAATGAGTACGACTCTGTGAATTTGTTGTCCAATATCTCGGAGAAGATTCTGCTGTTGAGCAAGCCATCCCACGGTCGACTGCCAACCCTGGTCGATTACCAGTCCCTTGGTGGACGGAAGAATGCCGAAATGCCATTCGTGCTCTTAAGAGTTTTCCAGCGTCGCCCCACACTGGATAATCTAATTGAATAAAAGAAAATGCGTGCCAAGTCTAGATATGTTATAAAGGATAGCAAACATACACCTTCCTCTGTCGTTTGGGATAGTTTAAGGCGTGTGGCCGGAAAATCGACCCACATGCCAATTGCTGGTCTTCAAACAGCTGCAGGGGCTGTTGTTGATACATTTGCCGTGGCTAACACGTTTGGCCGTGCTTTCGCTCAAGTGTCTAGCTCAGATAACTATTCGCCCGACTTCCTTCCTGTTAAGACTTAGGTGAAATCTCAAGGTTTCTGTTTTCGTTCAGGAAATCTTGAAGATTACAATCGCCTTTTCACCATGGCATAGTTAGAACACGCTCTTTCATCTTCGCGACTATCAGCACCAGGAACAGATTCTATCCATATACAGATGCTGCAACAGCTCTCTCCTGAAGGTAGGACTTTCCTACTCGAGGTCTATAATCGTGTTTGGCTTGACGCGACTTTTCCAGAAAAGTGACGGGAGGCCACTGTCATACCCATTTTGAAAGCTGTAAAGGAACGTCACCTCCCGTCCAGCTACCGTCCTATTTCCCTCACCAGTTGTGTTTGCATGGCGATTGAACGCATGATCAATGGACGGTTGGTATGGCGGTTGGAAACTGACAACCTGCTGGCCAACACCCAGTGCGGTTTTCGAAGACGCCTTTCAACAATGGACCCTCTTGTGCCATTATCGGCACGGATCGTAAACGGATTCATGAAGCATTGTCGTACAGTTGCGATATTTTTGACCTTGAGAAGGCTTATGATACGTGTTGGCGAGCAGGGATACCACGTTCCCTACACGCCTGGAACATACGTGGACGCTTACTACTGTTCATTCAGGAGTTTATGAAGGACCGCGTTTTCCGAGTAAGGGTCGGCTCGGTTTTTTCGATCCTTTTTGTGCAGGAGAACGGAGTACCTCAGGGATCGGTACTAAGCTTTACACTGTTTGCTATACCAATTAATTCTATCTCGAAATGTGTTCTTCCAGGGATCTCGTCATGGTTATCGTAGACGACTTTGTCGTATATTGTACTTCTCTGCGTACGTATGCAGCAATGTTTAGATAATCTCCAAGAATGGAGTTCTAAAAACGGCTTTCGTTTCTCAACTGAGAAGTGGATCTGCGTGAACTTCGCGCCGTAGGAGACGATTACCACCTTCGCTCCGGTTCGGTCTAGATTTACTACCATTCGCAGTTCGACGAGATTCCTGGGGTTGACGTTTGGTAGGGAATTTTGCTGGCCATCGCATATTACACAGTTGAAAGCGCGATGTGATCGTTCTCTGAATATCTTGAGGATATTAAATGGTAAATCTTGAGAAGCGGATCGGACTATTTTGCTGCTACTGTATCGCGCACTCATCCGTTCAAAAATGAACTATGGGTGTATCATTTATTCCTTAGAACGACCATATGTGCTGAAGAGATTAGACGCAGTCCATAACCGGGGCATTCGAGTGGCTATTGGTGCTTTTCCCACTAGTCCAGTTATGAGCCTTTACCCGAATCGGCAGAACCACCTGTGCGATATCGGCGTGATATCCTTTAAGAAAGTATGTCTGTGCGCTTAAATGTATGCCTCAACATCCAACGTTCGCTTCTTTTTTCCACGCATCGCTGGATGAACGTTATAGGAATAGCTCCATTAATCCAAGGTCTGCAGGTGTTCATTTCCGGGATCTTCTTATAAAGCACGACATTGAAACGCCTAGTATGTTTGCTAAGGGGGAGAGGGCGTTCCCCCCTTGGTTACGTGCGACATCTCACGTAGATCTTGGGATGACGGTATACCGGAAGTCTACGATGCTTACGTTTAGTATTCGCAGCTACTTTTTAGAATTTCTGTCCGGTTACAGTTACGGAATTTTGATCTTCACCGTTGGATCTAAGAGCACCAAACGCCATACATTCGGTTTTCATGATAGCACATCCACTTATAGTGCAGAGCTGTATGCCATATACCGAGTCATTTTACATGTACGCCGTCGAAAATTGGGAGACTGTCTCATTTTGAGTAATTCCTTAAGTGCACTTTACAGCCTTCGTGAATTGTACAACTACCACCCCAATGTTCAGCGAATCCAGAATGCCCTCCATGTTTTATACACTTCTGACGTTAATGTGGAGTGTGCATGGATACCTGGTCACGTTGGCTTGCCGGGGAATGAACTTGCGGATTTGGCAGCTAAGGCGACAACCACAAAACCCAGTGTTACAATACGTCGGGTAACGTCGGAAGACGTGCGGAAAGCGGTGCTGCCGTACTGGCGCGAGGAGTGGTTAGCTCTCTTTGGAAATAAACTTAGGGTACTTAAGGACTTTCCGATAAACTGAGTAACTTCCTCTCGCGTATCTTGTCGTAGGGAGGTGATTTTGGCTCGGTTGCGTGTTGGTCACTGCAATTTTACGCACGGTTATCTTTTTATGGGTGACCCTTCTCCTATTTGTCCGCTTTGTGGCGAGGGTCTGTCGTCGTCACGTGTTGCTAGAGTGTATTGCTCTAGCACATCATCGGGACTCTGCAACTGCGTGACAGTCTTGCAGAGATCTTAGCAGATGATAAGCAAGCGGTTGATAGGATTTTTAATTTTGTGTCGAAAGTAAATTTCCAAATGCATATTTAGTCATCTTAATAGCAGGTGTTTCATACTGATTCATTTAGTTTTAGTTATTTATATTTATTTATTACTTGTGCTATGTTTTTATATGGATATTTATCTCTGGCTTTTGCTTTGATTATTTTTTATTTGTTTATCTCTGGCCTTTGCCATGATGTTTTGTACTGATATTTATCTCCGGCCTTTGCCATGATCCGTTTTACAAGGGCGTTAATGACCTAGCAGTTGACGGCCTTAAACAATACAAAACAGCTTTTTTCCCAGTAGTTGCAGTCTTTATTGTCAAAGTTTTGCAAGCTTTATTTGAACACTTGTGCCACAAACACAACAGAAATGTTCCGAATCCGCATCAATTTATTAGGATCCACCTCAAAATCATCTATAGTATCATCACAAATATTTTGCACTATATCCGGTTCTCTGAAGATTCGAAACTGATTGTTTTCCTACAAGATAGCGGCTATTATTATTATTATTATTATTATTATTATTATTATTATTGTTATTATTATTATTTCCAATGCTCACTACTTCTGTCTTTCTAATTTCTTTTGGGAACCAAATTTTCTACTTTCGGCTGCCTTTTCTTTCCGTTTCTTTGTTTGAAGCTTTGCTTTCATGAGAATTGCCGTCAGATGTTCTGTCGTCTTCCGTGGTCTAGGGGTACCATGCTAGCCTCTAGCTCCCGAGGTCGCGGGTTCAAACCCAGCGGAGGACGATGGATTTTTCCAGAGCGTAAAAATCCTTATCATGGCTTCCTTCGTAAGGGAAGTAGAGCCGGTGGTCTCGTGTCGTAGATTTACGGCACGTAAAAGAGCCTCAAGCCTGATGAAGCCTCTGAGCAAAGTTTCCTGTCTTTCATGCCCAATATAGAATGGGACGCTAAGAACCATAGTAGTTAAAGAAACAAAAAAGCTCAACTAAAAAGTCAGACGCACTGAATGCTGTTTCGGTTTCCTTGTTTTTCGTATTCATGTTAATACCAAATTTTATATTATTTTGTATACCCATACACATTCTAGGCCTGGGATATGCATTAATTCAGCCTATGTTCAAAGATAAAATACACAGTTTTGTTTAAGAATAAATTAAGGCACTGTTTTAAAGACAAAAAGTTTACGAGTTTTTACAAAATCCAATCATATCGGGCGATGCGGAACAAATCGTTCATTATTTTCCGGCTGACGTCATTAGGTTTTCAGATAATTTCCTCACACGATAATGAATGAAATAACGTACTACCAGAGCTTTGGACATTGTTGAATGACCGCTAATTCTAGCGACAGTATTAAAGGAAGCAAAGCTACTTAGGGTTGTTCTTAGCTTAAAGTTGGTCATTAAAGTCTTACAAAAGAAACAGCTGAAAACTTTTTCAGAATAACCTCTCGCTAGTAACTGAAACTTGATTGGTTGTAGAAGATTCTCTTCCACTGACCCTAAGTAGGAGCAACAACAGGCCACTATCAGCAAGTTTTCGGAAACACTCCGGCCTCCCCATGGCATGCCATCGCAATTTAACTCTGCAGTGAATTAACCAGACAGGTTATGGCACTTTTTTGTTTCGAAACAGAATTCAACTGCTTGTGTCTTAATGGGATAATCGATTGATGTTTTAATCGAATGAAGTTAGTATGACTGCTTTTATAATTAAATCAAATAATCCATAATACATGTATGAGATTATGTATGCACCATTTTTGTTCATTAGCAATAAATAAGGCATATGCTATGAGGAGGATTTAAAACGAGGGAGAGCATTCATTTATTAATCGTTAAGTTGAAAATAAATAGTTCAGTTTAGAAACATAAATGAAACACATTATACAATTTAATGTTATATAAAACATTTTCAAATTCTTGATAAGGCTGGCCTCGTAGCAAGAGCAACTGTCTGCTGTGTGGGGCTCCCGGTTTGATTCCCGGCTGAGGGATGGGAATTTTTCTCTGGCTAAGGTTATTCCTTATCCTCCCAGAATTTGGAAGTATGAACGGTTGTGAATGTATGCGTGATCTAGTGTATAAAACCCAAAGAAAAACTAGAAATCCAGTGATAACTGCATGTATACGAGTTAACCCCATTGCCGACAGGCAATATGTTCCAAAGTAAAAGACCGCCTATTACATTTAAAGGTGGGGTAAAAAGGCAAGAATAAACAAGTACTTGATGTCTTCGGAAGTTTACCTAAAATATTTTACGAATTATATTGGCGCCTTACTTGCAACGTGTTAAGTAAAGAATGCCGTGTTGTTCGACAGAAAGTGGAGTCAAGTAGTATTAGAGGAATATACGTGGCAAAATATTTTCATAGTTAATTCTACAAGTGGTTACAATTTATGTGATTAATCTGCTAACCTCGCGTGGGATTTATTAAGACGATTCCATGAATAAAATGTAAGAGATTATATATTATATATATAATTTCTTTCTTATTTGTGTTGTTTAAACTCAAATTACCATTGTGTTAGCTGTCAGATAATGAGTATCTACTAAATAAGTGAATAATGTTTAACGGAATGCTACTGACAGTGGAAATGAGAAGATAGTTAACCTCAAAATAAACTAAAATGATAACACGGCGCCAGACAGATGGCGCGAATGCTTGCTCCCCGTAGACACTAGGGGGGCCGTATTCATAGAGTTGACGTTGGTCTGGACCATCTCTGGAATCATTTGATCTGGACCAAAGGCTGATCAAGTTTTTCGTATTCATAGACGATAAAAAGCCTCGGACCAAGAAAGACCGTGGATCAGCAAGGAGAAAATGTTACACGACGCAGAAAGGTAGTTCTGCGCATGCGCGACTGCCATAGAGTAGTAAACTAACCACTGTTACTCCCTAGTTTTTACTTTCTATGGTCGTTTCACAGCTGCTTTTTCATCGGTTCAGTGCTCACTCCTTGCCCAAAGCAAAACAAACAAACAAAAAATGGAGATAACCTAGAAGTGTGCATTAAAATAGTCGGAGGAGGAAAATGCCTGTTTTCCTTAATACAAAAAATGATCTATATTATTGAAAACCAATCGGTTTCGACAAACGCCAAAGGGGGGGGGGGGGAAGGTATGGAGGGAGATAATACATATATAGGCAGTTTTGTTCATGCTTCTAACCTCCCGTTTTGGAAACGTTATTATCCACATAGTTTCATGGCATTGTTTATCATTTCAATAAGAATTTAACTTGCTGGAATATTAAATTTTAACCTTAAAATTTCAGAGTCAAAGCGTATTTAAATAGGAAGGAACATTTGCTGTTATTAAAATCTCACCCTGTATCTTAACCAAGTAAATATTGTGTGATAGTAATTATACAGAAATAATGAGATCTGGTTCTCTTAAATATCTAAATAAAATCAACACAGTTAAGGTCAACACTAGTGCTTGTTTATTTTCCAACTGCTTATAACAGTTACAATCTTTTAACCAGTGTAGGAAACAAGATCATGAGAACTCTCTGGCTCAGTACTCTACAGACCTCATCTCAGCGCAAGTCAAACTATATCCTGCCCTCGTTTACATTTATTTGGCTCATGTAAAAACTACTCAATAAACTTGATTTTTAGAAATTGCATCTTTCCAAAGAAGCTGATTTATATCCAGACAAGAACGACTTATTGCATTTCTTAACCTTCATTAGAACTTTCCTAACTTCTGAATTTGTATTCCAATAAAGGTTTACTCGTCAGTGTCTCAAAAAGGCCAGGATCGTCACAGAGAACAATTGTATTTTAATAGCAGTTGTTTGTTTACGTACGTGTGGCTTTCTGTAATACAGTACTCTTGGATTGCATGATTTAGTTCGTGTTGATCAATCAAGCAGATAAAACAGACGGCTGTGCTTGTGGCATGATTTCAAATCGATTCCCGATGGGTCAGTTTCATGGTTCTCTAAATAACTTACATGTTGAATGAGTAATTATTCCAATTAGGAACTGTATCAACAAAAACTACGTAAGCAATATTCCACATCTCGAATTTCATGGGAAAGACGAGAGGAATGTATAAATCAGGGCAATGTTTTATCACGGACATTCGATGAAGCGATTTAGTAAGAATCGGTTTTTGCATGCATGATGTCCACTACTGGTAGGAGCTCTCATAAGATGAATTCAGCGAAGCTAGCTGATTGTCCTTATGTAGGTATTTTCGCTACTTGATGCCATGCCGTATTCTCGTTAGTCAGGATTAGTTTTATTTTTAGAATTTTGCAGAAACGAAACAGCACTGCCGAACGAAAACGCGAAGACCAAATTCCAACTCCTTTCTTATTCGAAGAGGACAATGACATCTGAAGTTATAAGAGATTCATAGTTGAAGATTTTTAAGTATGTTGCTTATAAGAGCACAAAGTGTTAGAAAGTACAGCATAGACCAAAGTTTCGCAGTTATAACTAAAGGACTTTAATTTTAAATCCAATTATAAAGTTCTTTTTCTTCCATATTATTAAAAAATATTTTACAGAGCTTTTAAGCAAACCTTTAGAAAAATATTTTGGGCAGGATGAGACGCCGGAGTAGAATTATGCAGACCGCAGGTTATGGTACGTACATAGGGCCCCATGAGGCGCATACGCGGATTAGAATAGCTGCAGATTGATGATGCCCATACTATTGGCAATGCTACTCTTCTCTAATGTGTTCCAAGCATTGTTCTGTCTCCTAAGTATTTTAAGCAGGGGTGATTTTTTTGTCATTTAAGTTTTGCTGAACGCCCACTAGTTTGGAACCAACGTGGAATACTAGTATGCTAGTAGTCTAGTATGTAGCACTCAGTCTCAGGAGGTTCATGTGTGGACCAACGAGGATTTCCTTGATTGAAAAGTAGTGGCACTTGGTGTGGCAAACCTTGCTTAATGGCCGAGGGCAACTGAGCGTCCAAGCAACATGCCACCCCAATTCCAACCTGTTTCGTATGAGGAGGTCCACATTCGTTTCGGTATTGCCCCAGGGAGTTAAGTTTTAGTTTATATTGCATACTATTTTCAGTATAATGTATAGCAGGCCCTGGTATGTATGCGAATTCCTGTTTACCTTTCGCAAACAAAGAGAGAATGGATTTCACCTCTATGATTTCAAAAAAATAGATACTGAAGTATACTTTGAGTGTATCTTGCAAAGCATGAAGAGTTGCCTTTCTTCCGTCAAGATGGACATTTTTATTTAATCGTATTCATATGTTGAAAATTAAGGTCACGTATGACTTCTTATCTGAGTATCTATATTATTGTTATGTCTTTTTATCTGCTTAACTTGCATTACAATTCTTAAGCCCCTTGTACACGATCAAACTTTTTATTCCATTCAAGAGTTTACAAGAAAAACTGTCAAACAATTTTCAATATGTGACAGGGTTGGACAACACTTGACAATGTAAGTGTGTATTTACAAGCGTGTTTTTTTTCCAACCTGAAACCCTTCAGAACACATTAATAAATAATTTATCAAGTACAAAGTAATTCACTATTTGCGTCACGGTATAACAGTTTGCAATGAAACACTGTTCTTTGCTAATATTATGTAGCACTTTCACGTATTATATCCATTGAAATCAGATTACGATTACGGAATACAATGGAAATAACACCAACTGATAGGTTAACCACACTATATAACATTGCATTAATGTATACATAGTTCGGAAATCTGCCTGGCAATTATTTCTTCATATGCCTTCATCTGCTTTATCTTGTGGTATAATCGGCGCAACAGTTCTAGACACGTGAAAATCTTAATGAGAGCTATGATGCGAGTTGCTTACCAGATCAGGTGGTGACCGGTCGTCTCCATGCTGCAGGAGTGCGTGGGACAGTCATCGTCAAATATCCACAACGGTTATGCACTGTGTTGCGCTGATAAACTTAGTTATATACAGTATATTAAAATCCACGCTGTAAAAAGCGCTTAATATAAAAAACGCTGTCAATCATTGCCTCCAATTCTTCCACATCTAACAACCCTTCCTCTTCTGCGGAATCACTCACATTATTGCCGTCATCACTGCTGTCACTACTTTCTGCACCATTATCCTGGATGAGAATTATTTCTATTTGATTTTCTGCAATTCCGTATTTTTCGGAATAATGATTCTTAATTTATTCAGCATGTCGCCATACATTTTCCCATTCTGGCCTTCCAATTTCAGCAAATTGCTGGCGTTATAACTGCTCCACATATTTTAATTTAAAAGTGATATTCTGCATGCCACCCATTTTTTGATATCAGCCCAGATTAATTCGATATAATTTCTTCCTTCATCTCTGCTTCTTGCTTCATGAAGTCGATGACATTTGCAATTATTTCCCTACTTTGACTATGTAACACCTGACCACTTAACTTTGAAAACGTAGGAGCCATGGTTATAAATATAACAAATATAAATTAAGTACTATTTAGATACTGCAGCTCTCTTTAAAATTACAACCAGATGCAGATACTTTCTATGCAGACTGTATGTGTTACGCACTGTGAGTAAGCAAAGGTATTATATCGCTTTCGTTGATAAAGTTAAACATAAACCATTCCTAGGCTCGGCAGCTGGGTTGGCAATCTAGGTCACGATTCCAGAAGTTTTGCGCGAGTAATAACCCACAGACTCCTAGACATGTGGACATGACCAGCTTATGAACAACCTAATCAGTTGGCATAAACATACCTTGCCCGGGTAGCCATTTTTGTTTACTTTTCGCTTTCAGCCTTGTTGCAGATATCGTGACGCACTGTAAATACTCGCATTTCATTGGATAAAGCCATCAAATCATTGTCAAATCTTGATCGTTTAGAGCATGTTCTTATTTGCTTTCAACACTTTCAAAGAGTTTGAAAGTATTGGAAGCAATTTGACAAGAAAAGTTGTGACAACTCTTGAAGGGTATTGTAAAGTGTTGAATTTGATCGCGTACAAGACGCATAATAGGAGGTTCCATTCTCCTCTCTTGTTAGAAGGCAAAAATATCCTACCGACATACAGTACACCGGTACCGTTAAAAACTAGCGTATCATTGAGTTTAAAAATTGTGGAAATTAACCCCGAAGACAACCTAAAACTGAAGGCTAAGTTTAAACAGTGATTAAAGCCCCGATATTCCGGAACGTTGATACACTTGCAGTTTATCCAGAGGAATGCTCTGGAAGTTTAAGAGACTTTCTGCTGAAAGAACAGTCATCATGTACCATTGCTTTTTGTCTTTCACAGTTTTTTCTAAGCAGTCAAAGTTTGAAGAGTCTGCACGCAAGTCTGATAGGCATGAACCAGCCTCTAACAGAAAAGAGGCACGTTCGTTTTTTATGTAGTGTAGCGCCATTTTTCTGAACATACTTCACGGCTTAACTTCAAAGGTTCTCTCTCCAGCCTCCTAAAACCTCTTTGCAATCCTGTCATTTCTAAAATTCCCTTGAACAGTTCTGCATAAAAAATAAAGTAATAAAATCTTAAACTTTCTTTGTTCTTCAGTGCTTAGCCTTTGGTCATAGCTGCCTCTCTTTCTTTCTTTCTTTCTTTCTTTCTTTCTTTCTTTCTTTCTTTCTTTCTTTCTTTCTTTCTTTCTTTCTGTCACTTTCTCACTCTCCACCTCCCTCCGAGATGTTAAACGCCCGTTTTAACTATTCAAGTCTGCAAAGACGCTGAAGGAAATTGTCGGAATGATGATAATCAAAAGAGCTTAGCATTATCCGAGTTTGGCTAATGAGAATAAGGAAATGTATTAAAATACTATCATAAAAGGTTTTACTGCTATACCTGTTACTTACTCGTGGTATATTTTTACCTCGGAATAGTATCAAACTAAACAATAAGTGCTTAATTAAATACAACGTTTGGAAACAGTATTCAAATGTGCAGCCGTGGTAATCAGTTCTTGCGGTGGAAAGGAAAAGTAAAACTTCAAGCCTGTCCAATAGAAGTAAACATGCATAATAGGACATTTCGGAAACGGCTAACGCCTGAAAAAAGTTTGTACAAATTCTGGATTTTAATGAGCTCTATGTTTTCCTTATAATAAAGTTTCTGCTTTTGTTCTATGACTTCATAGAGTATCCTTAGAAAATTCAAAATGCATATTTTATAGTCGTGGAAATTCCTAAATAGGCAAACCGTTAGTGTCATTTTTGACAAAATTATAAAATTAACGAAACAATTTTCATGTAAGGGATAATTTTGGGCTGGGGGAATTTTCTTAATAAAGTTTCGTTTGGGTTGTTTTAACAGCATCAATCTCGAGTTCGGTATCTCTTCTGTTCGCTACTCTCCTGTATTCTGCTCTCTTCTCATTCTTCTGTGTTTTTTTCTCCGTTACTCTTATTTCTCGTGTATTTGTAATAAATAATATTAGGCAGTACTAATTATTAACGAATAATTTAATAATACGTTCAATCTCTATAAGGTTAATGCAAATTTCTGCTTAAAGTAAATAAAAATTAAGTAAAATTGCTCATCATACATGCTAAAAGTAGTCGCAGACATGAATCTGAAAATTTCCAAATAAACGTTAGCAACGGTTTATTGCTAGTGCAGATTATATATTTAGGCATTTGGTTTGCTTATTCATATTGCTTTTTTTAATGTCTTATTAATCTGGTTACTGGCCCTCGGCCCTACCTAGCGTTGTGCTTCTTAATGTTTTAGTTTCTCTGCCATGTACATAGTAGGTAGAGAAAGTAATGCATTTGATACCGATATTTCACCGGAAATACATATTTTGAGGACCCAAGAATAAATTTAAAAAATCCTTTTTTACTTTCTCTTTACGTATAGTAACTAGAGGAAATATTGTATTCCACCCAAAAAGTGGGTGTCGAGATTTCGTCGGAAATATATGTTTTGCGGCCCCCTAATCCCAAAAAAATTGTTTAGAAAAAAATCCGTCTATATGTGAAAAACCTAAAGTTGAATAAATTTGAAACTTGGTATTTAAGTTCAATACCCTCCAAAGATGCGACACGAAGACTTTCAAGAAAATCCCTCTACCCCCAACTACACCTTACATGGAGCATTTATAGAAATTCTTTATTTTCTGAAAATGTCTCAAACGATTTTGATTAAAATGTCTATATTAAAGATATTTACGTGGTAAATAAAATGCACATCTTGAATTCTCTGGGAGTAGCCGGAAGGAATTTTGTATAATCTTGTATAACTGCTAAACGTTAAGCGATAGATGAAGACGATAGATATAGATGTAGAATATAGATCTCTTTAAAACACACAGTTTATTTCAAGTAACTTTTTGTGGCATAAGCCATTTCCAAGGTATCCGTTATTCAATTCAGTGGTTCAATTGCTCAATATTTTGCCATTCTTTAAAGTCCTGTGTCGACATTCATTTGTTTCACGCGATTGCATGAAGAGAGTATGGAATTTTAAGGGTAGTATATAGCATCTGGTGCTTAAACATTTTGACTATCACCGTTTCCTTTGTGGTGTAGCGAACTGTGTAACGTATCTGTTTCTGCAAAGGTTTATCTCGATTAAAATGAAGTAGATAGAGAAATTAAGCTTTCATAAGTAATTTTTATACCCTTAATAAACAAAAGAGGGCAGAAGAAGTCATGTGAATGTAATACATCAGATTTTTAGAATTTATAGCGGCGCCGGAAGTAGAGGTCTTTCTTATGGTGCTTTAATGAGGGTGAATCCTCTTGAGCTGTAACGGTGTGAGTACATTGCCCCCACATCTTCGAGAACAGTGTGCCGAATTAAAATAACACAAGACATGTCCGTCATGGTTCAGCGAGGTACATGTTAGGGAAGAACACACCTGTAATTAAAATCATATTGTTTTAGAGAAATGCTCAATTCCTTTCTATTATTATCAAGCTCACAACTTCATTTACTTTGAAGTACACGAGTTATTAATAATAAACGTTGCATGTGTGGTATTTCAGAAGACGTTGTTTGAGAGATCTCTCATGCAGGAAGGATGAGAATTGCAGAATCAGATTAAAAAGCGAAGTTCTAAGTGCAGGTGTCAGTCTAAATACTGTAGTTCTCTTGCTGAATTCGCACGGGGTGATGTATTTCTCTCTCTCTCTGTGTGTGTGTGTGTGTGTGTGTGTGTGTGTGTGTGTGTGTGTGTGTGTGTGTGTGCGCGCGCGCGCGCGCGCGTGTGCAATTTGTTACAAGTAACGACTGATGCGTATCAGTGGCTTGACGTTATCTTCAAAACAGATTAAGAGGTAGGAAAGGAGATTTTAAAGCTGTAATTCATTAACGCTCTACTTCTCCTTCTTAAACCCTTGTACTAATTTAAACAACCATTAAACCTTTCGTTTTAGGATGCCGATGTGATATTAGACTTCTCTATTAACACACTAAAGTGCCGCGTTTGCCTGCATTTTACCTACGTATTTAATTTGCCAGTACAGCTATTAACTGGGATGAATGTTGACTTGCCTCTTGTTGCCCTTCTGTACAAGGAGGGATGAGAAACTGCGCAATGTAGTTGTTAAAGATAGTGCACCACTCAGGCAAGCTGCCATACATATTTCCTTTTCATATAGATAGGAGTGTTTGAAGTGCCCAATGCGTCCATTATGCTGGTATCTGAAAAGTCTAGAAATAAACCCTTCAAACCCTATTGCTATTTCCGAAGGTACACTGGGCAGTGGAGGTTAAGGGTTAATCAAAATCATTAGTAGTAATTTAAAAAAATAAAATTTACCGAAATGTTTTTCATCTAAACATGTTTTTGGGGATGTGGTAATTTTCAGAAGATCTTCGCCTTGCATCATTAAAAGATGCTGGTGTTAAATGTGAAATTTTGGTAACTGATTTCTTTCTTTACCACCTACCTGCGGTTACTAGATGAAGTGTTCTATTCCACAAAAAAACACTGTTATCCAGATTTATCATTATTTTGAGGTCGCATAAATTCATAAATAATATTTTTAAAAGAAAAATAATCTTCAAGTGTGTATGTGTGTGTGTGTGTGTGTGTGTGAGTGAGAGAGAGAGAGAGAGAAAACAATTATTAAAAGATGAAAAGCCCGATGAATACCAAACTTCGCATATAAGTCCAACAAAAATGCAACACAAAGAATTTCACCCCAAATTACTCTTTATATGAAAATAATTT
This sequence comes from Deroplatys truncata, assembly GCA_030765065.1. Lineage (NCBI taxonomy): Eukaryota > Metazoa > Arthropoda > Insecta > Mantodea > Mantidae > Deroplatys > Deroplatys truncata. The sequence continues at coordinate 10,761,397 of CM060982.1, forward strand.
CGTTGTTCTTTTTTTCTCTCAAAAATAGTTCTCACAATTTGATTAAAATATACGTTAGAGATATTGGCCTGACAAAATGTACATCTTGAATTTTCTCTGAATGAACAGCGAAATTCTCTTCATTTTAGTTCAATTTTAGAGCATTTTATATAACCGAGAAATGAGGTATAAAACATTCAGAACTCTCTAAAATATGGAATTTGTATTAAACAGCAGTTTGTAGCTTGTAATACTAAATGTTTTTGAAGGAGTGAACATGATGTTCCAAGGCTGCTGTCAATGAGGCGAAAACCTCGTAATTCGTCTCATGTCGATTAGTCTGATTAGAGAAAAGGCTTAATTTAAATAAAAACTATTACTGTAGATAATATTTTTCTTTTTATTTACAGTGATCAACTCCTTCGGTGGACAAAGACGATAATAATAATATAAATAATAATAAGAAGAAGAATAAGAATAATAATTATAATAATAACTATGATTATGAAGATGATGATAAGAAGAAGAATTAATGTAACATACGCCATATTTATCAATGAGTTGTAGCAGTAACACATTTAAAGCTGTCGAACGTTTATATGCTGCTATTTGTTATAAAAATTCGAATTATTTACTGATATTGACGCTTCAAATAATAATCCTCTCTGTTATTTATTAATCACAAAGCTTCTATTACTATTTAACAGGACGAATTAACCTTCTCTATTTCATTTACGCACGACTTGGAAGGCAGCAGTAATTTGTAAGCTTCTCTTCTTAAATATATTATTTAAATACAGACAACGAAATTCTTATTTGTTCTCGAAATTAATAATGAGCTTGCTAATTCGATGCTAAATTATAATACCTATATGTTTAAATACAAGCGAATATCTCTCTCTCATACATATACTGTACCGGTAATTTTAATTATTACACTGTACACATATGTGGTGAGGCTGCTTGGCTCATTCAACCGCCAGGCTTGAAATACCCGCTTAGCCAGAGGTGTGGATTGGTGTAGGAGCTAGGTTTAAAATATCCACACAAATATAGTAACTGTTTATTGTAGATAAACATTTTATATATTTAACAATCCTGTAAATTTAAATGAAGTTTGCAATTTCTTTAACATTTAGCAATCGTAAGGTTAACACGTTTCAGGTACAAAGATTCTCGTGTTTTCTTTTTCACCTTTCGTTACAATGTTTAGTCTGTTTTACAATAATACTGATTCGTTACAAGTACCTCATTTTCTTAAGCTGCAAGTTCAGTATGAGTAAATCATGTATTAAAAGAATGTTGCTCCCGCGAGTTTAAAGAATTTAGCACAAAGGGTAAAAGAGTAAAATTTGAATTGCTTACCGAAAACATATGATAGTATTTTGAAATGGCCGAAGCCTTACCCTTGTAAAAGTACCCCAGAATTTCGCCGAAGTCAAAACAGAGCTAGGTGCTCTGGCGGCTGACTGTTGCTGTAGTTACCCGGGAGTCTCCTTTTCCTTCATACGTCTGCGATCGGTGATGCAGACAAGCCAGCCAATAGCAGCCGTGGACGACCTTATGTCGTTCTACCACATCGTACTTGAATATTCCTGGGTGCTCCTGTGTGCTCCAACGTGTCCAACACCCAGGGAGGGGGATAGTAGCGGCACAATGCATGTATACATACTACAAAAACAGTTTTATAAGTACAGACCTTGTGCATGGTAGATCTTGTGTGTTGACTGTTTTCCCAATTCTGCTTCTGCTAGTAAAGTCCCTAAAATGTGGTGGGCTGGCTTCCGCCAGGTCAAGTGCAGTCGACTTATGTCATTGAAGCAAGGCCTATTAAAATATGAACGTTACATATATTGAAGTTGTTTCTGTATGCTGATTTAAACTTAAGCGTATCCTGGTATCCAGGTTAGTTTTCTCGTTATAGTATATAATGATAAAGGGATAAAAGTACGGATTTATTTTGCGAGTCGTTTCGCAATCCTACGAGCAAAATAAAATCACTTTTAACGGTGTGGCATATACTATTTTTTAGACAGCGCTCGAATATATAAAATATCAAATATATTATATTGATTCCTGAAACTAAAGAGATTACGTTTAGAAGCCGTTCTTGAAACAGGTGAAATGACGTTAAAAAAGCGAGATGCCAGATGTTTTGATCTTTTGTTGATTCGCTAACAGTTATTTTCAGTGAAATTATTATCACCATGTTTTACCTTACACCAGGCAATGAAGCGATTAAATGCTACATCATATTACTTTCTGGATTTTTTGGGTACGTAGTTCTTTCTGCACTAAGTAGTGCGATAATCTAAATCTTTTAGCTCGTGCGCGCTCTGTACTTATAGGCCTTGCTATCTAACAACTAAATTTAAAAATAAAATGTGTGGTGGTTGAAGCTTATCGTGCGATATCTTCAGGCATTACGCATTAACATAAAAATTTGCGATAAAAGGCGGTTTTTATAAATTATGCATACTAAGATTTAAAATGTAAGGTTCGAAATAAATGGTTTGTTTCGTAAATAATCTGAAACAATAATTCCTGCCGCAAGCTTTAGTGGTCTACGAGATATTTTTTGTTCGTTTGAATTTTTCCAATATTTTAAACTACGCATTTTTGAAGTGTGTCCGTTCTTTTGTTTGTCATGTCATGCAAAGAGTGTGCAATATCAAGGCCAGTTAATAGCCACCTGCCTTTTGACATCTGACTGTGGCCTATGCTTTCTAGATGCTTCTGTGTAGCTGTAAACGTTTAGCTTGCTTAACAGGAGGTGCACAGAAAAACAAAGTTGTGATGAATAATTATAGAATAAATATGACAATACAGTACAATGGGTAAAGAAAGTAATGTGGCTATTTTCACATTAAGCTTTTGTTTATTATTATTATTATTATTATTATTATTTGGTAGTAGTATTTTAACTTCTATGTACAGCGTTTTCATTTTTCATTCAGGTGCCTCAAATATTTTTCAGGGAAAGCACGATATCGGGCTTTTTAGTCGAATACAATGGTTTCAGTGCATTAGATAAGGTAGCGGATATTAGAAATGCACACTTATCGGCCGCGTTAGCACGCTCTAGGCCGTAATAATTTGTTTGTAACCATAAATAACACTATGCACCCCTTTCCATATTGCCATTTTAACATAACAGCTTATCAAGAGCCGTGCTGCCCTAAGGAAAAGTTGGGGTGCGAGACGTGCTAGAGGTGCTGACGCATGGGACATGTTGGAACGACCTGCTATGTAAGCTATGCCATGCAGACGTGGACTCACCTAGACAGACGTCTGGTGCAAGACGCAAAGTCTTTGAACCGAACAAGTCGAGACGTCTTGATCGCCGGCCAAGAATCGTTCCCTACACCTCCGGAGACGGAACGAAGATCGGGAGAAAAAAATTCTAGAACATGCTTTTATCTATTGTCTGCGTAAAGCTTTTGTCTTACAACCTATTCTTCTGGTCGGAGTACACTTACCTTCATAACATTTCAGTTCGGCACTTACAAAAATATGTTCTGTTTATACAAAAATTTATCACCAGAACTACATTTAGTTCTGTAGCTGCAAATATTGTGTACTTTGGACTTTACTTACTGCGAGTATCTCATTGTTCACAATCTGATCACCAGTTTGGAAATAAATATCGTATCGCACAAAAACAAATTGCTTCTGCTGCAACTGCGAGCACTTAATTTCAGCGCAGAAACACAAGCCTTTCGCTATAACGCTAGCTTAGGTCCCTAAACACATTTGCGCACTATTTTAATTCATTTTCTGAAGTGATCTGTCTGGTTACAAATACCATTATATAAATACCATTTCAGTGATTAATGACAGTGTTTGGTTTAAGTTGAAAGAATTCTTAAATCAGATTGATCGATTGAAAATAAAGTAGTAATGATTTATATCATTCCGACCGTGTTAATCTTCCTGGATGAGTGGTGATCTACTGCGATTCGTCTCTCCAGATGCGGTGGACATCAGATTAGTAATGCTTCAGAGTAACTAAATAAAATAGTATTCTGAAAATGTAGGGAATGAAATTAAATCTGCTTATGGAATGAAAATTATCTAATTCTTGTTGATGTTAAAAATAAAAGTATATAGTGGTTTTGGATAAGGAGTAAACCCCAGAAAGGCTTCTTAAAGATTTCCAAGATCTACGTGAGCTTGCCTCCTGCACAACCGATGAATGACATTCAGCGGATTGTACATATTTACCATCCATACGCAACTCACGAATGGTATCGCATTCATCATCATTCACATCGCGTTCACATCATTCGCATAAAGAGTGAAAATTAAAAAGAACACGGAGGATGAGGCAGGTACCAATTAGCATGAAGGAATGTCCCGCCCATAACGATTATGTCACAGCGCTGGAACTTCCCACATATTTCATAGCGGAACCCGCTAGTTACGAGCAATGACGAAAAGTGACTCATGCAAGTACGCTCTAACATTGTCCCATGAGCTTCTGAACAATTGAATGACCTCACCTTTCAAATGGTGTAGCCCTGTGTGATTTTTCCTGAAGGACGTCCTGAGCTCAGCATAACATTTATTTTTATTCAGATCGGAAACCCGTGTTACGCAACTTTTATCGCCTGCGATCGAAAATAGACCACACTTATCAGATTTTGCAATATGTGCACTATACATGCAAGCCAACCATTAAGAATGCACCAGTTGATTATACGTTTACCGTTAAAAGTTCAGGAACTTAATAACGAGAATGCTTTACAGTGATTTGAAAATGTCTAGACACTTCGGAGTTACGAAAACTTTTGCGAAATAAAATGCACTACAATAGCTTGAAAAAGGAAAGAAAAGCAACATTTATTGTGCAACATATTGCAGTTCCTTTAAAAATACAGGCGGTAGATAGGCATATTCTTTTACTCTGGTCTAATTCTTTAATTAACATAGTACTTGAAGCAGATATCTGTGTAGACGTTCGCTCTTGAGGAAGTCTAATATGTTGAAATAACCAAATGGATAAGTACTGGAATGATTTGTGAGCGCAAATTTTACTTGTGCCCAGATTTCACTTTTTGGGTTCTAGCTTAAAATTTTGTAAATTAGTTTCGATAAACTGTTGCGAATGTGTCCCTTGTGTAGAATTTTCGAGTGGCTTAGAATCGGATTTTTCAATCTGATTATTCTAATGACCGATTTGTTTGTTCTTGGATATCATTACTGTCCACCTCCCAATTTTCGTGATCGTCTTGTTTTTATGTGCAGGAGCCCCACAAGGAAGTGTCCTTTGGCCATTATTGTGCTTGCCGTAGGTATACTAATGACATACGTACCACGACAATGGGCATTTTTGCTGATGATACTGTTAATCTGGCCATTGGGGAACTCAAGAAGAAGAAGAAGAAGCAACTAATAAGCGTCAAAATTCAGTAAATAAAATTACTGCTTGGAACAAAAGGTGGCGCTTCAAACTCAATGAGACAAAATCAACTCATGTAAATTTTACAAACAGAAAGCTACCTGTATTTATTAACAAACACATAATCCCATATGCAAATGAAGCCAAGTACTTGAGCATGACACTTGACACTAAGCTAAAGTGGAAGGCTCATGTTAAAAGGAAAAAAGAAGTTGTTATGAAATACAGAAAGATGCATTGGTTGTTAGGAAAATATTCCTAACTGAACATACCCAGTAAATTGCTAATGTATAAGTAGTTATTAAAACCTTTTTGAATGTATGGGTTGCAGACTTGGGGCTGCACCAAGAAATCTAATATTAAAATTATACAAAGCTTTCAAAATAAAGTGCTACGTTGTATTGTTAATGCGCCATGGTACTTTAGGAATGACATGCATAGAGACTTGAGAATGAATACTGCCAGTGAAGAAATAAAAACAATGGTAATGAAGCATGAAAAGCACCTTCACAACCATCTAAATCCTATGTGCTTCAGCTATTGGAAAACATTATTGTACCAAGAAGACTCAAAAGGACAAAACCCGAAGATCTAGTCCAGTGATTTGTGTTCCCGCATGAAAAATGCAAATACTTAGCAGAGTTATTCACTGTAATAATTTCCTGCCAAACATTCAATTGTGATACTGAAACTACTAGATGTTTCTAGATGTTACTAGTTTGTTTTTTACTTGTAGTGTGTATGTAATGTATTTAGCATGAAATTAAAAAAAAATCCTTTTTTGATTTCTCATGTCGTAGTTGCATGTCCTGGGGGATATATGAAGCAAAATTTGGAAGTGGAGCTTCTAAAACAAGTTTTAACAATGTGTTCTGTCTTCGTCTACCTATGCCGAGATTAAGACCATGAGGAGTACCACAGTGACGACGACTGTTCAGTAGGCCATAGTGTGTCTTTTTATTATGCAGCATTATTCCCATGTAGGATAATTGAGAATACGGTTTTGAATATGGAAGTTTAGAACTGTTTTTCATTTCGCGCGTTATCTAGGATATTCTGGCGTACTACAAACTCTAACTCATCAGTCTTCAGCTGTATTACGCAAACTTTCTTGCCCACTATAGTCCATTTTTAAAACACTTCTGGTGAAGCTACTCGCAAAGGATTATTGGACTTGAAAGTTTCCAGAAGGTTCCACCTCTCTTTAAATAGTTTCTTAATAGTTCTGTTAAAATGTTACGATGCACTTTGTTCAGGAACGGACCAAGAAAAGTTACAATCTCACTGTGGAAGTTAATTGTTGGGCCTTCTGTGTGAAATGAGAAAAGTCTTGTGTAAGAGTCGTACGATTTTCTCTATCCATTTTCATTTATTGTCGTAGATATTCTGCAAGATACTCTTACAAAAGTGTGTATTTCCTCTTCTTATTAGACAAGGTAAATACTTTACAATAATACTTGTGTTGTAGGCGTGCAAAGGTTCTTACAACAGCCAACAGGTCATCCAGTTTTGGAACAAAAAACGACCAGTTAACAATTCAGAGCATACGGCTTACAATGCGGAAGGATTCAAACGATCAGCAATGAATACTTCGGAAATGGTCATCATAAAAAGTTACAAGATCTGAATTGTAAATGTTAATGACTACAGTTTTTCTGCAGTAAGTTTTTGTTCATGTTTTATGGATATGCATCTATAAGCAGCCCATTGTAATTTAACCTGTTATTTTTAAAAAAAAAATCAAGGCATTTATTCGGCATTCCAATTTCTCTAACATATATCATCAAAAGCGTTTAACGCCGTTAAAAAAGTCTGATGTGATACTTTCAAATGACTTTCTCTACCCTGTATCCTTATTAGTGGGTGTACAAACTAACCTCACCAAAGCTTATTTTTTTATCCATTACACTGTAATCCAAATGAACCTTTGCAAAAATAGCTGCATTATACATTTTTTATAGACACAAAGAGAGCAGCAACAGTCAGATGTTTAAGAGCTGGACGCTGTATGTTAGCCTTAAATTTAATACTGTTTCCATGCAATCGCGATAAAGAACTGAAAGTATTGCACAATTCCAACCTTTAATAACGGATATCTCAGAAACGGCTTATGCCACAGAAAAACTTATTTGAAGTAAAGTGTATGTTTTAAAGAGATCTGCATTTGTATGGTACATTTTCGTCTAACGTTTAAGGTTTACTAGTTATACAAGATTATACAAAATTCCTTCCGAATGAAGGCTATTCCCAGAAAATTCAAGATATACATTTTATTTGTCATGTAAATATCTCTTTATAAATAATCACAATGGTTAGAGCAACATTTAAAAAATCAAAATTTTCGAAAAATGTTCCATGTAAACGATAGCTGGGGTGGGGGATTTTTTTTGTAAATCATAGTGTCGCATCTTTGTATGGTACCGACCCTAAATACTAAGTGTAGTATTTATTCCACTTTTCGTTTGAGTAATGCTGTTCACGGCTCACAGACATATACACGGACCTTTTTCTAAAAATGCGTTTTTTATTTGTTTTGGGCGTTCTCAAAACATATATTTCCGGTGAAATCTCGGTATCGAATTTTTGGGTGGTATGCAATATCTTCTCTACTATGTACGTGGTAGAGAAAGTAAAAAGATAATATTTTATGTAAAGTGTTGTTCACAGTTATTTACTTTCTCTACTACTCACGTGCAGTAAGTAGAGGATACCGAAATTTCACCAGGAATGTACGTTTTGAATAACAAAAGTAATTTTAGAAAACGGTCCACGTGAACAGCATAACTCAAAGATCGTGTTCCAAGGATGGGACACCCCATTCCAAACTACCCTTCGTTATTTTTCATTTTATCAAAATGGCTTTAATGAATTTGATTAATATAACATATGTTTAAGATATTTGCATCGCAAATAACATTTATATTCCCAATTTTCTGGAAATAGCTTGACATTCTGAACGACATTTTGTATAATTTGTTAAGCCGTAAGAAATAGGCAAAATCTTACACAAGAAATGTACATCTCGCTAAAGCATACAGGTTTTGTCAAATCAAACCTTCTGTAGTGTTAACTACTTCCGAGATATTCTTTGTTATTGGTTGCATTTTTAAATACTTATACTTTTTTACAAGTGGTAAGTCGCTATTCGTTTTTTCTCGTCGCCATGCAAAGAGAACGCTATTTCAAAGCCATCACATAGCGACCCACTTTTAAGTGGGTCTGGTTGGGTGAGTTGGTTAGATGCTGGCATTCTGATCCCAACTTCGCGGGTTCAATCCCGGCCCAGGCCGGTGGTTTTTAAGTGTGCTCAAAAGCGACAGTCCCATGTTAGTAAATTTACTAGCATGTAAAAGAACTCCAACACACCGCCGGCATTGATATGATCTTGGCAGTGACAAACCATTTAGTTATTTGTTTCCACCCGCTTTTAAAAGATTTGAATATCGTTTTAGCTTATCCCCGTATACCTACAATGAAATGTGTTATAAAATAATTTCTGGAAATGAGTATCTCGATTAACATGAAGCAGGTGGAAGAATAAACTTTTGTAACAATAGTCTGTTGCGGAGTGTGTAGAGAAAGTCATGTGAATTAACACAATATTTTTAGAAAGGTGTGTGTGAGAACAGCATAATTCGAAAACGATTAGGTTCAGCGTCTTCTAGGGATGCGACACGAAGATGTTTTCAAGGAAATCCTCCCACAGTAGACTATTTCGTTATTTTTTCTCAAAAATGGGTCATGCGATTTTTATTATAATATTATGTATTTAAAACAATAGCATGACAATTAAGTTGTAGGTGTATCTTCAATTTTCTGCGAATAGCCATGATTTCCTCTTCATTCTGAAAGACTTTGGTATAAGCGGTAACCGCAAGCCTGCACAGAAATGCAGATGTCGTTAAGCACACAATTTACCTTTTTTTAATTGCAATACGTTCGTGGATCGGGCCTTGGGCTGGGTGAGGATTGGTGCGCCTTCCGCCAGAGTTACACATAAACGGCCGGCAAATCATGGGTACGGAACACTAACTTACATTAGGCTTACCTGCATCACAACAGATGACCTTCAACGTGAACACGCTTCCTATATCTCCGAAAACAATTCTGGTTTACTCGCAAAAGTTCATGTTGACTGATTGCCTCGTGATGTCCTTCAATTCTTGTAACGTGTGCGGATAAATGTATACACTTTATTTTTTAACGTTCCCCATAAATAAAAATTGCATGCAGATAGGTCAGGGAAACGTGGTGGCAATAAACCTCGACTAATTATTCTGTCACCATACACACTTCATGCATAGAATTCGCTGTAGTGTGCGCTGTAGCTGAATCCTGCTGAAACTAGTCACACAACCTTGCATTTCTTGTTCGTTGCGGAAAAAAAAATTATTTAAAATTGAATTTACATAAACGTGTGAATCGACTGTTGCGTCGGAAATATGGGACCGATAATTCTACGCGCACTCACTGCGCACCAAACCCCAACTTTTGCATCGTGGTGAGGAACTTTATGAATAATATGGGGATTATCAGTAGCCCAGTATCATTGTTCTGAGTAGAAATGTGACCTTGACGCTAAAACCACACTTCATCAGTGAAGAATGTTAAAAGTACGGTAGCTACAGCGCTACTCTTTGGCGGCAGGCGCGCCACTCCTCGCCCAGTTCAATGACGCCGCGGAACGGTCCGGCCGATGTACGAAGTCACGGTATTCCTGAGATGTGTTTTCTTATTTATTCGAATTTTCAAATCCTTCTAGCCCTTTTTTTAAGTTGTATGTCGCTATTCGTATTTCTCTTTCTTTCTCTTGTTCATGCAAGGAGGATGGAATTTGAAAACCTACACATAGCGACATGCTTTTTAAAAACTCTTACTATTGCTTTAGGCTGCTGCATGCCTCTTGTACTTATAACGTAATGCTAGATGTGTAATGAAATTTTATGTCCATTAACAATAAGTAAAAGAATGAGCTTTTGTAATAAGTAGATTGATTAAAGAAGGTCTTGTGAATGCAACACATCAGACTTTTTAAATATCCTGTTTCTCAAAACGCGTAGTTTTGAAGAATAGGACTATCAAATTGTAGATCTAACATTGTTAAGCATAGACAAAGTATTCGCAATACTGTCACTTTCACTACTGCGCTACTACCATTCGTAGTAATAGTATTTGTAATAATTAGTATATTACTTACTGTAATAGTAGCTCCACAACTAGCATTAGTCATTATCCTCACTCTGAAGCCCTTTTATGTACTCAGGCTGTTGTCGCTCATTCGTAAAAGATCACTGAATTTTATTTTGTCGTATTTTGGTTGAGCTTTTTGGAGGCGAGAGTTAAGGAGAATTGCATGGAAAAGATGTGTATGGCATTCTTGGTGTAAGGTCAACAGTACAACGTCCGATTAACGTCCTGTGCCAAATATCTTTTGTATCAGCAGTCGCTATCAATTAAGTAAACCCTTATGGAATAATTTAATCTCATTGACATGAAAGAGGTACTAATTATTTCGGCAGAGAGCTTGGAGTAGTGCAGAAATAGATTAAATAACGGTATTCTCTGTTGGGGAGCTGATTTAAACTGGCCCGTTAGAAATGTCAAGAGGTGAAAAAGGCAAAGGAAATGCCAGAACGAGGAGAAGAGATGTGTGTATCGGAAGTTCTCAAAATAACATGGACAGTTTTCCATGCCTCTATGTATGTGTACTGTAGTATAAGATTTGGAAACTATTGATTCCCACGCAGAGGTAATTCAAAATTAGTATGCACTTATACGAGTGGTAGGTAGAGGAAGAGGTAGAGTGGCATTCAAATCAGAATTCGGTAAAAAAAGTTAGGAGTAAGCCCGTGTGTGCGTGTGAATAGCACAACTCAAAACGTCGTATAATACTCATTTTTCAATCTTGAGACATTCACCGTTTAATTATACCAGGAAAAGATTTTTCAAGAAAGTTGCCACACCAAACCACTCTTTACATGGCAATTCTTCGTTATCCATTATTTTCGACTTTAACCATGTTGCTGAAAATATGTTTCGGATATGAACGTGACAAATCAAATGTACATCTTTTTCCATGTTTAACTTCCTTTTAACAGGATAGGTCATATCGGAAGATGAATGAAGGATATGGGCAACTGGGCCTGTAGTCCATGAATCAGGATAAGGGAAAAGTGTTATCCGGGTAGTTCACCCTCACCGAGCTCAGACGTTAGATCTCTTAAATGTAAGACGTACCACACCACGGAGATGGACAAATGTACATCTTGAATAGCCTATTAAGTCCTCTTCGTTCTGATGTGTGCTATAATTAACACTGTGCGCTTAAGAATGGAGCGATGCAGAAAAACAAACAGTTATTATTCTTAAATATATTACTGCAAAACCAAATAATTAGACCTAAAAGGACTAGCAAAGAACTCAAATTGAAAAAAATTTGATGTGTTACATTCATATACTTTCTCTAACCTGTAACATTTATTACTGGATATAAAACCTATTCCTACGAAAGCTTATTTTACTATACACTTCGTTTTAATCGAGAAATAGGTAATTTACACATTTCGTTATAAACACTAAAGGGATAGCGATAGTCAAATGTTTAAGAACTGGACGCTATATGGTGGTCTCACTTTCAGTGAAATCGCGAGAAACAACTGAATGACAAATCGAACAGATATCTTGGAAACCGCTTATACCACAAAAAAGTTATTTGAAATAAATTGTGTGTTTTAAAGAAATGCATAATTTTTGTTTAGTGCATTCTCGTCTATCGCTTAACGTTCACAAGTTAATATAAAATTCCTTCCGAATTAACAGGACTTCACAGGCTATTTCCAGAAAATTCAAGATATACATTTCATTGTCATGTAAATATATTTAGTGTATGGCATTTTAATCAAACTCGTTAGAGCCATTTTTGAGAAAATCAAAGATTTAAGAAAAGTTGCATATAAACGGTAGTGAGGTGAGGGGATTTTGTTGAAAATCTTCGTGTCACATTTTTGGAGGTTAGTGAACCTAAATGCCAAGTTTAGTATGTATTCCAGTTTTCGTTTTCGTTTTAGAGTTATGCTGTTCACAGACACACACGCGGAACTTCTTCTAAAACTGCTTTTTTTTTATTTATTCACGGGGCATCTAAATATGTATATCCAGTGAAATCTCGGTATCGAATTTTTAGGTGGAATGCAATAGGTACCTTCTCTACCTACTTATGTACGTGGTAGAGAAAATAAAATTGCAAGTCGTTGTGGAAATTTGAAGTGAACTATATGAAGTTCGATTCCATGCAGCATACTTTTAAAAATCACATTCCACTTCCTCAATTCATTAAAATATAATTTCCGAGTTTAATTATTTAACATCATCCTTGCCGAGTTTCCCTTGCATCTGCAGCACCTCATGTTGTTATAATACTGAAGTCACATCTAGGTTCATCATGGTTTTGTTTGTTTTCATGCCAAGCTAGTTTCTTTATTTAGAAAAGAAGCAAAATCCTGTACTAGAGCACTTGCATTGGGGATGTTCCACTGTTTGCCAGGATGAATTGGCGTAGTCCAATGGATACAATGTTATCTATAGCTGTCAGTCATTTTCTTAATCGTTGCATCAAACATTTGTTTTCTCAAATTGGCTGTGAAAGGCCTTCACAAAGTATCACGGAGCGAAATATAGAAAGATGTGTATAATCGTTTGTGTCGCTTGTATAATTGTGTCAAACTCAGTTTTTGTTATAGGAAAAAATTATGTGAACATGTTCAGATACCTTCGTATATTTCAAGGTTGTATTGGTAGCTGTCAGGAAAAGCTGTAGGTGAGAGACTTTTGGTACCTCGCGCTTCTCTGCCCTTCCCCAGTAGTTTGCGGTTGGACTGAATGAGGCTTCTGTAGTCTCCTCGTGTTTCATCCCATCACTGTATTTATTCTTACAGATTCTCTCCGAATAGGTTGTCCGGTACTGAAAAATCGTAGGCCGTTCATATTAACATAAATTGCTTATAGTTGTACAAGACATGAACGTAAAGCGCATTAAAACCTTAAGTACACAGCTTAGTATATCTGCAACGAAGATTTGAGATCATCCGGAGGAAATTTTCTGAACTATGTCTCGATGTACTACATGTTTTCAGCGTATCTTTCCACCAACTGATCAAGAGATGTAAACGAATAATCTTCATCAGATTGCATCAAGTTCGAATAATTATCCTTAGCATAGAAGATAATTTATGAAGAATATTCAAGTATTAGAACTTGCAGCTCCGTTCGCGTTATTGCGTTAATATATTCTCTCTCTCTCTCTCTTTGTTTGTTTGTTTCCACTCCTCTCATTCTGGGCCTCATCGCCACTCTCCTTTTGCGCTGTGTGCAATGCATGTGTCACGAGATGTTTTAAAAACTGACACTAAAAATATTTCTTTTGGAATGTTACGAGAAATTAAAACATAAGGAAAAAGTTTAATATTACGAAACTTTTGCCTGTTCTTTAGTTGTCGTGCATTGGGAGCTATAGTTTCGCATGGTAATTGGCTTTACATACGGAATAGTAACGCAAAGTGGGCGAAACTTCTTAAAGAAGCATAACACCCAAAGTTTATGAATAGCAAGTTGTCAAGCATTGGTTAGAAACGTTTGTTATTCATCATTTCTCAAAAATCAATAACGAGGTATTTAAACTTTTGGACTTTGGTCCCCATTAGAACCCCCGTGTGAGAAACATTGTTAAGATGTCATGGAATATGTTCTCCAAGAGGGACTGAAGTTTCATAACAACCAATGCCGCCATTCTTGAGGCACGCGTGTTAACGAAGAAAGTAATAAGAATTTTAAACATGCAATTTGTGGCTCCAGAATAGCCCATTTTACACCATAACATCAACTATTTCGAATATTGTCAGATAACATTTCTTCCGTTTTTTATATGCATGGAGAACCTAAGAAGTATTTATACTCACTAAATATACAATAATAATAATAATAATCTTTTTTATTTTCTAATTCCTCCTGCCACTAAACGGCATAGGACTCAGTCATGATAAATTAATGCCATCTGAATGAAGCAATGCACGCAGGCCCAACAGCCCATTGTGCGTCATATTCTGACATTACTCTAGTTCAATGGTCTATAAAATGGACCACGTCCTTGATATCTCCGCAGGTTCCAAAACGAACGACCCTAAGAATACTTACCTATGCACAGCGTAACCTTCGCATTCGCATAGTGTATGCTGTGAGGTCTCAAAGTCCCTCGCACATTTCCTACATAAAGGGTCCTGTACAAGACCCATAAGTGTCTGCCCACAACCCCTGAACCTCTAGATGCACTCTCTCCAGTCAGGCCCAGATATAAAACCGTGGGCCTGTGGTTGGCTTATTCCAGATCTCAAGATGAGTCCTCTCCGTGAGTTAGGGTATCTCATGCTTGGCATTTCTAGCAGATACTCCGCAAAAGGGCTCGGGCCAAATAAAATGGAGCCCCGATCCCCTCCTCGCTAGAGCGACTGCCATCTCAGAAGTGTAACCGGGCAGCTGGTATATAGTTTATTCAACATCCTCTGGCATTGCGACACCAGTCTGAATGTGGTTTTAACCGCCAAGGCCTTCAAAGCTACCATACTACCCGAGAAGATGTGCAATTCGCTCGTCCGCATAGCATAGACAGGCTAAGATCGCAAAGACTTCAGCCTGGTTCTAGGGCCATAGGTCCCAGTCTCCGTCCTGTCCCCGAGGCAGGAACCGTCCGCGAACCACGTCCTGCCCCCCTGCCTTCGGGAGAGACCCGGTCTCTGAATCCCACTCCACCCTGGAAGATATTACTACCGAGTAGAGTGGACTTTGGTTATGCCTAGTCCCCATCAAGGCTTATTTTTGTTCCCTCTTTCGTGAGAAATAACGTGACAACTTATTCCAAATCCCGGTAAAAATCCCGCATTAAGTCCCCCATCATCTGGGTTATAGAACACTTCTCCTGTAATCCTGAAAGGATCAGTGAGTGTCCTATGTGGGGTAGCTTGAAACACCACCCCCTACAGTCCAGAGGCAGTGAACACTCATCCTGGCTACCTCCTCCACAAACAAGCGCATAGGAGGAAGGTCCACTAAAACCTCTAAGGCAGACTGAGGAGTCGTGCGCACCGCCCCTTTTATCATCATGCATGCCAATTTTTGCAGCGAATTCAACCCAGCAGCGACTACCTTTACCTGAGAGGCAGGTCGCTAAACCAGAGCCGCAAATAACCAAGGTGTATACTGTTTTACCACCGTGGGTCCCAGGTCCCAACTCAGTCCTATTGATCTTCGATAGGCCCACAAGGCTCTTTCTTAACTTTATCATCTACATGCTTTTTCCAGCTCAGCTCAGCATCCAGAATGACTCGTAGATACTTGACGGCTCCGAGAAGCTTCAACTTCCTCCCAAACAGGTGGGTCTATACCAAACATGGCAGCCTCCTTGTGAAGATCATCATATCTCTGCACCATTCCTCTAAAGCCTGTAGAGAGTTCTGTTTGAGTTCCGAAACGATGCTCGGGAAATGTCCACTTTCTACAAGGCATATGTCATCAGGACAGCCTTGAGCACGAATTAATTCCCTCTTTAGTTCATCTGCCGCCAGACACCACAGGATAGATACAAAACTCTTCCTTGTGGGTAGCCTCGGGGCACTGTTGCCCTCACGGACACATTCCCCAAGGTCGCCACAGCCTGCCGGCCTTCCAAGGAGGTCATAATCCAGTCCGTTACGAGACTGATCCCTACTCTCCAGACATTTCCGAATGGTGCCTAAGTCAAATTATTAACGGCAACTTCAATGTCCAGGAAAACTGCCATGACGAGTTCTCCACAGTTCAGCGCCCTCTCCAGCCTCACACAAGCTAAAGTAGCGCAGTGTCTGTGGATTTACCCGACCAGCAGGCATACTGATGAGGGTGTATGGGTCTGTCTGCCAGCACCCCATCCCCAAAAATCTATCTACCAGTCTTTCCAGAGCCTTTTACATAAAGGATGTTAGACTGATAGGACGAAAAACCCTAGGTGTGTAGTAAAATTGAGTTTTTGTTCATGGACGCTCTTAACAGCTGTGGTTCTTAGCGTCTGATTCTATATTGGGCGTGAAAGACCGGAAATTTTGCTCAGAGGCCCTTTTTATCAGGCTTGAAGTTCTTTTACGTGTCATAAATGACACGGGACCACCGGTTTTTATTCCCTTTCATGTAAAGGAAGCCATGTTAGATTTTACATCCATCGCCCTCCACCGGTTTTGAACCCGCGATCTCGGGAAGCAGGACCTGTGGTAGGGTTGCCTACTCGGTTTAGGTATAAACACCCTTTGGCCTGTCTCAGAGGCGAAAAACATGCTTCATAGGCAGACAGGCCCTGATTATTCTTACTAAGTGAGATGAAATGATCTCCCAGCCCTCTCTAAGGAGAGCTGGGAAGATTCCATCCACACCTGCGCTCTTATAGGGCTCAAAGGCGCATTTTAGTTTTTTAAAAGTAACCATCTCGGTAGCCACTGCCCAGCCTTCCTGCGAAGGCCGGCGTGCCCTACCCGAGTTTTGTTCTTGATTTGTAATGTTGTCCTCTATTGATGCCAACCTGGCCCTAGTTCCGGAGACTAGCAGTTTCTGCAGGCGAGAAGCGCTCTACTGCTTCTGTACTTTCATCACAGAAGAGCCTCCAAGGCTCCTCAGAAGTTCTTTTTTATATAATCCTTGGGACTCCATGTAGGAGTTCCAAGTTTCTTGACACTTATTGACCTTATACGCATTGTATAGTTTGCCCTGTCTTTTTCCTGATGGACCTTAAAAAAGAATTCTACCTGAATTTATCTTTAGCCCCAGCCTCATATATGAGGGGGCAGTTTCTTTCATAGAAGGACACCAGAGTGTTTGTGAAAGGGCCCCAGCCACCGCGCTTACATAATTACGTATCCCTCCAGGTCCTCCGCATTTCGTAGCTTAATCTGGGGTCCATTCCTCAGTCCACCTTCCAGGTCCCTTCTAAACGAGCCCCAATTGGTCCTCTTTGAGTTCATATATGTCTATGGTCGGACACGGAAGGTACAAAACAAACCATCCAGTCCTTAATATCTTCTAGTATCCCAAAGGACACTAGTGGCAAATCTAGGACCTCCCCCTTTCATAATTGACAGAGGTCAGAACATCCCCATCCGTAGAGCTCAGGTACCGTTGATGTCCGTGCTGCCCCAAGCGCTATGATGGGCCAATCAGCAATCTATCCTTGCAATAAATCACAAGGTCTTGGAACTCCGGAGGAGGAGGTGGTTCCTCGGAGTCGTATGGGAAATAGGCTGACTACCACATGACGTGGCATTCCGCCCTCCTCATACCTCACTAGGACTGCTGCCGTCAGGGCCCAGGTATTACTGAGTCTAGTAATGACGCATACTCTACATTTTACCAAAGACGAAGCGCGGAAAATGGTAAAACGATTTATATTTAGTCCCATGATACGGTCTTGTCAAAGCCAGGGTTCCTGTACCATTGCATACCTCGTTACGTTACACGAGAGTACTCGTGAGTCAGTGTTTCAGGTTAGCCTGAATGAACGAAATCATCTCAGCCCCACTTAAACACTTTCCCGTCGAGATCCCCAGGTCCTCTGTGGAGTATAAACCCCTCTTCCAATCCCCGAACCTCTTTTGGAGGTTACAGAATGGCCCGGTCGTGGCTTCCGCAAGCTCCCTATGACTAGAGACACGTGCTTCCCCCGCCAGTCACTTAGCCCTTCTCCTTTCTCTGCGCTATCGGCATTCTTAGGCTTCAGTTTTGGGATGCCGACCACTTTGGTCAGTTCCCCCAAAACATCAAACTGCATAGCTTTCTCAGGAGGCAGGGCCTGCATCTCCACATTTTCGGACGTCGCGGTTCCTGCCATCCTTGATGCATCTCGCGGGGCCGGGTTCCCTCCGCGCTTACATTTGTGAATAATCCGGTTCCCTAAAAGGGGTGTCCAGTTTTAGGTACAGGGCCTGCTTCTTATCTCCAGGAGTTGCAGTTCTTGCATCCCTTTCCTTGGTCTCGACGCAAAGTCCTTTTTCGAGAGCCAACCGTTCAACTTCGGCTTTAGTTCTCTCGGGGTCGCCTAATACAGAGCCCTCCGGTTTATTGGAGTTCTGATCCCACGATTAGCTAGGGATAACTGAGGTCCGCTCAGACAGAGCCCCGCATGCCTGGGTAAAGCCTCTGTGAGGTCGGAACGGATCGCATAAAACCTTAGGGTTTTGGAGTTGGTTCATGGTCCCCTATTCAATATTCAACCGACCCGCTGGTCAGTGCCGGCTATCCACCAGCTGGCGACGCGTCTGGGACCGTTCAAGGTCCAGCGTTACGGGTTGTTAGGCCGCTCCAGAGGTCCGCTGCGGAGGACTCAGTAGTAGTAGTAGTAGTAGTAGTAGTGGTGGTAGTGGTATACATTTGATAATTCATTTGTGTAAACACCAGTTTTATGATACTTTATGGGCTGGCCTCGTAGCTCAGTCGGTAGAGCACCTCTTGCTGTGCGAGGGGTCTCGGGTTCGATTCCCGGCTGGGGTTGGGGATTTTTCTCTAGCCAAGATTATTCCCTATCCTCCCCAGTATGAATGAATGTGTGAATAAAAACCAGAAATCCAATGAAAGCGAACACGAATTTACACCATTGCCTTTGGGCAATTACATGTTCCAAAAGAAATGCTACTCTAGTTAAAGGCGGGGTATAAATTGAGCTTTAAACAAAGGAAAAAAAAGCTTTATGCTAATTCTTTCTGTTAATGTCATAGGATCCGAAGATGATGATAATTGATGATTGATAATAATAATGTACTTTGTATAGTTAATTTGGGAAAACACCAGCTTCATAATGAGTGTGAATAAATGCGCTTATATATACAGAGTGAACCATTTAAGTTGAGACTGTATAATATCTCCAAAACTAAGCGTTGTGGAAAGGAATGTCTTGAATAAAAGTTGCTTGATATTGTGGGTGAATGCAATTAGTCGTGTTTTATTTGGAGTACGTCGTGGTGGTCATTTTAGGGTGAATTTAATTTAACCCTAATTGTAGGTTCCCATTTGAAAATATTGAATTGAACCCTAAAATGACTATCATAACGTTTTCCAAACAAAACGCGACTAATGGCATTTACTTTCCCTCATAATATCAAGCAACTTTTATTAAAGACTTTTCTTTCTTCAACGGTTAGTTTTGAAGATATTATATAGTCTGGACTTAAATGGTCCACCCTGTAAATGTCTATAATTTAGGAACTAATACAACCCTTATGTGATTTATAATTATATTAAACAGTGAATTATGTGGCACCAGAAATAATTTTTATTGTTTACTTTTGAAGGCTTTGAAATATGTTTGTAGATGATGATAGAAGGGGTAAAAGTAGGAATGTTTGCGAAACGAAGGTCGTAAGTGGAGTTTGGCAAGCCCACTTTTAACACGTGTGGCATATACCTACTATTTTTTTAGACAGCGCCGAATTTGTAAAATATCAATAATACTGTATTGATTCCTGAAACTAACAGAGATCACGAGATGTCAGATGTTTTGTTGATTCACCAGCAGTCATTTTCAGTGAAATTATTTTCAACATGTTTTGCCTTAACACCGGGCAATTAAGCGACTAAATGCCAAATCATATTGCTTTCTGGATTTTTTGAGTAACTATTCTTTCTGTTGCTTATGTAATTTCACTTTCATTTTAGTTTCTTCTGAATTCATAATTTCCGCATTTAATCTCTTTGTACGTTAGATAAATGATTAACGTTTTAGATCGAAGAAAGTTGCCAATATAACGTATAGGTTATCGCTACAACGAACTGCGATAAATTGAAGTATGATGATTTGTATTTTGAACAGATAATGCGAGCGCCATGAGAAATTAATCATGTGAAAAGAGATAATGAAACGTAAAACCTAGTCGAGTTATTAATCGTGGGCAAATACAAGGGTAATTACCATGTAATTGGACTTGAAACACAGAAAATTATCGCACTAGCGCGGTAATCTAAAGCGCTCTGTGTTAGAAGTACTACGTTTAGGCCTTGCTGTCTAAAATAATTATTAAGTGGTATATGCATAACGTTCTCCTTCTGTAGGTGCTCTGTCTGCCTGTACATTTGAAATAAAACACGAAGCTTTGCAGTTGTGGTTATTTTAAAAAGGTTAAAGAAATTTGTCCACACGTTTCAAGTTTGTCTGAAGTAAGTCCAAATTAATACAGAAAGACCGTTAAAAATTGCATAGGATTAATTTGCAAAATGTGCAAGATAATACATTTAACTAATGCTAAAATGTTATTCCCTCACGAAACGAACTCCTCGGAATTAAATGCATTGCAAATATGTGTGTTCCTTTTAATTGAAATTCGAGCAATACCTGTTGTGTATTTTGAAATGCTGTTGATTGCATTGAGTCATCAAGCTAAATATTACACCTCTAGGATGCTAATTGCTTGAATATAGAGAGTGCTTTAGAACCAGGGGAGACCGTAAACTTCAGTTATGATTTTACTTGGAGAAACTGGTTCCGGGCTCGTGGTCTTTGAGTTTAATGGCCGGCCATGAAGATAAAGGATGTGCTCTACATGTTACACTGCACCCATGCGTGATGCGCTCACGAAACTCAGCACAACTTTCCATAGCCATGCTTTTCTGCTCTAGGATCCTCGCTGATACACTGAATTTAATTTGTGGAGCTGTAGTCGCTTGTTTGTGGAAGAAGTGAGTTGCGCAATAAAATCAGACGTTAAATATCCTGAAGCGATCCTCATTTACGCGGAAGTTGTAATGCTGAATTGCCCCCTCCCCCCACAAAAATTCTGTTTGCTATTCTCTCATTAATTATCGGATATTTAAAGGTAATCGTCTCTAAATGTCACATTATTACAAGTGCCACATTTAGCAATTTTGTAATTCTTTCTTTTAACAAAAATAACTCTAAATTACTTAGCCAGCTCCTTTTAAAACGCCGCAAAACACCATGAAAACAGGTTACCAGTAACATTATCTGTTACGATCGATGAGTATAATAGAGAACAAATACACTTACAATGAGAAAACGGACAATAAGAGCCAGTATAGGTAAAAGATGTATGTGAAACAGATAAAGCCGTTTTTCTTTAATTTAGGCGTAAAGCATAAAGTAGTGCTGAAAATACAAGTACAGTTGTGATTACAAGCCAAGCCGTCACGAAACTAATTACAATGAATTTGCTTCTTACTTACATTAATAATATATTTTTAATTAATTTTGTTTCAATCAAACAAATTTAAATAGGGATATAAAAATATCTTAGGATTCTAGTAGCATTTTTATTTTATTTACTTATTTTCGCGTTAAGTGTGCTCCTTAAGATGTATCATGGTATAGAATGTCTGGGAAACGTGTTCAGTTGTCCGTCTAGCGGCAGTTATGCTAGTGGTTACTAGCGTCCATGCTCTCCGGTACACCTGAACCTCCTTGTGTAATGTTTCTTCAGGGATACAATATAAGCGAATCTTTCGCAATTTTAAATGTACAATTGTTTTCGAATAAAGGACCCTTCAAAGCTATATCTTTGTAGGTTGCTTTTGCAATGGTTTACGCTATAGACGGATATGTAGAACAAATAGCGTTTATCAAATAAATAAAAGCATTGTTGTAAACCACCGTAAGCATTGTTATATTGCATTAATACTCTTCTGAAACATCAAAGTAAAACAAACTTTTTGATATATTCCGTATGTGTGCCAAAGTGTAAAAACACCCACCGAAAGCAAACCTGAACGTGAAGCTGCCTACTAGACTTGTTAAATGCTTCTATAAAATCGCTTTAATTTACTATACCCAAAAGTGGTCGAAGTACAGGCCCCTTGAGTCCTAAGAACTTGACGGAAATTGTCATATTTGTCTCAAGGAATTCAGTTGCGTACATCCTACCTCACGAATTGGTTCATTTCCTTTGGTTACACATTAATGTTTTGCGCATCTTATAAATGCTTACTCTGCTGCTCTATAAATCCATGAAATGCACAAAACAAAAGACGAAGAATAAGTAGGAGAATTTTCCATTGATTTAAGAAATGCTTTCAGGATATGCGTACCGCACCGTACGTGTAACTTGAATGTGCTACTGATTTGTGTTGCGGTTACTCTATCCCAGCAGGCGCTCGAACTGTACCGGATCCTGAAGCGTGTACTACTATTAGTTTCAAATGGGAAGAGTTCTGAGCTGCAGCAAATGAGGTGCATTTGCGTGCACAGCGTTGCCGCCTCGTTACCCCCACTCTTTTCATATTTCCCTCTCACTCACACATCGGCCTGGCGCTAGAATGGTCGAAGTACAGCAACCCAAACTGAATTTTCTAAACTTTTATAATTCTCCTGGTGTTTAAATTCATAATTGGGAATATACTCGCATGTTACGTACATATTTTTTAAGTGTTATATAATAATAGGTTATGAATTACCTGTGCTTTTAATCTTGCCTCTCCGCAAATGCTAGATACACTTGCTTTACCGACACCACACGCTTTAGTAGTGTTGAGGATTTTTGAAATCAAGTTGATTTCTGTGTTCCTCATTGTTGTATTTTTTAAAATACGAGTAACCCTAAATATAATATTTCGAGCTTGACTTCGCAATACCTGCCTCTTTGACTCGCCACTAAATTCACCACAATAAGCCACTGCACTATTTTACTCTTGCTGCTTGCTCTCTGAACAACTGCATTCTGATATTAACTGTGTAGGGTAAATAAACTCCAACCCAGATTTAGAAACAACACACAATAATAAACATGTGACGGCTCACGTTCTGCAGATTCAGCATTCTACAAGTAACACAAGTGAGCTGGGTGGACTGTTTGCTCTCTCTCAGCTTTAACAAACGCCTTGGTTTTTCAACATAATTCTTTATCACCATCAAGTCAGTAGTGCTATATAATTACAAATATACATACATAATGTATACAATAATCCATACATACAAATAATGTGACCATTACAGTGCTTACGTGGTTATGATATAACATATGGGTATGTTTATTCGTTTGTATTATGAAAACTATTTGAGCTAAAAATATGTGGTTTTTACGGTTGTGTTACGAAAATTACTCCCTACCTTCTAGTGGGTTGCTTTTTGCAAAATTTGAATTTTTGTCTTAGCGCAAATTATATTTATTAGAAACAGATTCGCCTAGCGCACGTCATGCTTAGCTTACGGCGAATGCAATATGACAACACAGCGGAACTCCGATTGGTTGCCGCTCTGGCCGCGCTCAAGGACAAACATCATCCCATTTGAAAAACACTATAGTGCTGTAGACCATATTCCCCTTATCTTTGCTGGCGCTGTGCCTGGAAGCTATCAGAGACGCCCTATAATGCTCAGGTACGTAGCAAGACATCGCCTTCTGCAACTTAAGAGCTCTACCCAAGCGCTAAAGCGATACACGTGGTTATCTCTTCTTCGCATTTTTCCAGTTCAAGATAGGCAGAAAAAGAATTTTACCAAATGTATTTTATCAATTTGGCACAACAAATGAGACGAATATGACGGTGATTTAAAAACACTGCGTACTTGCATAATTGGTCTCAAAATGTGGAAATTTTTATATTAACTGAGCGCGTTTGACGGGCATCTATCTTAAAGCGCAAACCCTGTTTATATTTCCAGAAAGTGCTCAACCAAGTTTAGAAAAAGAAATTAAATAAAAAGCGTGTTAAAGAGTATATGCATTGTTTTAATCTTTATTGCGCTGTTAAAGCTATTTCTTACACCAGAGATATTTTACGCGCTTTGACTTGTTTCTTTTTCACCCTATGGAGATTGACGGATTTTAGAAGAATTGCTCTGGCAGCGGGCATCCGTAACTCTGCAGTTTTCTCTTCATCATGAAATAGCAAAGTATAAAAAAGATACCACCAGAAATTAAATGCCCCGTAACATGAAACCTCAAGATGTTACAGTGTAACATACAAAGAACTACATTATCAGGCGGAAATAATGTTTTCGGAATTTTAAATTATGATGGAGTCATTACTCTTAAGCGTAACCTATTATATTCAGCGTTGTTAGCAATGACTGCCACGAACACAAAATGAAGGTTTATTTATGGCCCATAAGTTGTAAGACATTGACAGGCTCGTTTCTTTTGATCTGTCGCGTTTGTTTTTCATGTTTCCAAATACAATGGCCACTTCAATTGTTCTTGTTCTAGGAGGGGCGTATTCAGACTTTTTCGTTACTGTTGTGCATTTAATTGATGGATTCCACAATGCAATGAATCCGCATGAAACAGGAAAGACAAGAAAAAAACTTGTGAGAATAATACAGAAGTGTGTTGCAGTGTGATCTACATCTGCTCCAAAGTACACTTCCTTGTTCTTGTAACTCACCCATCTTCCAACAAAGCTAATCTTCAACAAGTCCGTATTTTCAGAATATGAAAGCAGTGAAAGAGCGCTATTACCAAAGGTTTTCTGTAGCTACAAATCCAAATTTTCAAAATATTCTATGTATTATAATCATACTACTTTCTCTACACATGAGAAGTTACATACATATTATCAAAATAACTATGACTTCTCTGTTATTATAAATCGCCACTGACAAAGCATAATAAAATAAAACTAACACAATAGAACACTAAAACGAGTGTGGCAATGACATGAACGTAAAATTAATTGGTAATAAACTTCAGAATAAAATAATTTACGAGAGAATATGTGCTCAGAAGGGTAACTTTATTAGTTATAAAGGAACATTTGTGTGTAATTCATGGGATAAAATAACGGATCTTTATTTCGATATAAAAAGAGTATGTGCCACACACAACTTAATCACAGTAAATGTTTGCATGGAGATGTCTTCATATGGGGCTATGCACCTTAATTACGTGGTGTTCCCGGCCATTACTTGAAGTTATTTATGTCGTAATTGGGGACAGCGCGCAGGTAATTGTATGTTGCAAGGGTTTTTCAGGGATCGTGCAGCTTTTAATTAGTTACGACTTGTGACTTTTCAAGTGTAGAGATATACTCGTACATGTTTGTCAAAATAGGTTGTGATGATCGTTAGAAGAATTAATGGAAATAATTCGTCGAATTCAATGAATGTAATACTAAATGCAGTAAAACCGATCGTAATGCGATAAAAATTAAGAATGTGGTTTACAGGAAACTGAAACAGCGCTAACTTTTCAACAAAACAAAGTCTTATTTGTTTTCTTCGTATTACGGTATTGCCGGTACACGATTGTTAGTACATTAATAAAGAAACTAAAATATGATCTAAGCTTACCATTGTTAACAAAATTAACACTGAATACACTGTAACCATTCCAGTAATGTACTTTTCGTTGTACCTTCCATGTTCCGCTATGTTTTCATTTGTAATTTAGGTTAGTAAATAATGGTATAGTAACATAGGCCTTTCGTTCTTACCTGGATCTCGGTTGACAGTCTTCCTGTGTGTATCTCTGTGTCACATTGAGGCAAGCAGCGAACTGCAACAGTTTCTGGCTTGTTGCGACAGACATGTGCTCATAGAAAAACATTTAAGGGTGTGAGATACGGCGAACGAGGGAGACAGGATATAGGCCCACTGCTGGATAGGCAAGATGGAGAAAAGCCTGCACCATGAAGGTATGGTGTGCCGGTGCGTCATCCAGGTATAGCCATAGGGCATTCATTGTCCATTGGATGAGTTTGCAGGAAGTTCACGAAACCTTCTCCATGGAGATCGTCTTCCTAAAAAAGTGGTTCATTAAGATGGTCTTCTTAAATACCAAGCTTCCGTCGAATCTGATGCCCAAGGAACCATCGAAGATTGTGACGTACCCACTACACCATGTTGTGCCGGTTTGACTGCAAGCATCGGTGAAGGTAGTTTCGCAGGTAGACTACAGAAATCCGGCTGTTTTTGGAGACTGTGTAGCTTGTTCTGCTTTGAAATCCATTTTCTGTTAACTCTTAAACCAAGAGAAGTTCTCTGGGTATACGATGAATGGAATGGTGCCAAGTCCTAACTCGACTGCGGCTTTTTTTTTAATGCACATATGAGAGTCCTCGCGAAATAAGCCAGAACATCCTCCTGGCGTCCATCAACAAACAGCGTGATTCTTGGTGCACAGATCGGTCGTATCGTTCAGTGTATCCCAGTCTCACAATAGTGCTTCGGCAAACGATGCCACAGAAACCGATGTTTATGCATTGTTGGTGCAGCAGAATGCTTTCCTCCAGTTTCGCCAACTATCGCAACCTGCTCTTCGTTACGATAATGTTGTATGACTCTCTGGAAGGAGAGAACCTCGCTTTTATAACCGAAAGGAATGTTCTGAAAACGTATAATAAGACAGTGCTTCTCTAAACGCCTAGAAATAGGGATGTAATTATGCTGTGTATGTAACTTCTTTTAGTTTTACATCATACATACGTGTGTACGTGTATGAACTCTATAGACGGGAGCGGGATTCAAACCCTAACCACTCCTACACAAAGCACAGCTGCGGATATGTAGGTCAAAGCAGCTACCTAGCGCGTGATCATCACACATGATGACGTGTTGTTATTATTATGTAATAAGTTACGAAATATGACATATTTTGACTGTAAATGTTTTTATCTTCTTCCCATTCATGCTGTCATGGTGGAAAGTTGAATTGTTTGCATTCAGTGCTGGTAAGCTAACCTTGTTGCGTGTTTTGTCTATTTAACTGCACCTATGTGCATAAACTATGTTAAATTCTCTAACTTTTGGCGTATTTATTATTGCAAATATTGAATGTAATCATATTTGATACTTAGTTGGGTCTTTACTTCCTTTGGGTTTAATATTCACTTCATGCAGCAGGTAAGTATGAGCTGCAAGTTACTGGTTCTTTTAAGTTCAACAACTAGATGTGGATAACCGATCCTCAGTTCGCTACCAGCATTAATGTTGGTAACCTTGCTCTGGATGCAATGTTCAATGTCTGTTAGTAATTTTATTTTCGCTGATTGAGTGTTTCGTTTATTAAGTATCATGGAAAAAATGTATGCAATACGCATTCTTAAGTTCATTGGAGATCCTCGAATTCGTCTTCGTATTTCAATCTCGTCGTTTTCTAATAATGCATATACCATACCTGCATCGCAATGTACTGTAGTATTTACGTTATAAACATAATAACATTATATGAAGTATATAATTAATAATACGCATACAGTATGTCTGTAGATCGCAATATAGTATTACTATTATACACATCATATCATTTGAAGTAGGTTTATAATTAATAATACACAAATACCATGTCTGCTAGATCGATGCAACAATCCATATTGTAGCTACACCAAATACACTTGCCTTGTATGCGGACACAGTGTTAGCAGTACCAGAAGATTTCTTTTAAATAAAATAACGGAAAGAAAAGCACGTAGTCCTACGTAATGTAATCATCAAATAATAGGAATATTTTACCATCCCTGATGTCATTTTGGTTGCCTATTCGAACAAAGTGGACGGTGATTCGGGAACGCCGTGAGTGCAAGCTGCATAAAAAACTCTCATCCATCTATATTACAAATCAGTTTTTGTCAGTAATGAACTATGCAAACACAATAGAAGAATCGCGTATTTTCACTGAAATAAACTTTAGCATAAAAATTTGAAACAAACAATGAATATTTCTGTAACAATTAGTCTTTTAATACGCAAATTGTACACTTTATGAGCTCTGCATTTTTTGCAAGTTTTTGTCATTTGAAGTTTCAGAAAAGTTAGTAAGAGTGAATGCGACTTCACGTGCTATTTACAGAAAATTCAAGACACATATATTTTCTTTGCAAAGCCAGTATATAAAATGAATGGCATTACATGAAAGTTATTGGAGCCATATTTGAAAAAATCTTGTGCGTTACACTCACATGACTTTCTCTATTCCTGTATAAACTATTTTTACAGACTCTTATTCTCCATCTACTTCATGTTAATCGAGATAGACATTTGCAGAAACTTCTTATTGCTTGTAGGTATTGAAACTTCTTGTAGGCACAAGGGGCTTATGGTAGGCTTTAAGCGATAGTTAGATCTTTTAAGAGCTGGTTGCCATGTGGAACATTTCATTGTCTTTGCATGTCCAGGACATAAAAAAAAGAAGAATAAGGAATTCCTACTTGAGAAAAATTAACTATTGAAAATTGAAACAAATATAAAGGAATATATCGGAAATGATTCACTCAAAAAAAAGAGTATATGACGTAAATTGTGTGTTTTAAGGAGCTCTACATTTTTTGTGTAAAAAAATTTTGTCTTTATCTTACGGTTTACCATTTATGCAAAGCCATTCAGCAAGAAGAGGACTTTTGGGGACATTCCCAGAAAATTCAAGATATTCATTTTATTTGTCATGAAAATATCTTAAATATATGACATTTTAATCAAAATCGTTAAGAGCCATTTTTCAGAAAATAAAAATGTTCGAAAAATTTTCCATGTAAACGGTAGTCTGGGGTGGGGGAATTTCTTGTAAAGCTTCGTGTCGCATCTTTCAAAGATACTGAACCTAAATACCAAGTTTGGTATTTATTTGACTTTTCGATTTTGAGTTATGTTGTTCATACACACGGATTTTTTCTAAAGCGCTTGTTTTGGATTTAGGGTCCATAAAACCTGTATTTCCTAAAATCTCGGTATCGAATTTTTGGGTGGAATACAATACTTCCCTTACTTGCTATACGTAGTAGAAGTAAAAATAACGAAATGCTTTCCAGTATAGGATTGTTTGGAGTGGGGGGGATTCAACTAAAATTATTCTCTTGCATCCGTAAAATGACCCTTACTTAACATGAAATGTGATACTTTTATAAATTTTTCTTATGTTAAGTCATACTGCTTACTGACACCCGCACATCCACATGGACCTTAGATTAAAAACGCGTTTTTGGTTTAAGGTGACCTCCAAACTTCTATTTCAGGTGAAATCTAAATGTAAATTTTTGGGCGGATTCCATTACTTCCTCTACGTAGTGTGGGTAATCAATAGGGAATGTAAATAAATAGAATATAATGGTTACAAAATCAAAATTCCCTTATTTTACAGGTTGGTGACGTCTCCCTCCCTTTTAAAATTGCAGTGCTATTTTGTCCACGCAATTTTGAAAGGTGCTAGAAATGCTGAACGACGCAGGACTCGAACCCGGGAGGGCGAGAACCAGAATTTTTTATCGGAGTTTGTTACTCAGCCTGTACTTCCTGCATGGTATCCCGACTCGGCTGGCGTCTGTGGCGTCTATTTCTAGCGCGAGACAAGGTCGTCTCTAGGACTGCCAACTTAAACACTGCGGTGCAATGCTTAGTCCCAAGGACAAAACCGTGATACACCCGTGGTTATCTTCCTATGCCATTCATATGTTAGAGAGCGAGCGGGACGAATGAATCGCGTCCGCCGTCAAAGGTCACGGCCAAGGATCACCAGCATCCCCGCCGCACTATTCACCAACTAGCCGCCTTGTAACACCGGATGAGGGTTGACTGAGTGCCTTTGCAGAACTCGCATGGTTGGGTTTTACGAGGCCCCCCTAGAATCACAAGGGTGAAGCACCTACTTTTATTATTATTATTATTATTATTATTATTATTATTGATAATATTTTAACATTATATGGATGCTATAATCGTTTTCCTCCCTTTTTTAGAAAGTTACTTTGGAATATACAAGATAGTATTTCGAACAAATCAAAGCTAGCAAGTTGAGTAACATTTTGGATGTCATAAATGTTAAATTTTGCTTAAACTTAATTTTGCGCTTTGGACTCTTGTGGCTTTAGGTAAATTAGTTGTTTTTATAATCTCCAGTATGACTGCCGCAACGAGCCATGGCCAATCTATCTGATTGCCGGCCTCACGCCCACATAGTTACGGCCCATATGATAAGGGTGTGTGGTCAGCACCAACCATTCTCAGTTAGAAATGTTGGTTTTCGTTACTCTGATCACTACCAATCGTAGCTTTTCATATTCCTCACGATGCTGAGCGGCCTTACACATGGGCTGAACAAAACCGCACCCTTATGGGTAGGCTCGAACCCAGGAGCATAAGAAATGCTTAATATAAATATACGTTAAAAGCAATTTTCGAAATTAGGAGTATCCAAGTAGATTGTACGAATATGCTAGTTAAATATTGATTCTGTACTCTGCAATGGAAAACGGGATGGAGGGAGGTTAAGTAAACTTCTCTTTGTCCACCTAGGGCGAGACTTTCAGATACTGCGTACATCCGAGCCTGTTTTGTTTTTTTTCAGTCGTATTTAACTGAATGTAAATAACGTATACATTCTTTCAAATTATATATCAATTTATATTGGTAGTTACAGCAGGCGGATTAACAGAATGATGGTAGTGTTCTAAATGTTTGTTATAATAAAAGTGTGTCTTGTGTTTTACTAGCACTACGACTCATACAAAACTAGATAACCAGTACTTCAAAAGGGTAAAGAACAACTGGAACAATTGGAAAAAAATTATCTGTTACATTCACATGACTTTTTCTTCCATTACAGTTTATTTCTATTTATTTGTGCAAACTATTTTTGCAAAAGCTTATTTTTCTATCTATTTCATGTTAATCGAGGTTAAGCTTTGCAGATATGGTTTTTCATTACACATTTCGAGGGCAATACAGAAGACTAAGTCTAATCTTTCAAAAGTGGGTAGCTATATTCTGGCTTTTGGTGACATTCTGAGAAACAACGAATGGTAATAGCACCTTAAACAATGAAAGCATTGGAAAACGCAAACCAATTACAACGCATATCTCGGAAATGGCTGCTGCCACACACACACACACACACACACACACACACACAACATGTGAAATAAACTGCGTGTTTTAATATATCTACATTTTTTGTAGAGTAATTTTTTGTCTGTCTCTTATGGTTTCCAGCTACACAAAATTATACCTACAAATTTCATTCCGAATGAAGATGACTTTTCAGGCTATTCACAGAAAATTCTATACATACTTCCTTTTTTGTTACTCTTATAAATATCTTAAATATGTGGTATTTTAATAAAAAATAATCTGATATATTACATAACATGAATTTCCCTACCCTCTATCGTTTATTTGCGGTTATAAACCTATTCTTACCAAAGCTTATTTTTCTATTTAATTAATTTTAATTGAGATAAACCTTTGCAAAAGCAGCTACATGATTACAGATTTTGTTATACTAGGAGAATGGATATAATTAGGTGTTTAAGAACCGAACGCTATATGCTGGCCTTAAAATTTCATGCAATTACGGAAGCAATTGAAAATCGACAGGACTTTAAAGGAATGACAAAAGTATTGAACACTCCGAACCATTAACAACGGATATCTCGGAAATGGCTTATGGCACAAAAAAGTAATTGGAAAAAATTGTATGTTTTAAAGAAATCTACATGTTTTGTGGAGTACATTTTGGTCTATCGCTTAACGTTTACCAGATTATATAAAATTCTTTCCGAATGAAGTAGACTTCAAAGGCTATTTCCAGAAAATTCAAGCTATGGATTTTGTCATATAAATATCTTTAATATATGGTATTTTAATAAAAATTGTTAGAGCAATTTTTGAGAGAATCAAAACGTTCCAAAAAATTCCATTAAAGGGTAGTTTGGGGTGGTTCACAATTTCATGAAATTCTCCATGTTCCGTGAAGACAGTGAACTTAAATAACAATTTTGGTATTTATTTACCGAGCATTTCGTTTCTGGATTATGCTGTTCGCAGACAGACAGACACACGCGAATTCGCGGATCTTTATTATTATTATTATTATTATTATTATTATTATTATTATTATTATTATTAATTGAGAGAGTCTCAAAACATTCTGGAAATTTTGGGTGGAATGCAATACCTTCTGTACCTACTATGTACTGGTAGAGGAAATAATAAGAATAAATTTCCAAATAAAGGGTAATTTAGGGTAGGGATTGTTTTTAAATCTTCGCTTCGCATCCTAGAAAATCTTGAACGTAAATGCGAACTTCCGTATTTATACTACTTTTCGTTTTAGAGTTGTACGATTTGCAGATAGACATAAACAGGCGCACGCTGTACTTTTTTCTAATTCTTTACTCGCAGGATCTCAAAATATTAAAATATGTATTTCCGGTTAAATGTCTATATCGAATTTTTGGATCGAATGCATTATTGTCTACTCTAAGTAGGTGCTAGTAGAGGAAATAAAAGTAGTTCATTGATAATTATTTCAGGCATGTCCAAGTTGGAAGATAACTCCGAACGCAGATAAACGCATCCCTAAAAAGTTCATTCAACAAACCAGAAGTGAAATCGAAGGTCATGCTGTCTCGCCAGGATACTTTGTCACAGAGCGTTCCCTGCTCGCTCACTATAATCTTGCAGGAACATACCCTCAAAACGCTGTACCCAAACTCCACACTAGCGCGTTGTATGAGAACCAGACTGTTCTTTCTCCGTAAATTATATCAACAATTTTGTGTCTCTTGAAATTTCGCATACTCGCTTATACACGACGAGCTGTACAATTTCTTTGCAATAATTTTTAAGTACGTTTGTAACTTTTTGTGAGTATAATCTATGCTGTTTACGATACAAAATAGTTCAAAGTTGAATTCAGCAATGAAAAAGCTGTGAAATAAACTGTAACTCCTGCAAAGAAAATTAAATTCTCCTTACAGAATGTTCCACAAGGTAGTTTCTCAAAAAAGGGGAAAAAGGTGTTCCTAAGAATGGCAATGTAATTTTTTATACTTAAAGTCCCAAAACTTAATATGTGTAATATAACCACTTTTTTTCAAATAAAAATAACTATACTTTTAAAAAGAGTCAATTTTCTTTGGAGGGGCGGAACAAGACACCTGGAGATATGAGCTAAGCTGCAATGTTGGATTTTTAAAATGGAAGTTAGGCTTTCTTCCCTCATCATGCATATTAGAAGTGGTTTCCTTTTAGTTCTCTGGCACGTTAGAGCACTGCTCAGAAAGTATGGTGGTATCGTGTTAATGGAAATTTAAAAGCATAACTATCTGACGAGGTAGCCCATTAATAAAATGTTATTTCCTCTTCTGCAAGCACGCAAACCGTTCTGAATCTTAGATTTCGCGACACACTATAGGTATGCAGAGTAAGATTAGTTTTAGAACATCAGTATGGGATTCTGTCCAAATTATAACAACTTAAACATCTCAATGATTATAACTTTGTGGTTTCATAAACGCCCCTAAATAGTTCTCATTCTGAATTATTATAAATGGTAAATAACGAATTGTATTACTATTTCGAACAAAATAAGGTATTTTCTGTCGATCAGTTTGGATTTAGGACTGTTAAATCTACTATTGATGCAGTTCGATTACTTATTAATACAACGAATACCTTTGAATCAAAGAGCTTTGCTTGGGTCACATGTGACTTAAGCAGGGTCTTTGATTGTGTGGATCATTGTACTGTTGGATAAATTAGCACATTATGGTATCTGTGGTACGCCTAATAAATTGTCTCCGCAAACAAGTTGTTCAGATTAATGATAAGGTTTCGGATATGGCTTCAGTAATGTGCGGTGTTACTCAGGGCTCTGTCCTGGGCCTCTGCTATTCCTTATTGTGATTAATGATTTACCATTCAATACTGAATCTAAAAACATATTATTTGCTGATGACACAATTTTTATTCATAATAATGCAAATATACAGTATCTTGAAACTGAGGTTCAAAATAATATAAAGTATGCATCGCAATGGTATCAAGCAAATAATTTTTTACTTAAGATTCTAAAACTAAAAATATAATTTTTACTTTAAATAATGTTGTCCCGAAGCTTTGTACTGATGTAAAGTTTTTAGGCATTTTTATTTATAGATTTTTAACTTGGGAGCCACATATTACATTTTTATACAGAAACTTGCCAAGGGTTGTATTCTTGTTGAGGAGTTTAGTTAATTGTGTACCCTTTGAGTATATGCGTGTGTATATTTTGCATACTTTCACACTATTATTAATTATGGTATTTTACTTTGGGGTAATAGCTCGTATATCCAAGATGTATTACTTGTGCAAAAGAAAGCTATAACAGTTATGGCTAAGATATCTACTAAACACATTGTAAACCCTATTTTAAATGATATATTTTGACTTATAAATTTGTATATTTAAACTGTATTGGATTTTATGAAGCAATCAACATATGTATGACACGAGATCAAACATTCTTAATTAAAATACCCGAAATGGTCAAATGACTGATATTCCTCAACATAGACTTAAGAAAACTTCTCAAAGTTACTTCTATATTGGCATTAAACGTTTTAATAAGCTACCTCAAGTTGTAAATGTTTCGCCTTATAAAATATTTTTAAGCGATTGCATTCTTGGGTTGTGGATGATTTATTTTATTCTATTAATGAATTTATTCATCTTAATGTATCTGATATTGATATTTAATTGTTACTTTTTGCTGTACAAGGTGTACAAGGTATACTTTATATTATATTATTGATTCGTATTTTATTGTATATACTGACAATGTATATTGCAGTTATATAACTGTTTAATGACAATAAAATTGATACTGATATATTGATATTGCTGACACCGGCTTCCTTACTACAGGAAAATGTAGAGAAAGTTGAATGTAACGTTTGTGTCACAGTTTTCTTTGTAACATTAATGATTTATTAAACATTCGTGATACATTAGGTTTCCCCGATTTAATATTTTTGTGTTTGTGAACTCATGGTAGCTGACAACTCCTCCATGTAACAATATTTACCAGTATTATATTAAAAAAAGAAAATTGAAGTTGTTTACATAAATACTCTATATATTTGCCACTAAACTGTAGTCATGTTAATGGCGTTCAGAAGTTTACCCATGAGGTCTTAGGTTGGGCATTAAAAGGAAAATGCATCTGAAAACAAAACAATACTCGTTCTCCTACAAGAATTATCGCTAAGGGAAGACAGGGTGAAAATAAAACTGCCATAGTGTTACGTTTGGAGTGCCATACGTATAGGCACATTTTAACTATTGATTAATAATTTAATTCTTCTTAGGGACTTCAGTTTGTGTTTACTCCCATTACTATTAATATTTTTGTATTAAAAGTTAACGTGCACTATAAGAAAAGTTTATTTAAATATTCCAGTATTTTCAACATTTCACACAAGTGTTTTATACTAATTTCCCATATTTGTATAAAACAACGTAATAATTTCAGTGAAATTTTAACCACTGGAGGAAAATATATAGGCTTGTTTTGGCAAAATATGTTTTCTCTGACTATAAAAGTTTAGGTACTAGTATCTCAACTTGAAATTGAAACGGGAAAGACAAGTATATAGGTGTTATTGTTGAGATGTTCGAGTTTGACCTAAAACGGATACACGGGGACTTGACTTTCAGAAAATATAAGTAAAGTTGACCCAATTAACAACTGTATCACTTCAGTGTGCTCTTAAGTTCAAGTGCATCACTTTAAAAGAAAGAATACTCACATAACTTTCTCTTTCCGTTACAATGTATGTGTGTAACATATTAATCTTGAAAGTCTGGGATAAGTTTAGCATACCAGTCGAAAGTGCTCCTCTCTATAATGTCGCAAAAAATATAAAATTCTCACATTAGTTCGTTAATTGCCAAAATATTTTCAAAATTTGCGTGGATTTCACAGTAATTAGCGAGTTTGAGTTCATAGCCACCTATATTTGTGAAACACACGTTTATTTACCACTGATACGTCGTTGATCTCATGTTCATAGCGTTGGTAACCATACCAAATGTTTATCAGTTAACAACAACAACAACAAATAAATAATCGGCACATCAGCTTAAAATTGTTATTATGTGGTATTTTCGCGAATCCAATGCGCACCTTTTTTGTCCAAATGCAATAGGTATTCAAAGTTGTGGTGCACATTAGATTCAAAGGCGCATTGGATGAACGCCTCTTTGGAACAAGGCCGCAACATTGCGAGGATGACGTAACCGTAGATCATCACCACACTAATCCCAGTGCGCTTTTTCCATTCCTCTGTGCTCGAATTTTAAAGTTCATTTTGAGGGCGGAGGAAGCTCAAGTTTAAACAAAAAGAGAAATTGCCATGCCATTTTTAAACTTATTATACTCCACAGTGCAAGCCATACAATGTTCTTAAAAATTAGCGTCCGTTTCTAGGGCTTTAATAAATATTAAAATACGCCTAAACGGTTAAGTGTATAAAACGCGCCTGTTCGTGTGCATATTCTGCAATTCGAATTGTTAAAAGATTGCCCTTGACAACCAGAAAGAGAAGATCAAATCGGTTGACCTACACAAATACATAATAAGGAAAACTTCATGTTATTTCCTAAACATTATCCGACCGAAAGTTATAAATGGCAATACCTGAGAGTTACAATTTTACAATGCAACGTATTTTAAAATAAGTGTTATTTAAGTTTTTTGAGTGTGCCCTATCACAACCTTACTTTGGGAAATTGCCAAAACGCCAATGGCTTATTCTCTTAAGTGGAAGGAAAAGTGTGCTTATGTATCTAGTTTCATAGCAACTGATACAGGCAAACATTTTAAAGGTGTAATTTTTGGCTTCATGTGAAATATTTTAAAAAAATGAACAACTACCTAATGTCATATTGTTATGAGACAGTCGTACATGAAGTAGATGTGAGCACTTCACCCATCCAGTACAATAATAAGTATAAATAAGAAACTATTAGACGCACTTCATGTTAACAGGATGTACTATTCGATCACAGTAATATATACCGAGGTTCAGAATGCTTGGAAGAATATTCAGTAGGCGCTGCCTTGTGTATTGAAAATCTCATTTAAAAAAGCTTCAAACTACCGTGTTCTACATCTATATTTAATGCTGAAATATTTGCTATTAAGCAGGCTATTCTTTATGCAACTCGGAATTTTCTAAATAGTTTATTACTTTTAACAGATTATCTTTCGGCTTTAGAATCACTAAAATCAGTTTATTACTATTCCAATTGTCACTGACAGTTACTGAATTTAAATTGCTTAATATTCAATAACAAATATAACGTATATCTCAAATTCTTTTGGATTCCTGGACAAAAGAACATTAGAGGCAATGAAATGGTAGATAAATTATCAAAATTAGTCAGAGCTAAAGAAGAATTCGTTGACTACAGTTTGTCTTAAACTTATATTTTAAGCCATTAAAACAATTAATGGTTGGTAAATGGGAGGAAAAATGGGATCAACTAAATGCTGCAAAACCTATTAAGTACTACAATGTTCAGAAAATTATACCGAGTATTCTCAGGTTCTATCATGTTACTTCCTAGAAAGGTAACTGTTGCTATTCTTACGAAAATTCACATCAGGGCACATATTCAGACCCGAACAAACACAGAATTAAAAATAAAAATGATTTCTCTTGTGATTGTTGAGAGCAGGGTTCAGTGAATCATTTGTTTTTTATTGTCTTAACGTGTAAAATAAGCTCTAATCCGAGCAATTTTGAAATCCCCATGAGTTTGACTATGCAATCGTTGCTAAGAAACCATTTCTAAAAGTTCCTAACATATTCAGATTTCTTTCAAAATGTAAAATGAGAATTTAATGTAGTATATACATTTATATGTATGTATATATGCATACTTATTTAAAATCGCGGGTTTGATAATGGACTGTTTCATTGCCTAAATGAATGTGTTTGTAACAATCTAACTTATATTTTTAAATGCATATATATATATGTTAATTTATTCATATGTTTGCATTTGTATAACAGTTTTGTTGTCTGTGTTGTAAATGGACTAAATGTTCCCGATAACAGGACACAGTCGAACTAAAAAAATAAAAATAAGAATTTTAGTTGTATGGGAAAACATTTTAACTTCAGTTTAAAGTAAACACGTTTGAATTCTTATACACGATTAATCATAATAACTATTCCCAATTTTCAGATACATAGAGGACATGAAAATATTATTTTCTTAACAAAGTAGTGTCTTAGAAATGCTTCGTTTTTAATATCAAATCTGAACCTCATTTCTTATTAATCGAGAATTTTGTCTGTCACACCAATTACTTCTTATCTTAAGCTTTCCAATTTCAGTATAATGCACTTCAGAAATTCAAACAGGATTTCAGCATGTGGTGTTTTCACAGCCAATCGTTTGTGAAAATTGCAACACCAAGAAAGAATTTCCCGAATAACTCCAAACTTGGTGGAAGTATAGAAGAGTGTGCAAGTAATAAGTGATTAGGTTTGCAGAGAGATGGCGTACAAGTAGGCCGAGCAGAGCCCTCTCGTGTCGGTCCGACAAGGTCAGTGTTGCGCCCAGTGTAGTCAATGCGGAGCTGTCAAACAAGGTAGAAACAATAAAGTGGTACCAGTATTACTCGTCGACGTCAAAGGGCATGTGAGGAGTTCGAACGAGACAGAATAATCGGTTTTCGGGAAGCGGGTTTGTTATACCGTGACATTTCGTCTCGTACAGGGCATGCTGTTACGACAGTGATGCGTGCGTGGAAGCAGTGAGTAGATGAAGGTCGTACGCAGCGAAGAGCGTGTACTGGAACACGGAATATGACCACAGAACGGGATGACCTTCATATTGTCCGAATGGCCATAACGGACCGTACAACTACATCCACAGTCTTGGCTCGATGGTGGTGCACCGCAACAAGTGTGAACTTGTCTGCATCAAAGGTTTGTCGCCGTCTGCTGCAGGTTGGACTGGTTGCATGCATGCCGTTACGTCGGCTTTCATTGTCCAGAAACCACAAGCTCCTCCGACTGCAATGGGCACGTAAACACCGTCACTGGCGTGCTGAGTGGCAAAATGTCTTTTCGGACGAGTCCCGCGTCAACGTGTCGTATAGTGATGACCGCATACGTGTCCGGCGGTACCGTGGTGAGCGCAACCTGGAGGGCTGCATTGTTGAGCGGCATAGCGGACAAACACCAGGTGTGGTGGTTTGGGGCGCCATTGGTTACAACAACCGATCTCGCCTCCTACGAATTTAGGGCACTTTGAACAGCAACCGGTACCGAACGGTGGTTATAGAGCCTGAGGTACTCCCCATGCTTCAGGCATCTCCCCAGGCCAAATTTCAACAGGACAATGCCCGACCACATATTGCGAGGAATGTACAAACCTTCTTCGAAAAGCAACGGGTACCATTGATTCCCTGGCCTGCACGTTCGCCTGACATGTCGTCCATCGAACATGTCTGGAATATGGTTAGTCGGCACCTCGTGCGTCACGGTCCTCCAGTAACCAGTGTCACGGATTTGTGGGCTCGAATAAAACTGCGTGGAGGGAAATCCCTCAGGAACTTATTCAGAACCCTTTTGATTCAATGCCACGGCGTATAGCAGCTCTAATTGCAGCGCATGGAGGCCACACCAAATACTGAATATTAGGGCTCAAAGGTCATGTATAGATTTGAAAAGCCTCTCATTTGTTACTTGTCATGTACCTAACCTGTGGCATTAAATTCATTGAATTCACGAGTTTCCTTCTTGATGTTGCAATTTTCACAAACGGGTGTGTGTGTGTGTGTGTGTGTGTGTGTGTGTGCGCGTGCGTGCGTGCGTGTGTGTGTGAAATGCCTGCCATAGACAAATATGCCACAGATGCACACTCTACTCTATTGTATGCTTGACCAACAAAGTTTCCAACTTTATAAACCGTAAACGGTTTTAGATCAATTTCGTCCATGAAGAGTAAAATAGTTCTATCCTCTTCGCTTAATAATTCAGGCTTTTTAGCCAAATACTCCAGAAAATTGGCACAGTCGTGCTTAATTGTCGGTGTTGTGGAAAGGCTATTGGATACTCGGGACAAAGTAACTGCACATGACATTGTTGTCGTCCCCGTGGTTTAGGAGTACCATGCTAACCTCTGGTTCCCCAGGTCGCGGGTTCAAACCCGGCGAAGAGCGATGGATTTTTTCGGATATAAAAATCCATGGCTTGCTTCTGAAGGGAAGTAAAGCCGGTGGTCCCGTGTCGTATATTTACGGCACGTAAAAGAACCTCAAGCCTGATAAAGAGGCCTCTGAACAAAATTTCAGTTTTTCACACCCAATATAGAATGAGACGGTAAGAACCATAGTAGTTAAAGAGCGTCCATAAATATAACTCGATTTAATTTTTATGGCATTGTTAGCAAAGCATTATTCTTTAAAAGCTTCTAACAATAAGGAGAGATGGAATGTACGAGAGAAAACTACGGCTTCCCACAAATACCTTGCCCCTAATGTGTTCAAGTTAAGCAAAGAAGCCAGTTCTTTCATAAATGAAATTGCTTCTTTTTTCTTTGCTGGCTTAACAAATAAGCATCCTGTATTAGTCCTTGTTATTGTCAATGGGTTGATTCTGACCCCAATTGTTGAAATTCCGACAAAGATCAAAGTCTTACTGTTGCTGGCAGTTTTATATTTCCCACCATGTGCAATTCAATATAATTTACAAAAACTGATAAAACGAAGTGCTTGTCAAGTATAGCATAACATGCAACTTTTGCCCCAGGACTATCTCCCACTAAAATAAAATTATACCACTGTCTTTTTTCTAATAACCCACTCATCATATAGTTCACAGCAAGCAATCTTCTCAAGTAATTTCTCTACAGTATACAATATGGGGCTTTCTTGAAACACTCTTCTTCAGCACTCAAACACTCTGAAATTGCAGAATTTATGGAGTCGTTTTCTAAATCTTTCTCAGGATCCTCTCTTGAAGAAGACGGTTTTGTCAAATAAGGAGACCTAGACAAAAGAGAATGAATTGTATAACTGATAAACGTTAAGCGATGGACGAAAACATACTACACAAAAAATGTAGATCACTTTATAACACACAATTTATTGCAAATAGCTTTTTTTGTGACAGCAGCCTTTCCCGAGTTTCCCGTTATTAATGGTTCCATTAATTAAATACTTTGCATGGTTTTACTGTTTTAATACTTCAATACCTAGAAATTTTCTAAGTCCCGTCAATTTTCAGTCATCTCTGACGATTGCATGGAGTCAGCATGGAATTTGAGGCTAGCGTCCAGTTCTTAAACATTTGACTGTTACTGTTCTCTTTGTATCCTAACGAAATATGTAATGTAGCCATTTCTGCAAAGGCGTGTCTGGATTAAAATAAAGTAGATAGAAAAATAAACTTTCCTTTGTATACCCACTGATAAACAATAGAGGGTAAAGAAAGTCATGTGAATGTAACACATCCAGTTTTTTAAAAGTAACAATCTCGGTGGCCATTAGCCAGTCTTCTCGCGAAGGCCTGCGTGCCCTAACCAAGGTTGGTTCTTGATGTGTTATGAAGGTCCTCGGAAAGTAGTAGTAATAATAATAATAATAATAATAATAATAATAATACAATCTATATTATTTTAACGACAAGAACCATTTGGCAGCTCATAGCTGTGTGTATGAGTGCAAATAATAAGGAAATTTAAAAAGTTTAACAATGAATCTATGTTTTGTCTATGCAATTTAATGACATTATTTAACATCTCTTGGCCATTAGCATCCCATTCTAGTTAGGACGTGAAAGCTCAGTGAACTTTTGCTCAGAGGCTCTTTTTCAGGCTTGAGGGGTTTCTTTTGTTATCTTAAATGTATAAGACCCACGGCTTTACCTTCCTCTCAGAAGTAGACCAGCTTGTTCAGGGCAACAGAATTATTTTAGGGATAAGCAAGCGTATGTTTCAAACATTTATATTCATAACACGTTTACCTTAGTGACAATACAGTGCTCAAACATCGACTCTGTTTGCTGCTTTTGTGTAATTTTTATTCCATTGACACCCTTACAAAATGAATTAATCTGCTTAATATGAACCATTAATTTGTCATATCAATTGTTAAATACAGAGATAATATGTCACTGCTTCAATTCATAATTGTAAACTTTCATCTGAAAATATTCTACATGTTAATCTAAATTATTTAACTTTACAATGTGTGGGTGGCAAGCATAGGCCAACACACTATAGACTTAAGCAAGCACAGAAGTAGTAGTACTGTAGGTTAAGTTAAAATGTGTGATCAATGTTAATGCAATTATAACAATACAGTATTCTCGTATAATGCTACAGTCCCTCCCCCCCCCCAGAGACCCACTACGGCAGGTACGGGACCATAAACAAAACGCAATTTAATTTAATTTGGCGCTTCCGGGTTCCCGAGCCATACTCTAGATTGGGTTCCTCTAAGAGGTAAGAGGGCTTATGACAAGCGCCCAATCAACTTTGGTCCACAAGTGTATTTGACCAGTTACCTCTCTAAACACAATCTGACGGATACCGCACGGGGGACGGCGGAGGGAGTCGCAAGGGATGACTGGGTAACGCGTAACTCCCAGCCCTGAATATCATTTAGAACTGTGTTCATGTTCCTTGATAAAAATCAGCCCCGGGGAGGGGCCATTACATGAGTTGTTACACTCGTGAAAGCGATTGGGCTCCTCTGTCTATAAATTGGGAGGTGAGACCTAAGGTAAGCAAGGTCCAGGTCTGGACTCGCACTTAAGCTGGGGTGGCGTCCACGACGTGAGCATACCATCGGAGACATTTCTAGTAATGGAAGATTTAAGTGCTGTGGATCCAAAAAGTAATAACAGAAAACACCAATGTTAATGGAAAAGAAGTAGTCGAGTCTTGTGGTCCTCGCTATTTAGTTATTCATAGAACATAGGAAGGAAGGAAATTTACATCGGTGAACCCTTTTACTGTTAAAAAGCGTCTCGATAAAATTGCCGGTGTCCTGTTAAGTCGTGCATTATAAATCGCATTGGTACGCTCCTAGTTGAAGCAAATTCAGCATACCAGGCAGCGATGAACTTGACAGCAAACATGTTAGCGAACTTTCCTATACGAGTCGAAATGCAAAAGATCTTGAGCACCTAGCTTGGTATGGTAAACACCCTTGCTTTGGACGGTATGACCAACGAGGAGATTCAAGAATATCTTGAAGCTCTAGGTGTGACATGCGTATATCTTATTCAGAGGACAGAAAGTAGTGAATTCGTGCCT
Source organism: Deroplatys truncata (assembly GCA_030765065.1). Classification (NCBI taxonomy): domain Eukaryota; kingdom Metazoa; phylum Arthropoda; class Insecta; order Mantodea; family Mantidae; genus Deroplatys; species Deroplatys truncata. The sequence goes on from CM060982.1 coordinate 10,804,818, forward strand.
ACACGTGCCGTGTTCCTTACCTTTGATCGGGTAGATCTCTCTCAAGGAATTAAGACGTTGAGATGTTACAGGTGTCAGCGCTTTGGTCACATTAGTGACTTTTGTAATGGTGAATCAGCCTGCGTTAACTGTGGAGAAGTCTCACACGCTGGAGCGTGCACATCAGCTCCAACTTGTGTTAACCGTAGCAGTAAGCATCCACCAAGTTTCCTAGAATGCCCCTATTTTATAGAGGAAAGAGATTCGGGCTATGGAGAGGGTTTCCTTTTAGGAAGCTCGGAAACAACTGCGTATCCGGCAACTCTCTGTCCCGAAATCCGGTACCTATAGCTCAGTTGCAGCCAAACCGATACCGGGAGATCGCAACTCAGACCAGTGATACTAACGGAACCACCATTTCAGAAAGGATTTTGTAGCTAGAACACAGCCAAAGTCTTTAAAAGTAACACCGACGACAGCATCAAGATCTGCCAAGTCCGTTAGTGCAAGGATCATATCAGTAGAATCACTAGAGAAACCGTCGACCTCAACCAATAAGACTGGCAAGCCGGTAACGTATGATGCATCGCCGAAACATCAAGGATCAGCTAGAACGGACCCGACTTCCTGGCGGAAAATGAAAAGTCTGTACCCGAAACGTCCAAGGGAAATAAAAGCCCACCCACAATATCCTCGGAGATCCTCTTCTGAGAAATCTTCCGAAATGGACTCAGAACGGCAATCCACACCTTCCTAGATCTCAACTTCCAATCCGGTTGGAGGTTCTCGAGCAGGAAGAGAATTCTGCCCACACTGCCAGAACCACAGTGAAAAAGAGGCAGAATAAACCCTCCGTTAAAAGTGTTAGCCCGACACCAAAGAAAAAGGGTAAAAAGGTTCGACCACCGCTATCCTCAGCGTAGGAAACTCCGTTAGATTTACTATGGCTATCCTACAGTTGAACAGTCGTCCTCCGTGGTCTAGTAGTGCCATGCCAGCCTCTGACTCCTAGCCCGGCGGGCGTAAAAATGCTTAGTTCCCGAGGTCGCGGATTCAAACCCGGGGGAATGCGATGGTTTTTTTTTCGGGCGTAAAAAAATGCTTAGCATGGTTTCCTTCGGAAGGAAAGTAATTGGTGGTCCCGTGTGTAGATTAGCGGCACGTAAAAGACCCTCAGGCCTGATAAAGGGGCCTCTGAACAAAATTACCGGTCTTTCACGCCCAATATAGTATGGAACGCTAAGGACCACAGCGGTTAAAGAGCGTCCATCAATAAAACTCAATTTAATTTATTTTCTTTAAATTAATCAATCAATGCTACAGTTGTGCTTATAAAACTTTTAGCTTTCCAATTTTCTTCAATCTAAGACACCTACTTTAAGTTAATATAGTGCACTTTCATTTGAAACTATTCTATATGTTGGCCCCAAATTATTGTTTATCTCTGAAGTGTGTGGGTGGCAAGCATACTCGAACATATTATAGCAAGCACATTGAAGCAGTAATGTGGTTTCTAGGTTAGGTTTTGGTTATGTGTATTTGAATCATTATTTATATAATTTGTTGTTTTATTTACAACACTGATGTTTCAGTGTACTATATGCTATGATTGTGCATATCAAACTTTTTCACCCTCTTCCATTGACAGTAGTTAAACCAAATTGTTTGATGTTCTTTAATCTAGGGCGGTACGTTTAAAGCCAAATAGTCCTTTGCAGATTATGCTGACAAACAGTGGCGTGTGGTGAAGGTATCTGACAGCTAAGCAATCTCACTGTAAGTGGTTAAACGAAAACATACTGTAGATACATACATAATTGCAATTAAAACGATAATATTACTGTCACCCCGTGCATTACATTGTAACAAAATACGGTATTTTTACCTTATCTTATTTGAAGCAGAGCTGAATTCTCCCATTCTTGGCGAAATCGTCAATCACATGGTCATAATATTTGGAATCTAGTTGTAGATTTACTAGAAGTTCCTTCTCCAGTACTATCAAAGATAGGCTTGAAAGCCTTTCCTGATCCTGAGTGTTGCGTGCATAGTTTTTTAGTTCAACTGCGTTCAACTGCAGCACTACTTGCTGGGATAGTTAACACCAACTCGCACAGTTTTGTTACTTCATTATATGTCCTGTTCAGTTCATTTGTTTTGATGAAGGCTAGAAGAGCATTCGCGGATTTATGCTGCATGTCTAGGACAGGTAAGTTGCAGATAGTTGTGACCTCAAAGCAACAAAATCAAAGACTATCCCATAGGACTCTGTATAGGTAATTCTAGAAATTCTGACTTGTATAAGATGAAGTTCTTAAAATTTAACAATTTCAGAAAATGCAGAGATTCTATATTACCAAATCGTTCTCTGAGATGAAGTAAAAGTGTATCCGGAACCTCACAACACAAACGTTTTGTAGTGCACTTTCCTGTTCAAACAATCACTGCCCGTATGGCGTTTCGTAGGTGGTTCTTGATCACTAATATCTTCTTGAATTTTATCCCATACTTCGTCGATGGAATTGCGCTTCTCTTCCAAGACCGTCTGAAATTCCTTAACTTTGAATAAGCAATATCCAATATCAGATGACTTTGCTTGGAGAATATCATATAGAGTGTCAGTGATGGTAAATATTATAGCAAACATCTGTAATAGCAATTTGAAGGGAAATCCTCCATTGTGCTCACGGAACGATGCAGTATAAGCATCTTGATTCCACCTTTCATCAGCATTGGCAATAGTTTCAAACAATGAAAAAAGTTATTTTCTGTATTCGTAGATTCTTTCCACCAAATGAGAGCTGTAGCTCCAGCGCGTTTGTGAAACACGTGGCAATCTTCTGTGTATCTCATTGTCTAGGTCTCAATTCTCTTACAAGACTTCGAAAAAAATGCTGATATCCCATTAGCGGTCATGAAGAATATCTTACATTCTCGAATGTATGAAACCGCCTGTGATAGAACAAAATTTAATCTGTGGGCAAAACAGTGCACAAATAGAGCATGGGGACATGATCGTCTTACTTTCGCTTGAAGTCCATTTGAATGGACCACCATATCAGCCGCACCAGCGTACATCTGAGCAACTAGCTTTTCCCCACAATCAAATTCTTCCATGAGATCGTTTACAATTTTGTATAAAGCATCAGCTGACCGATCATCTGAAATATTCATGAAACGGAGAAATCTTTCTTGAACATCGCCTTCAGCTCCAATGAATCTCATTATTGCAGAAAGTTGGGATAAATTGGCAACATCTGTACTTTCGTCCAAACTAATGGCAACAAAGCTGGTCTCTTGGATTTCTCTCTTTATCTCCGCCATTAGAACATTGCTTATTGATTCAATTAAGTCATTCTGGATCAGGTTTGATAGCCCAGTAAACACTGTTCCATGAAAGTTCTCAACTTGTCACACAGACAAAGCAGGTTTACAAGTTCTACATAATTCCCCTTGCTGCTGGATTCTGATGACTCATCATGACACCTAAATGCTAATTCCTGTTTTCCCAAAAAGCAAACAATATCAATTAGGCGTTTCATTACTTCTCTATTTTTTCTTACTAGTTCGTTGTGCTGATTTTGTCTCACTTTCTGCTGAATATCTAGCAAGTGGTCTATTCTGGATTTACCAAATGTTTTCAGCAGAATGATGGTTTGGAGATGAGTGCTGGTCAAACTGTGTTTTATTATTGCTTTGTGAATATTCCTCATGTCACTGAACCCGCCACTGGACCACACATTTTTGTCGTTAGCAAACAGAAGACAACATCAACAGTAAAGCTTTTGTTTGTGTGGACAACCGGTAAGCCATTCATTAGTAATATATAGTTGTGAATTGAATTTTCGTACACAGCTTTTCATTGCAGTAGTAATGTTTAGCGCAGGCTTTGGTCTTCCTTCCTGCACAACTTTAATCTTTTCTTCACAGTTTCGAGAAGAAAAACTTTGCGATATAACATTGCATACTATGCAGTCATCCGCGTCTGCACTTCTGTTCCCCGAGGAAAGCGAAGATTTCATCTTTCCTCCCCACGTTTTGTTGTCCAAGCACTAGCGTATGCACGTGTTGAAAATGCTTACCTTATGCTTAATAGAGGATAATTTCGTTCCGACACGGCACGTAAAATATAAAAAAAATAAACATAAACGAATTGAGAATAAGATGTCACACTTGTCATCGAATAATAAGGCTAAACACTGTACAAAATCACTCGTTACTTATATGTACATTCGCTCGAAATGCACTTGTTAGTTGTTACTATTGTTGAAGTTCATCACCTTCGCCAGTACTTACGCTTATGCTTCCCTTGAGTCGATGACGACCGAGCTGACCCGAAATGCTAGGAAAATGCAGTTGCGCGGACAGAGCACGTTAAACGTACGAGATCGTATCCTTGTACAATAAAATTAAATCTTATTTCAAGACCACTGAAGTAGCCAAGCGGTGAACAAAATAACACGTACTGGAAGATAATTTAATCTTTCTAATTAATGTTGCAGAATTTTTCAGGGTAAGCACTGCTTAACTTGCGTACATGGACTACACCCACTGCTGACAAATTAGGTGTTTGTATTATTACAGCAGTTCATATGTCAACATGCCCCTTAATGGGAAATATAACTTTCTTAAATATGTTCTGGTTAATGGTATTATTTATAAACTTAGCTATATGGTAGGTACCTTTATGTATGATAGTGATGGGTATCCGATTCCTCATTTATTACCTAATAGTTTTTTATCCGGAATAATGCTTATTAAGGAACCTAGTGATTAATGAACTAACCTTTTATTTAGGCCTACAGGATCTAGTGAAGCTCTTAAGTTGTTTTCCATTCTTACTGTCGTATATTAATAGATTTCTTTCTGTTTTGGTGCTGAATGTGCTTTTCAGAAACCTATAAAAGCAAAATTCGTTTCAATGAAGACAGAAAGAATTTAACATTCTACTTATACGCATGTACGTATAGGTTATGTTAAACATTCGATAGAAGATTACCAAATGTAGTTTCACACAATATCAATAAAAGCATAAGGAGTTGTTAGTAATGTATCTAGGTATATAGTTATTTTACAAAAACTTAATACAGTGTATTCTGCAGGAAGGAAATTACCCCGGTGAACAGCATTTGGTTATACATTTCCCTCTTAAGTTTTTGTCTAATGAACTTTAACACGCTTACTTTCGGCCTTAAATAATAATTTTGTTTACACTAGGGCATGCTATTGTATTTGCGTGGCATTTTACACTTGTTACCAACTATATTCTACATTAATAAAACTATGTAGCTTTAACTGCAAGCGCACACATCAGAGGCCTCCTGATTGTGACGTCAGTAGCCAAACATTTTAGTGCTGCGGCCTGTAGGAGTCGTTGGTTATTTTCGAGTGCAAAGTCGTTGCACAGTTTGTTGGTAACTGCATTCAAATTTATCATACCTATCTTACGTCACAATGCATTGTTGTCATTCTCGATTTCGTTACATTTATCGTTGGTCTATTATTGCAATAAGGATCCATATGCGATTATTGAATTAGTAGGTATTCGTAGTCAGGAAATGGAGGGCTAACAGAGGAACATGTTATGACGTTACTTTCAAGCGTAAAGTTGTTCTTTATGCAAAAAAAATGGTGACGAAATGCAGAAAGACAGTTCAATGTAGCGGAGTGCAACGTTCGCTTATGGCGCCAACAGAAATTGGCAGTATGTATTTGCAACTAAAGAAAAATTAAAATAAATTGAGATTTATTTATGGAAGCTCATTAACTACTGTGGTTCTTAGCGTGTGAAAGATCGGAACTTTTCCTCAGACATATCTTTATCGGGCTGGAAGTTCTTTAACGTGCCATAAATCCATGACACGGGACAACCGACTTTACTTTCCTCCGAAGGAAACCATGCTAAAGATTTTTGCACCCGAAAATTCCATCGCCCTCCGCCGGGTTTGAACCCGCTACCTCGTATACCCCTAGATACCCCTAGACCATGGGAGACAACAACGTTGTACGAAATATTTATTTACAATTATCCTATCATTGATGCGCATTACATTCGCCCACCAACCCTTTTTTCTATTATTATTATTATTATTATTATTATTATTATTATTATTTAATTTTCAAATTTGGGGTGGGCAATAGATTCAATGCCGCATTAGATTCGCGTAAATACAGTATTACTTTGTTATGTTGAATATGTTAAACCGGATTATGTGGTTTATTTTGTTTATATATTCTTTGTTTAATAATGAGTCATGTTTAAGAGGATGTAGGCGTTGTATAGTGCTAAGGGGTTCAGCGAGATCCAGAATGGGAATGATGGTATAAAATATTCGTGAAGGAGTTGCAAGTCCCATAGGCCGCAACACTAATCAAGATAAAACTCTATTGCAGAGTGGATATTTACTCACAATATTGTGTTTTAAGTTATGTACAATTAAGTATACCTATGAACATTCTTGATAAATACGTTTCCGTTTTCAACAATTACAGTCTTATTCGCAGCTAAAATTTCGATTAGCCACTAGTTTTATATATATAGTGGTGATTCTAGTCACGATAAATGTTTGCTTAGGAACGGTATAATGTAAGACAATGCCATTCCACGAGACGAGATTACTTCATAGGTTGTTTACATAAAATCCTAGACATACGTTGTATTTGTTAGTATCTCAAACATATTTTAACCGAAATCGTTTTGGCAATTTCTGCGAAAGTAAAAAATAAAGCAATTTTTTTTTCTGGAAAGGGTAGTTTGGCATGCTGGAATTTCGTGAAAATCTTCATTTTGCATCCTTGAAAAATGAAATACAAAATTTGGTGTCCATTTGTGTTCTTGTTTTTGAGTTACGCTACTCACACGTTAATAAAAGCCTTTTTTTCTTTCTTTCTAAAATTGCTCTTTCTGGGTTCAGGGAAGCATCAAACTTATATCCAATAAAATCTCCATAGTGAATGTTTGGGTGGAAAACACTATCTGTTTCCTCTACATACCATAGGCGCCAATTCTATAGGGTCCAGATACCTGCGACCGTCAAAAAATATTTTAGAGGGGCCGAGCCTCCCCCCCCCCCGCTAAAGTTATCGTGCTACTTTAAATTTTAAACATGCCGCTTGTCATAGGTCCTAAGAAGTCAACAGCCATGGCGAGCATTGCTTAATTTCTGGCATTAAATACTCAAATGTGTTTTTGCGTCGTGCCACTGAGCGTGTCACTTCGGCCAATGAGAGCTAAGAAATGGTGAATGGCAGATTGATGTTGAACAGTTGAGGTTAATACAGTTTCGCTGCATTTTCGACAAGGAGTACCATCCCTTCCATCCCTTCCATTGACACTTTGCAATTGATGGGCCAGGACCCAGTGATAAATCTTTAGAACAGTATAATAATACGCACATTGTGCGGCCATTTGTTTTGTTGGTTAAAGTCTAAAATGTATAAATTTGTGGTTAAAAAAATACAAACCTCATTTGAAAGTGGGGAAAGACCATCAGTGAGTCAAATGCAAGAATTAGAAACTACAGGAACCTCAGGAGGACGATACCATCCTCTAGAATCATCAAAAGTAGGTAAGCTCTCACTTCAGTCTGAAACGAATGGAGCATGGATAAAAGGGGATAGAGGCAGGACACATAAAAGAAAATTTTCCAGCCCCATTGGTTGAAATCGTACTCCTGACTTAAATATGAAAAATTAAATGATTCGGGTTTCTCATCTTTGCAAAATAGCATTCAATAGTAAATGTATTACATTCTCTTCTAAATTAGAACCGAGTTTTATTGAATCAGGTTTCCAAAGCTGGAAGAAAAGCATTGAAAAAGTTAAAAAAAAAAGTGAGAAATCGGAATGCCACAAAGAGGCAATGTAAAATTGACATCAATGAAGGCCAATGTGAATGTTATTTATCAACTTTCCGATGCTAAAAAAGAGCGAAATGGAGAACAGGTTAGCTTTGATGAAGATATTGTCTTCTCTGAAATTTCTCGTCACTCGAGGACTTGCAATTTGTGGACACACTGCTGAGTCAAGTAACTTTATTAATGTTTTGAGGCTAGGATTGAAGATGCTCCAATTTTAAATAAGTGGATGGATCGAGTTTCGTTTAAATGGTGCTGTCATGAAACTTGTAACGAGATATTGAAGATCATGAGCCATCATGTAACACGTTCTTTGGTTTCTTGGATTCTTCAGAACAAGTATTACGTGATATGGTGGACGAGACTTCTGATTTATCCATCCAGGAACAGGTATCTATGTGTTTCAGGATAGTCACAGACGATCTTTTAGTAGAACAACTGTTTCTGGGTTCTATTTGACAACAGATACAAAGTCTCATATCATAATGGATGTCCTTAACTGATTCAACTTTGAAGTCACTGACTGCAGAGGCCAATGCTTCGACGAAACCCAGAATGTGGCAGGGGCCTTAAGTGGCGTTTCAGACCAGAATGAAGAAGTAGGAACCAAGAGCTGTTTTCGTCCACTGCATGGCTCATTCTTTAAGTCTCGCTGTCCAAGATTTGGTGAAACAAATAAATGGATGTCGCATCGTACTAAATCTGGTTCGAGAAGTAATCAGTGTCGTCAGGGACTCTCCGAGAAGGTTGACTTCAAAGAGATGCTGGTAACGGATCATCGAAGAATTTGCTCCCTTTTTGCCCGTCCGGTTTCATTCTTTGTCAACGATTCTCTCCAATTACAGGGAACTCCTAAACTTAATGAAGGAATTATAGGAAACAGAAAAGTAAGATGCTGGTGCCAAAGGCAACGGTTTTATTATTTAATTGAACGCTTTCTTTTGTCTGCTTTGTAAGGTTTCCAACAAGCCGCAGAGATGATCCCGACTTTGTTTGAACTTCTAAGAGATTCTAAGCTGATTTTCAGGGGCTAGATCAACACTTTAAAGATGACATGGATAAAGAGAGGGCATTGTTACAGCGAGACATGCTATTAAATATTTTGAAAACCAGGAATGAAAGCGTTGCGAGTGTGGCAGCTGAGATTGATGTTCTGTAGAAAAATGCGCAAATGAAGATGATGCTTGCAGAGCTGCTGAAGTTTGTTCGACTCCTGCTAACAATTCCTATTTCAACTTCTACTGCAGAAACATCATTTTCGATCTAAGGCTGAAAAACTACCTTAGATCATGTTCATTGCGAAGAGAGCAGTTCTTGCACATGGATTCTATAGCAGATGACTTCGTATTTAGGGCAGAGATACGAAAGTAAACTTCTGCTGGACAATGAAAATTTAATTCACTAGCCTATGTTTCAGTATAACAACATAAACATGCAGTTCTGTAATGTATAACAATGTTAATTGTTGTAAAGTACCTGAGATAACTAGAAAACATTTTTTTTCTTGTCTGTTTAATGTGTAATATTAAAATAACTATAAAGCAGTATCAATAGATGCATAACATATATTACTTGTCGGTTTCTTTCCAGTTATTTCTTATTTAATAAATTATGGAAATGACAGCGAGGACCCTCTTCTTAAAAGGGAAAATTGGATACTACGTAAGCGGTACGGAAAGTAAAGAAAAAAGAAAGAAAAAAAGCAGCATAGCAAATTAAAATAATTTCTGCAGCTTAAAGTGTTAAATACTACTCGTTTAGTGTTATTTCTTGAGGGAAGTGTCTTTCTGTGTCCGAGGTTGCAGTTGCTAGCCTAGATAAAGATGAAGGTCCCCCCTTCGCTATTTAACGTTGCGTTTAACTTCGTGGTCGTATCGCCTCAGCGGATCTGTTAGGAGACACCTAATGAATCGTTGTGAGCGGACAGTTAGCCTTCTAAATCCTCTTTTTTATAACCTTGCCCAGCAGACGTGTATTCTTCCGCGCTGCTTTCCTTCCTCTTTACCCTAGCTGGATAATGCACACCGGCGAATGATGACAAACACTCCGTGTGCAGTGCAAGGATAGGGTAGAAATAGATTCTCATGATAGATGCACGCGCTTTCGTCATTCTGAGAGGCAGGTTTAAACCAAAGATCCTCCCATCTATTTGTTGTTGAAAATTTACATACGTTCCGGATGCATAAAATGTGTTAGTTAATGTATATAATTCATGCGGTTATTAAAATGTAAATTTGATAATTATCTTCGTCACATGCCCACAGAGGCATGTGCATAGCAACTGTACCTCCGGGTAAATGGCAGGTTCGACACGCGTCCACATAGATCTTAATGCACAGCAACTGTATCTCTGTTTGTACAGGTGCTGTCCCATCCACATGCTTTCATTATCTGTGGATAGTTAGCAGGTCATTCGCTATTACCATTTATTTTTCATTTTTACTATTGTTTTAGACTTAAGGTGGAACTTTGGATTTTGGTATTAGATATCTAATCCGGGCTTTACCCTGCCGACTGAGGGAAACCACGGAAACACACAGTCAGATTGGTCGGTCCACGGGATTTGAACCCGGGATCTCTCGAATACGAGCTCTAGACGTTACCGCTTGAGGTATCCAGCTACGCCTAAAAATCATTGTTATAAAGGAAGAATGTAAGGTTTCCCTATCTGCCTTAGCTGTTGGATCCTAAATTTGTATTTGAAGAGAGAGGAGTTGTATTATTAGTTTCAGAAACATTTCCAAGGATGCTATGAATGGGATCCTGGCCGTTACAGCCACAAGTTAATATTTTAATTACATAAATATTGTTTGAAATTTTAGTAAAATACGTAAATGGCAGATAGAGGCTGTGGTAACTCGTTAGATTACGGTTTCAGAGTAGAGGCAACGTGCGAACTAAAGTGAGATGGAGGTGAAGAACCCTCCGCTAATTGTTTAGTTTTCCCATGCCTTGTTGAGAGACTTTCACACCGCTTGCTCGCTCACAAAGTTACACCTACCTATATGTTCTGTATTATAAAAATTAAAATAAATTTGGTAAGTGGTTAGGAAACGAAACACTTACTGCTTTAATGATGTTCAGATTGACAGACATTCGTCCTAGAGTATATATGAAACAATGGTTAACATGTGAATTCAGAAGTTGATAAGACTTTGTATGCGTTGAAATATGACTGAGTAATTCTATAAGCTGTGTGTATTCCATTTAGCAAAGTAAACGTTATGTTGATATATTTATTTATGTAGAAAATAAAACGCATTTCTTAAAGCCCTCAAGATCAGAATATTTGTATATTTGTTAAAAATCTAAGTTTTAATTTTCAGCCTGGAATGTCAAATGATTCTCCGCGTAAAGGGTATTAAAATTAACGGTATAATGTAATTTTAACATAATTTCTTAATATTGGTTCAATGTAGAGTTGCAATCTTGTGTCCAGGTCACACTTTGAGGTTGGTGGCCTTACAAGTTCACATTTTAGGTTTTTCCACAGGATAATTGTATTTACCGTTATTCGAAAGTTTATAGTAATTTGTGGGGAAATTGACTTGAAATTTATTGCTGATGTTGCTGGGTGAGTAGGAAATCAAAGATATACTTTTTTGTTCATTATTTGTAGACTTTTTGCAGCCTTCTGTAGAAAATACGAAGTACATAAAAAACTTAGGAGCAAAAAAATTAAAAATATATAATAATAATAATAATAATAATAATAATAATAATAATAATAATAATAATAATAATAATAATAATAATAAAATTTACCATCATTATGCTGTATATTTGAAAAAAAGGAAGCTAAATTTCAACATGCTGTGATACAAATCCATTTGTAAACATTGCAATTCTAATATAATACAGGGGATAGAACATTATTATTATTATTATTATTATTATTATTATTAATGGTAAGTCAAAGTATTTTTCACACAAAATCTTATGAAAAATGTGTACAAATAATTTGGGTTCTAGAAGTTACATTTAGATTAAATTGGCGCGCCACACCACAGTAGGCGATGTTTACTGTTCAGCAAAATAGACTTTGCCTACTGCCATTATTTCGAGATAAATATTTTATATATGTATTTTCTATACTTTATTTTCTAGAAAATTATAAGAGTAAAATTCACAAACTTGTTTTTGCTTCCATCCTGTATATGAATCAGAGGGGTCTTAATCATAGAAAGCAGCATTTTCTATCCTGAAGCAAAATGAAGAAATCATGCTTTCAGAGTACCAAAAAAGTTTTGCCAATCCATTTACAAAAATCTAAGATGTTTGGTTCACTTGAATTTCTCTACCAACTATAGCTTCTACAATCTATTCTTATCAAAGCTTATTTTTCCATCTACTTCGTTAAAATCGAGATAAACCTTTGCAGAAATACTTTCCTTATACATTTCGTTGTAAGTCAAGGGGCATAGAGGAAACCGAATCGATAGTCAGCTGTTTAAAATCTGGTATGCTTATATGCTGAACTTAAAATTCATACTCTTTCCATGGTATCGCGAGAAACAACTGAATATCTCAGCTTTTTTAAAACATGCTTTACAATTACATAATTTTCTCTACCTTCTATCGTTCATTTTTATATAGCGTCTTCAAACTATTCTTGCAAAACGTTATTCTTTTATTTGCCTTAAGATAATTAAGATAAACTTTTGCATATATAGTTTCATTACACATTTCGTTATATCTAGATACAAAGGGAATATAAAAAATCTAATGTTTAAAAGGGGATTGCTATATTTTGACCTTGAAGTTCTATACCCTTTCCATGATATCGCGAGTAACAGCTGCATGGCGATAGCACTTAAGCATAATAAAATATTGAAAATATCAAGCCAATAATAACAGGATATCCCGAAAAATAATTCTTTGAAATAATTTAGATGTTTTAAAAAGATGGTGTGGCACGTCTTTTCTATTTCTTATGGTTTACCCGTCGTACAAAATTCCTGCCGAATGAAGAGGAGTTCTCAGGCTATTCCCACAAATTTCAGGCTAGACATTTGAATTGTCCTGTAAATAACATATATGTAGTGTTTTAATTAAAATCCTTTTAACCGTTTTTGAGAAAATAAAAAATATCGAAATTTTATCCAGGCAAGGATAGTTTAGGTCCGGGATTTTCTTGAAAATCTTTCTTTCACATCTTTGGAAGATATTGAGCTTAAATACAAGGGCGACACTGACAATGTTTAGAAAATTAAACAAGAATTACTTTTAAAAATTTATCTAAATGAGCTTATTATTTTTAAAATGTTCCCTTAACATCAATACATTTTCGCACTCGATGAAACCAGTCCTGGTGGTGATCTTGAGAAACCATGTTTTTATAATGTTCCACTGCTTCATTTGATGACGAAAGAGTGATTCCAGGCATTTATCTTTAATTTTTGGAAAGAAAAAGAAATCACAAGGTGCTAGATCATGGCTGTAAATTGGAGGGTCCATGGTGCTGATCTTAGGACATCCAGATATGCAGTTGATAGTTTTGCTGTATGTGACGATGCGTTGTCATGATATAACATTATTTTTCATTTTGGGCGTTTTTCACAAACCTTTTAAAAAGTTTGCGGTAAACAGGTATTTGTGTACCAGTCGGCAGTAATAGTAAGTCTATCTTCTAATGCTACGTAGCAATATGGCCCGTTAAAAAAAACATCCTAGCAACCATCTTCTTACCAGCACTGCGAATTCGTCGGACTTTTGTAGTCTTAGGTTCTGTTCGAAAGATCCATTGAGCTGGTTGACTTCTCTTTTCAGGATCATAAGTCATGACAGTAAATCCAGGATTCATCGCCAGAAACATATTCCAAACCAAATTTGAAGTGCCGCCTTGGAATTTTCCCAGAGTTTTTCTGCACCAATGAAGGAGTCAGTTTATGTGGAATCCATCAACAACAAAGTTTTCTCACATCTGTTGATGTAAAATGGTTTGAATCTACTCATATCAAAGCCCAATATCTCTCAAATAAATTCATAAATGTATGTCGATCTTCTTCAAGCATTGCTCAAACAGCGGCAATATTGCATCAGTAACAGCAGTTCTTGGACTTCCTTCACGAATTTCTTCACAGAAAAACCGATCTCTTTTGAATTCACTGTACCAATTATAAATTGTTGCCTTAGAAAAGTCTTCTTCGCCAAATGCATTTCTAGCATTAATGAAGATTTAAAGTCGTAAACAGTCATAGCCCGGAAATGTTCTCTGGTCAAATTCATTTTTGGGTGAACACAAAATATTTGAATGATGATAATTAACAAACTATTAGAGCAAATCAAACAAATTACATGGCAATCAACTCACTAAACATTAAAAAGTAGCTGTCAAATACAATTTTTTTTGTTTGGAACATGACATTCTAAAAATGTTCAGTTTCATCCCTCGCTCATACTAAGTTTGGTTTACATTTCGTTTTTGAGTTATGCTGTTCAGATAGAGTGCATACACACATATGGCCCTTTTTCTGCGTTCAGTTGGCCTCCGTACATGTCGGTGAGATCTCGACATCGAATTTTTGGTTGGAATACAAAACTTCCCCCACTAGGTACGTGGTAGAGAAAGTAAAAATGACAAAGTATTAACAACGGATAACGCGGAAATGACTAATGCCACGAAAAGGTTACTTGCTCTGGTTTAAAGATGCCTATAGTTTTTGTGTAGTATGTCTGTTTCTCTCTCCTATGGTTTACCATTTATACCAAATTCCTTCTGAATGATTAGCGCTTCACAGGTTATTCCCATAAAATTCAATATATACCTTTTATTTGTCATGTTAATGTCTGAATAAATGGCATTTTAATCACAATCGTTAGAACGGCTTTTGAGAAAATAAAACATTTCGGAAAATTGTTTTATTTAAATGATAGTTTGGGTGGGGGTGTTTTCTTGAAAACATTGTTTTGCATCTTTGGGAAGATGCTGAAGTTAAATGCCTACCAAGGTTCCAACATTTCGTTTTTGCTGTTCACACGCAAACGCGGATCTTTTTCTAATAAACATTTCTGGGGGTCCCAAGGGCATCGAAGCATGCGTATCCGGTGAAATTTCGACATACAATTTGTGGGTGGTTTAGTGCTTACGTAATATGTTTTTACGTAAATTATTAGAACTTGAAGATCTTATATTGTGCTGCTTTTGTTTTGTTTGGTTACATAATTTTAACTGCCCCACGTATGGGAGCCAATTTGCGATGGTAAATTTATAATGTTATTTGTGTATGTGTTTACTCAACATGGTGAAGCCATCTTGTGACGTGATTCATTTGTTAGGTTTGTTAGCTCCATCTGGTGTTAGCAATTTGCGGCAGTATTAGTTTTTGTTTGAAAGAATGCTACTGTTATTTTATTTAATTTTGGTTCTCTGTCCTCCGGCTAGCTATTATCCTTTGGTCGAGCACTTCTCTTTATACAGGTTGTGTAAACGGAAAGGAATCTTTTATCCAAAGATAACACTGATGAAGAAATTTGTTTTACACTTTTATTGTCGAACACGTTAACTATCACATTTACACATTGATCTTAACACTCGCCAAACTGAAACTGTTATAATAACTTCATTACTGATCACTCTTAATTCGCGTACTTCAACCTTTTGTATAATTAACTTTACCATACTTGAGATTCTTCATAACTCTTATACGCGTAACTTGCGAATCGATAGCCGACGTGTAATATTTCTGCTGGACTGAAGGTGACGTGTATCATACAAAATATTTTCGACGAACTGACGGACTGAAGACGACGTGTACTTTACAAATATTTTAGATGAACTGACGGGGTCTTTACCTCTAACCTACCTTTTATACTCCTACACCCAGATATGCCTAAAGATTATAACTGAGCTGCAATTGGCTAATAAAACGCGCCAACATTAGCGTCTATTTTTATATCCAATGAAAATTATGAATACATATGCTCTAGGGAAATGTTCCAGAAGATTCTAAAAGAAAAACGCGCCAATATTACGTAACTTCCTCGTCTCCAATAATGATAAACAGCTCACCCCCTCGCTGCATTATTGCACGCTATTATTGTCAGTTTCAGTAAGGCAGTATAAACTTACTTCCCAACAATAATTACAATCAACAAACATCTCAAATCAATGTTACACAAAAATGCATATTCATACTATAATCACTCTTTACATTTAAATAATTTGTGATACAAATTACTGCATCAAATTTCTGGGTGGATTACAATACTTCCTCTATCTACCAAGTACGTGGTAGAGAGAGTAAAAATGTAATCAATAATTTGAGTGCAGTAATAGTTTCTCGTTTGTCCTCATAATCCAGTGTTCAAGACAGAGAACTTCTTACATTTCGTTATTCTGAAAGTTAAAAAACAACAACCTGATGTGCTACGTTCACATGACTTTCTCTCTATCGTTTACTAGAATGTATACAAATATTGTTCCGAAAGCTTGTTTTTCTATCTACTTCATTAAGAGACAAAATCTTTGCAGAAATAGCTACATTATACATTTCGTTAATGATACAAAGGGAATGGCGATATTCATTAATGTTTAACAACTGGACGCTATATGCTGGCCTTAAAGTGCCATACTCTTTCCATACAATTGCGAGAAACAACTGAAAGTTGACAGTACTTTAAAAAAATGACAAAGCATTGAACAATTCGATTAATAACGGATATCTCGAAAATGACTGTTATCTGAAATAAATTGTTTGTTTTAAAGACATCCACATTTTTCGGTAGTAGTACGTTTTCATCTATTCTAAACGTTTGCCAGTTATGCAGGATTATATAAAATTCCCTCCGAATGAAGAGGACATCACAGGATATTCCCAGAAAATTCAAGATACATATTTTATTTGTCATATAAATATCTTTAATACATATTTTAATCAAAACCGATAGAGCAATTTTTGAGAAAACAAAAATTTTCGAAAGCATTTCCATGTAAAGGACAGTTTGGGCTGGGAGGATTTTCTTGAATGTATTGGTATCGCATCCTTGGAAGATGTTGAACTTAAATACCAAGTTTGCTGTTTACCCGACTTTTCGTTTTTGGGTTGTGCACAGACACACAGACACACGCACATACACTTAAATACACGCATGTACATGGGCCTTTTCCAAAAATGCTTTTGTGGGGGCGGGATGCTTCAGGGAGGCTCGAAACATATTTTTCCGGTGAAATCTCGATATTAAATGTTTGGATGGAATATAATACTTCCTACTCACTATACTAGCAGGGAACATAAAACACAGTCTTCTAATATAAAAACCGAGATGTGAGTTCAAAATCAGTCGTAACAGTTCCTACCACAGATATCAACTTGTCTTCGATTTTATAAGCTACATTTAATGCCCTTTTATAGTTTCGTTTTTCACGTGGAATTATTATTATTATTGTTGTTGTTGGTGATATTGCTCGTTCCGTTGTTGCTGTAAATTATATCAAAGGAGGAAACGAATAGTTTCATTAGCACTCTTTGAAACGTACTTGGTTCTGTGCGATATGCACGCCCAGATACAGCGAGTTCATATATGCGACTTCGCTGACAATGACGTCACCGAAATACACTCGCATGCGTAGGAGTGCACATTGCAAGTCCGCAAAGCTGCTCGCATTCCGGAAGTAAAGCACCAACTTCTCGCGAGCATCGCCTGCGAATCGTGACAGCAAACGGTAGACTTTTAAAGCAACATCGCTAGACATTCACGTATAACATATTGCGCTTCAATTATACCAATAATGGCTTAACAAAAAGTAATTTTATACGAAAGAAGATAAGTGTAAACATGTCATAACATTTCACATGTTTGCGTTTTGTGGCATACGCCATAAGTCCACAAAAATTGATTAAAAATTAAACTTCTACGTACCTCCATAGTGTAGATAGCGTATCTGCCTCACATTGAAGAGCTACTAGTTAAATATTCTCGCTTCCCCACAAGGAATGTCGGATGACTGAGCTATATGAACCCTGGGTCATTTGAGCACAACTTATGTTGACTGTCCGACAGAATCTATCCAGTTAAAGAACCTTGAACTCAAAGTGAATAATTAAACTAACAAAATAAATTCTGCTCGATATACTACAATTTAATTTGTTTGCACTGTGCATTTTAAAATCGTGCTGAGCTACCTCTCTCAATCTGCGAGCCGGGGTTCGGATCCCTAGAAATAGACTGTCTACTATGTGGCTAAGGTTTTCATTTCGAGGGCAGAAAGAGATACCTTTAACTTATGCCTGAAACGTTTTCTTCGCAAGTTTCCTTTCCCAATAATCATTTTATTTCATGTTTTTCTCAATATTCATTTCATTTGTCACCAGTGTCCACCGTGTATGGTAGTGTCTGTAGTAACAACGGGAGTTGAACAAACAAACAAACAAAATCGGAAGGTTTTCCGTAATTCTTGTAATGTATTACTAGAAAGTTTTATATCATGTCATTGAGTAGCCGTCTGCCATGATCCCCGTTAAACGAGACTGTGCTACCAGCAGTTGTCAACAACAATTGAACTGTTTCACGTGTTCTTGACCTTGCTGATTATGGTGGCGCACAAGCTATGACTGGCAGATTCAGTCAGTAAGCTAATGGCATTACGACGCTTTAATTATGTGTACATTGCATCGTGCAAAAATGCTATTCTCGGAAGTGAAGCTTATTTTTTACTACTTTGCCTTAATCCGCAGAACTAGAATAATCTTATAAAAACAAGCATCCCAAACGGATCCTTATTTCTTTTTCTCAGCGTTTTCGTTCATTCAAGATGTTCCTACACGATTGAGTTTACTTAATTACTCTGTGTAGTGCGACGACTTTTTGAGCATTGCTTTGTAAAGCAAATTCACGACGTGTAATATTAACATACGACCATAAATTAATTTCTGAAACTTTAATAATTTAGGCATTTACAAAGATATTGAAAATAAAATTTAAAATCTCTCCATTTTTGTTGCACAAACTTACCATTTTCAGCAAAATTAACTTAAAAACTTTGAAAAAGGATTTTGTGCGCTATCTTAGGACTTTCACTGGACACATGCGTGAATGTACGTTTTATGTTCTTTCTATAAATCATATCGTAATGAGCACAATTATACGTGCTAATATGTTCGCAAAGTTAACTTAAATTCAACATCTTGCATCAATAGCCCATAAGTTTCTTGTGGACAATAAGTCATTAAGTTTTCAATGACAACATATCTTTCTCCTATTTTGTATACTGATTAACAACCACAGTTGATTCTATAAACGAGAAATTACTTCATGTTTCGTCTTGTGGGAGTCTATTTCTGCCGGCGTGGGCCATGAGCATGTTGTGAGAAAGCGATACCAACTAAATCCATGAAGACGCTTCGTTAACAAACGTCTCCGTAGTTAAGATAAATGTCTTGATGTAATATAACGAGCCTTTAACCGATATGGAAAATGAGTGAAATCGGCTCTGGAATAACGAAGAAAGTTTTCATCAGCAAAACTCTCATCAGCAAAACACAACTTTCTCTACTCACTTCTACAAACTATTCATACAAAAGCTCATTCTTCTATCTACTTTCTGCTAATTGGTATAAACTTTGATTACACATTTCGTATTAGGTAGATACAAGAATGATACAGCAGGCAATTCGATAGTCAGATGTTTTCAATGTAATGGCTTTTAAAAAGCTTAACCACGAAAAGAAACAGATAACAACTTACCACTTGAAAAAAAACCTGTAAGTATGCGAAAAATTAAACCATAGCAAAGAACGTCTTGGAAACGGTTAATGACACACACACGCATATATATTCCACCCGGTATGTATGTATAATATTCCGGGTGTAAGAGAAGTCATTACATTATTTTTTTTAAAATCATAATTAATTTAATGAGTTACAGATCTCATTATTTGGAACATAATTTGTATCTTTCAATTTTTGTGACCGTTTTCTGCGGAGATATTTTAGATTTTTTGAGAACATAAAACGCACAAGCTTGCAACGTTGCAACGGCAGCCGACCGGTAACTGTTGGCAGGGGTGTCACTCTCACATTCAAAACCTGAAGTAGGTCAGCGCGTAAAGCGTTTCACTTTCGCCGTATGGCGTGTGATGGTTATCCACTAAACACACCTCGGGTTCTTTTATCACTAAACCTGTTGGTTTCAATGTGTAGTAATAATGATTCAACTTCCAGTGGAGCTGACATAAACATAGTGTACTTTTCACTCAGCGACCGCGTAACACTTATTGAACGATGAAGGCATTACTTCCACATTGTTAGTGTAGGCCAATAGCTACCAAGTTGTACTTGTAATTTCGCCAAACCGTTACACCACTCTTTCGTCGTGTTTGTTTGTATTACGGGTCGTGTGGAAAACAAAACCGCTAGTTCCCCACCTCCCAGTTCAGGTAAGCTGTTTTGCTCATGTCCGCGAGCCGGTTCTCACACTGATCTACATTACCTATGTTCGCAACATTGCCTATGTCTCCAACTACAGTATGTCTGCAAAACGGTGTTCGGAAAATGATCAACTATTTCAAAACCCGCTATGATGTCATATAGTTACTACGAAACTAGGTCAGAAATGGGTTACTCTACCCATCTTACAAGTAAGAAATTATTATCTCCATACATTCTCGTGGAATAAAGCATCTAATTTGGAAAAAACAACTTTTTTTTTCTCGAAAACGGCTGAACAAAATGTCATCAAACATTTTTGTTTGTAATACCTCTGTGAAGTACATATTAGAATGAATATAGGCAATAAGTTCCCTTCCATCCTGCATACAAAACAAACACCGTACAGCTGACATAAACATTATAGTATAGGTATATGGGATTTTGTTCTACTTACCGAGCCAGATGGCTCCGCGGTAACGTGTGAGGCTCACATTAGGGAGGTCCCGGGGTAGATTTCCGGTGACCGCCCACTCAGACCATGCATTTTTCATGGTTTTCTCTGGTGGACATAGACGAATGCTGGATTGATGTATTCTACCACGGATTTCCTCTCATTTCCCTTTCATGGTTGACTCCGGGGCTGTGGTTCGGTCGGTGGCGGGCAGATGGCGAGAGGCTTGCGATTGGGAACTTCTTCTCGGCCCTGCTAAAGGGAAGCCTGTTGATCCTCCGCTGCTGGGTTGTCTTTCCCCGGTCCCACTAGAAGGACGTCTCCGAGCGATCCTCCCGTGGCCGGGTGGTCAAGCTCGGAACTGTTAGGGAAGTGTGCGCGTCTCTGTCGACTTGCACCGGCCTCGCTCTGCATGCGTCTCCTGTGCGGTTCCCTCGCCTCTTCCATTTCTCCCGGGATGTAAGCACAAAAGATCTATTGGGGGTCGATATCCCCTATCGTCTCCTAAGTCTTTCTGCACGAATTTAACTGAGAATAGACAATCAATTTGAGATAGAAAACAAATTACTGACTAACATTGCTAGGGAGTTTGCACGCCACTGATCACTTCCACTTCAACTGTAAGGTATGATAGGAAAATAGGTGGAGCTAATGGGAACTTGCTCTTCAGCGCAATGGATATGTTACCAGAAAAGAACAGGTAAAGATAGTTGAATTTCGGGTTCGAACCTTATGGCCGCGTTCTTCCTTTTTTCCCCCTTTTTTCCTTTCTTTCGTCTGCCATTCTTTATAAGCACAAGCTTAGTTTAATTAGATTTACAGAACAAGTTTGTGTTATTTGCGTATAATTTTTAACTTAACCAATGCTCAGCTTTTTAATTTAAAATTCTTTAAATTGCAATTTACGCTTTCATGGTCTAAATAGTTCACACTGAAACTAAATAGGTATAATAGTGTTAAATGAACTGGTACAAGTCTACACAAATAACGACAACAAAAATGTAAATGTATTTTTAAGTTCGTAACATTAAGAAGATGTGTATGCGAAACTTTCAAAGCTACAAGCAGTCACATTCTCAGTTGTTAAGAAAAGAGAAAGTTTGAGATAGCTGGACCTTTTGCTAGGGTTACTACTGCCAACGAATTCTTGAAAGGG
Organism: Deroplatys truncata; assembly: GCA_030765065.1. NCBI lineage: Eukaryota > Metazoa > Arthropoda > Insecta > Mantodea > Mantidae > Deroplatys > Deroplatys truncata. The sequence continues at coordinate 10,826,629 of CM060982.1, forward strand.
AAGGACCAACTTTGCTAATAGGCGAAGACGGTTAAGAGACGTTAGATTTAAGCATTTAAGTGAGACGTCACATGATTTTATTTTTAGCCTCTAGGAAAATTGTAGAGCAGGAGGTTAAATTTGAATGTAGTAGAGATGCGTGTAGTTAGTCAATGAAATTATAGGAAATTGTGGAACATTCTAGAACATTGGGAGTATACAAGCTGAACAAGGAAGCCAGAGTGATCTCAAATGATACACACAGCGTGTTTGCGCTCTTTAGTATAATGAGTACGCGCCAAAGCATCTAATTTAAATATCGAAGTGATTAGAGTGATCTCAAATGATACACACAGCGTGTTTGCGCTCGCTAGTATAATGAATACGCGCCAAAGCATCTAATTTATATATCGAAGTGATTAGAGTGATCTCAAATGAAACACACAGCGTGTTTGCGCTCGTTAGTATAATGAATACGCGCCAAAGCATCTAATTTAAATATCGAAGTGATTAGAGTGATCTCAAATGAAACACACAGTGTGTTTGCGCTCGTTAGTATAATGAATACGCGCCAAAGCATCTAATTTAAATATCGAAGTGGTTAACATGTGAACTCTCACATTTCATAACAGTTACTGTAATGGTGTAAAATTATAATTTGAATTAGTAGCGATGAAAGTAAAATTTCACAGTTAAAATTAACTTGAGTGTAATCATCCAAAATTCCTTCACACCGATATCACGACCGAGAATCCATATCCATGCTTGATCACAAGCTATGGCTAGCCAGGGAACCCATTAGATTAATTTGTTAAAAACGTAAAAGTACCTCAAGCAATAAAGAGGCTTTGAGCAAAATTTTCGATCTTTCATGCCCAAAATAGAATAGAACGCTAAGAACGACAGTAGTTTAAGATCGTCCATAAATAAAAATCAAGTTATCGCCAACCGGAAACTTGAAGCCAGTATCGGATTTACAGCCCTCCAGGCAGACGCAGCAATAAGCAATACCTTGTGCATGCGCATGATGAAGGTATTTTGCCTATTTAACGGATGAGCATAAGATTGTTCCCAGATTGGGAAAAGAAAAGAGTTCACCCATTCCAGATTCGAACTTGAGTTCATGCTTATTCTTATTCTGGTTCACAGCGATCCGTCTACCGTTCGACCACTGTCTTCCTACGCTTGTTTAGCCGTTCCCATTGCAGTAGCGTGTTAGGTTCACACTTTCAGCTATTTTGGTAACGGTAAAATTTAGAAATGCTTATTCAGAGAGTTAAGACACAGGCTTAACTAAGTCCCTAACGATTGTACTTCGTTTCTAATTTGGACTATTTACATATTTTGGTTCTAATTGTGATTTATAGATCCCAATATCTAATTACTTTGAGTACACATAACTCGGTAACTTTGCTTCGTACAACAGTATTATAACTAAACGTATCACTCCGCCGCGCGCGTAGCGAGAATGTAGACGACGACGAAGTTGTTGGCAGGCTGAGGGCAGCCCGAAGAAGTGTTATGTAGTGTACCTACCCTTGCTAGGGTTTAACCACTGGTAGGTAGGAAAGGTTTTGCAGTATAGCGGTTGAGACTGAGGTTGTGAGGGGTGATGGCATTGAGCTCCTCGACGACTGCAAGTCAGGGTGCAACGGCCCTAGTGCACCGCTGGTGGATGATATTATCGAAATTGTTTGGATTAAATTTGGAATTTACCGAGCAACTCATGGTAGGACTATAAGGAGTTCAGCTTTTGCTGCTGGTTGGAGTAACTCCTTTGTACCGGGGGTGCCCGCAAGCCATACGGGGAACCCGGTGACGCCTGAAGCGGCGTTCTCTGGGGTTATAGTCCCCTAGAGACCGAACGAGGGCACTCCGATGGAATGGCAACTGGTCGTATAGTTTTCTAGCCCGGCGCCTAGGAGGTTTTGTCAACCTTTAATAGTGATAAGGCGGCAGTCTATCAATGGAATGTCCTGCTCTTTCCGTCGTATCATCCACAATGTACCTTTTACACGCACTTTTTAAGGTATTTACCAGTTCTAGTAATACAATTTTCACCAAGCTTTCCCTACATTCGATGCCTCTGTTTTGCAACCAAGTTCCTATTTTCTCCACGATTTATTTGAGACACGTTCTGATTGTACGGTATGCTATAGTGCATTGTTGATAATGACGAAACTGGCTCCAATTTAGGAAGAATATTTTTAGAACCAGGATTTGAAAACATCGCCAGTAATTTCTTCATTGTAGTCTTCACTTTTTTAGATTCAAAAACTAACTCCCCATTTTCCACAAAACCAGATTCCTGGAGGGAAATCAACCTCTTGGCTTTCACTCGGATTTTTAAGAGCCGTGATTAGTCACGTCAATAAGGCCTGTTTCTTTGTTTTGACAGTAAATTTGAAGTATAATCTTCATTGGCCGAGGTCTCATCTAAATAATATATTTTATCCTTTTGCCTTAGATGCATTTGCGTAAATAACGTCTACGCCACAGCACAATATCGTCCCTATCAACAATAGCAGTTTTACGACTTCTACATAAAAATGCAAATCCTGTTTTAATAGATTATGGAGGGAAAATTGTTTTCAGTCTGGCAAATCAGAATCACTGTTAATATGTAGCTTTCAACACCCTTTTTAAATTGGGTAGTTCATTATGAGTAAAATGCGTTCACTTTGCGACGCATCTTAGATCTCTCAATTTCATCGCAAGACACATACACAACCTTGCTTACTCTTGCCCGGAGTGCAGACCTTAGGCCTCATTTATGCATGCGATTTCGTGCCGTACGACGAGATCTAAAGTACATTGAGTTAAATGGAAGGATTTATGCAATGCGACGTGTCGCACGAGCTGAAAAAACACGTCGCATGATGTTTGAGCTCGCTGTCTGTTTATGACGTCGCATTGTGAGCATGATAAGCGAGTTAATGTTGCCACCTCTGGAAATACAAAGCTCTGATTGTTGGGGTTTGTGCTTTCACGTGTTGCGAAAGTCGTTCAATCTGGTATTAACTATGCATAATGAGTATTTATTAGAAGAAATTCTTATTAGGAGTTCAATTTGGGATGTTCGTCAGAAATTTTTAAGGATCGTGACAAGGAGTAATTTCCCAAACACGTTCCTAAATACACGACCCTTGTACTCTTTATAGATATATACTTCATTCGTCTGGTTTTTTTTTCTTTCTTTCGTTTTACTTTTTTACCACTACATAGTAGGTAAAGTATTTATTGCATTCCACCCAAAACTTCGATACCAAGATTTCACCAGATATACATGTTTTGAGGCCCCTGAATCCAAACAAAGCATTTTTAAAAAAGTATATCTGCCTGTGTGTGTGTTTTAACAGCATAATTAAAAAACTAAAAGTCGGTTAAAAAGAAAACTTGGTATTTAAATTTAGCTAAGAAGAAGCTACACGAAGATTTTCAAGTAACTTCCCTCACCCTTTACGTAGAACATTTTGTAAAACTTTTGATTTTTCAAAAATGGTTTTAACGGTTTTGATTAAAATACCGGAATATCAAAGATATTTAACGACAAATAAGATGTATATCTTGAATTTTCATAGAAAAGCCTGTGAAGTCCACTTCATTCGGAAGGACTTTTATATAATCTTCTTTAACCGATAAACGTTAAGCGATGGACTAAAATGTACTACGCAAAAAATGTTGATCTCTTTAAAACATACAATTTATTTCAAATAACATTTTTGTTGCATCAGCCATTTACGAGATATCCGTTATTAATGGTTCGATTTGCTCAGTACTTTTTAAGTCTTTTCTTTTAATTCCTCTCGATCTTCAGTTGTTTCTCGGGAAAGAGTGTTGGATTTTAAGGCCAGCATATAGTGTCCAGTTCAACTTTAGTAAGAATAATTTGTATATCCGCTAATGAACGATAGTCGTGTGAAAGTAGCACATCAGACTTTTTTCCAGTCCGTAGCAATAGTACAACACACAGGGATGCGTTCTAGCTGTCGTACCAAATGTGAAAACAAGCTGGCAGAACTGATTTCCTAATGCTGCGACACTTCCACCTTAAAGTTATGTGCGTCGCCTCATTTCTTGCCGTGCGACATGAAATCCCATGCATAAATGAGGCCTTTACCTGTAGCAGCTTTCGTGTAGTTGGAATTGCCATCAACATACACGTTGCGTTTGCTAATAGCAACCACGTGGAAGATGTAGTCACAATGCGTTAAGGATGCACTCTTTCCTAAGCAATAGAAACAATGTAAATGTCTGAACTGCAAGTGATCAAATCATTTTCTAAGAAAACCCGCCGGGTTCCAAGGGGACACCCCCCTAATATAGCCAGGGTTTTCTTTTTGATTTTTTAATTTAAAATTGTTATTGTTAATGTTTTGTTAATAGCTGATTATAGCCTATTTACTGTTAGTAAAAGGGATGAAAGCAAAATTTACTCTCATATATTTCTACAGTATCTGTTTAATTATATATATATATGTATGTATGTATGTATATATAATAAAACAAATTTATTATGATTTTTCAAAATATGGAATTTTTAATAAAATAAAATTAACATCAGCTTTAAATATTGCTGAGTGCATGTAGATGGTATTGGAGAAAAGGGTATTTTTCACTGCTTCAGCCTTCTTGATCATGTCTTTGTTCTTTGAGACGTAGTGGTAAAATTCTACACAATCGATTTTGTAGCCGTACAGGAATGCTTCAAGAGAGTCACCTCCTTTCATCATTCCACTGGATATTCATGAACGAAAATATTCTTTCTACATTGGCGTTATGAATTGGTGTTGCAAACAAATACCTTGCAATTTTTACCATATAAGAGTACTGCTGAAGGTGGTCATAGCTTTTGAAAAATTCACCCACTTCTTATGACACTGCAATGATGCTTCGTTTTCATTATTCCACTTGAGAAGATTTTCTTCAACGAAATTTGTCAATATCCCGAAATGTTCAGAGAGAGCGCAGTCATCGATTTCAGTTTTTTCCCCTTCAAATAAGAAACTTGTCCCTTCAACACTTTCCCATTTTGGCACTTTCTTCAATAACATCCAATCAAACACCGACAATAATGCTGAATGTGAGGTGCTGTACTTGCTCATATATTCTATACAACTTGTCAACTTCTTCTTTAAAATCCTTTTCTGCTGATTGTGTTACTTCTCCTCTTTTAAGAACAGATTTTACTTTAAAAAGAAATGATATGCTGCTCTTCTCTCTTAGTAACAGTTTGAAGAGTATTTTTCAGGGCATCCTGTACCTCTATTACACTTTTCGTGCTGGAAAGTGCTAAGCTGCCTGCGAATGAACCATAAGTAGGCTTCACTTAAAGAATTGCTAAACAATTGAACCAACATTTTGGGGGCTTTGTCTTCATTTAGGAAAAAACTCTTTTAAGGGTTCAAACAGCCTGATGACTCGTTCAACTGCTGGAAATAGTAATAACCAGCGGTTTTTCGAGTGACACATTACATTCATATATTCAGTCCATACATAATCGCAAAACTCCTTAGCCTCTCTGTTCTGTGTGTATAGAAAATACGAGAACACCTTCAACATTCAGCACTGTCTGCACGCAATTGTGTAAAACATAATTTGGTTTATTTGGATTAAAATGTATGTACTAAATAAGAAAATGAGCTTTAAAGACTAGTTTGTGTACCCACTAATTAACGATAGAGGTTACAGAACCCATGTGAATGTATCACATCAGATTTTTCTCGCTGGTAAGCAATGAATGATATGCATGGGCCAGTTTTCTATTGCCAGTGGAAAACAGTTTTGTTTAGTCTAAACATGTTGAATCAATACATTACGCAAGACTTGTTGATCAGTGGAGACACTCTTTGCCACCGACATTTTGAGCTCAACTTATCGAATCAACATATTTTGTTTATTGAGACAGTGGAGACCTGCCTTCAGACACAAATTCTGAGATTGTCACAATGGAAGAGGTTGACAGTTCTCGCAAAACTTACTGAACACGTTTAGAGCAATTATTTTCTCACCACTACTGTTCACAGGTTTTCCTTTTCGATGTTTTGCTACTGCAGAAGTCGCACCTACGCTCGTGACACAAGTGCCGGACTGAACTGTAGCAAAACAGGAGGCTTGCTAACCGTAATCATTTTATCGTTAATGTCCCTTTTCTTCAATACTAATTAGCATTATTTAGTATTGTGTTAAAGTTTTACCTATTTAATTGCCACAAATTACATATTATATGCCCGGGAACTACTTCTACACGCGCTACCAGCAAGAGCCTTCAGGCTGGTTTGCGTGATTAGCTTTGTTATGCTTCACTTCAATCTTAGCATAAAACAAGTATAGACCATTGGCTTCGTATCTCGGATTGATTGTTCAGGAACCATCTACTGCCAGTAAAATCCGTGCGGTGTTATTTATTTATACCCGATGCGCACACACACAAAGTATAGTCCCGGTCATACGACCAGTCAGCAGAGAAAACAATCCGTAAGAAATCACAAATTGTTGAGCGTACACGAGTAAGCAGCGTTCGCGCTTTTGGGACTATACAGTAATGATTGTACACTGCTGCCTGCCTGGCCATCATTAGACGCTATCGGCACCAATCGATTGTCAGGACTGAAACAGCAGTACTGTACATATTTTTACTTGTAGGCTAATGTGTAGTAAAGTTTTTACTTATGTACGTACATATTCTGCTCTGTAGTACTTTGTGAAGGCTTCAAAGAGGATAAAAGCGTGTAGTTCAAAAAACTGAAAGCTTTGAAGAGACTGGACATAGGTATAACGTTATTAAAGGCGGCACATGATTATGACGCAGAAGAAACGATGTAGGAGAACCGAAGGAACCGACAGGAGATAGGAAAGTGGTCTTTCGAGCCAATGACAGCTAACATATGTAGTTGGTTTTTAATAATAAACGTATTTTGTTAGTTTTAAATGTACACTATGTGATCAAAAGTATCCCGACACCCCCACAATCATACTTTTTTATCTTAGGTGCCTTGTGCTGCCACCTATTGCCTGTTACTCATTATCCGCGACCTCAGTAGTCATTAGACATCGTGAAACAGCAGAATGGGACGCTTCGTGGAACTCACGAACTTCGAACGTGGTCAGGTGATTGGGTGTCACTTGTGTCAGAAGTCTGTACACACTCCTAAACATCCCTAGGTCCACTGTTTCTGATGGGCTAGTGAAGTGGAAATGTGAAGGGCCATGTTAAACACAAAAGCGTACAGGCCGACCTCGTCTGTTGACTGACAGAGACCGCCGACATTTGAAGAGGGTCGTAAAGAGTAATCGGCAGACATCTATCCAGACCATCACACAGAAATTCCAAACTGCATCAGGATGCACTCCAAGTACTATGACAGGCGTGAGGTGAGAAACCTTGGATTCCATGGTCGAGCGGCTGCTCATAAGCCACACATCACGCAGGAAAATTCCAAACGACACCTCGCTTGGTGTAAGGAGCGTCAACATTACACGATTGAACAGTGGCAAAACCTTGTGTGGAGTGACGAATCACGGTACACAATGTGGCGATCCGATGGCAGGGTGTGGGTATGGCGAATGCCCGGTGAACATCATCTGCCAGCGTGTGTAGTGCCACCAGTGAATTTTGGAGGTGGTGGTGTTATGGCGTGGTTGTTTTTTTCCTGGAGGGGCCTTGCACCCCTTGTTGTTTTGCGTGGCACGATCACAGCGCTGACCTACATTGATATTTTAAGCACCTTCTTGCTTCCCACTATTGAAGAGCAATTCGCGGATGACGATTGCATCTTTCAACACGATCGAGCACCTGTTCATACTGCACGGGCTGTGGCGGAGTCGTTACACGATAATAACATCCCTGTAATGGACTGGGCTGCACAGAGTCCTGAATTGAATCCTATAGAACACCTTTGGGATGTTTTGGAACGCCGACTTCGTGCCAGGCCTCACCGACCTACATCGATACCTCTCCTCAGTTCCGCACTCCGTCAAGAATGGGCTGCCATTCCCCAAGAAACCTTTCAGCACCTGATTGAAAGTATGCCTGCGAGAGTAAACGCTGTCATCAAGGCTAAAGGTGGGCCAACATCATATTGACTTCCAGCATTACCGATAGAGGGCGCTACGAACTTGTACGTCATTTCTAGCGAAGTGTCCGGATACTTTTGATCACGTAGTGTGTGTATGTGTTGATTTCCGCGTCAGTCGACCTTCCCAATTATCCAACCAGGCTACGGCACTTTTTAAGTCGGATAATCGGAGTTCTACAGTGTGTATGTGTGTGTGTGTGTGTGTGTGCGCGCGCGCCCGCGCGTGTTAACTCTTTATTTTACAGCTGTCTAAATGCTGTTTTACATTACATTTTACAGTACTTGAGGATGATTGGTATTGATATATAATTATATACCTAATAATATATGTAATGTCCGTGGTGTTAATGTGTACTATATTACAGTGTATTCTTGTAGACAACTTTTAAAATATTAGGATAATCGTTTACTTGTTTTCCCAACTTTGGGAATGTTCTAATTCGTATAATTATTATCTTGAGTCTTGTACATACCTAATTTTCAGTATGTAGCACGTCGTTTAGTTGGAATATTTTTATGGCCTTTACACAGAATGGTTAAAAATTTATGGGTTATCTTAGTGTTTACTATTCCCTTATAAACTTCTTTAACTTAGTTCTTATTTTATCTGTTAACATTTGGTTTGCTTTTTCAAGGTCAATGTTATTTGTAAACATAATGAATAACTTCATATAATTTTTACATAGTTCACTTGTTTCAATTTGCCACTTTCCTCCAAGTTCCCATGATGTTGCTTTTTATTGTGTCCCTTTGTTGTGTGAATGTATCGCAGTGGTATATTGTGTGGTCCAATGTCTGCTCGCCACTTCCGCATACGCACACGCATAATGCACCGTGCGTGTGTGTAAGTGTGTGTGTACTCCACAACTACAGTTCCATACCCCTTTACTTCCCTTCAAGGAATATTTTCTGGAAATGAAGAAAAACATTTCATGCGTTTACTTTTGTTTCTAAAATTACCAATTTTTTCCCAGTGAACATGTGTTTTAAACTATAAAATACTCGTAGTACCATAATATTCTGTTATAGAAATATTCTAAAGTAGGTGGGTAAAAATTGATTTTATTATATGGATATAGTGGATTTTGGAACTGAAGTGTTAACTTAGGGTTATTGGAAAGGAAAAATCTGTATTTAGAGTTAACGGAAGCTCACTTTGGCATGGTAGGATTTTAATACATTTTAATCAAAATAATATGAAAGCTCTTACAACAACAAATTTGAATTAAATTTAGTTACAACCTCAAGTCATCAATGTCCTCTTCTAAATATCTCCACGTTCGTCTGCTGGAATATCTGCTTTCTCTCTTCAGCTAGAGGTGAGACGAACATAAAAAACATATTTCTTTCACACAAATGACCAAAATGATAGGATAGCTGTTTTTTATATCTTGAATTTTCTCTTCTTTTTTCTTAGACTGAGTTTCCTCTTTTAAGAAGTGGACAAAAAGCTTCAAGATCACTACAGTAATGGCATTCTTCTCTCACCAAAACGACTGAACGTCATGTCCTAGTTTCCTAACAGTAGATTCTTCAGTGATAGCATTTATTTTTCTTGCCTTTTTGTCTATTCTACCAAATACAGGAACTGGTGGCAGAAATGAATTGACAACCACCGCATTTACGTGTTCGGGGGATTCCTTTTCTAGCAGGTAGCATAACATTCCAATCCCTGGGCCTTCAGCATAAAGTTCCAATTTGGTAATTCCTGTCGAATCAATATTTATGAACTGGTAGTATACAGCAGAAACAATTTTATTGCTGCCCTTTCCAGCCATATATTTTTGTTTGGGAAGCTTTAGCACTCCCTGTACAAATCGTGAAATTGTAAACACACAGTAGTTCTTTTAGCGTCAAACGATAATTTAACAACATATTCTTCTTGCTACTATAAAATAGGCTGCCTTTAATATACGTACTCTTAATTTAACCGTAGCCATTGTTCTCTCTTCTCTAGAAACATGAGTTGAATTCATTGGACTCTTAAGAGATTCACATTCAGAGCATGTATCTGTAGATAGTGTTTTGAAACTTAAATTATAATGAGTGATACAAATATTCCTGAAGTAAATATATTTTACTTTTAGATCAAAAGAAACTTCTTTATTGTACATTCTCCAGAGATGACGGATACTCGGTTCAGATGTCAAGTAGTGTCTCCAGTAATGAGGGCTTTTACTGCAGTGCGTTTGTCCAAGTATTTCCCCTCTCTTGGTGACAGACGTCACATGCGTGACTATAATTCAGATAATAGCACCGTTCTAGTGGCAGTAGAAAGTATTTAATACCGCTAGTAATTAAAGCAGCATTAAAAATAAATTCTTACAGAAAAAAGTTGTGCCACAGAAATTAAAATTATGAACAAAAGTCAGATAAGGTGCTTACCTATTTCTCTTACTAATATTCTTCTTCCAACTTAATGCACCTCTGTATTCTTTTCCAGCCTCTTGAAGGAGAAACGATACTGTTTTCCATTCTTACAAGAAGCAAAACAACTCGAGCACTATTAGAGTAAATAATTAACTAATTTCAGGTTATAAATATCGCAAAATGAATCGCACACACAATGCCAAAAGCAGAAGTGTTCGACTAGAATTATATGGGCAACACAGTGTGTGGATTTAGAGGATATTTGAAAAGTGATGAACGGATAGAGAATGTTGGAAAAGTAACCATCCTTCAAATGCATTTTTGCATAACATTTAAAGCAGTTTGGAACGTTATCCATGTTAGGGAAGATGTCTTTTAGGTTACTTATTACAATGAAGCAAAAGAAAAAAAAAAGTTTTGAATAAAAATAGATTTAGAGGAGTTTGGAGCACGCCTCTGTCTCTGTGTATATGTACACACATACACACACAGATGTATATATATATATGGTATTTTAATCAAAATCGTGAGAACCGTTTTTGAGAATATAAGAATGACGTATACTTTTTCACGTAAAGAGTGATTCGGGGTGGGTGCATTTTCTTGAAAATCTTGTTGTCGCGTCCTTGGGGAATGCTGAACTTAAATACGAAATTTGGTATTTAACCGACTTTCCGATTTTGAGTTATGCTCTGCAGACACACACAAACACATGCCCGCGCGAACATTTTTCTAAAATATCCTTTTTTGGAATGAGGGAGCCTCAGATGGTCTATTTGCTCTGTATCTAGTTTTTGGGTGGAATGCAATACTTTCTCTACTTACTCTAGAGGAAAGTAAAAGTGTTACTGAAGGAGATGTTTAATATAATTATAAAAAAGGGAAAAAATTCTCCGATATCTGAATCCAGTTTTATATATGGCAATGAGAAAAACAGGATGTGTTACATTTACATGACCTTCTCTATGCACTATCGTTTGTTTTTATATAGCTTGTACAAACTATTCTTGTGAAAGATTATTTTTCCATCTACCTCATGTTAACTGAGATAAACCATTACAGGAATAGTTTAATTATACATTTTGTTGTGGCTAGAACAAATAGAGGAACAGGTGAAACCGAATCGGTAATCAGCTGTTTAAATATATGCTATTTTTAAAAGTCCATACTCGTTCCATGATATTACCAGAAACAAGTGAATAACGACGGCCATTTAAAAACTTAACAATTCAAACAATATAAACGAATATCTCGGAAACGACTGATGCCACCAAAGAAAAGTTAATCGAAACAAATTGTATGTTTTAAAGAGATATTCATGTTTTGCCAAGATTTTATATATCTCATATCGTTTACCTGTTATTTAAGATTAGGTATATAAAATTGCTTCCGAATTAAGTGGACGTCCCAGAAAAGTCAAGATATACATTTTATTTGTCATGTAAATATTATATGCTGTTTTAATCAAAATATAGCCCTTTTGAGGTAATCCATGTAAAGGGTAGTTTGTGGTGGAGGGAGTTTCTCGAAAATCTGCGTGTTGCATCTTTGGAAGATAGTGAACTTAAGTATCTAGTTTGGTGTTTCCATTTTTTTGGTTTGGAGTTATGCGCTCACACACACAAGCGCGCGCGGACTTTTTTCTAAAAACATTTTTTTTTCAATGTTTTTATACGCGTAATTCCGGAGAAACCTCAGTAAGGAATTTTGTGAGTGGAATACAATATTTCCTATACCTACTGGATAGATACGTGGTAGATAATTTCAAGTTTAGACTTCCGCGATCTAAAGCTAAAGTCTAGTTACGGACTCTTCATGCTGAATTAGCTTTTTGTTCGGTTTATAACTGGACTTCATTCTCATTCATTCCACGGTCGTCCTTGACTCTTTTTTCTCGGATTTAAATGAGAAGCGCGTTGGCGTAGCTTATTTGGTTAGCGCAACTGTGAAGCCCCGAGGGTCCAGGATCGAGTTTGATGTGTTGGTAGGTGCACACCTTTCAGGAACGTCGCGCGTCGACTCTGGTTTCAAAAATAGGGCACTTAAAGGTCATTGTCGAAGAGCGTTTTGGCTCCAGGATTTGGATTAGTGAATCATCGTAGCGTAATCGCTTTATTAAGACTTTGCAGCAAGGTCGTAAATAAAAATAAATTGAGGTACTGAAGGCACTGAAAATATCGACGGTTTAGGATATTTACTTCTTTTGGAAGCCACTGTCGCTGGAAAACTCTACAGACGCTAGGCGAATGCTGGATGAGATTTACTGCCGTAAATGTTGCTTTCATTCATCTCTCCATTTCTCTCTTCGCCAGCATATTTCTCTTTAGCATTGTAGTACCCAGATGAAAACACGTCAGGATCTTTTCAGCATTGTTAGAAGGTCCACCTCGTGTTTCATTTGCCTGTGGAAGAAAATGTTGCGCAACCTTTTACATTTTGTCTTTTAACTAACTGTTTATATCAGCACACATCCGAGTTCTTGCGTCTTGAAACAATGTTTAATTTCACTATCACCTACGTATAACAAGTAGAGGAAGTATTGCACTCTACGCAAAAATTCGATACCGAGATTTCATCAGAGATACACGTTTTGAGAGTGCCTGAATTAAAAAGAAACATTTTTAGCAAATGTGTGTGTGAACAGCTTAATACAAAAATCTAGTTCAAACTTAGTATCCTGCAAAATGTGATAATATTTTCAAGCAAATTCCTCTACCCCAAAACTATCCCTTTTCTCAAAAATGGCTCCAACAATTTTGATTAAAATCCGCTATTGCTTACGATATTTGCATGCCAAATATAATTAGGTATATCTCGAATTTTCTGGGAATAGCCAGTGAAGTGTTCTTCATTCTAAATGACTTTTATGTAATGCTAAACTGTAAGAGATTCTACTACAAGAGTCCTGCTACGCATCTGTGTCTGAACAGCAAACTCAGAAAGGCAAAGTCGTTAAATAACAACTTTGGTATTTAAGTTCAGCACCTTCCAAACATGCGTCAGGAAGATTTTCAAGAAAGCCCCCCCCCAAAAAAATGCTCTTAACATGGAAACTTTTTCCAAAAGCTTTATTTTCTCAAAAATGAATCTTTTAACGATTTTGATTAAACACAACATGTTTAAAATGTTTTCAAGTCAAATGCATATATTGCATTTCCTGGTAATATCCTCCGAAGTCCTCTTATTTCTCACTAACTTTTGCGCAATTGGTAAACCATAAGATAGGCAAATCTATCGACAAAAAATCTTACTACAAAAAGAAAATGTCAATTTATGTAAAAGCATTTCTTTTTTACTTTCTTTTTTTTTAACTTAATCATTCCTGAGATATTCCTTGTTATTGGTTTAAACTTTCAAATAACTACTTATAATTCTCTCAAATGGGAAGTCGGTAGTCGATATTTTCTCGTGATCATGCAAAGAGCATCGAATTTCAAAGCCCTCATATAGCCAGGCGCTCTTTAAAAAGCCTGATTCACTTTACCTACTGTATCGTATAACAGCATTGTAAATGTAAATTGAACGTTTCTCTGGATTAACAAGAAGAAGCTGGAATAATAAGCGCTTGTAAGTATAGTTTGTAGAAGAATGATTAGAGAAAGTCATGTGAATGTAGAACATCAGGATTTTTTTTCTTTTTTCCGCGATCATCTGAAAAGAACGGAATTTCAAATCCATCAAATAGCGACCCACATTTAAAATATTTGACTATCCCTTTAGTTTACTGCATTCTTCTATTCCTATAGTTTATCTCGATTAACAAAAAGTAGCTACCAAGAATAAGGTTTTGTAAGAATTGTTTGTAAAAAGAGTGATAGAGAAAGTCGTGTGATTTTTATTTTCCTCTCTGGAACCATGATCATGAACTCCACCAATGTATTAAAATGCAGTTGAGCAAGCTGAGGTACCTACGGAGGTATCTCAAGAAATAGCAAGCAAAAGCTTACTAAAGGCGAGCAGGACTTGTTTTTATTTATACCATATCGCGAGCAATAGCTCAGCGATCAAGGTCAGCAAGCTTTTGCTCGCGAGGAGGTTGAGCAGAAAAGTTTTATTTATACGAAACCGAGCAAATGCTTGGAATTAGTGAGAAATGAGCTAATGCTTGCTTTTATTTATACCACCCATTATGCGCTCATCACTGGACATCGTATTTAGAGTTGCCAAACACGACCTAAACATGAATGCCTATGTATAGTCAAACGCTTTAAAATATGAATAAACATTTAATAAATATACACTGAAATGCGTTAATATGCACTAAATGTATTATTTTAGACCTTCTTATCTTAAATGTCTCATTGGTTACCTAGAAGGTGTAAATATATTTACGGTATGCATTGAAGATTTTCTCCGTTGAGGAGACATTCATAACATTTATTCTTTAATCAAGTGTATACAAGAAAACCTTTCAACGTCTACAGATGTGTGTTAGTACTAATTATCTGCAGACATTATACACTGGCTCTTTGTAAATATTCGGTTACGAATTTGAAAGGAATGCGCAGAGCTTCTGTACAAAATTGCAAATTATTATTAATTAATATGCATGGAGTGTTTAAAACTTAACAAGCGTTTGCTATTTACACGAAGCTTGTCAGAAACACAAAATTCGCAGTACGATCCAATGGTCGCTTGCTCCTCCATAAGCGTCTGACCATAGGTATTACTGGTGGTGGTTTACATACTAAAAGGTGGAGCACAATCTTCCTGTGAAACAGAAAGAGTTTTATGTCAGTCGAGCCAAAATCAGGTATTTTATTTGGCACGACATAATTTTGCTGTAGCATGCTCACAACTGTGCCCCCAAATTAGATATGTAATTTTCTGCCTATGAAACCTGAAAAATTGACTGATTTTTATAAAACACAAAAATCTTATGTGTTACTTTCGCATGACCTTCTCTATTCACTTTTGTACAAACTGTTTACGCAAAAACATATTTTTCTATTTACTGCTTGTTAATTGAGAGAAACTTCATTACACATTTGTACATTTTGTTGTTTATCTGAAAGTAAGCTGAAGCGATATTCAAATTTTTAAAACGCATGTCCCTATGATATTGTTTCAAAATTCCATGCTCTGCATGATCACGAGGAAAATATAATAATAATAATAATAATAATAATAATAATAATAATAATATTAACAACAACAATCGGATGTGTTACATTCATATGGCTTTCCCTACCTATTGTGTTTTATTTTTATGTTTTCCACAAAATAGTTTCACCAGTGAGTATTTTTTTATCTATTTCATGTTAGCTGAGAAAACTTTGCAGGAATAGTTTCATTACATATTTCCTTGAAGGAACAAGGAAAGAGGAAATCCAATCGATAGTTAGCTGTTTAAAAACCGGGCCCTATATGCTAGCTTTAAAAATGCATACTCTTTCCATACAATCGCGAGAAACTAAATAGCGACATGACTAAAAAGAATGGAATATTGAACAAACCAAACCAATAATAAGGAAATCTCGTAAATGGCGTAGGTATGTAAAAAAAAAAAAGAAAGGAAAAAAAAAGTTATTTGACATACATTCTGTGATTTAAAGGAATCTACAATTTTTTCTAGTATCTTTTCGTCTATTGTTTTCTAGTTATACAACATTCTTCCCAATTGTAGAGAAATTCACAGACAATTCCCAAAACACTCAGTATAACTATACAGTTTATTTGTCCTGCAAATATCTTCAGTATGTGGTAGGTATTTTAATCCAAATTGTTAGAGCCATTATTTAGAAGAAAAAAAGTGAAAAATGTTCCATGTAAAGAATAATTTAGGGTGCGGTATAGAAGATATTGCATTCCACCCAAAATTTGATACCGAGATTTCTCTGTAAATACATGTTTTGAGGTCTCATATAAAAGTGTGTGTGTGTGCGTGCGTGCGTGCGTGTGTGAGAGAGAGAGAACACCATAACGCAAAAAAATTTCGGATAAATACCAAAGTTGATATTTAATTTTAGTACCTTCCAAAGATGCCGCACAAGGATTTTCAAGAAAATTGTCCACTCCAAACTACTCTTCTACGCTTTACATGCGACATTTTTCGAATTTTTTTATTTTTTAAAATGACTAATGATTTTGTTTAAAATACCATATATTAAATATATTTGCATTACAAATAAAACGTATATCTTGGAATTTTCTGAAAATATCTTGTGAAGTCCTCACTTTGAAGGAAATTTATGTAATTTTGCATAACTGGTAAGTGTTAAGCAATAATCAAAAACTTGTTAAGGTAAGTTCGTTAAATAAGGCTATCCTGAGCTCTGGCATTCTATTACTGCTTATGCTGCGATTTTCTTGCAACTTTCAGGAAAACAATTTTATTATTTTATTTATTAGGGAAAAACAAAATTAATCGAGCTCATTTGTTATTAACAATGTTTTTATTGTTTAAAGAAAACCTTGCAGTTGGCCTTATCGTGACAGGGTTGCAAACAAAGGCGTTTAGATAAAAGTAAACCTCTAGAAGAACACAATTTAAAGGAAAGCATAAGTCAATAACTTAATAAACCTTTAGAGCAACACAGTTTCAAAGTATTTTTTAGAATTGCACGCTTTCAAACGTTTGTGTGTCAAACTCCTAAGACAATTAAATTACATCTCCTTGCCACTCTGCCTTAGATAATAAAGTAATTCCAAAGAAAAATGAGTGAATAACTTATAAAAAAACGTTTAGAATAATTAAACTGAATTTTATTTATGCACGCTCTTTGACTACTATGGTCCTTAGTGTCCCATTCTATATTGGCCGTGAAAGCCCAGAAATTTTGCTCAGAGGCCTCTTTATCAGGCTTGAGGTTTTTTTACGTGCAGTGGTCCCATATCTACGACTCGGAAACACTGGCTGTACTTCCTATCCGAAAGAAGCCACGCTAAGAATTTTTGCGCCATCCTCCGGGTTTGAACCCACGACTTTGGAACTAGAGGTACACAGATGACGACAAAACCTTTATGATTTCAGTCGTTTTATTTAGAATAAGTTAACACAGTTTTAAAGTTTACTTTGTTTTCAAAGTCTAAATGTCGTTTCCTTCACAATTTGGCCATAGATAATAATTGAAAGTATTTCATTATCATGACCTTTACTCTTTCCCGCAATTGAAGCAATACACGTTTCCTTTGTTGTTTCTTGGGCGTCTCTTTTTCTTCTCCATAGAGCCACAATAAGGTGATTTCGCAGAGTTCGTCTTGATATACTGACACCCCGAACAACTTTCATGGCCGCATGTGATTGTGTTTCAGTCCACATACCGTTGGCCATATTGGCCTCTACCACTTTGTGGCTTTATTTGAAAAATAATAAGAGTCCAGTTCATTCTCCTTTAAACAATTCGGTTTAATAGTTAAACAATCACTATGATTTAAAAGTACACACAACGGGCTTTTGGTCAGTGTATAATTAATGCACTTTATCTACAAATACAAAATGTAAAAGAAACAAATAAACTAACTGTTTTTCTTAGTTTCTAACGCAATGCTGTCAATATAAACATGCAGTCCACAAAAATCCCTAAGCAGAACTTTTCTTGGAATCATTGGGTGGCCTTATTGGTGTGTCTAACCTTCTTTGGCGTAAACACCCTACACAAAAAACACTACCACAATTTATTTCAAATAACTCTTTTGTGGCATCAGCTATTTCCAAGATATCCGTTATTAGATTGGAATTATTCAATATTTGTCATTCTTTTCAATTTCTGTCGAATTTCAGCTGTTTGTCGGGATGTCATTGACTGAGTATGGACATTTAAGGCCAGTACATAGCGTCAAGTTCTTAAACACTGGACTTATCGTTATTCACTTTGTATCTGTAACGAAATGTGTAATGCAGCTATTTCCGGAGAGGTTTATTTCGATTAAAATGAAGTATATAAGCAAATAAACTTTCGTAAGAGTAATTTGTATACCCACTAATAAGCGATAGAGGGTAGAGAAAGGCATGTGAGTGTGACACATTCGATTTTTTGTGTAAGATCTCTTAAGGTTTACCAATTTTACAAAAGTCATTCACAGGTTATTTTCACAGAAAATTCAAGATATATATTTTAGTTGTTGTGCAAATGCATTTTAATAAAACTCGTTAGGGCCATTTTTGAGAAAATAAAACATAACGAAGATTTTTGCATGTGAGGGGTAGTTGGGTGAGGGGATTTCAATGAAAACCTTCGTGTGGCATCGCGAAAGAGGCTAAATTTAAATATCAAATTTTGTATGTAACCGATTTTTCATTTATGTGTTTTGCTGTTCACAGTTACACACAAATACCTCGCACTCGGACCTTTTTCTATGAGTAATTTTGTGTGTGTGTGTGTGTGTGTGTGTGTGTGTGTGTGTGTGTTCCTTGAACCTCGACGTATATTTCCACGGAAATCTCGGTACAGAATTTTTGGGTGGAACGCAATACATCTTCTACTTAATATGGGGAAATAGTAGAAAAAGTAAAACAAATAGAGATTAATCACTTGAAAACAATACCTATAAGTATTTGAAAATTCAAGCCAATAACAAAGAATATCTCGGAAATAATCATTTCCGCCACAAAGGCATTTGTGTCATAAATTGTCTGCTTTAATGAGGCCTACCTTTTGGTGTTGTGAGAATAGAGAATAACTTTATCCTCTCAGAGATTGTAGATCAATTAAGAAACACAAATTTGCATAATAACACTTTTATTCACAATCACTGATGAAAATTATAAAAGACCATTACAAGATACGACAGCGTGTTTGCCCGGCTACCCACATGTTCCTACTGCTCTCTCTCACACACTCAGCAGCGTCGCTCTACCGCACACCTTCACATCTTTATATAGATTTTCATGTTTACTATCTTCTTTTTCCGTGAGCCGCTCTTAGCTCATCTTTAAAGCCTATATAATTTGTACCATCTTCAATTATATCTACATGTCTTGCTACAACTACTCTGTTATCAATCAAAACTCTATAACCAACAAACCAACCTAAATCTGCTTTTCTACCACATTTTGAATTTCTCCTCTGTTCAGGCACTCGGACAAATGGTTTAGTTCCATAAATTCTTAAATCTCTAAACATTATTCCATATGTGATTTGTCCTTTAACATGTTACTTTACTACCGTATTAGCAATAATTCTATTCTTTAAATAAGCTGAGGCCAGAAACTATTGTCTACTTTAGCCTCTGCCAATAAACACCTAGGGATATCCATAATGTCTCGATTGTATTCTTCTGCTGTGCCATTCAATTCATGTACATGTAATGAACAAGGTTCAATAGATATACCCTTTTCCCTAGGAAAATTATATGCGTCTCTATTTATGTACTCCTTAATATTATCACACCTCAATCTTTTTACCCATGTTCCTTTATCACTTTCCATAAATTTACATGGTCAACAAAACCATTATGTACTTCACTCTTTGATTTGATAAGATAAACTTTATCTACCTTACTGTAATTATCAATAAAAGTTAAAAAATATTTTCCCCCATTTAAGCCACTAGTTTTATGTGGTCCATTTAAAGCAGTGTGTACTATCTCTAATATTTCCTTTGCTCTTGTTCTTTCTAGCTACTTTTCCATAACTTATTAAATTTCTGTTAATATCTTTGACATAAAGAACATTTTATATATGATTTACTTTTCTTTGGCGATAAACATTAAACTTATTCAAAATATTTTCCACTTTCATTGCCTTTAAGAAACGACCATCTCCGATTTTTACATTTATCGGTTCTTTAAGTTCCACAAATTCATAACAATATTTATCATTATTAAACAATATGTTCAGAGCAACCACTATCGAGTCATCAATCTACTTTACCGACACAACTATTTACTTCAACATTCAATTTTCCTAAACCGGGCTTAGCCTCAATTTACGTATTAAAACTACTGGTTTTATCATAATCAACTTCGCTGTCCTTATCGTTGATTTTGCTGCCAACCGCCACCTCGATGATATTGACTCCAACCTCGACCAGCTCCTCGGCCGCCACGATGTTGCCAGTGTTGGCAATGTTGCCTGCGCCCGCCACCTTGCTGCTGCGCGCCACCTCTGGATTTCCACAAATTTTTGCTTGATCTCGTGCTCGTACATTGCGCCTTAAAATGTCCAAACTTGCTGCACTTGAAGCACGCTTTATTCTTTTTTCTTTCAGTCTTAAATGCACTGGAAGTGTTTTTACTTTCTTCTTTTTCTTTTAATTCGACCAACAATTTTACTGTTCACATATTCAACAGTCTGATCACTTTCTTTCAACACATCAATTGAGTCACCAACGTAACTTAACGAAATTGGAAACATTTTAATCATATAACTTAATTTTCCCTTTTTACTGATATTTGCACCTGCACTTTTCAAATCATTAATTAACTTTTCAAACTCAGTAAAAAAGACACTTGAGTCTTCAAAGTCCTTCAACTTAAATTGTTTCAATTTATTTCATATGTAAATTTGCAGTACAGTAGATTTCTTTAAATACATTTCGTCGAACTTTTTCATAATTACATACGCCGTCTCTTTGTCTGTAGCTGATCATTCAAAATGCCACTGTATATGACATTTATAGCTTTTAAATCTTTTTCTGTCGTCACTTTTTCTCTGGTTTCTACTTCCTCACATTTCTTTAGCTTTAAAATCATGGTGATTCTCCTTTTCCAGCACTCGTAGTCCTTGTCGTCGAAAACACGAATTCTAACTTCGTCCGCCATCTTGGCTACTTTTCCTTTCTATATGATTTTCTTCAAAATTACATAATTTTAAAATAACTATGTCCGTTATTTTTCTTGCAACAACTTTTATGAAAAGTTTCCCCTGTTGCTCGGCACTTTCACGAGTAGCAATTATTTAACACTTGCACGTATTTTGCTACCCGCATGTGAAGATAAGTAGAAAAAATGGCGAAAACCACGGATCTCCGCTACCATGTGAGAATGGAGAATAACTATATCCTCTCGGAGGTTGTAGATCAATTAAGAAACACAAATTTGCATAATAACACATTTATTCACAATCACTGATAAAAATCATAACAGACCATTGCAAGATGCGACAGCGTGCTTGCTCGGCAACCCACATGTTCCTACTGCTCTCTCTCTCTCTCTCACACAATCATCAGCGTCGCTCTACCGCACACCTTCACATCTTTATATATAGATAAATAGTTGCTCTGTAAAATGAATTTACCTGCATTCCAACAGGTGCAATAAGATTTTGTCTATTCTTACGATTTACCAATTATACAAATCATTCAAAATGAAGAGTACTTCACAGGCTATTCAACCTGTGTATTTCATTTATCATGCACATATCTTAAGCACGTGTATTTTAATTAAAATCGCCATAGTAATTTTTGAGAAAAATGAATAATTTGCCATGCAAAGGGTAGATTGGGGTGATAAAAGGCTGTGTTTCAATAAGAGAGGGACGTTCTTCGCTTGAAATTTCATATCACTTTCGTTATACGGTCGTGTGCAGTGAAAGTGCACTCTAGAAATCTATTAAACCGCAATGCTCTTCCGTTTTGAGAAAGTGGTTCTAGCGACCTCATGCCTCAAATATAAATGAAAATGATGCAGTGTGTTGCAGATGAAGCAGAAATAAGCATAGATTTTATTCTTCCTAGAACGCAGGACGAAATATAGGAAAATAAGTTTATACTTTTGCCGATAATGGTACATGTGTCTTGCATAATAAGTTGAATAATTTTATAACAAATTTGCGAATTTTCGCCAGACAGGAGCGTTATAGACATGTTCATTGGAAAGTGGGAAAACTAATGCTTAGAAGATATTAGCTTCCTATGTTTTGCCAGATTTTTTTTTTATTTTGTATTTCTATTGTTGAAGATTTTAGTATCGCACAAAATTGCAGCCGAACAATTTTTAATCACTTCGGTGTTTAAAGTGGGCGGTATGAGCCGGGTACACATCCGATAGCTAGGAAACGAGCCGGTATGGCATACCGTTTACAGAACCTGTTAAAATGTAATTTGTATTATTCTTTTACAGGCCATCCAGATCGTCAATACAGGACTTAGTTTAAGGTTCAAGAGTAAAAATTGCTGCTTATTTGCTTTTTCAACAATGGATACTATTTTCATATCCGTAGCAGCGCTGTTCGTTTGTCTCATGTGTAACAAGACGATTCCATCCCCCTCCACACCGATCTCCCCTGCACGTCAGCCTCTGTCATTCTGTCCTTGACTAACCGAAACTGATCACTTGCTAACGCCATAATGATATTTAGAATAAGAATGCTATATTTTAAATTAATACATATTTAATAAAATTAAGGTACTTGAATCATACATTTAACATTCATAGTTCAACAGAATGTTCAATCTAGTAATTGTCATCTTTATTCAGTTTATTTGAAAACGTATACGCAACAATGACCATGGCATCTGCTGCATGCAATTCAAACGGCCCTCTAGCCAGTTAAAATCGTTTATTGGTTTCGTGAGAGGGGTATGTTTGACCAGTCTGTGTATAATAATATTGTAGTAAGATATATCGTACCTTATAATGAAGCGTGGTCATCAGTCAAAAGCTTATTTTAATATACCCATTGATGCGAAGAAACAAAATACAGGATTGCAATTTGGAGTTGGAGTAATGCCGTGGCCTACATTTACATGGAAGTGACAGTTGAATCAATTAGTTTCCCATCGTGCTGGAATCAGGACCAAGCTAATGTGTTTAAACAAAAATACGAGTAGTTAGCCGTTTCTAGGACTCTTGGCTGCTTAACTTTTAAAGTAAAAGACTTGAAACTTTATTCAAGTTTCAGCATGAGTTTGTCACAGCAGTGGATTTCGGGTGCTATAAAATCTCATGGATCTACTACAGAAAGCCAACAGCAATCCTTACGAAAGAAAATATTCGAACACAAGAAAAGTCACGTCGTTGTATAAAGCAGGAAAAAAAATTGGAATGTTGAAAAAGAAGCTTTGGAAAAAGCTTTTTGACAATGAAAATAAGTGTAATTTTTAAATAACATGCCACATTTTTTCGTACAGCATACTATATTGCAAAACGAGATAGACCATTTGTGGGCCATGCGCATTTAATAGAGCTTCAAGTTACCAACGGGCTTGATTTTAGACGAATTTTGCATAGCAATGTTGTGTATGTTCCGACATTATAACGCATATTAGTGATGAAATGAAACTTAGAATTATAGGGAAGATTATTAGCAGTGTGCGGATTTTGAAGACATGTCATCTTTGTTTTTCTTTCCGTCCTTTGAAATGCCTGTAAATACATAAATGCAGCATACGAGCTGCTGATTGCAGAATTGTAGAGTTTTTACGTAATGTTTGGTCATTTTCCACTGTTTTAATCTTTTAGGTCTTTGTTTTAAATTTTAAGGCATTTTTTTATCTTTTTTTAACTTTAAGGTTATTTTTAATAATCATAACAATTGTTATAGGTCTTAAAAATACGCCCTTGATTCGTGAATACCGAAATAAAATATATTTCCAAGCTATCACTCGCTACCAGTACAATATATTGCATCATCTTGCTTACGTGACAATAAGTTGTGATGGCCTCCAATTGGTCTGCATGACATCATAGCGGGAACGGGGAAGTCCCTAAATTTGTATAATCGTGTTCTTTTCGCTTTGTGTGTCCGACTGTTTCAGTGAACCAGCGGATCTCATGGTTATAAGAGTGTTTTGTTTTTCGTGACTACATGTTATCTACTTACCTGCAATAATGCTAAAAGTGAAGCCTAGCAAGGCTTTAAGAAATATCGTTAGTGAGTTTGGGGAGGACGTTTTTTCAACGAATGGTTCTGTATTATTTTGTAAACTTTGTGAGGTTAGGGTGGCGGCTGAGAAAAGATTTGCAGTGCAACAACATAGTAACAGTATCGGCCGCGGAAAACATATGCTTGCAGTGGAAAATGCCAATAAAAAGAAAAATTCACAATTACTACTTGCTCAAAGTGGTGTAGGGGTAAAGGCGGGCACATCTTCCGATTTTTGTAAGGAACTATGTAACGTCTTAGTATCTGTGAATATTTCACTGAAGAAAATAAACAACTCTGAGTTAAAAAGCTATCTAGAACGTCACATGGGACGTCCTTTGCCGAATGAATCCACATGTAGAAAACATTATATTCCTATGTGCTATAACCAAACTGTGGCAAGAATAAGAGATGAAGTCGAGCGAAAAAAAATCTTCGCTTTCATAGACGAAACCAACGATGCTGGAGGTCAGTACCTAGCAAATGTTGTTGTGGGGACGCTAGAACCCGATGGACCAAGTAAAATATTATTCTATAGAAAGTGAATCATTCAAATATATGTATTCCTTTTGAACAGGCTGTGTTCTTGCTGTGGCCTGATGAAATCCGGCATGAAGACGTGCTGTTGTTTTGCAACAGATGCAGCCACATATATGATTAAAACGACAAAATCAATTATGGACTTATATAAAAAAAATGGTGCTTGTAACTTGACACACGGTCTCTACAGAGTAGTAGAAGAAGTGAGATCATAGTTCCACAAGTGTACACATCTATTTCAAATGTGAAAAAGATATTCGTTAAATCCCGTTCACGCAGAAAACGTTTCAAAGCCCAGGCTCCAGGTGTTCCTTTACGTCCGACACGAATAGTAACGAAATGGCACTCTTGGTTACACGCTTGTTTTTACTTCTTGAAACATTTTCAAACATTGAAATCTTTTGTGAATTCACTTGACAGAGAAGACGCCAAAGAAATTGGGACCGCCCAATAAGTGTTCAAAGACTAAATGGAGGGAAAATTGGCTTATACCTATTGAGACAAATATTGGCTCTTTGCCATTAACTATCAAACGTCTTCAAGAAAGGGAAAATCTGGAAAACTCCATATCATTGGATAAGAATGTTCAAGATAAATTGGACAGTGTGGTTGGTGACATAGGCGAAAAGCTGTCACTTAAAATTAGAAGTGTGTTGCACAAAAATCCAAGGTACAAAACTGTGTGCATAATCGTTAAAAATACTCTAAATTGAAAGCTTTAAAACAGAACAGATACAACATGAATTAGCACCCAGTGATCAGTCACTATCATTTTTAGGGTTTTTAGGCCATCAGAATTTTCGTCCGATTATTATTACTATTATTATTATTATTATTATTATTATTATTATTATTATTATTATTAGATCAATGGTCCGTATTATAATCAATGAGTCAATCACGATAAATAATAAAAGTGCAGGTATTCCAAATGATGTAAATGAAGATGCTAACAAAACTTATGAAGGAGGTGATGACAATGACATCTATACATTATTTTTAGAATTATGGAACTTGTAGATCAAGGAGCAGACACCATATTCAAGGTTCTCCTGGAATGCCTCAGAAGAAATGGTTTTGTGAAAATTATCTTCGAAATTATATGGTTCACAAGCAACGGTGCAAGTGCTTTATGTGGGAAGAAGTCTGGAATAGGACGACAAATAGAAGAAAGGTTTCCTAAAATCGTATTGTGGCATTGTCTTAGTCACCAATTGGAACTTGCCATGAATGATGTGTTACAAACTGTTGATAGAAGTGTCAATCATTTCTGCATATTTGTCAACAAATTGCATAAATTGTACAGTGTCTCCAAAAAAATGGAATCATCTTGAAAAATATGCCCAGGCTCTAACATGTGAACTTAAAAAGATTGGTCGTATTATAGACGTGAGGTGGGTTGGCTCTTTTCCTATTGTCGAATCGGCGTGGTGTTCCTTTTCTGCGTTGTATGCACACAGTAATGCTGAATCTAAAAACAGATGCCGCAACAGTAAAGTGCGGAATCAGTTTGAAGGTTTGGCTAACAAATTGAGTTGCCCTACTTTCATCAAACTACTAGGACTTATGCATGATGTTCTGCTTGAATTGAAACATCTTTCAGAAGTGCTACAAACGCGTCATTGCACCATAAAACATGTACGTGAAAATATCAAACTGTATTTAAATAGAACTGAAGGTTTGAAATCTTTACCAGGTGACCGTGAGGCATAAGTTATTAAGTGTATCGAAGTGGGAGATTTCAAAAGCGTGAAAATTAATACTAGGTTAGCTTTCTACCTGTTGCTAGAGGCCAGTTCATACAGTGCATTGTAGACAATATGAAAATGAGAATGATGAATGAAGACTATGTAAATCAGCAGTTACTTCAACAAATTAACTCGTTTTTAGTGTAGGAAGATATTAGGCAAGATGAAAGAAAAGTACAAAACCTGCTTCTAGATGTTTTAAGAGATTTTGTTCAGTACAAGGCAACAGGAAAGAGGGTTGTGACTGCGAAATTAAAAGTGTTTTGCCTCTATACACATTATACAAATAAGCAACGGCGATTGTGAACGTGGTTTTAGTAAAATTAACATAATAGTGTCTGATCTTCGAAACTCACTTAAAGTTACTAGCGTTTGCAGCCTGTTTGTGTCTATTTGGACCGCCTGCCACTATACTTAAACCTGAACCTTATGACAGGTCATGGTTGCGAAAGTGGAGACGTGTCCAAAACGCAAAAGAAAGGAAGACAATTCGTATAGGAAGCTGTGGGCTCTTGTGAGTTTCAGATAACAGCGTTAACTGTAAGCGTCTTGGGGTTTACATAAACTTATAAGGTATAAATAATTTCTATTCATGTAATTAGTAAAGCAACTTGCATGATCAATGATTAATTATTGTATTTGAATGTTTTTTCTTTAATAGTAATACATTCTATTTTATTATGGCATTAGCTTTTACCAACCGAATTATTGATTCTCTTAAAATTGTCGGCACCACTTTGTAATTACTCATAAAGTTGCATACCGGCACCTCCTCTAATGCCCTTTAAGCACTCTTAAGAGATTTTAATCCAATCCGAAATTTACAAATAAATAAATAAATAAAAGGTCATGCATACTTGCAGAATACCCAAATATTTCTACGGCCCTTATCACGTATCGTGGTAGGTAGAGAAGGTATTAATTCCACCCAAGCCGACGGCGTTGGAGTTGCGGATAGCCCAGAACCACAAATGCGGACTACGAACCACCCCTACTAAGGGCCGGCGTGAAGGGGGCCACGTCGGTGCCGTCATCACCTTACCTTCACATTGAGCACCGTGGCTGGGAACGACGAGGATGCTCTAGTAGCGCACGGATGGATACGAGGCGTCCCTACGCAGTGCTGGTGAAGATAGGGACCTCACTAACAACGCTAGCCTCGATATGGTGAGAGGACTACCAAAAAGGCCACCAGTCAGGTGCTACGAGCTGCGAAGTGCCCCGGGTGAAATCCTGCTCGTGACTCAGGAGGCTTATCGGAGTTGACCCTTGGAGGAACAGGATACAGTTGTGGGTGTTCGTTGCCGCAATCACCGAGGAAATATTCTGGACGCCCTTGGGTTCTTCAATTCCAAGGTGGACGTCGGGCGCTGCATATTGCACCTTGGGCAACGAGATCCTGCTGAAACCATCAGGAGGAGAGGTTTCAGCCTGGAGCGAAAGGCTCGGGCATAGAAATCCCTAACGAGGAACGTGATTATGGACGGAGGAAGACTCCACCGAGATCGGTTTTGTCCCGAGGATGCTGCTTCTGTTCTAAAATTAAAATTAAATTGAGTTTTTATGGACACACTAACTGCTATGGTCCTTAGCGTCCCATTCTATATTGGGTGTGAAAGACCGTAAATTTTGCTCAGATCTTTTTATCTGGCTTGAGGTTACTTTTACGTGCCGCAAATCCACAACACGGGACCACCGGCTTTACTTCCCTTCCAAAGGAAGCCATGCTAAGGATTTTTACGCCCGAAAAAATCCATCGCTCTCCGCCGGGTTTGAACCCGCGACCTCGGTAACTAGAGGCTAGCATGGTAACCACTAAGGACGACACTTCCTGTTCGGGAGACCGTCTAATTGAGGGCCCTCAATGCCACCAACTGGACCAAGAGCTGCTTAGCGGGACTGTCTTGGGAAGTGCGAGCCGTCTATAGTACCTGGCCGCAGGCCAGAGACTCCAAGGGCCGGCCGAACATCAAGAACGGTTTAATCGTTTGAATAGCCTTGTCCAGGAGGGGCCAATGATCTCTCGCAAGGCGGGAAGAAGCACGTGCTTAATCTGCTCGCGCAATTTCAGGACATTTTCAGCCTATCAGAAGACGATTGTGGTCGAACAGATAGTGATACATCGCATCTACACCGGCGATGCTCGACCGATTAGACAGCCGCCTCGCTGTGTCCGGATAGCAGACACGAAGACCAGAGGCATTATAGAAGAATTCGATAGCCCGTGGTCATCACTGGTAATATTAGTGAAATAGGTAGGGGAGCTGCGCTTATGCGTTGACTACCGGAAGTTGAACGACGTTAGCAAGAAAGAGTGCTTCCCGCTGCCACGGATTGACGACACCCTAGATACCTTAGCAGGAGTCTAGTGGTTTTCCACCCTGAATCTGAAGGCGGGGTACTGGCAAGCGGCATTTCACCCCGACGACAAGAAAAATACAGCATTTTCTACTGGATGTGGTTTAGGCAGTTCACTGTAATGCCTTTCGGACTCTGCAACGACCCGGCTACGTTCCAGAATCTTATGGAGTCTGTGATGAGGGGTCTCGTATACGACACTCCTTTACCTCGTTGACATCATTGTTGTAAGCAAGACATTGGAGGATCATCTGAGCAAACTGGGGCGGGGTGTTCAAAAGTCTTCGCCAAGACATTATTAAGTGAATCCCAAGAAGTATCGGGTGTTTAAAAAAAGTGTGCTACCTGGCGTATCGCAAACCCTGGTGGAGTGGCTGATAACCCCCAGAAGCTAGAGGCCGCCAAGTAGTGGTCCAGTCCAAGGAATAAACAAGGACGCGCCAGTTCCCGGACCTCTGCACGTACTAACGGAAATACATGGTGGGATATGCAAACATTGCCAAACCACTTGCACTGCTGACAGAGGAACGACGAGGCTTCCATGGTTCGACCAAGCGGAGACATCTTTCCAGGCTCTGAAGAACGCCCTGTGCACGTTTCCGGTACTAGCATAGCCCATCCGCGGTAAAAGGTTTCATCATGGACACGGATGCCAATGAGTCCTATCGAGGTGCAGGACAGATTAGAATGAGTGCTGACCTACTCTAGTAGAACCCTATTGAACGCCGAACAAAACCACTGCGTGACAAGACGGGAGCTCCTGTCTATTGTAAAGATCCCGAGGCGCTTTCTTATGTACCTCTAAGGAGAGGAGTTCCAGCTGTTAACGGACCATTCCGCCATTGTCTGTAAGTGCTCATAATTTGGAGGGACCAACCTCCAGTTGCATCCAACTCCTACAGGAATGCAATTTTATCTCGGAGCATCGGACAGGAAGACGTCATTCTTTCTCGAAGACCATGCCAAGAAAACTAAAACCGCTGTGTGAAGTTTGAAACGAAGGGGAATGTTACAGGCATACGCCTGGTCGCGATGCAACCTACAGTCCGTTGGGACTAGGAGACTTTGAGGAGGTAATAGCAGCTAGCGGATCGGGACATATGGCTGATTCTGACGGATGAAGAATCTGGTGAACGACCTGCGTGGGCGGCCATCACTCTAAGGGGCCGATCTATAAGAGCTATTGGGCACAGTGGGACTTTCTGGTGGGTCGGTGTGGTGGCTCAGTTCGATAGGCGCTGGTCTTGTGATTCCAAGATCAAGGGTACAAATCCGGCTCAGATTGATGGGTTTTAACTGTGGCTGTACTAGCACGTAAAAGACCTGCGAGACGAAATTCCGACACACCGTTGGCGCTGATATGATGCTGGCAGTTGACAGCGTCTATAAGAAACAAAATGTATTTCTCCTTGGTGATCAGGGACGGTGTATTAAAGAGAGTGTGAATCCGTAGACGGAAGAACTAAGGCGGGACAGTTAGTTTTTCCGAGGAATAAGATGAAAGAAGTCCTCGAGGATTCCCATGTCGGTACTACCGGAGAGTATCTGGGTGTAAATAAGACCTTGTAAAAGTTCCTTCGCCGATTTTATTGAATCTTCGAAGCGACGGTGGTGCCAGCATGCAAATTCTCTGCGGTAAGTGGTGAACCCCAAACTCGAAGTTGGGGCCGGGTGTAACACCGGAGCCCTTTCGAAAGAATTGGAGTCGATATGGCAGGCGCTTTCCCAAGGACAGACGCAGGAAATTGCTACCTGCTGTTGGCTATGGAACATTTCACCAATTTCAATTACGCAATTTTAAATCAAGAGCTTCGATCATGGCTAACACACTGGTGGACAATTTCTTTTGCCGGTTCGGAACTCCCCTGGACTACCACAGTGACCAGCGGACGAATTTTGAATCTAACTTGTGCGAGAGTTCTTCCGGCGTCTCGGAATCCACAGGACTCGCACCACTCTCCTTCATCCGCAATCGCACGGAATGGTGAAACGTTATATTTAGACGACCGAGGAGCACCTCTAGGAAGTGGTATCCAGCCATCAACGAGATTGGGACGTGTACCTCCGATTATTCCTCCTGGCCTACCGAACATTAGTATACGAGTTCACTGGCATAACACCGGCCAACATGGTATTTGGACGGAAGCTACGGCTAACATGTCTGTTCGGCAAGTTGGCTGATGCCTATCAGCCGGCAACGGATTATGCGGGGCGTTAACGTACAGGCTGGTGAACATCCAACATTTCGCCGGGGAGCACCTGAAGCTAGCAAGTGACTGAATGAAGGCACGTTTTGACCGACTAGTGAACAGTGCCGGACCTCGTGTGGCTTTCTCGTCCAACGAGGACTGAAAGGAAGTCACCGAAACTGCAACGTTCCTGGACGGCCCGTATAGGGTAACCACCCATATCAACGGTGTGGGATATCGCATTCGACGTCAACACCGAGAAAAGCTACTGGAGGTCCATTTTGATCGGCTTGCCTCACATCGCGGAGCTGCTCGGGACGACCTGCTGGGAGCTGTGTGACGCAGCTGCTATGACTCTAGCTTATTGGGAGCTCGGCGACAGGCAGTCGCGGTCTCGCCCCGAGTAAACACCAAAAGCGTTTATTTAAAGGTGAGTCGGAATTGTAACACTAACATCACTTAAGTTTACTCACTTAACATGTTTCGGGAAACCGTTGTTCCCATCCTCAGAAGATTAACTCGACTGGCCCGTGTTGTTGGTGTTTCCGTTTTTTGGACTGGATCCTGTGGTGGCATCTTGTGGTGGAGAGATGTACTTCCAGAGAGGATTTGGTGGCGGCAAATCAAAATTCATTAGATGTGTGTTGTGTTTTAGAATGGTGATCTTCTCCCATGCATCTAAACCTACTAAACCTACAGAACCAATCAATAAAATTCACCATAGAAATAGAAAAAGAAGGCATGCTACCATTTTTAGACCTAAAAATCATCAGAGAACAAAAGAACCTAACCTTTGGCATATACAGGAAGCCAACACACTCTACTAATTACATAAAAAATAAGAGTTTCAATCCAACCACACACAAACATGCAGTACTAAACAGCCTAACACATAGACTGGTATATACCCCCTTAAATAAAAAAGAATACCAGTTAGAATACCAGCATATAGTAGACACAGCAATACATAATGGGTACAACAAAACAACTATTGACAAAAAAATTGCAAAATTCAAACGACAGATGCACATCAGAAACACAACAAATCTCAGCCAGCAAGATAAAGAGCTAAAGTTCAAGAAATTCACATACCACCCAGGAACTTTTCACAAATTTAAGAAGATTTTCATGAAACATAACATCAGCCTAGCTCCACAGAACAAATTTAATATAGAGAAATTACTTTGTAACAAGTTAAAAGACCCCATTCCACAAGACAAAAAAGCTGGAATCTATAAAATCAATTGTTCAGATTGCAATAAAGTATACATAGGTAAGACAAAAAGAAACCTAGAAACTAGGCTAAAGGAGCACATGAGATGTATTAAATACAAACAAATGGACAAATCTGCAGTTTCACACCATTTTTGGATCACTAATCACAACATCAAACCCAATATTACATTAGTCAAACCAGCCAAATTTGCAGCCGAATTAGATGCATGGGAGAAGATCACCATTCTAAAACACAACACACATCTAATGAATTTTGATTTGCCGCCACCAAATCCTCTCTGGAAGTACATCTCTCCACCACAAGATGCCACCACAGGATCCAGTCCAAAAAACGGAAACACCAACAACACGGGCCAGTCGAGTTAACCTTCTGAGGATGGGAACAACGGTTTCCCGAAACATGTTAAGTGAGTAAACTTAAGTGATGTTAGTGTTACAATTCCGACTCACCTTTAAATAAATTCAATACACATCACTGTTTCTAGCTTCTTTTCATTACAATACCAAAAGCGTTATCAGCAGATCGCCCAAATCTTCTGAACGTTTTTTCTCCCCCTCCTCGTAAACGTGTGCCCAGATGGTTCTAGAATGTTCTATGAAGGATTCCATTGGCTATATGAGCGAGTGTTCTCGCGAGAGTAGTTCTTAGTCAGTGAGACAGTGATTGACCGAGTTAGCGACGAAAGGTGCCGTTCCCCGATGGAGTTTGTGACGACGTGCAGCGAGTTATATAGAAGTCTTGTGTTCGACTCCAGAAGAAGATGCTACTCACGAATTGAAGTGTTGAGGGATTGAATTAGTTGACATTTATGAAGTGATACTCTAAACTAAGTGAAGTGTCAGTGAAAGTTGAAGTGTAGTGACATTTAGAACTTAAAGAAATGACAGGTGAAAAACTAGACAGTCACAGTATCTTTGATAGAACATATATCTTGAATTTTCTGGAAATAACACTAAATTCTCTACATTCTGATTGATTATTATATAATTTTCTGTAGCTTGTGACCGTAAAGCCCCATGTACACGATCAAACTTTCTTTTCAATTCAAGAGTTTACAAGAAAAATTGTCGAACATTTTACAATATGTGACAAGATTGAATAAGACTTGACAATGTCATAAATGTGTATTTACAAGTTGTCTTTTTTCAAACTGAAACGCTTCAGAACACATTAATACATAATTTATCACACATAAAGCAATTTACTATTTGCGTCACGGTATAACAGTTTACAATGAAATACTGCTATATACCAATATTATGTAGCACTTTCAAGTATTATATCCATTGAAATCAGATTACGATTACGGAATACAATGGAAATAACACCAACTGATAGGTTAACCACACTATATAACATTGCATTAAAGTATACTTACTTCGGAAATCTGCCTGGCAAATATTTCTTCATATGCCTTCATCTGCTTCATCTTGTGGTAACCCACAGAGTCCTAGACATGTGGACATGACCAGCTTATGTACAACCTAATCAGTTGGCATAGGACATACCTTACCCGGGTAGCCATTTTTGTTTACTTTTCGCTTTTTGCCATGTTGCAGATTTCGTGACACACTGTAAATACTCGCATTTCGTTGGCTAAAGCCATCAAATCATTGCCAAATCTTTGATCGTTTACAGCACGTCCTTATTTGCTTTCAAGGCTTTCAAAGAGTTTAAAAGTATTGGCAGCAATTTGGCAAGAAAAGTTGTAAAGTTGTGACAACTCTTGAAAGGTCTTGTAAAGTAAAGTATTGAATTTGACAAAAATTTGATCGTGTACAAGGAGCTTAAGCGATGAACAAAATTTACCGCAGGAAAAGTAGCTACATATCTGGGTACACAAATTTATAATATGACTTACAAAATATCCTGTTATTTAATATTTCCGAGGCAATCCGTGTTGTTTTTTACATTTTACAATATTTTAAGCCATGCGTTTTTGTTTGTTTCCTGAGGTCATGTAAAGAGTATGCCATATCAAAGTCAGCATACAGCAACCTCCTTTTTAAACTTTCACCATTATTCCAGCCTTGTGTATGCTTCTGTGTACCTGTAACAAAACGTGCAAAACGTATGTCTTAAGTTGAAGTAGGAATAATAAGTGCTTTCTTAAACAGATGCACGCACATTGGTGGACGAGCTAGTTAATGCACAGACTTGTGAGCGGGAAGTCCGCGATTCAAATTTAGCCAGGACTGTCCTCCCTGACTGAGGCTTTTTACAGGTTTTTCACAGTCCTCATAACTAGATCCCTTAAACTTAGACCTGGAACGTTTCTTTTCCAAATCTCCTTTCCTAATAATCATTTCGTTTTATGTATCATCAATATCCACCGCTGGTGCCTTATGCAGTAAGAATAGGCGTTAATAAAAGAATATCTGATGTGATCCATTCACCTGGCTTTCCCTACCCT
This sequence comes from Deroplatys truncata, assembly GCA_030765065.1. Lineage (NCBI taxonomy): Eukaryota > Metazoa > Arthropoda > Insecta > Mantodea > Mantidae > Deroplatys > Deroplatys truncata. The sequence goes on from CM060982.1 coordinate 10,861,288, forward strand.
CTATCGTTTATTAGTGGGTATACAAATTATTCTTACCCAAGCTTATTTTTCGATCTACTACATTTTAAGCCAAATAAACTAGCTACATTACACATTTCCTTATGAGATACAAAAGGAACAACAACAGTCAAATGTTTAAGAACTGGACGATATATGCTGGCCTTAAAATTCCATACTGTTTCCATGACATCGCTAGGAACAAACTCAATGTTGAAAGACTTTAACAGAATGACCAAGAAATGAACAATTCTCACCCTTAATAACGGTTATCTCAGAAACGTTTATGCCACGAAAAAAGGTTATTATAAATAAATCACGTGTTTTACAGAGATCTACATTTTTTGTGAAGTACGTTTTCGTCTATCGCTTAACGTTTACCAGTTATACAAGATTATACAAAATTCCCTCCTAAATGAAGAGGTCTTCGTAGTTCTATTCCTAAAAAATTCAAGATATACATTCTATTTGTCATGGAACTATCTTTCATATATGTTATTTTAATCAAAATCGTGAGAGACATTTTTTAGAAATTAAAGAGTTTCGAAATATGTTCAATATAAAGGGTAGTTTGGGGTGGGAGATTGTGCTGAAAATTTTCCTCACGCATCTTTGGAAGATATTGAATCTAAATATCAAGTTTGGTATTTATCTGACTTTTCGTTTTTGAGTTATGATGTTCACAGTCATACACACGGACATGTTTCCAAAAATGCTTTATTTGAATTCAGAGGTCCACAAAACATGTATTTCTGAAATCTCGGTATCGAATGTTTGGGTGGAATGTAATACTTACTGTACATAGTAGAGAAAAAGAATGTAATTGTTCCACTCACATAACTTTCTCTACCCTGTGTCATTTATTAATGGGTATAAAAGATATTCTTACGAAAGCCTATTTTTTTCTATCTACTTCGTTTTAATCGAGATGAAACTTTTCAGAAGCAGCTACATTACACATTTCGTATTAGACACAAAGGAAACACCGAAAGTCACATGTTTAAGAACTGGACGCTATATGCTGGCCTTAAAATGCCATACTGTTTCCATGCAATCGCGAAAAACAACTGAATGTCAACCAGACTTTAAAAGAATGACAAAGAATTGAACAATTCAAACCATTAATAACGGATATCTCGGAAATGGTCGATGCCACAAAAACGTTACTGGAAATAAATTGTGTGCTTTAAAGAGCTCTACATTTTTTGTGTAATGCGTTTTCGTGTATCGTTTACCAGTTATGCAAGATTCCTTCCGAGTGAAGAGGACTTCACAGGCTACTTCCACAAAATTAAAGACATACATTTTATTTGTAACGTAGCTATCTTTTAATATATGGTATTTTAATCAAAGTCGTTAGAGCGATTTTTGAGAAAATAAAAAAAATCAAAACATGTTCTATGTAAATGGTAGTTGAGGGTGGGGGAATTTTTATGAAAAATCTTCGTTTCGCATCTTTGGATGACCCTGAACTTAAATACCAAATTTGGTATTTATCTGGCTTTTCGTTTTTGAGTTATGCTGTTCACACACACACGGACCTTTTTCTAAAAATGTCTTTTTTTGTTCAGGGGGCCTCAAAATATGCATTTCCGGTGAAATCTTAATATAGAAGATATCGAATTTTTAGGTGGAATGTAATACCTATATACATGGTAAGAACGCAATGAATAAACAAATGTAGAGTAAATTATATGGGTAGAGAAAGTCTTTCCACTATAGGACATCATATTTTTTCTTTATGTATGAAAAATGCAATTTTTCCCTTAAGGAGATACAGTTAGTAAAATTATATGTTTTATTAGTTCCTTTTGGGGAACCGTGTTTTTTCTTGAACTATCCATGATGACGTGCTTGAGAAGTCTTGTTTTCCATTCGTTGCAGCATACCCACCTCTTTTCCGCCCGCTCATGACACAGCTGTAAGCATGTAATGTTTATATTATTATAGACATAGGTTATGGTCGTATTTTTAGTTATATCTTTACTATCTTAGTCTTTCCTCTATTTTTACTTATCCTTTTATTTCTTAATCATTTAATTAGGGCACCATGTTGGTTTTCACATTAGTATGCCTACTAGGCGAAACCAGTCGACTTATCTTCGTCTCAGTTTCTCTTCTAATCACGTTTTGAATATATCATATGCAGTATCGAAATTTTGTTTTGGATTTATCCAACATTTGGCATGCCGCTTCAATTTTCGACCCAAAGTTTTCCGCCTTGATAGTAACTTCTTAATGTTTTCCTAATACCAGCCGAAAGTAATCGAAGACAGTGAACTTTCGTGGCTGGACTTCAATCGATTTGGCATTGATTTGGAAATAAAGTTGGTCATGGAACAGGCATTCATGTGCATTATTTTTTGAAGGTTGGTACTGGCCAGCCGGTTTAATACTTAACCACTGTTGTTGAACAGCTAAGTCGAAGAGACAATTAACATAATTATCATCCATCACACAAAAAAATATTACGCAACATACTAGACTTGGTTTCATATCTTCAGAGCTTTTCTCGATTCTGTTATAAACCATTTACCACCTTATATTGTAATTATGCACGTATGGCTACTCAGGGAACCTCACGCCTTGCACGGAATGATCTGCAGGTTTCTGGTAATTTTCATACGCTGCTGGAGGAAAGGAGTCGCTCGCCAGCCAGCCAGCCAGCCAGCCAAAGTGACAAAAGTTGGGGAAATCTCCATTGGGTGGACCGTCTGCAACACAGCATGACTCATTCCTTTTCAATGGGCGGTTCCATCAGGGCGGGATGCACACTTCTGCCTATTATTTCTAATTCATAAAATACTTTTCTTTAGCGTAAACAAATGACAAGTTCGGACCTGGTTTTTAATCCCAAGGCGTTCCCGAGAATGGCGCTGCCGTGATGCCATTATCTCAAAAGGAAATACATCACCCTGCCCACGATCTTCTCTCCTGTTCCTGGATTCTCTCGGAATCTCCTAAAGATATAAATAGAATATGCAGGCAACGGCTGAACTTACACTTCGATAACCAATATCTAAATCGAGCCGTGAACAATATTAATTCATTTATCCTTAAAATTCCTGTATGTAAAACCTGTCAAAGTGGTATTAATGCAAATGCTCATTATTCCCATTTTACGGTAAAATGATTTTGCCTAGCTCGATTCTAAATGGGTAAACCCTAACACCACGTGCCTCTTATTGGACGCATGCGCCAAATTACTTATAACTGATAAGGGTAAAAAATTCGTATTGCATTAGCATGAACCTTTCTGTTAAGGAAAATGACACAAGAAACACTGCGTTTTACTGTTGATTATTTCACATTGTGTGAACTAATTGGAAGTAATCTTTATGAAGGCACGAATCTGTTGCATGAAGTTGATTAAAACATTACGTGCACAAGTGGAAAATAATTTTTAGGTGCCATTAAGTATCATATGATAATCTTTTGAAATTATGGCGAAAATCTGACATCACAAATCCAAGAGTTTAAGCACAAACTTAAAACATATTAAACAAAAATAACATTGGCTCGCCCTTGTGGTGTGGGGTAGCATGCCTGCCTCGCATTCAAGGGATCCCGAGTTCGAATCTCACTTAGGGTGAGTTTCCCGGATAAGGTTTTTTCCTTATGCTGAGAAAACGAATGTTGGGTAACTTTAAGCTCTAAATACCTCGGGCTCATTTGAGCATCATTTCACCAATTTAAATCATCGTCCGATATGACCTACCAGGTTAAAGAACGTTAAACTTGACAAAAGAAAAGTTGAAATGTGTTATCCTCCATTGCGAAATTTGGCGCTCTCTTTGAACACAGAATTAGTATTGTTATGCCAACTGTATTGCTTAATAATCCATTTATGTTGTTAGAAGTAAGATATATTAAACTACAGCATTCTTTCACATTGTTTGTTGTTTAAACCGCTGCGTATACCAAGCTCATCTTGTATTTCATATTTGGCTGTCGTTTGTCCCTTTTTAGCCGTAAACTGTGCATCACTTTCGATAAAAGATTTACTGGTTCATCCAGCAATTTGTTATTTTAGACCTATATTACAATTTAAAGAATACTAAATATGAAATGTATAAAATATATTAATAGGAGATTAAAACGCCAGTTCTTGTGGTGGGGGGACAGAGATACAATTTGCGTTTATTATGCGTTAAACCATCTAAGACCATTCCTGCATTTTTCTAAACCTTGTCTATGTACATTCCTGTTCCTTAAGTGGCAGAGTAACAGCGTATCATGTCTTCATTGTCTCCAAATGCGGCGATTTGAAGCAGAGCTTACATTTATAGCGTTTCCATACTCCTGTCGTCCTCCGTGGTCTAGGGGTACCATGCTATCCCCTAGTTCCCAAGATCGGGTTCAGGGCGGAAGGCGATGGGTTTTTTCGGGCGTAAAAATCCTTAGAATGTCTTCCTTCGGAAGGGAAGTAAAGTCGGTGGTCCCGTATCGTAGATTTACGGCACGTAAAGAACCTTAAGTCTGATAATGAGGCCTATGAGCAAAATTTTCGGTCTTTCACGCCCGATAAAGAATGAGACGCAAAAGGCCTTAGTTATATAGCCTCCATAAATAAGACTCAGTTTAATTTGTTTCCGTACTTCTTTTGGCAAGGCATAAGCTGTTTTAATGGCAAAGACCATTATTAACCGTATTCCGACATGTGGCCTTAGGACCAACCCGTGTGGACTGGTGGCCGAATTCGTTAAAGCATAGACTCGTGAGCGGGAGGTCCTCGATTCATGTTCAACCAGGACCGTCCTCCTTGACTGAAGCTTTTTCCAGGTTTTCCCTCAATCCTCATAACTGGAAAATGTCGTGGGTTCGAGTACCGCCATGGGCATGGGTGTTCGTGTCTTTGAGTTGTATGCGTAATAGCAATTGCGGTAATAAGTGGTAAACAGTAAAAAAAAACACGGCGACAATAAACCGGAAAACACAGGGAGACACAAAACAAAGTTACTGAGCGGGATATTGTTTGTGTAGTGCTTAAGAAACTTGACGGTTAGAACTACTGTTAGGCTTCAGTTCAGAAATTAACCGTGAACTTCGCTTTCATACGAATCTATCTCACATTAAGATTGAATTGGGAAGCACCTGGATGCTCGAGATCCATATACGTTGCACTTTCGCCGATCAGATTATAACGATTTAAAAATGAGGAAGACATCCTTATAAATAAAAGCGACTACAGAAAAGAGATTGGCGGAAATTAATGATTTGATGCTACATCAGAAGTTACTGGAGTCAGTACAGTCAAGAATAATGGCAAACGTTTGTGACCGTGGGAAATTTATTGTGCATAAATGTATAAGAATAGATGTTTTGAAGTGCTTGATAAAACTTAATGCCCCGAGTCGGGCAGCGCGAAGTGTTGCTATGCTGGTGCGTCCAAATCAGGTGGAGGCATGAATAAACGATACAAGAGAGGGCGTAATCAAAGAGCCCGAATGTGTTAAATGGGGGAACGGTGAGGAACAATGGACCACCAAAGGGAGAGAAGGGAGGGTCATCTGTCGCTGAGTTGACCTCCAATCAGCTATATAATTATTGCTCCACATCCACACAGTGACTATTTTTCAGAGAGAAAGAACATAAAATTAAAAACAGCAAGACATCAAATGCCGCGTAAAATAATTTGTAAACTAAAACTAGTGGAAATTAGTATAGCATGCCGATAGGTACTTAACAGAATGTCATATAGGAAAAAGGAAAACTCAAAACGAAAGCATTGGTGAAATAATAAAGTATGTGCAGGATTCGGTCGTATAATTAATTATTCCCAATGCCAAAAGTAGAAGGCGGTGTGCGACTACAAGGCTAATCTAAGGCTACAAGGGACAATAAACGACTCTATATCGTGACATTTTGTTACAACACTAATAAACATGTGATTTAAAATCTATGTGTTCTTTCTCTACCCTCTATCATTTATTAATGGATATAAACAATATTCAACAGAGGTGGCCTTGCTAAGTGTTAATGCCAAGCTAATATTACTCCTCATTTAAAGCGTGATTTAATTAATTGTGAATTTAGTTGTTTACTACAGTTGCGAATTGTGTTATCTACTTTTGTTTATTTATAATAATTTGATACTAATTGGGGCGGCGCCGTGGCCGAGTGGTTAGACCGCTCGCCTCCCACCGAGGCGGCCCGGGTTCAATCCCAGGGACCTGCATGTGGGATTTGTGGTGGACGAAGCGGCGTCTGGGCGGGTTTTCTCCGGGTTCTCCTGTTTCCCCCGCCATTCATTCCGCCAACTGCTCCATCATCACCTTTCCTTTCATTCATTTCACCAACATTTCGTTTCATCTACTTCCTTCATCCCATACCAGGCATCGGGCTGATCACCCATCCTGGATGTTCTGTCTGATCCATGAGTGTCTGCTCCTCGACGGGCCTCTGACCCCAGGCACCCGCTTGTAAGTCCTGGGGGGTGTAAGTCCTACATAAGAGGAGGGTAAACAGATAATGAATGAATGAATGATACTAATTGAACTTCAATGTCAAAATATGACTTCATCAGAACAGTCGGCCAATGCTAAGAAGCAATAAACTAAACATGCATCACCATTTGCTGTGCACTAACAGATAATCTCCATTAGAAGAAATGGATCAGTCAGCTGATAATGTAAGTACAAACTCAAATCATAATCATAATCTCGACACGAAGACAAACATCCGTCTATTTATATAACCAATTTAGTTAACATAAGCCTATTACAGAATTGAATGACCTTCTTTTAAACATGGCAGTTAGTGACAACAGTCAAACTAAAATGCGATAGTTGAAGCTTACAGAACCGCAGAAAGTTATCTAGCAAACATCAAAGCTGAATATTACACATTTCAATTGAAAAATGGGGGAAAATAGACTTCTAATTATACAGAGTGGGCACAAAGTCCCGTACCCCCCATAATTAACACCATTTGACGGAATTGCAATTTTGTTTTTTTCTATTTCAGATATATACAATGGCCGATACAAGAGACTATACCATTGAAGAACGGATTGTCACAAGCACTTGGGTCTACGAGAGGCCAAGAACAGGCAAAACGTTGGAACAGGTGCGTACGGACTTCCAACTACGATTCGGACGAAAACCACCTCCAAAGAGAACACCTTTGCGTTCGGAAGAGAAACTGTTTTCTACCGGCAGTGTTGAGGATAAACCACGAAGTGTTATACCATCAACAAGAGGGGAACAATGCAGCGACGTCGAGGAGTCAGTTGAAAGATCGCCAATAAATTCAACTCGCAAACGATCCTCGGAACTGCGTATACCCCAGTGAACTCTGCGCAAGCACATGAAAGTTGACTTACAATTACGTCCATATCGACCGAAACGTGTTCAAAAATTAAGTCACAATGATTCATATCGAAGAAAAAAGGCATGTGACGCACTTCTTCAGGTGTTTGACACTATCCCGAAACGTGACTATCCCGTTCTGATCGAAGGACAACTCTTATTTTTATGAGGAGACAGAGAATAACCCTCACCATGTTATGATATGGGCTGGTATGGATAGTAAACAAATTTACGGTCCGTAGTTTTTTGAACGATTTGTTGACCAACATGAACATCTTGATATGCTAAGAACATGGTCCATACCCCATTTGAAACCCGAAGGGTCAAGGAGACATGGTTTCAGCGCCTTTTCATTTTGCCGTTTCGGGTCGAGAATATCTCAACGAGGTTTTTTCCAGAACGCTGGATTGCCCGAGGATCGTCTTCATTGCCAGCTCCACTTGACTGGACACCTCGAAGTCCTGACCTAACGACATGTGACAATGCGCTCTGGGTATTCATCAAGGGCAACGTTATAATACGATTGATGAATTGAAAGAAGCGTGAGACTTGCTTTCGGATAAGGTTACTGCAGCAATGCTGAAAAGAATGTCCAACAGAACCTGGCGATGGATTATTTTGTGTTCTGAGCATGATGGTGTCCATACTGTGGTTTAGACATTCACATTAAAGCAAACAGATGTACATTTAGGCATAAAACACTATCTATACCGTGCACATATATTTATAATTAAGGTTTGAATACTTATTTTAAATTTAATTGGGGTGACGTAACTTTGTGCCCACCTTGTAGGTTTGCATCAATCTTGCGACAGTGCCATGATAATTGAGGAACTCCAAGAGCTAGGCTTTAATCCAGCTCAAATGTTTCATCCCTAAAAAAGGTGCCACTGCCGTTACACATTCTTGGACCTTAAACGTAATGAGAAAACATATGACATAAATGTTCTCTGTAATGCTGTGGTAAAAACTAAATCACCCAAAACTACACCGTCATGTTATTCAGTGCACCAATTGCCAAGCCTTTGGGCATAGGTAGCAAAAAGTATTGCCATAAACCCGCACGTTGCGTTAAGTGCAAGTGCACTTCACAACAAAATGCACTAAAAGTCCTGAAGCTCCTGCCATCTGTGTGAACTGCAAAGGAGTTCACAGCGAATTACAGAGGTTGCCCTAAACATAGGGAACTGCAAAATTTAACGCGTACACCCTGTGCAAGTGATGTGAAACCGTACGCACCTAATAATAAAATGTATCAGACACCTCAGCCAACAGCAAAAAAGCGCGCCACCTTTCAGCAGAACCAACTATGAATTTCGCTTAATGAATCAGCAAAAATACAACACGCAACCTAATTACACAAACTTTGAGAAGCAAAACTTTCCAACAATGACATAAGCAAGATCCTGGACAAAATATATTCGCTGATCTCCATTATGCTTCCCGCATCAACACTTTACAGCAGGTGTCGCCCGTGCTGCTCAAAACGAAATAAATTCGCACAATCCATCCAAATCTGCAATGAGATAATAAGTATTTAAACAACAAATCTGTGGTCCCAGGGTAAAAGTACCCTAGTCTAAAAATGTACTTTCTCAGAACAACCTTTAAACATTCAAATGTTTATATTAAATCAGGGGTGTGCACTAGGAAGACCCTGGATGCAAAAATCAAAGCAAAAATTATTATAGTCTTATAGATTAACAATAACGCCTGGAAATAACCTTTTTATTAACTTCTGTAAACTACAAGACGTGTGGTTGTAACCAAAAAGATTAGAACAGGTAACTTTTCTTTTAGGACACATAATATGTATTTTTACCTCTCTTTAGAATAGCTTTGTAAATCACACGAGTACAAACAATGTATTGAACTTCATAATGTCATATTACCAACAGTGCAACAATTTTTTTTTAATTTATTATGATCGGTTACCATTAGATGCTTTACAGATCTCTGTGACTAATAGAATATAATAAATGATTATTAACACTTACGGAAGACCAAAGTGGTTCCCTTAACTATGGAATATGGATAAAATATTAATAGCGATTAAAAGTGATACTCGGAGAGAAAGTTAGCGCCACTTCAGTTAGTCGTCGGAGTTACTGAGCAGTCGTTTCTTCAGGTGTGTGAGCCGGTGGGTACATACGCCGATGTACCTACGACACAGCTCCTGACGTCTGGCAAGTGTGAGAAGAAGCGACAGGCGACCGTGTTCTTGATGTAGCTGCTGGTTCCTGACAAGCCAAGGAGCATTGGTAGCATCCTCAGGAATATGTTTTGTAAACGGCAGAGGTGTGTGTTTCTAGCAGTGCCCTAGACCTGGAAAGCATATGTGAGGATGGGTCGAACAAGAGAGATTTATAAATTAGAAGAGAGCGTTCAAGAACAAGAGGTGTATGCTTATGAAACGGTGAATAGAGCTTAGAAAGCCTCGCGGATGCCATTGAAATAAGGCGATTGGCATGGACACACCAAATGAATGTGGTATCCAGCAGTACTCCAAGATACTTGACGGGAGGTTAAAGGGTAGACATAGAATTTCTGTATTATAGGGGTTAGTCATACGTCGTAAGCTTCAGAAGTATTCGCCAGGCATATAACCACTATGAGACAATTAAGAGAAGCTTGAATTGTCCGAATAGCCTCGGGGAGATCTGCATGTGAATAGAATAAAACTATGGAAGTGGGGACCAAGTCAGGAAGATCGTAGGTGTAGATGCTGAATAAGATTGGATCATGTATCGAGCCCTGTGTAACTCCTGCTTTAATAGATCACCGAGACCCCAATACAAACAACAAAGGTGCTTCCTAATAGAAAACTGGAGATGGTAGTTTGAGGATTAAGCCATCGTGCCATACTTTATCGAAGGCCTGTGCCAAGTCTGGGAACATAGTTTTATAATAGTCAGCGAAGATTAACTCTACAATATATGCTGTTTAAGTAATTTAAATAATTAACGATGCTTTAAAACCAAACTTATGAAAGGGAAAAGCTGCTTCTACAGAGAAAAGAATACTGAATTACTATTTAGCTAATCGGTTGTATTATTTCACTCTCAATAGCTTAATACTTTTATTCAGTATCAAACTCCTTTAGATCTGCAGCAAGGTCAAATGAAACTTAATTTGCAGTTAGCCTCTGGTAAAAGTTATGGAACAAGTAATGACAAAAGATCTTTCTTTTTTTTTTCTTTGCTCACTGGTTGTGGAGCACTGTAACACTTCTTCAATTTTAAACCCTTGATGCACCTTGGTGCTTTTGAAAGGTTCATTGTCTTAACTATTTATGTAGAAAACAGTACCAAATTCTTTAGTGTACCTTAGAGTAGAAGTAAACTGGGGGTTTTGGCATATAAAATACTGATTCAGTAGCCCCAACAATGTTGTTATATGGCATAAACCTGATATAGAAACCCCTACAATGTTAAAAGCAGTTTGTGCTACAATCCCCTTATGCTTTGATAGATTGTATGTGTATGTGAATTTATTCCCTTTTGTGTGTTCATCGTTTCTCCCCCCCCCCTCTCTCTCTCTGTCCTGTGGTAAAGAGTTGTGTGCGTGTAATTACATGTGCTACAATCCCGTTATGTTATGATAGGTTGTATGTGAAGGAGATTTCTGTGTCCTCATCGCTTCTCCTTCTCTCTCTCTCTCTCTCTCTCTCTCTCTCTCTCTCTCCTGTGGTAAAGAGTTGTGTGTTGCAATAATGCAGGTAATCCTGTCATGTGTGTAATGATCTAATGAGTGTCAGGTCCCATTCCCTTCTTCTCTCTCGAGGGAGGTGTGTGTGTGTGTGTGTGCGTCATCAATGTACCGTCCTCCCCGAAAATCGCATGTGTGTGTGTACTTCTCAGTTCGTTATTGTTTACGAATGTAGTGTGGAAATCATGGAAAAGAGTATATTGATCGCAAGAGGATGATAAGTCTAGGCTGGAGGAGGACGGTCAATATGGAATGACGAATAAGAAACGTGTATGATAATTAGGTAGGTAGTCTACATGAGTATTCGTAAAAAAAGTTCAGCGAGGACACCTCTCCAATGCAAGAAAGAGCATTTTCAAACTACCCCCCCACAAAGCACGATATGTGAAACGAGAACGGATCTGAGATCACAGTCGACCATGAGCCAGCACGATGAAAAGTGAAAATATCAGAATCGCGAGTGATAGCGACAATTGTTGCTGGGTGAACCTCAATGAGTACGAGCAAATGAAGCAGTACAGTCTCGATAAGCATAAGGAAATATGCGATGGGGATATGCATACCATCATCTGTAAGGAACCATCACAGTATCAACAAATGTCGTCATTCTTCCGTTGTGGAGAGTGCTGCGACGTGTATCTCAAAGCAAAAGGATAAGTAAGTAAAGAACGTGTAATAGAATAGATATTGTAGGGGAGAAAAAAATAGCTAAGCAAACAATGTGTATTTTTTACAGAATGCCCGAAGGAGAAGATGTGCCATCGCACGGCAACGTGGAACGGTCGGTGTCGACGTCCGAGCCCGTGGAGGAGAAAGCACGTTTAGAAGAAGAAGAAGAAGAAGAAGAAGAAGAAGAAGAAGAAGAAGAAGAAGAAGAAGAAGAAGAAGAAGAAGAAGAAGAAGAAGAAGGTTTTAATGATGACTCGCGTGTTAAAACAGAGATCTTGTGTGTATATGTCTACAGGTCCGAAAAGAAGCCTGAGAAGAAGAGGTACAAGGCAAAAGGTCGTAAACAAGATGATGTTGGAAGATTTTCGAAATAACGTTATAGTACACATCTTTGACCCCATTCCAGAAAAGTCTGAGAAAGATGAGTCCAAATAGTGTGTTTATGCTCGGCGACATCTCCATCAGCTCCAAGCATCGTGTGAATATAGGACTGCATTACGAACTCGCATCCCTTTTCATCAAAGCAGGTGACGGAACTTTTGTATACATAACAAAAGAGGACTGGCAGATAATAGTTCAAAATATAGCTGTGATTGAAACGTATGTGAAAGACGGTAAGCTTCCTAGTTTATCCTACAGTGAGAATATAATCTATGCATATAATATAACAGTGCTTCTGAATAAAGTTAATGAAATAGCATTTGTGAATACGTGTCTAAACGAAAATGTCATAAACCTGGACATTGTAGCAATAGCAGGACTGAAGAGACTAAAGCCATACAATGAAATATAGTTAATATATATAACCAATGTGTTCATACGATGTTAGAGGTAGGAGTGTCAGAAAACAGTTAAAGTAGATGTATGCTAAAATCAATAAAAAAATAATATAATATAAATTTTTTATTCCATTCTTTATTTATATAAACAAAATATATTTCATTTCTTATATGATAGATTGAACAACATGAGTTAGGGGTTTATAAGTGAACAATTTATCATGAATAATTAAACAAAACAAAGATGTTTGTGCAGGAAAATTCGCCGATGCTTGAACTTCCAATCCGATGTTAACGGCTCCAGTTACGGTCTCCTGCGGTTGATGAGAACAGTCGATGACGAATAGTGGTGCATATTTCAGAAAATCGCTTCTCTTCAAAGAGGATAATTTTCTTTGGCATTATAAGAGTATTGAAATTTAGAATACTGGTCATACAGAGATGCAAACTTTGAATTTGCAAAATCCAATTTCATGTCTGATACAGATAACATTCGCTGTTGAGATAAAGCTTCAGTTTGGTGATAATTGCAGTGATCAAAGATAGAGCTATCTTTAGCAAGGTAGTTCAATCTGTCGGCTTGTGCACCACTATGACAAAACGCGGTTTCTTAAGCCTCGCTGTCGTTGCAACGTTCCACGTGAACGCTTTAGTGTGCGGTGCTGCAGGTTGAGTGTGAAGGTCCAGGGTTTGAAAGACGGACCAGTGGCGCTACTAATTGTACAGCCTGCATGCGTCTCGCAGGTTCTGCAACACAAAACAAACAACGTCAGTCTCATTTTTTAATGTGAGTCATGACGCAGTGACGTGACAAGCGCTTGCAGATAGCTCACCCGAAGTTGCCCGACGAGTGAATGCCGAAAATGAACGAAAGCGAACGATCTTATGGGAGCATTCCAGTGCAAGGGGGAAGGTAGTCCATTCCGGCACATTTTGCTCCCATTGGCTGTGGTCAAATACGTAACGTGGAACGTTGGCGCGCTCATTTCGACTGGCAATTGAAAGTGAATACTATGCGTTTCAAAGCAGGAATTTGTACATACATAGTACAAATCGGTTTAAGTTCAGTACCTTCCAAAGATGCGACACAGAGATTTTCAAGAAAATTCCCCACCCAAAATAACCCTTTACACGGAAGAATTCTCGATTTTTTTTTTGAAAAATGACTCAAACGATTTTGATTAAAATACGATTGTATTCAATATATTTACATGAAAAATAAAATGTTTATTTTTAATTTTCGGGGAATAGCTTGTGAAGTCCTCTTCATTCGGAAGGAATTTTGTATAATCTTGTGTAACTGGTAAATTTAAGCAACAGAGGAAAATGGGCTACGCAAAAAATGTCAATGGGATAGATGGATCTGTTGCATCCCAGTTTTATATGTTAAAATGTTTTATGTATATGCAAACTCCACCATCTTCTAAATGTTTTCTTATACAGGATGAAAGGTATTGCTTGAACTGTAATAAAATGGCTAATAGACATAGGCACAAGGAACATAAAACACTATGTTTTATTTTTGTAGATTTAATGACAAAAATTGTATTGGACATATTTGCACTACTCATTATATAGAATCCATGATTAACGTACGGTTCGAGCAGTACCTTCCACCCTGTATACTGTGCTCCCAAATAATACCCATGCACTAATAATGAGAATTTCTCGTTTCAAGTGATGTCTTTCTCAAACATGTCTTCAAGGTAATAGAAATTACATGGGAAATTGCAATTTAAGCATAACATAAGTATAAAGTTATAATTTCGAGCTTATTTAAAGTGAATTAATTATCATAATAGTATCAACCTCATGTAAGCACTTTATGTAGGGCAGATTGCATGTGATGGTGATTAACACTTATTTGCTATTGTTGTCCTACTGTAATGCGTGTCGAGAAGTTTACTGTTGAAATGGTGATGGTTTACAAATTTTTCTCTCTTAGATAATGCATGATGGGGAGGGGAGCATCCCCCCTATCCCCCAAAGGCTGTTTTTGGCGTTTGGTATATTCCTACTTACTCTGCATACTTCATGATTGTATGATGTGTTCAATTTCCCTGAGCATTGCTCACAGTGGAGCCAAATGAACAAACACAAACAAACAAACATCACTGTATGGGCTCAATTTGTTTTTTCCCATATGACCTGTCAATAAATTTAAGGTTCCCATGTGCTGTAGGACCTCCACTGTGTTATATCAAATGTTATATATAGAACCTTTCCCAGGAAAAGGAATCAAAGTGTATTTTCTATTCAATAACTGTAAGTTTTATTAACTAGAACTGGCTTTGTGTATGCATAAGTGACTAAGTGCAATTACAATTACCTATAAAATCATTACATTCAAGAGGTTAGAATTTAATGGACATTTTCATTGGTTAGGCCATTTAAATGTATATGAATGTAGGTACATATTCCTTAAAATACCATACAAATGTTATTGCACAGTATTATTAAATATGAATGTGAATGCAATGTCTCTAAATAATAACAATGTCTCTTTGTGTTTAACCATATCACACCCACCCTTCATAATTGTCAATCACTTTAACAGTAGTTTAGTGTGCCAGTATTAATTGTTTTTTCATATGTTGGCTGCAGAAAGAATGTAACAGCATTTTGTATGAATTTCATACTATTGTTTTTTAAGCAATTACAGAATTTAAATTTGCTTGAAATGCAATATTTCATTATTACCTACTTACCTCCTTACCCAACTTTATTATCACTTAAGTATAGTTATGTTGTTGTTTCTGCAGGTTAATGGTCCACATGCTGGTTTATAAATTTGGGTGGCTGGATGACATACTCGTTCATTAGTATTGCTCTCTGTCCTCCATAGTATTTTTAATTTTAATGTCCCTTTTAACTTCACACGTTTACAGAGATTGTAGACTGGTGGGATGGGGATGACAATGATGAAGATGGTGCAATTGATGGAATTATGGTGGGGAAAACCAGAGAACACTCATTCTAAGTGCCATTTTATCTACCACAAAATCCCACCTCTGATCCCTAGGATTGAATCCAGGCTTTTTTGTGAGGCCATAGTGCTACCCAATTAGAAGTGTGAATATGAGACAACATTTAAAACAGAGATAGTATTACTGAATACTATCAAGTAATGAAACAAAGAAGTTGTTTTACAAGGCAGCTCCCACTATGACTTCACAAATGAGGTGTATGTAAATAAAGCATTAATAGATACTTAAAAAAGAATAACTATTTCAGCAGATATTTTGCCATGCAATACATATTATACATTTATATAATTTAAGTTGGATGTTTTGTCATAAATATGGTAGCTGACATTTCGATATATAGAAATCATTCGGCAATAATGTGGTAATACACAAGTTTTATGTAACTATTTGTGCTTCCAAGGCCAGCGCTTAACCGAGTTACCCAGATTGACAAAAAATTCCCAAAGATACACAGTACATATGGAGAATTTTCTGTTTATGAAATGCTTTAAGTTATTTTGCAAATGAAAAGAGCATTATGTCGTAATTTATTTATTTGGTATAACAGCAGGAAATAGTGTTTGAGCAAAACACTAATACACATCCAAAATCAAACTATGGATCCCAAACTATTATCATTACATCACATTCAAAATTGAAATAGGTATCAGACATAACCTTTGAGCATGACTTCTAATGTTCGTTTTACGATATTAGTGTGCAATCCACAAATACAAACTTTTCGAAATACAGTCCCTAATTCGAACACATTTCAACACTAAATAACACAAACACACATTTTAACACCTTAACATACTAAGTATAGTTTATATTTAAGGTTAGCTTGTTTTCGCTATATATATATATATATATATATATATATATATATGTATATATATTTCAATTCTTGATTAAAACCAACTAACGTTGTGACTTTCGATTCATAACTTGTTTTCTACCTTACTAGGTTTTCAGGTCATGTTCCAGTTTTAAACATGGAATGCGCGTTATTTGGTACTCAATATTAAATAAGGTATCACTATAAACTCCTACTTTACACAATTGCTCGTTGATGCGAAAATTCAGCTTTATTTTTATATTTTCGGCATTGCTATTTTATCAGCTGACTTCCATCTTAGTTTAGTTTCAAGCCTCAGCAATCAGCATGGCAGAGGTCGCGGTATTCGCTCTGGAAGCGTGCTGTTCGTTTACCTTCGGGTGAGCTATCTGCAAGCGCTTGTAGTGACGAGCTGTTTTGTTATTATAATTTTGTGTTGTTTTATCATGGCTAGTGACGACAGTTATACGATTGACGATATTAAAGGGACTGCAAATAATGAGAACAATAATAACCTGAAATTGATTTTTACGTTAAATTCAAATACACTGCGTTTGATGTAATATTATGAACATTACGGAAACTATGTTTATTATAGAGAAAGAGAAACCTCGGGTAACAGGAGCGAGAGAATCTACTGCAACGAAACAAGAAGACCAGTTGAAGAATTTTACAGTTGGAAAGTAGATAAATGCCGAGGACTTAATAAAAGATAAAGTTTTTGTCTTGTTAGGGTAAATTGAAGCCTGCTGTGCCAAAGTGTGTAGTCTAGTCCTTTACTTAACCTAGGCACCGACAAGGGGTATTTTCGAAACCTTCATACTGTGCGCCTTCTCTTTTTAATTAGGACACGATGGTGCTCCACACTACTCAACGTCATATTTGACACTGACACACGTGCAAACGATTAAGAAATACGCTTATAATCGCAGAACTTTCCGACTTTGGGACTTGATACTAAAGTAATTGGCTTCTCTGTTGTAGCTGCAGCAATGTTGCTGAAAATGACAGGAATGAAATGTCTCCATATTAGTTCACTGTGGAATAGGCGGGCTTGATAATGCCGTGTCGTCGTGACACACAAATTTGATAGTTTTGCTGCAGCACTCACAATAAACTCTTCTTGTACAAGCATTACACATCTTGGAGAAGTCCTTATAATATAGCCTTATATTCAGGTCAGGTTTGTTTTGTGTTTATTTTTTAAAAAGAAAAGTTCACGAAAAAAGTATATAAAATGTATTTTTAGTTTAAAATATGGTAGAAATTTCGTTTCATTTTTAATGTCATAGGCAATGGCTCTCATTGCCGCAGCCGCAGCGTGATGTTTTTGAAATTCGGCTGGAGACAAGCTTTCAGTCGTTATCGATTGTGGATCACGTGCACTGGTTATGGTCACATTCGTCAGTTTATTTCTGTTGTTAGTTTTCGTGCAGTCAATTATTTTTCCTTGCAGCAATTACTCCAAGAACTTAAAACCAAAGTATTTCTAATGAAATGTTCCAAAAGCTCAGAAAACCCTGTCAACTGTCATGGATGGACCTGCAGGTCATAAAATAGAATAATTACGTAGTCTATACTTTCGAATTAATGTACCTTGCCAAATGAATTCTTATTCCTTTACACCCAACATCTTCAAAACGAATACATCTTTTAAATATGCCATTTTTTTCGTATTTATCATACAAATAAAGATTTTCGCAGTAACGATCAATTTTCACGAAAAGTCGCGACACGATTGTAGCTAAACATTAGTCACATTTGTCATAATTCGTGGCGGTACTTCCTGCTGCAACTCTCCGTTACACTTCGCGTTATCGTTCATAAAAAAGGAATGAATAAACTAGTGATGGGTCGAAGGAATCGGAGTCGTTTCAAAGGAACGCTTCCTCCTTTGGAAGTGTGAAGTAACCATTCCATTATTCGGAACTGGCACTTCCTTACTTCCAACTCCTTCGGAGTTACTTCCACTCCGCCGGAGTACTTCGAAGGCATTTATTTCCAACTCCGTCGGAGTTACTTCCACAACAGTTTTACTTCCATTCCGCGGGAGTACTTGACATTTACTTCCAAATCCGTCGGAGTTACTTCCACTTCCAATTGCATTATTCCATCAATTCCATTGCCAGTACAATACTTAACCAGCATTGCGTTATGCGTATTATGTAGAAGTCGCCATAACATTGGATATAATTTCCTTTATGGTAAATGAAATGGCATTAATGCAGCCTGCGTCACGTTGCAATTTGAGAAAAAATGTGTAAGTAAATTAAGTCAATTCTGACTCAAGTACTGATGAATTCGGGTTTGTGTCATTTATGCAAAATTGATGTTAAATGCCCTATTGAATATGACAAATGTAATGAACGCCTTTAGTTGAACGTTAATACAGACTTCTAAAAAATACGCATAAACTTTCTCCCCCCTCCCCCTGATCTATGGTTCAGTACCAATTATGCTTCCATGAGAAAAAACAATTTTTTTTTTTTAGTTATATTTCATCTGCTCATACTTCCCACGTCATGTAGTCGTGATTTTAATAAACGAATATTGCATTAAGTTGAACGTTATGTACAGAATTTCAAAAGCACGCAGAAGCCTGTTTTTTCTGTTGTAATCATTTAATTTCGATTATGCTTCTATGAGAAAATTCCAATTTCTAGTTACATGTGCGCTTACTACTTCGCACGTATGTAGCAGTTATAATAATATAATACTGCAGTATGTCTGTAGGCAAATATTGCATTTTAACTCCCTAAAGCAACGTTTTATGTTGATTGCGAGTTTTAGTCTTAAAATTAATAGTGAGCCCTTTACGTGAACAGCAGGAATTATGCATAATTACCTATTTAAAATATATTTTTCATTTCTTACATTATCGCTGTGTGCAAAATAACTTTTTGAAACAAGAAAAAAACTTAAGGCAAATCTGCTGTAGTTGTGGCCCGTCGAAGTAGCTTAAATTAGCCAAAGAAAAGCGAATAATTTACCTTGTGAAGTAAGTTTAGAAGTAGATGTGATCTGTTCAATAGCTTGTGTCCACCTACCCGCCCTTCGACGGTGTTTTACTCATATAGGCGAATCGCGTACGAAACAAAACAAACGTAGCCTTAGGCGTCGAAGTAGCTTAAATTAGCCAAAGAAAAGCGAATAATTTACCTTGTGAGTGAGTTTAGAAGTAGATGTGATGTGTTCAATAGCTTGTGTCCACCTACCCGCCCCTCGACGGTGTTTTACTTATATAGGCGAATCGCGTACGAAACAAAACAAACGTAGCCTTAGGTTGGGATTACTTCTTTTTATATAAGCTTACGTTTCTGAATTCAGGGAACGTTAGCCGTAGGTTAGGGTTTTTTTTTATGTAAGCTTGCGTTAACTATCTACCACTTAAAAACCGGTAAAACAACTTCTTTAATACATCATCGTCATCGCTGTGCGGGCCACAACTAGAGCATAATGTCGAAACTTAAAAAGCACCATAATTAGGACAAAGCTAAAATAGTATTTAATTATGAATTGCCACCCGTCACATAACCTCATTTTAAATCAGCTGAAGCTGATAAATGTTACTTCTAGTTTCGCCAACCTCATTTCTGTTGAAAATGTTGGTACTCTACATTGCGCATTTTCCTTATCCGCTACGTTGTTGGCTATGTGCCATGACGTAGATTAGTAGTCGTTAACAGCAAAACAGCTGATAATTCTGTATATACATCTGTAGCTAAGACGAACAATTTTTAATTTAACCGGACGGAGACCGAGAGATCCGTGGTTCAAATCCGGCTTGGCATTGAATTTTTTCGATCATCTGATTCTACCTTTCCAACCATGTCCAACACACGGCTTGTGTGAAAGAACAATTAATTCCAATTAGTAATTTGCATTATTCTGTATTTGATAACCTAGTTTTTTTTAATCACAAAGTTAGAGTAATGCCTTAAGAATTTAAACTATTAAACTGCCTTAAGGCAGTAAACTTTGTCCCGCAGACTTACGGTTCAGAAGGATAAATAAACTAAACGTAAAACGGAGCATACCATTTTTTATTAAATTCTCAAAATGTTGCGCTTCACAATAACATAAAAAGCAGCTCCTGGAGATTAAGAGTATATTTAAATTAATTTCCCAAAATAATGTTTTATATTTGCTGAAACTACATTTATTGTAAAAGAATTTACCTCCACACTGTTCGTAACCTAAATGTTTAACACGCAATACAATATTTTAGGAAGTATCTAGGCATAAGTTTCAGTCTTAAAGCCAGAGTTGCGTTCCGTTAATTATATTTGCTTTACAGCAAATGGAATTACAAATTATTCATGTACGTAGGGTCTACATCACTACATTAATTACCAATATTACTTTGTAGTTCATTATACAACGGGGATAAAAAACACAACATACTAGCGTAGAACTACAAGCCATTAAATCACAAACACATGCATATGTGACAGGAGACATTAATTATCAAGACATGTGTGGTATCCCGTTGAATATATTCGTAATGCTTCCTCTTCATAGACTAGGGGAAGTCATTCCGAAGTAAAACAGTGGAAGTATTTTCACCAATACTCCGGAATGAGGAAGTGGAAGTACTTCCAATTGAACTAGTTCACCAGAGGCCGCAACTACTTCCTCGGAGTGGAACTGGAACTATTTCCTTGAAACGACTCCAACTGCGGAATGGAAGTGTTGGAAGTAGTTCCGGTAAAGTAACGCACTCGACCCATCACTAGAATAAACAAGGCCCTGCTTATACTGCAAGCCTTACGAGATAAAATAGTATCTCCTGGCTACACAATAAACACGTGATTTCTGCAATTATTTTGTTACTCCTCGTATATGTACAAGCCAGAGATGAACGACGAATTTATAGTTCATTTGGAGCTATAAAAGAAAGGTAACATCGACATGTAGATAAGACATGGTGATGATGATGATAATAATAATAATAATAGTAATAATAACGCTTATTGGTTGATTATTACCTAAACAATAGAGAAATTCTCTTTACTATACGTTGCTCTTTTTTCACACACACACACACACACACACACACACACACACACACACACACACACACACACACACACACACAATTTCCTTCCTTCGATTGGTTACTGTATGAGCTAGATAATTTGGGAAAATGGTTAGTTTTGCTCTTGTCTTAAGTATTTTTATTTTACAGTCAGGTTTGTGATCCCTTTTATTAAACTGTGCGCTACATGTTACAAAAGAATTGGATGTATTGTTCGGTTCGCAGACTAAGGCCTCATTTAGGCATACGATTTCATGTCGCACGACAAGGAATGATGCGACGGGTATAACGGGTTAAGTGATTAATTTATGCACGCGACGTGTCGCATTGTGTATTGTTGTAAAATCAGTTTTACCAGGCCGTTTCCACATTTGGTTCGACAGCTAGAATGGATCTCTGTGTATTGTACTGTTGCTCTATCGTTTATTAGTGGGTATACAAATTATTCTTACGAAAGTTTATTTTTCGATCTACTTCACTTTAACCGAGATAAACTTCGCAGAAATAGCTACATTAATAACTTCGTTAGCGTACAAAGGAAATAGCGATAGTCAAACGTTTTGGAACTAGACGCTAATGCTCACCTTAAAATGCCATGCTGTTTCCGTGAAATCCCGAGAAACCACTGAAAATCGACAGGACTTAAAATTTAAAAGCATTGAGCAAATCGAATAATTAATAACTGATATCTCGATAATGGCTGATGCCACAAAAATGTTTTTGAAATAAATTGTGTGTTTAAAGAGATCTACAATTTTTGCGTAGTACGTGTTCCTCTATAGCTTAACATTTACCGTAATACAAAATTGTACAAAATTCCTTCCGAATGAAGAGGACTTAACAGATTATTCCCAGAAAATTCAAGAAATACATTTTGTCATGTAAATATCTTCATGTATAGTAGCTTAATCAAAGTCTTTAAAGCCACTTTTGAGATATAATAAAAATTTTCGAAAAATGTGTAAGTTTTTACTTTCTCTACTACGTATAGTAAGTAGGGGAAGTATTGTGTTCCACTCAAAAATTCGATACCGAGATTTCACCGGAAATACATGTTTTGATATCCCCTGAATCCAAAAAAATCTGACATGTTACACTCACATGACTTTCTCTACTCTTGTACAAACTATTTTTACAAACGCTTATTCTCCATATGCTTGATGTTAATCGAGATATCGAGATGTTAATCTTATTGCTAATTTTCTTGTAGATGCAAGGGGAATATGGTAGGTTTTAAGCGATAGTCAAATCCTTTAAGCGCTGGTTGCTATGTGGCGCATTCCATTCTCTTTGCATGTCCAGAACATAAAAAATATGAATAACGAATTTGAGAAAAAGTATAAGCATTGGAAAATTTAAGGGAATAACAAGTAATATCTCGAAAACGGTTAACTCAACAAAAAAAATGTATATGACATAAATTGTGTATTGTAACGCGATCTACATTTTTTGTGTAGTAAAATTCTGTCTTGTCTCTTATGGTTTACCAGTTATGCAAAAGTCGTTCACAATGAAGAATACTTTTGGAGACATTCCCAGAAAATTCGAGATATACATTTCATTTGCCATGAAAATATCTTGAACATATGATATCTTAATCAAAATTGTTAGAGCCATTTTTGAGAAAATTAAAATTTTCGAAAAATGTTCCATGTAAAGGGTAGTCTGGTGTGGGGGATTTTCTTGAAAAGCTTCGTGTCGCATCTCTGGAAGATACTGAACCTAAATACCAAGTTTGGTGTTTATCCGACTGTTCGTTTCTGAGTTATGCTGTTCACAGACACACACACGGACATGTTTCCAAAAATGCTTTTTTTGGATTCAGGGGGTCTCAAAACATGTATTTCCGGTGAAACCTCGGTATCGAATTTTTGGGTGGAATACAATACTTCCCCTACTTACTATACGTAGTAGAGAAAGTAAAAAGCATTTTTGGAAACATGTCCGTGTGTGTGTCTGTGTGTGTCTGTGGACAGCATAACTCAGAAACGAGCAGTCGGATAAACACCAAACTTGGTATTTAGGTTCAGTATCTTGCAGAGATGCGACACGAAGGTTTTCAAGAAAATTCCCCCACCCCAGATTACCCTTTACATGGAAGATTTTTCGAGAATTTTAATTTTTTCAACTAACGATTTTGTTTAAAATATGATATGTTTAAGATATTTTGATGACAAGTAAAATGTATATCTTGAATTTTCTGGGAATGTCTCCAAAAGTATTCTTCATTGTGAACGACTTTATAACTGGTAAACCATAAGAGATAGACAAAATTTTACTACACAAAAAATGTAGATTGCGTTAAAATACACAATTTATGTCATATACATTTTTTTTGAGTGAACCATTTTCGAGATATTGTTTGTTATTCCCTTAAGTTTTTCAATACTTATTTTCTCAAATGGGAATTCGTTATTCATTTTTTTATCTTGTATATGCAAAGAGTATTAATCTGTGGCAAAGGGAATGGTGCTGTACCTAGCAACCAGCTATTAAGAGATATGTATATGCTTAAAGGCTACTGTTTTTCTATATTGCCGTTGTAAATATATATTCCCCTTACATTCTACAAGAAACTTAGCAATAAGATAGAGTCTGCAAATGTTTTATCTCGATTAACATGAAGAAGATGGAGAATAAGCGTTTGTAAAAATAGTTTGTACAAGAGTAGAGAAAGTTATATGAATATAACACATCAGATTTTTTTTATAATCTTCGTGTCGCATCCTTGGTAGATACT
This sequence comes from Deroplatys truncata, assembly GCA_030765065.1. Lineage (NCBI taxonomy): Eukaryota > Metazoa > Arthropoda > Insecta > Mantodea > Mantidae > Deroplatys > Deroplatys truncata. The sequence goes on from CM060982.1 coordinate 10,885,333, forward strand.
GAAATTAAATACCCAGTTTGAATTTTAAGCGACATTTTGTTTTTGAGTTACGTTGTTTACACCGACACACACACACACACACACACACACACACACACACACACAGACCTTTTTCTAAAAAAATGTGTTCTTTGGATTCAAGGGGACGTAAAAGATGTATTGCTGGTGAAAACTCGGTATCGAATTTTTGGTTGGAATGCAACAAATACTTTCTCTAGCTACGATGTAGTGGCAGGGAAAGTAAAACAAAAGAAAGAAAGTAAAAAAAAAAAAGAGTGGAGTTTACATTCATAAATAGTACAAGGTTCGTCTGTGTAGGAACCTCTTTGGGAAATTGCTCCTTGTCAGGATCCTAGTAATTTTCTGATGAACATCCCAAATTTAACTCCTAATAAGAATTCCTTCTATAAAATATTCCGCACCCATACTCGATAAAAGTCTGAGGGACAATCAGATCACTCTCACAGCATGTGAAAGCGCAAACCCCAACAATCAGAACCACAGCTCTGTATTTCCCAAAGTGACAGCACTGACTCGCTTATCTCGCTCACAATGCGACGTGCATAAACAAGACACTCATGTATATTGAGGTCATGCGAGCTGAAAGACCATGCGACACGTCCCATTGCATAAATGCTTCCATTTAGCTCAATGTAGTTTCAGATCGTGTTGCACTTGTCGCACGTCATGAAATCGCATGAATAAATTGGGCCTAATCGGGAAATTGCTTTTAACCTAAGCCGCCTTAAATCGTGATTTACGGGAAATTCACTAACTCCTTTTGCTGTGCTCTTCGTATTGTTACAAAACGGCAACTATCAATGGAAAGAATGCAAAAAATATCTTACTAATTTGTTACTTGTTAGGAATATTGTCGTGTAAATTTATATGTAGATAATGCGTTTTCTCTTGTTTCTAATTTATATTAAAAGCATGTACCGCTTACCCATTAATAACCAACAAATCTGGAATATCGCTAATTGCAATTGCCTCTTGCTATATACTTCACTCTTCCATGCAACCACGAGAAAGAACTGAATGTCGACAGAACCTGAAAAGAATGACAAAGAATTAAACAATTCGAACCATTAATAAAGGATATCTGTGAAATGGCTGAGGCCACAGATAAAGTCATTTGAAATAAATTGTGTGCCTTAAAGAGAATCTAAATTGTTGTGCAGTGCGTTTTCATCTATCGCTTAAAGTTTAGATTGTAAGATTCTATAAAATTCCCTCCGAATAAACAGGATTTCACAGGCTATTCACAGAAAATTCAAGATATACATTTTATTTGTGTATTTTAATCAAAGTTGTTACAGCCATTTTAGAGAAAATAAACAATTTCGAAAAAGTGTTTCATATAAAGGATAGTTAGGGGTGGGGATTGTCATGAAAATTTTCGTGTCACATCTTTGGAAGGTACTAAACTTTACGTTTTTGAGTTATGCTGTTGACAGGCACACGCGCGCGCACTCACACACACACACACACACACACACACACACACACGAATCTTTTTAAAAATGCTTTTTTTTATTCAGGGTGCCACAAAACATGTATTTCCGATGAAGTCACGGTATCGAATTTTTGGTTCGAATGGATACCGTCTCTTACTACTATGTATGCGGTAGAGAAAGTAAAAATGAAAATAGTTATTACACATTGATAGTGATTCAAAATTAATGGTAACCTGAGGATGAAAATATTGTACAGAACAGGTAAGTTGCAGTAAATATTGATTCAAGGGCTTTTGTTGATAATTGAAACTCACTCGGCCAATAGGAGAAAGAGGAGGAGTTTGCTGTATGCGAGTTGCAGTCACAGCCGGTATTATTGGTATGATAGTAACATTACAGTACAGTGTAAAGTTGAAATTTACCACATCACATTAGAGAGGTTCACTACTCGTCACTGTAGCTTATCAGCAGTTTCGAAAGAAGGGTTGGAATTCGAGCCTTGTTTCATATAGCTTTATACACTTAGCGTAGAGTACACAGCCTGTATAAAAGAACAATTAATATTGAAATATAGGATTTGAAAAGACATATGCTGAAGTTAATAAAATAACCCCCCCCCCCGACTAATGCATTAAACCGAATCCTTAGAGAGAGAGAAGAGTAGAATACGTGGAATGAATATCACTACCAGAATAAATGACTGAGGGATAACATTCTGTTCCATGGGTAGTAGTAGTATTCGAAAATCGTAGTAGTGATTGAGAAAATAATAATTGCTGCGGAAAAAAGAATTTCTAAATCATGAAGATAAAAATGAGTGAGCAAGTATGAGACACCAAGAGGCCAATAACTAAATAATATTTATTTGCATGTCTCGTAAATGTGTAATTCCTGCTACAGAAGATATATTATTACAAGTGTTTCTTTAAATGATTTTGATTACCCTCGTGATCCTGGGTAACAATGTTTGTGTGTAATGTAATCGAACCTCTGCATCAATTAGCGTGGTCATGATTAGAATCATAGTAGGTAGTGAAGAGCAAAGTTTGAAGGATCTCTGAGAATGTCAGGAGGTCCACGCATGGTACATTACTTTTCTGCTTCTCATCAACACTCCAAATGAGCGCTCATGCTCATAGCGTTCCTGACGAACGGAGGTTGATGATTTCAAAGAATAATGTCTGATGTATTTGAAAGCAGTCTCTTACGGAACATATTTAAACGGAGACCGAGGGAAGCGAACTTTAACTAAATACGAAGACTTTCATGGTTTTAGTAGAACACGAGGATGCACGCTGATTAATGGACCCTTCGAGCCCGAAAGTGTTTCACTCCCTCATCCAATACTGAAATTTCATAAAGGAATAGTTTCCTCAGTTGCCGGGACGATCAGCAGCAGGAAGCGTGCCGTCAGTGCGTCATCCCTCCACATAAAAGAGGGAAGAGGGTATTCAGCCTATCCCTACCGCATATCTGCTGTCTCACTTATGTTTTCCATATACTAGACATGAAATGCATACATTGCTGTTTTATAGAAACTCTACAGAATATTTTATAGAAACTCTATCGTCATGTTACAATTGTAGCCCGGTGCACACGAGCGAGTTTTCACGCCACGACATAGCAGCAATTTTGTTGATCAGTGCACACAAATGATGTTGCGCGCCCGGCTGTCCGTTAACCAAACTGATTTAAGAAAAGGGAAGATCAAAGTTTGACTTCTAAAATGTACATAATAAAACATATCCATATAAAAGTGTACGATGTACTGGGTGTACAGAATGCAATGAATTTATATATATATATATATATATATATAATATAAAACTCCACTGCTAAACGTGTGTAAAGTATAATGTTTGTAGCAGACAGTACTAGGGTATACAGGCAGTTTAAGTACACGTAGCACCTAAAAGACTATGTTTGTTAAGCGGTTTTGTAAACAACAAGAAATAGAAAATGAGAATAAGAATTCAAATATCCATACAAATTCCACCATCCTTAACTTCAATAGCCAAATGTCTATTGCACCACCTTGTTTAATATTACTTATCTATGACGTTTTATCATGTTGTTCCTCAAAACTTTGCAAAGCTGATCCATTCCGCACGTCTTTTGTTTTTGTCACGGTGTTCCTCGCATCTGATGTCCCAAATTTCGGGATATTTCCTCATTTGCTCAATGAAGAGCTTAACATTGAATTCTCCACCCTCCACGACTGGCGCGCAAAACACTCGTCTGCACTCATTTCACATTACAAATAATGCATAGCTGCTACGCCAAAAGTAGCGATGTTTCGCGGCGACCAGGTACTTTTATTTATCACCGCAACTTGCTAGTCCGCAATGCTTCATTGAACCTCTTAAAGCCTGGTGTATCATATTTGATACAAAGGTGTTTCTTTTTAAGGTTTTAGGTTTTTATGGCATTTGTTTTCTAATTGCGTGTTATAGTAACCTTCACCAAAAAATATAGCTGTTTATAGCTGTTTTATACTGTAAAAGTATTTTTTAAATAAAACTATAGTGCTTTTTAAATTAATAATAATAATAATGATAGTAAGCAAAGTTCATGCTACTGCAGTCATATGTAACCCCGTCAGCATGCAAGCGTACCATCACACCGGTTATTTTACTTGCGCCCTCCCCGTCCTTTACCACAGGAACATTTGACTGCAGGCGGTGGGAGTTGAGCTCGCGACATTTGGCTTTGAATGGATGGCCAGTCAACATTCAATTCTCCATCCATCAGACTGGCGGGCAAAACTCGTTCGTCTGCATTGACTGATTTACATATAATGTACAGCTGCTACGCCAGAACAAACGATGTGTCACGGCGACCCATAGTTGGATTTCGCCACAGCGAGCTCGCTAGCCTGTACTGCTTCATTTAATCCTGTGTACTTCTGTTCAGTGCCAAATAAATGCCCGCGCAATTGTCGCGGCGTGAAAGCTCTCTCGTGTGCACGAGCCTGTGTTTGAAACATCTCCGCAGGATTAGACTCAGTGATGTAATGCAAGAGACTAAGAACTGAGACAACAATCAGCTGGTAAAACAAGCCGATAAGCTAAAATAAACACGTAACATTATAAAGTGCAGGTGTTCACTTTGAAAGAATAACATTGTAACATAAACTGTATTTCCGACATTAACAGTGTCACAACAACAAAGTAAAAAAGGTTTTCTAGAATTTCTTAATGAAAATTTCCAGGTCATTTTGGAAAAAATCAATTTCGAATCAAATTCTTTCCGCATAAAGTATTGTAGGGGTACAGGAAACTCTGTGAAGATCCGCACGGAAAGTCGCTTAAGTTAAACTGCAAGTTTACGAGCATTATGGCAATAAAGTAGCCTGCGTGTGTCTTTCAGTTGTGTTAAGAGAGTATTATGAAGTGCCTAAAGCTGCAAATCAGCCACATCCTTCAGGCTCCCACAAAAGCTAAAACTTATTTGCAAGTTGTAGGGGAGGCGTACTTCTTCTAGCTGAAAGTATGTCACCTCCGATTAAAGGGGTAAATCCACCTTCCCTGAGCATAATAGCCCCAATTTTTGGTTTTGGATGTTCTAACTGATGCTGACACGTATAGGTAATGCTACCGCGAAGAAAAACGTTTTTCAATTTTGTTTTTTGTTTGTTTTATGTAGTGGTTGTGCCTATGTAGCCTCGCTTTATGTAAGGGTGTTACTTTTTCACTCAATAGTGGTCAAAGCGATTATTATTAAACATGGTTAGCAAGCATCCACTAAGAAAATATGCTATAATTAGGTTCTTAATTACTTTCTCAAAGCTGAGGTTAATGGAGCAAAAAATCGAAGAAAAAAAATGTAAATGTCTGGCTTATTATTCAGTTCTGTGAAAAAGATACATAACAATAATTGTAACAAGTTTCCGAAAGGAGTATTGAAAATGTTATACAATTTTTATTTACTATTATTCGTGTGCGTAAATAGTTATTGCGGAAATATGTGATTTCGAGCGTATAACAGGCATAAGATTGTGTACTTTTAATATTCTGCTTGTTCTTTAGGTTTTATTAGTGCACCAGAAAGTCATTTTATTACCGTTTTAACATTACATTAACATTACATGGCATGTGCGTTGCACCCTGGGAGTCTTTAGAAGGAACGAGAAAGCTTAATGGAGTGTACATATCTGTGCATTTTAATATATTAATGCGAGCAGAGCTGGGGTTCTGATAGTTAACATTTGCTGTGAACTTCCTAAGCGAAATGTAATCATCAGTGGTTAGTTTTCGAGCACTTCCAACGGTGCTTCTAGCGTGAAGTGTGCAACTTAGCGGAGCTTGCAGCAGAACAAGAATCTATTGCACGCCGTATGAGGACAATAAATGGAATCGATTTTGCGGAAACACGTTTGTGGCACAGAATGTGGGTCAGTTCTGCCGTGCATGCATTAGGCTCTATTTACTTATTCATGAGCTCGCTCACTTCGTCCTCCGAACGGAATGCAAGCAATCACGCCTCGAGATCTCCTTACCCTTCCTGTCTGTCGCATCGCCGTGACGAGTTTGTGCATTAGGATCTGTAGCATCAAGGATGGACGCTTAGTTTTTGTGAAAATCCGGAGAAGCACTCTTGCCTTTCAACCCGAGGGTTCGGAATGGAATTCCAACCTGGCTTAGGATTTTTATATCAGTGAGTTTCAGCGCTTAAGAATCGCGGTCTCAGTTATTATCGTGCTTTTATTTCAATTATCGTTCGATAAGACCTCTCCAGTTAAAGAACGTTGAATACTTTGTTCGTAGCCTTCCTTGTTAATTATTACAAAACACGTTGTATTTAAGGGGAATAATTGCAGAGGTTGAGAATGTTCTGTCGTAAAGAAGTAAAGGAATGCTTCTAGTTATCATTGCAGTTACCCATGAATGACAAACAAAAAGTAATGTGTAAATATCAAAGGGGGGGAACAAGAAAAAACGTATAGCATTTAAATTTCTTCATTTGTGGGAAGTAATGCTATAGCTTTGAAAACATTCACTACCTTGGATATTATGGGAAATAATCCCAAAATCATAAGGTTTTAGGAAGCTTTCGGCATAAATTTGCCTTAATGTTGTATCAGTTTCTGCCAAATTTGAAATATGTCGAAAAACTCTTGTACTCTTACACAATGGTTCCCAAAACTTTCCCAGCTGTTGCCCACTCAGTGATAAATTCTAAATTTTCCGTAGCCCCTATGATAACCACAGACATTTCTTAAAAAAAAAATCTTATATTTGAGAATAGTGTAAAATAAATGTGACCATTCCAACATACACAATAGTGCAGTAACTAATTTAAAAAATCTGATGTGTTACACTCACATGACTTTCTGTACTCTTGTACAAACTATTTTTACAAACGCTTATTCTGCATCTACTTCATGTTAATCGAGATAAACATTTGCAGACTCTATCTTATTGCTAATTTTCTTGTAGATGTAAGGGGAATATATATTTACAAGGGCAATATAGAAATACAGTAGCCTTTAAGCATATACATATCTCTTAATAGCTGGTTGCTAGGTACAGCACCATTCCCTTTGCCACAGATTAATACTCTTTGCATATCCAAGACAAAAAAATGAATAACGAATTCCCATTTGAGAAAATAAGTATTGAAAAATTTAAGGGAATAACAAGCAATATCTCGAAAATGGTTCACTCAACAAAAAAAATGTATATGACATAAATTGCGTATTTTAACGCGATCTACATTTTTTGTGTAGTAACATTTTGTCTATCTCTTATGGTTTACCAGTTATGCAAAAGTCGTTCGCAATGAATACTTTTGGAGACATTCCCAGAAAATTCAAGATATACGTTTTATTTGTCATGAAAATATCTTAAACATATGATATTTTAATCAAAATCGTTAGAGCCATTTTTGAGAAAATTAAAATTTTCGAAAAACCTTCCATGTAAAGGGTAATATGGGTGGGGGGATTTTCTTGAAAATCTTCGTGTCGCATCTCTGGAAGATACTGAACCTAAATACCAAATTTGGTGTTTATCCGACTGTTCGTTTCTGAGTTATGCTGTTCACAGACAGACACACACACAGACAGACAGATACATAGACACACTCACGGACATGTTTCCAAAAATACTTTTTTTGGATTCAGGGGGTCTCAAAACATGTATTTCCGGTGAAACTCGGTATCGAATTTTTGGGTGGAATACAATACTTCCCCTACTTACTATACGTAGTAGAGAAAGTAAAAATATGATTTACATTCAATGACTTCCCGTTCCATCTACAGCTTATTAGTGGGTATACAAGTTATTCTTACAAAAGTTTATTTTTCTGTCTACTTCAAATTAAGTTGCCAGAAATAGCTACATTACACATTTCGTTATAAATGCGAAAGCGAAATGTTTAAGAACTGGACGCTATATGCTGGCCTTAAAATTACATATTCTTTCCATGCAATTGCGAGAAACAATTGAATGGCGACAGACTTTAAAAGAATGAATATTGAACAATTCGAACCATAATAACAGATATCTCGGAAATGGCTGGTGCTACAAAAAGTTATATGAAATAAATTATGTGTTTCAAAGAGATCTATATTTGTTTGTGTAGTACGTTTTCGTCAATAACGTTTACGAGTTATGCAAAATTATATAAAATTCCTTCCGAATGAAGAGGACTTCTCGTCTATTCCCAGAAGATCCAGGATATTACATTTTGTCACGTAGATAAGTATTATTCCTGTATGATATTTTAATCAAGATCGTTAGTAATTTTTGAGAACATCAAAAGTATCGAAAAGTGTTTCATGTAAAGGGTAGTCTGAGGTGAGGGCTTTTCTTGAAAATCTTCATCTGCCATCCTTGGAAGATGCTGAACTTCAGTACCACGTTTAGTATTTATTCGACTTTTTGATTTTGAGTTAAGCTACTCACAGACACACGCATGGACCTTTTTCTAAAAATGCAATGTTTTATTCAGAGAGGCTTAAACATTATTTCCGGTAAAATCTTGATATAGGATTTTTGGGTGGAATCTCTACCTACTATGTACGTGGTAAAGAAAGTAGAAAACGTACTGGAATATACAAAAATAACTTTACATCAAAATCTTTCAACATGAAGCTGCTGCTGCTTCAAATCCTAAATGTTTGCGTCAGAAGTTTAAACAAACATGTGTTCACGTACATTACAAACAAAATAAGGAAACGCTTTAAAGGGAGCAAAGAGTGTAACATATTGGCAATCCTGCATATTCCATATTATATGAGTTTAGAGATGGAATTAATATGTATTTCTAATATAATTTAAAATGAATTATACACTGTCAAAACATGCAAGAAAAGTAGTAATAATTTTATCTGTTTCCGAGATCAAATATTTCTCCCCCCCCCCTTTACTCCTCCCTTTCTGCTGAATGAAGTTGCCTGTGGCCCCGTTTAAATCAGTTGCATCTTCCCCTGCTTTACAAATCACTGCTCTTATATTTTATGAAATTTCATCTCCGCAGCAATTCCCGAGTTTCATGTACAAGACGAACACAGCTGTAATAAATTCTCGCCGTAATGATATAATGGTATATGGCGGTATGGGTTTAAGATACAGCTAAACCTCGCAAATCTGTCATCGGTATTGATGCATGCATGCGCGCGCCTGCTGATGCTCAACAACCAAATTCTTCGTGCGGAGAATTCGCAGTTATCCGATGAGATTAAAACCTCAGATATCGGCAAGAATATCGAGCACTGCACTTCAAGAATGCCAGATAGGTAGTGAGCGAGTTGACAGCTGTAGCCTACCTACCGGAAAGGGAAATGACGTGTACATGTGTGAGGGGAGAGAGACAGAGAGAGAGGGAGAGAAAAGCTAGCGTGACGCATCATACAGTTTCCCAGATTCTCTCTACCTGCTGCTTGTCCGTCTTCCGGTTGGTAGGCTGGTCGCTGGTCTGTCTGGCTGGGCATCTCATGTAAACATAAACCAAATACCAATACAGGAAACATGGGAATGCTGGCGACACACGGCGTTATCACCATCTAGAGTACGGGCTGGACTACACACATCAGCTGATTGGAAATGATGCTGTGACACACGTCTTGATAAACACGTCACTTTACTCATTTTGTTTCCAATATAGGTCACAAACAAGGATGCAAGCTTTTATATTTCAAGTGTGGATTGAGTTAACCTTTACAGGTCACACAATATAATTGTTTATGTTAGTTTTCAGTTAGGTCGACATATCATCTTCAATAATTATAAGATATGGTTTGAAGCTCAATTGTTGATCACTCATAGGTTTTGCGGTTCTGCGAAGTAAAATCTAATTTTAGCGCAATTGTTTTGTACCGAAAATACGAATATACGAGCTGCCAAGGCGTATTTCGTAGAAAAGTCGATTTTGATCCAGAGAATCTGTCAAAGCTTAGGAAGGTTGAAAGCGATCGTTGAGCGTACCGTTCAAATCATGCTTGTAACACGAGCCTTTGAGCTTTTACTTTATTCCGCTCCTCAGCAGTCTGCAAAAGTTTCTCAAATAAATGCTGTTAGGCCTTCATTCTGTATTAATTTTGGAATGTGACAAAAGACACAAACAAAAACATTTGTAACTGGGATTTTGCAATTCCCTCTAAGCGAAGACCAACGTTGCAAGCATAGGCATAATTTGGCAATAATGACACACAAATATTTATTTGAACAAATAGCTGCAATTTTCCATATTGCACTTTCTTTGGTTTTAATTGGAAAGGGTATTGCAAATTACCTTAAAATTGTAATTGAGTTTGTGGTGCACCGCTCATTTCTTTCTACTTTCTCTACTACGTATAGCAAGTAGGGGGATATTGCATTCCACCCAAAAATTTCACCGGAAATACATGTTTTGAGGTGCCCTGAATCCAAATACAGCATTTTGGAAACGCGCGCGCGCGCGTGTGTGTGTGTCTGTCTGTCTGTCTGTCAGGCAGTCAGTTTGTGAACAGCATAACTCAAAAACGAAAAGTTGGATAAATATCAAACTTGAAACTTGAATTTACTATCTTCTAAGAATGCGATGGAAGATTTTCAAGAAAATTCCCCAGACTACCCTTTACATGGAACATTTTTTGAAAATTTTGAGTTTCTCACAAATGGCTCTGACGATTAAAACATATGTTTAAGATATTTTCATGGCAAATGAAATGTATATCTTGAGTTTTCTGGGAATGTCTCCAAAAGCCCTCTTCATTCTGAATGAATTCGTATACTGGTAAACCGTAAGAGATAGACAACATTTTATTACACACAAAAAGGTAGATCTCGTTAAAACAACAATTTGTCATATTCATTTGTTTTGTGGAGTGAACAATTTCCGAAATACTCATGATTTTTTTAATTTTCCAATACACTTTTTCTCAAATGGGAATTCGTTAAAAGATTTGACTATCGCTTAAAGCCTACCATATTCCCCTTGCACCTACAAGAAAATTAACAATAAGATTAACATCTCGATTAACGTGAAGTAGATGGAGAATAGGCGTTCGTAAAAATAGCTTGTACAAGAGTAGAGAAAGTCATGTGCACATCAGATTTTTTATCTAATGACTCTCAGCAACTACTTCGGACAATAATCATTTACTTTTATTGTTCAGAATCAATTTTTATATATGCTTTAGCTCCAGCAACCACTGAAGTAAGTTTCCAAGTACCCAAAATAAAAGATTATGTCCCTCCGATGTCTGTGACATCCGATATGACAGAATGAAAACAATTCTCTGTCGGGAGAGGAAAATATAAACTGCTTGAACACAAAACATAATTAACATAAAACCTCATTAATGGTTAATATAAAGTTTCACTTGATATTGTGTGTATGTTGAGAACTGAGAAATAACATTCTGTGAGCTTAATTATTTTTGCACTTCCTCAAAAAATCTGTATTTTTTAATTAATAAGAGTAAGTGTAAATATTTTTCCATTTCTTTGGTGATTTTCATAATATACATTTATATCTGTAACTTTAACGAAACGCAACCTTGTGAAGAGGGAATGCTTCAAAATAGATTTTTTTCTTAATCTGGAGGAAATCGAAACAAAGAAATAGCATTCTTTTGCCAACTATAGTTCTGGCAATAAAAGCCGTCCCCGTCCTTAAAGGCTTCATTGCTCAAACCTTAACACCTAATTCTCCATATTCCCCACACAGCTGATACAAATCCTCCACAGTCGTCCTCCGTGGTGTAGTGGTTCTCTGGTTCCCGAGGTCCCGGGTTCAAACCCGGTGAAGGGTGTTGGATTTTTTGGGAGGGCGTAAAAATCCTTAACATGACTTCCTTCGGAAGGGAAGTAAAGCCGGTGGTCCCCTGTAGTAGATTTACAGCACGTAAAAGAACCTTAAGCCTGATAAAGAGGCCTCTGAGCAAAATTAACGGTCTTTCGTGCCCAACATAGAATGGGACGCTAAAGACCACAGCAGTTTAAGAGCGTCCATAAATAAAACTCAATTTAATTTAAAATCCTGCAGCCTGCTGCACTCCTTTTTGGCCGAGTTTCCTGTATTGGAATTGAATGGTATTTGCATAAACTTAAAACAAAAGATAGCTAATTACGTATTGTTCGTAAGTTGATTATTTGGTTAGTTGAGAATTGCTGTGTTAATTTCATGTATTTCACTGCATAATGTTAAGGAAATAAAACAAATGAATGCAGCTACATTTAGAAATTCGGAGTCAGGAAGCAAGTGCAAGTCATTAGCAGTTGCTGTCAGAGTCTACAAGGAGTGCAATGATATTTCCAAAATATATATGCGCCTTCACTTGCATTGTCAGAAAGATCTTAGACTGTTAATTGTATTCTTTTGTAGGCTTTCGCGTGTTCTGTGTGATACCTTAAGATGAAGTAAGTTTAGTCTAGATTGGAAAAAAGAGTCAGAATTTAACATTCTGATGAAGGCAGGAATTTCTATACCGTCCCCACGCTCTTTCGGTTGAGCTATCACGAATGCATCCTAATCACATCTGATTTTGGAGAGCTCAGTAATACCTAGATCTTATTATCGACCTCAAATGCTTTAGTAAATAAGCAATACTGTATAAGTGCTTCTTTTATTGCTGAAGTAGTTTGTTCTTCCGAGCGAAATGCAAAATGATGTTAGTCTATTATCAATGGGCAAATTAGACTAAAAATGCTTTGCTCCAGAAACCTGGCTACGGTTTTTCCTAGCCGCTCAAGTAAATGCTTGGTTGGAACAATTCCCGCCTACATACTTCCAAGTCCACGTGATAGCAAACAGGCAATGAAATAAACTGAACATATAGAGGAAATGCCTATAAGATTCGACAGAGACTAACAAAGTGATAGGGAAGGCAAATCTAAAGTGATATGTTGAAAGTTATATACTTCAAAAGAGCATACATGAACAACCTGAGGATCTCTGTTATCTCCGAGAGGTTAGGAACAATAGTTAAGCATAATTTAAAAGAATGTTCTTTCGCATCAGCCATATGACAGACCTTTGAAAATGTATTAGGATTTGGAAAATTTACAGTAACATAAATAAGGTTTATGAATAGGATCAGATAGGCGACCAGGGTAACTTAATTAAATTGATTTTAATATCTGATTTTCTCGTAAACTTATTTTCTTTTATTTGTGCCGCTTTAAAACGTTTCTCATTGTGCAGTTTTTGTTAAACTTCTTTCAGATTTTCAATATGTATTCTTTGAAGTTGAATGAAGAGATCTAAAGGGCTTTTTTCTGTATATCAAGCACAATTTTGGATTTAGGCTTTTAATAATGCGTAATATATTAATTATTGATTCTTGGAAAATTAAAAGTGATTTTTTTTTTAAAGAATAGCTTTAATGTTACACAAAAATTTAATCTTTAGTTGTAAAGAACTTATATGAGAAATAAATGTGCAAAATTAAAAGCTAAAATTTTTCGAAGTTTCATTACATGTGGAATTTTGGCAAAATTGGTTACATGTAACCACGAAAATTAATTTCCTTTTAACTGTATTGAACTGTTCTATTCTGTTTCAACTGTTTGAAATTTGTACAAAGTGGCAGTTTCAGTACTGAGAACGCTTAAACCTAAATGTGCTGCCAAAGGCAAGGTATGTCGCGCGGCATGTGTAGGAATGAAACAAAAGCTAAACGGACAAGGCTGCCTATCTTCATTCATGCTTTGCGGACCTTGAAACGCGTAGTACGTAAATGGATGTGTATGTGTATGTGTATGTGTGCAGCAGTCATTTCCGTTGGTTCCGCTGACCACCACACTGCAGCACGTGGGTCCCTCTCCAACATTAAATACCTTTTTGTTTATAAATATTTGTATATTTTTATTCCTTAAAGAAACTCGTTGAGAGCCCTTATTCTCTCTAAGAACTGAGCTTAAACTAAACCTTTGGCTGCTACATACATCGCGTAATCAGCGACTGCATGGTGCGAACTCGGCTATGCTTTGCGGGTGCACTCCTGTTTGTCTCACCCTGCATATACGGAAAGCCGACAGGAACTGTAACATTGACCAGAGCTAGTAATGTTACCCTCAATTTAATCGAGATAAACAATATCTGTATAAAATCCATGTAAACGCGCACATTATTTTCTTGATAGCGAAATCCAAAGCTGTAGCAGTTTCCAACAACACATACCATTGAGAGGACATCCCAGATTACACAGGTGTGACGAGCACCAAACGGAATCTTAGAAGATAGCGCTTCGACTGATATCCGTCTTTGGCAATGAAAGGACTAAATACCAGCATCATGACTCTTAGTACCACATACTACGCGCTATCACCAACTGCTTGGTACATCTAGGTGGTGTCAAGCCACTTATTTTGAATATTTCCCAGGCGATCTGAAATCGCGCCTTTACTTTACTTGTCTCATATAGATTTGCCGTTAAGCAGGGTGTGCCAAGCAGCTGTACATCGGACAACCGCTTCTAAGATCATTCCCATAGTGGAAGACTTATTTTTTATTCGTCACTCCAATATCTCGACATGTATTTTAATTTAAAGCCTTAAGAAACATTCTTGAAAAAATAAAAAATAACACCTTTTTGTTTTTCACGTGGAGTACTAAAAGGGGGAATATCTTAAGTATCTTCCCCTTCCATCCTTGAAATGTGAATGACTTAAATATGAAATTATCTACTCTCTGATTAACTCAACGACACATCGCGATTCATCCCACTACAAATATCGTTTTTATTCAGGTGTTGCAACCCTTGTATCGAATGCAATTACATCACTACAGCAGTTGTAGTATAGGTACAATGTACCTGGAAAGTAGAGAAGTTATTGTATTCTACATCCAGATTTCACTGGAAATACATGTTTGCAGGGCCCGTGTGTGACTAGCATAACTAAAAATGAAAGTTGAGTGTCTTCTGTGTGACACGAAGATTTTTAAGAAAATGCCCTCCACCCCAAACTACCCTTTACAGGGGAAAACATCGTTATTTTTTATTTTCTCAAAAATGGCTCAACGAGTTTTATCAAAATACCACATGTTTAAAATAAAATTTTTTCTTGAATTTTCTGGGATTAGCCTCTGAAGTCCTCTTCATTCTGAATGATTTTTTCTAATTGGTAAGAGATAAATAAAATCTTTCTACACAAAATGTAGATCTCGTTAAAGCACACAATTTATGTCAAATAGTGTTTTTTATTTTTATTTTTTTGAGTTAAGATTTTTATATATTCCTTGTTTTATTGGTGTGAATTTTGAAATATACTTTTGTTTTTTCCTTTCTTTCTCGTGGCTATATAAATATCACTGAGTTTCAAATCCATCACATAGCCACATGCTCTTTAAAAATCTGACTATCGCTTTACCTACCGTATCCAACAACATAGTGTGTAAATATGTATGGAAAGTTTATCTGGATTAACAGGAAGTAGTTAGAAAAATAGAATTTTGTAGGAGTGAGTACAGAAAGTCAGGTGAGTGCAACACATCAGATTTCAAATTCTTTTTTAGAACAAAACTCGTTGCCACGTTTCATTTTTCTTTCCATCATTCCTTTTTTTTTCACTTCTTCAAAGCTTTGCCTTATTTAAAGAATACCTTATCAGTTAAATAAACATTAAGCAGAGACATTTTGTAGAAATCAGGGCCGGAAATGTATGTTGTAGAGTAACTCCATCACATGATTGGAGGTCCCGCCTAGTATGATTTCCTTCAGAGATTTCTTTTGTGGAAGGTTTGTGGACGGTTGAAAGTTGCAGGGGTCTGCTGGTATTGTGTTTTAAAGAAGGGCTACGACAACGAGTGGCGTAATACAGAAAGAAAGCTTCACTCCTCGAATCTGCCTTTAGTACTGCAGGGCTTGTTTAGACATTCCCTATGCTGAAGATAATTAAAATAGTTTCACAGTTTTCTGAGCAAACAAGGAATGCATTTTTAAAAGGCGTGGTATTTATTGTTTTACTAAACTCTGCCAAGCCAATAGGACACAACCATGTCGTATGGGTGTATTTTGGGCTAAATCCTGCGAATAAGGATTGCTAGAGGGATTAATCTCGTTAAAAGGATTAAATTCAGTGGTTAGTCACGAAATTCTTTTTAGGAATCGCCATCTGAATGAATACGAAAGTTAACATTTAAATGCATTGCTGTCCACCTAATCTATGCCTTTAAACAATTTGAGTGCTGTTGATTTAACTATGTGTTTGAAATATTTTAAAATTAGTTTGTATAATAATAATAAAATTAATAGTTTTACAGTACTGTGAATTTGCAAATGCCGGCACAGTATTCCAAGAGTGCTATCTATTATCGATCTATGTATGCTGTAAATTTGAACCTGACTAATGTATTTAAAACGCTGTTCGGAATTAGTTTAGCAATTATTGTTACAATAAACGAATTTACTCTGTGGATACATCAGCAAAAATAAAGTAGTTTGTGCTATGGCCTCTCTCTCTCTTCTTCGCTACAAATGAACAATGATGTGTTTAAAAACTGTAATTAATTTCGGCAAATTGAATCACTTTATAATCGAAAACCTAACAAGCAGTCGTAGTTTTGCTGTTGTTTTGAAAGTTGAACCAAACTCAAAGCTGGACGAAACAGAGGGGGATATTTTTTGCTTTATTTAACATCGTCTCAACATCTGTATCAAATCGCGGCGTTTATCTAGTTTCCTCGATACAAGTATGCAGGGTGTGCCATACTGTACCATCTGCTTGATTAACTCTCCCCTAAATGACCTCAGTTGCTTAATCGCCTTCAGTTCCATCAAGTTTAATGGTATTGACTTAAGACAATGTATCTGTTAAAATCCAAAAATTCAGTTTTCTTTTGATTATTTTTTTTACCATATATTCAGAACATAAAACATATAAATCATACACATTTTAACGAGTTATGTTGAACCGTTGTTAAAATATTCATAATTGATCACTTTTTGGTATGGTAATATGACATGTTCCTTGGGCCCTGCGGTTTGTTATATCCCTCCCAAATTTTATTTTTGAGCTTAGTATACAAACAAAAAAACAAACAAATTGTTGTACAGGCATTTCTTAATTTTAATTAGTTTAAGAGAAAAAAATGTATACATGTTATTGAATTTTCCAACTTTTTCAATGTGAGTTATAGAGAATAGTTTCACCTTAACCATTTAAATCTTTTTTTTTAACTAGTGCACAACAAATTTTAAATTCGTAATTCCTGAAGCTCTGTAGAAAATCTCGAGCTAATAAGTTATAAACTGTGGTCCAGTGAGCATTTTCTTCTTCTTTCTCGGATTACTCTCTTTATAGGACTGCACCCCAAGGATTTATAAGCCTTGGGTTACTACCCTGTCGAGGGGCGAGCAAACTCTGGATCAGCCCAATGGTGTCGTCCTCCGTGGACTAGTGGTACCGTGCTAGCCTCTAGTTCCCAAGGTCGCGGGTTCAAACCCGGCGGAGGGCGATGGATTTTTTCGGGCGTAAAAATCGTTAGCACGGCTTCCTTCGGAAGGGAAGTAAAGCCGGTGGTCCCGTGTCGTAGATTTACGGCACGTAAAAGAACCTCAAGCCTGATAAAGAGGCCTCTGAGCTAAATTACCGGTGTTTCACGCCCACTATAGAATGGGACGCTAAGAACCATAGTAGTTAAAGAGCGTCCATAAATAAAACAAAAAAAAAAAAAAAAAAAACTCAAACTCAGCCCAATGCCTTGTATGGCGGCAAAGAAGAAGGACATGAAAATGTAGTGATGAAAGGATAATAAGGAAAATTCGCGGATCAAATTATCCAACCAAGCATTCGCCTAGCGACCAAGGAAAACCGCGAAAAAACTTAGATCAGATTGGTCGGCCCCTGGGTTTGAACCCGGGACCTACCGAATACGGTCCACGGACGTTACCGCCTGAGCCATCCCGCTCAGTATGTGCATTTTCTATAGTGAAAAATGCTGAAAAAAGAAAGAATTAAGAGTTTAAAGTTGAATGAGTTTCAGTACCTAAATGATACAGGACGCATTTGTGGCTTTAAAATTGTGCAGCATCAAAGTGCAAGTAAAAATACGAACAATAAAAAATCGAAAGTTGTTGCTTTTTTCTTGGTACCAAATTTCACAAATATGTCGCCTTTGCCTTAAGCTGGGTTTTTGTAATCCTAGGATTCCCGTTCTTTCCGTAGTTAGTGTGTGCCAGACAGAAGGCTCTACCTGTATTGTTACTTCCCAGCACCATTTATTTTATTTCTGTTTCTTTTAATTTATGGGTGAAACTTCGAATATCCAATCCGGTATTTAATTGCCAACTGAGGGGATACCAGGGAATTTGAAACCGCATCTTTGCGAATGCGAATTAGGAGATAAAAGGGGGGAGGGACAGTTCCGAGATCTACTACACGAATATAAGTCGTCTAAGCATGACAGCCTCCTTGTAGAAGTCATTGTCACTAAAGTTGAGCAATTGAAGTGCGTAATGCAGTTGATTTTAATTAATATATCTTGCAAACAATGAAATGTGATTTACCAGCAATTAACTGTTCTGGTTCAAGCTTCGGATCCCCTATTGGATTGAATCTGAAAGGCAGCGTATTGAACAAATTGTTACTTTAGAAATATATCCTTACCTGAAAGCAACATTTTCACACCATTTAGGTGCACTAAGAAAGCGACCTTATTGCATGCTGATGGTGCCGGTCGAACTCGCTCTGAACAGAAAGCAACGTTTAGTAAAACGGAAACTTCCTTGTTTTGCTGTAAGACCTTCACTTACCATATTTACCATACAATTGGCAGCCACCGTTTAGACCTCAGCGATTTTACGTGCTTCACTTCTCTGGTGGCATATCTTCTTTCTTACCTTTAGTACATGAATATTTAAATTTTACCGCGAGAAAGGGGTCGTAGCTATAAAATGATACATGCTTTGCTCTTATTAAGTGCTGCAGAACTTGTTTTCGCTTCTCGTAAATGTTGCATGCAGGAGCCAGTTTTATTAATTACTATCATTATACACTCTTGCCTCTTCATTGCTGTGTATGAAACATAACCTTTGACAATCTAGATCATGCCTTTTAGGCAATGCATTCCATCGTGCTCTGTGTTTAAAGGGACTGAGTACCTCTTATTCTGACGATGTCAAATTTGCCACTTACAACTGCGTGCAGCTCAGTTATTTGTTGTATCTTTACTTATAATCAAAGTGATGCCACGCATTTCTTCTTTGATCTTATCTCTCAGGGGTCAAGATTATTATAATATTCGCTGGCTAGCATTCACTCAAACAATCATTTTATTTTGATTGTAATATTTAATGGAAACTCTCGATAGATGGTAAAAATGTTAAGTTACATCTTGAATTGTTTTTAACTGGACCGTAACCGACGTTTCCAGAATCTCAGAGTGAGTTTGCTGTATACATAGGTATGTATATTGGGAACCTTCCAGGCCCATTATTAGGCAATGGTCGCTATGAATGCAGCAGTTTCAGTATTAAATTTAAAATGTGTGCACAATAATAAACAACGTTAAATTGTTCATACTTTGAACCCAGTTTAAGAAATGTACTCTTTGGTGTCCCCCTGTTTCGGGAAGGTTAACAGTCCATCATCAGGTGTGTGTAGTTCATGTATGAATAATTACTTATGGTAATAGAAATCGCTGGCAGGAAATTACCCCATAACGTTACTGCTAGTCTTCTATTTTTAGTTCCATTCATACCCTACCCCCCCTTTAACTACATTGGTCTTTTTTCATTTATATGCCACCTTTAACATCTATGGTTATATCAGCAGTTTTTCCTTTGGAACAAATAGGCATGTGATGTTCACTCGTTCACTCGTTGTAACTCATTTGATGCTAATCTTTGGATTTTATACTTACGTATTAATTTAGCACACACATTTACTTAGGACTATAGGGAGAATGGGGAATAATCCTGGATAAAGAAAAATTCCCATCCTCCAGTCGGGAATCGACTGGGACGTCTGGATTTCGAAACTAGCATGCTAACCAGCAGACCACAGAGGCATTTATTTTTCTAGCTGTGGTAGTTATCGAGCATTTTGCTTCTAGTTCTTTCAAGGGTTTCCTCTTTGTTGATATATCCGTTCCCTTTGTTTGCAAATTGCATCACCATTAACACTAAGACCAGAGCTACATTTAGTGGGTTCTGCCCGTCTGTCAGTGTTTCTTTTCGTTTGGCTACACGATCATGAGTATACCTATAGCTTAGCAAGTGATTTAATTGGAAAAATTGCTAAGAGAAAGCAGACAGTGTTTTCATAAATGCAGAAACTATTGCCGAATTAGGCTAACGAATGTGTGAAATTGAGCATAAACTCGCACTTTGTTTTATTTTCTCATAGGACTTTGCCTTAGAGCAGGCTGCTCCTGTCCAGAGCTTTGATCATTTCTCATTTTGACACATTAAACGATGAAGCTCTATAGCAACCTATGTAAAAGAGATGTAATAATCACGTGAAAAGAAAACGGCGTTACTTTTTCTTTCTTTTCATTTAGCCGAGAAAAAAAACCAGATGGTTTTTTCTTTGGCGTGTAAAGTAGATATAGATGCGAAAGAGAATCCCGAAAATTTTTATTTTGTAGTACATAATAGCGCACAAACTGGTAAAATGTTTAATAGATCTACTGAAAATTAATGTTTTTTTTTCTTTCTTCAGACGAATTCTCGTAATTCAGTTGTTTTCAGTTTGAGACTACTTTATGCAAACAACAAGAACGCTGTAGTAAACAAAGCATGTATATTCAAATTATTTTAATCTTTCAGATGCAAGTAAATGAAGGATAAAAAGTAGAAATATAACGTTTACGTTCGTAAGTTAAACTAAACGCCGCGCTTGACGCCCACACATTTTCTTCCCTGCAAGCCCTTTTCCAATGAAATTTTCGGGCATAGTGCTGTTGCTCATTTTCATAGACGCTTGTGATCACCGCCTTTAGGTGGTATATGAGGTCACCAAGACTTGCAATGCAATTTACATTTGTCGCTTGATGTCTGTAGCACATATAGTCAGCTCCGGCCATTTACTGTCGAATAATGAGTTTTGTGCCCTCAAAAGTACACCATGCACACTAGTAGATTATTTTCGCCCCGTTACTCGGGTTTCCTTTGTTTCTTTGTCTTCCTACATTCATTCGTGAGAATCACAATGCTTCATTTTGCCTTGTGAAGTTTGAGGCAAATTTAATCGCATATATTCTGTCTGGATGGGAACTGTCAAGTAGAGAAACAGCGCTCAATGGTTCGGAATGAGTGGGCCCTTGGAGGAGTGTGCCTCTTTTCAACCATCCGCCTCTCACTCTGTCGCTCTTTTATTGACGAGAGAAATTTTTACATCATATCCGGTCGTGGTAAAGGTGAACAAAGAACCGCATCTGTGGGAGTGCTCGCTCACATAATGCCGACCGTGAGCAATATAGTGTACGAGTGCTCCAAAAAATGCGAGGCCAGATGTCGGTTTCCAGCCCGGCAATAGCGTACATTACATATTTGAAAATTGACCTGAAGTTCTCGAGGAAAATTAAAGAGAAGATATTATGATTGCCGTATCGTTTGTAAATAATTTTGGAAAGTGTGAATTAGTGATTTTTTTTCCCACAGCAAAGCGTCCCCTTCCAGGAGATAGCAATGGTCCATTCAGTCTCTGTTGTTTCCTTTGGGGATGCGCTTATCAGCCACGCAGTTCAGCACTTCCTTAGAAAAGATTATGAAGAAGGAAGAAAACGATAACTTGCAGATGATGTAGCACCGCTAGCACAAGAAATGATACTAAGGAACATGCAGTTGAAAATAAAACATGACAATGACGAGGAGTAAAGAAATAAATATATATATATATATAAGTTAAACTACTAGGTTATATATATATATATATATATATATATATATATATAAGTTAAGTCTACTAGGAAGTAGTAGAGCAGTACCTCAAAGGTACCTTAAATGTCAATGCAACTTCTTGTCAAGAGGATAGCAATAGCGAAGGAAGCTCTCAATGGAAAAAAAATCTGATGTGTCACACTCACATGACTTTCTCTACTCTTGTACAAACTATTTTTATAAACGCTTATTCTCCATATGCTTCATGTTAATCGAGATATCGAGATGTTAATCTTATTGCTAATTTTCTTGTAGATGCAAGGGGAATTGGTAGGCTTTAAGCGATAGTCAAATATTTTAACGCTGGTTGCTATGTGGCGCATTCCATTCTCTTTGCATGTCCAGGACATAAAAAATCTGATGTGTTACACTCACATGACTTTCTCTACTCTTGTACACACTATTTTTACAAACGCCTATTCTCCATATGCTTCATGTTAATCGAGATATGGTAATTTTCTTGTAGATGCAAGGGAAATATGGTAGCTGTTAAGCGATAGTCAAATATTTTAACGCTGGTTGCTATGTGGCGCATTCCATTCTCTTTGCATGTCCAGGACATAAAAAAAATGAATAACGATTTTGAGAAAAAGTATAAGTATTGGAAAATTTAAGGAAATAACAAGCAATATCTCGAAAATGGTTCACTCAACAAAAGAAATGTATATGACATAAGTTGTGTATTTTAACGCGATCTACATTTTTTGTGTAGTAAAATTTTGTCTATCTCTTATGGTTTACCAGTTATGCAAAAGTCGTTCACAATGAAGAATACGTTTGGAGACATTCCCAGAAAATTCGAGATATACATTTCATTTCTCATGACATTATCTTAAACATATGATATTTTCATCAAAATCGTTAGAGCCATTTTTGAGAGAATTAAAATTTTCGAAAAACCTTCCATGTAAAGGGTAGTCTGGGGTGGGGGGATTTTCTTGAAAACCTTCGTGTCGCATCTCTGGAAGATACTGAACCTAAATACCAAGTTTGGTGCTTATCCGACTGTTCGTTGTTGAGTTATGCTGTTCACAGACACACAGACAGACACACAGACAGACACACACACGGACATGTTTCCAAAAATGCTTTTTCTGGATTCAGGAGGTCTCAAAACATGTATTTCCGGTGAAATCTCGGTATCGAATTTTTGGGTGGAATGCAATACTTCCCCTACTTACTATACGTAGTAGAGAAAGTAAAAAAATCTGATGTGATACACTCACATGACTTTCTCTACTCTTGTACAATCTAATTTTACAAACGCTTATTCTCCATATGCTTCATGTTAATCGAGATATCGAGATGTCAAACTTATTGGTAATTTTCTTGTAGATGCAAGGGGAATATGCTAGGTTTTAAGTGATAGTCAAATATATTAACGCTGGTTGCTATGTGGCGCATTCCATTCTATTTGCATGTCCAGGACATAAAAATATGAATAACGAATTTGAGAAAAAGTATAAGTATTGTAAAATTTAAGGAAATAACAAGCAATAATCTCGAAAACGGTTCACTCAACAAAAGAAATGTATAAGACATAAGTTGTGTATTTTAATGCGATCTACATTTTTTGTGTAGTAAAATTTTGCCTATCTCTTATGGTTTACCTGTTATGCAAAAGTCGTTCACAATGAACAATACTTTTGGAGACATTCCCAGAAAATTCAAGATATACATTTTATTTCTCATGACATTATCTTAAACATATGATATTTTCATCAAAATCGTTAGAGCCATTTTTGAGAAAATTAAAGTTTTCGAAAAATGTTCCATGTAAAGGGTAGTCTGGGGTGGGGGGATTTTCTTTAAAACCTTCGTGTCGCATCTCTGGAAGATACTGAACGTAAATACCAAGTTTGGTGCTTATCCGACTGTTCGTTTTTGAGTTATGCTGTTCACAGACACACACACACACACAGACACACAGACACACACACACACAGACACACACACGGACATGTTGCCAAAAATGCTTTTTTTGGATTCAGGAGGTCTCACAACATGTATTTCCGGTGAAATCTCGGTATCGAATTTTTGGGTGGAATGCAATACTTCCTCTACTTACTATACGTAGTAGAGAAAGTAAAAATGCATTAACGAATTTGAGAAAAAGTATAAGTATTGGAAAATTTAAGGAAATAACAAGCAATATCTCGAAAACGGTTCACTCAACAAAAGAAATGTATATGGCATAAATTGTGTATTTTAACGCGATCTACATTTTTTGTGTAGTAAAATTTTGTCTATCTCTTATGGTTTACCAGTTATGCAAAAGTCGTTCACAATAAAGAATACTTTTGGAGACATTCCCAGGAAATTCAAGATATACATTTTATTTGTCATAAAAATATCTTAAATATATGATATTTTAATCAAAATCGTTAGAGCCATTTTTGAGAAAATTAAAATTTTCGAAAAATCTTCCATGTAAAGGGTACTCTGGGGTCAGGGGATTTTCTTGAAAACCTTCGTGTCGCATCCTTGGAAGATGCTGAACCCAAATACCAAGTTTGGTGTTTATCCGACTTCGTTTCTGAGTTATGCTGTTCACAGACACACACACACACACACACACACACACACGTTTCCAAAAATGCTTTTTTTGGATTCAGGGGATCTCAAAACATGTATTTCCGGTGAAATCTCGGTATCGAAATTTTGGGTGGAATACAATACTTCCCCTACTTACTGTACGTAGTAGAGAAAGTAAAAATGAGCGTCTTTGTGGACCCTTGAGGAAAGAGCTGTGTCATGGAAGCGTATTAAGGGTGGGCGAACAGTCGTCCTCCGAGGTGTAGTGCTTACCATGCTAGCCTCTAACTCCCAAGGCCACGGGTTCAAAGCCGGTGGAGGGCGATGGATTTTTTTTTCGGGCGTAAAAATCCTTAGCATGGCTTCCTTCGGAAGGGAAGTAAAGCCGGTGGTCCCGTGTCGTAGATTTACGGCACGTAAAAGAACCTCAAGCCTAATAAAGAGGCCTCTGAGCAAAATTACCGGTCTTTCACGCTCAATATAGAATGGAACGCTAAGGACCACAGCGGTTAAAGAGCGTCCATAAATAATAACTCAATTTAATTTGACTGGGCGAAGAAATACAAGCATTGTGATATCAGGAAGGGGAAAATAATTACAAGGACAGTGGGACTGCAGAAAAAGTTGCCGGATGAAACAACATTGAGATAAATTGCTCATAAACGGAGATAAAGGGGAAAATCGATAAGAAGGAAGGCATGGAGAAGGCTGGATAGGCAGTGAAGGACCTGTGGGTGGGGGCGACTCTCACGAAACGGACAGAGTAATCTTGGTACAAGCGAACACAAGCCGTCTTCCAAGGATTTGGCAACCTGGCAGGAGACTATAAATGAAGTTCGTAATGTCAAAAGTTACCTAAACACATTTTTTTGTGATGTTATAGCAGTATTGCCATTACTTTTTGAATGCCGTAGTATATTTTAAAAAGCACAACAATCTAACTTTTAATTATAAAACGTGATTATGCCTAGTAATTATCCTGAGTAAAATTCTAATATGAATACAGTTTAAATTACCTTTAAATGGAGAGAAAGTCAGCAATATCCGAGGGAACATGGCGCAATCCATGGATATTCCATGATATCTTCCAAATTCATTACTGTTCTCGAAACTCCTCTAATTCACTCACGTTTATTATTTGTAGCATGTTAAGTTTACAAAAACATAATGTGCTCGCAAATATCCTCAAAGTAGACTCACTTTCTCAGGCGAATATTATATATGTAAGGAAAGACTCAAACGTTAGTTTATTGTGGAGAATCTGAGCACTATAACGGGAAACTTAATATGATATAAATGCTCGGCTTACTGTTGCATGTTTCATTTATTATCATAAATTTAAACAGCAAATGAAACATCCCTGCTAGGTGTGATTTCAGTACTTCCATTCTCTTTCTAAATGCTTTTTCTCTATTGAAAACTTACCTAGGCATATTTACACACGTTTTGGCCACATGAAGAGCTGTATGTTTGTTTAAAATGCATGTTTTCATTACATTCTACAGCACATTGAATCCTATGCCTTGGCTAGACCAAAATTCCAAATTACATTAAAGTAAATAAGTCGCTTATGAAGGTGACCTGTTGCAGCAATGTGTTTTCACTGGCAAGTAGCGAACTACAGCGTTAGCATCATTCTCACGAATTGTTATTTAAACTGAAACCACACAGCAAGCAATCTCTACACAACTATACACACCTTTAGTAACTGGCCACTTCACCCGCACCTGATTTTCTTAAAATTGTCAAAATCTAATTCAGTAAATGTTTAAACAAAAGAATCATTCTGTCAACTTAGAAAATACGTTTCACTTGCTGTGAGATTCCCTCGAATGAAAAGTGTTCTTCCATAGTTTTATACTCCACAAGTGTAACAATATGTACATTGGAATCACGTCACAAGGAAAACTAAGAGAGACACTTCCTTTGTGCTGCGTTCAGTTTGATAAGTGGGTTCCAAGCACCTTGTTGGACATAATTTAAGGGAAAAAACAGCATTTTAAGGAGGTGGTTGTTCACTGGCATTCTGCCGCCTTTTCGTCAACTCTTTTTTGACGCAACAAACCGGGAAATGAAACAGTGGTGATGGACCAGAGATTTCATAGCGTTCGTGCACCGGAGTGTGAAGCGAGGTCTTCCCTTGAAACAATCGCATTGAAATCGTACAACAGATATCAATATTGCTTTCTATGTCAGTGGTTAAATAAGCTAGTGCGCACAAGGACGCATTGCTTCCGCCGAAAACTTTCTTTCGATAATTACGCTTCATATGAAGAGAATTAGCATTATCAACTGGGGCTAAAATGGACAGTCGAAAATAGCAAAGTTTTCCATAGCAGGATAAATCGAGGGAAAACAATTAAACGAATGAAAAGTTATCGATCTTGGAATTGATCATGTCCATTATTTCATTCGTAAATACAGAAGGTTAGGTACCGCGATGGCTTAATTTCTATAAAAAATCTTACGTGATACATTCACATGACTTTCTCTATCCTCCATCGTTTATTATGGGTACACAAACTATTCTTACTCAAGCTTATTTCTTTGCTATTACATTTTAATCCAAATAAACTGCAGAAATGGCTACATTACACATTTCGTTAGGATACAAAGAGAACAGCAATTAGGATTAGGATTAGTATTCAACGCGGAGAGGGACTTAGCACGTCGGCCTTTGTACCTATGCTCCGGACGGGGAGAGGGAGGGATGAGGTAAGAGGATACAGAGTGGCCGGACCAGAAGGCACGACAGGCGTGCAACCGGCTTCCCTCCCTCTCTGTGGACTTATACATCCTCTGGGAGGCCCGGAACCTGGAGACAGTCCTCATTTCGGGAGACGAAGGTTTCCACAGAGCATCCTTTTCCCCTGCCATGCACACGCCGGGACCTCCCGCCGACACGTACAACCCTGAAAGAGACCAAGCGGATGAAAGGTGAAGAGAAACGAGAATGGAGGTGAAATGGAGGGACAGGAAATTCGGGGACTTAATGATCCTTCCCAGCATTCGCCTAGCGATCCCGGAAAAAACCTATGGGTCAGGAAGCTCAGCTACGGGAATCGAACCCACGACCTCCCGAATGTGGACCACAGGGGTCACCACGTGAGCCATCCCGCTCATTGAGAACACCGATAGTCAAATGTTTAAGAACCGGAAGCTATATGCTGGTCTTAAAACTCCATACTGTTTCCATGAAATCGCGAGAAACAACCGAAAGGCGATGGGACTTAAAAGAACTATTGAATAAATCGAACCATTAATAACGCATATCTTAGAAATGACTGATGCTACAAAAAAATTATTTGAAACAAATTGTGTGTTTTAAAGAGGTCTACATTTTTTGCGTGATAAGTTTTATCTATCGCTTAACCTATATAAGATTCTACAAAATTCCTTTCAAATGAGGAGGACTTTACAGGCTATTCCCAGAAAATTTAAGATATAGATTTGATTTGTCATGTAAATTTCTTTAATATGTGGTATTTTAACCAAAATCGTTAGAGCCACGTTTTAGAAAACAAAACTTTTAAAACATGTAACATGTAAAGGGTAATTTGTCTTTGTGACGCATTTTTGGAAGATACCGAACCTAAATACCAAGTTTGGTATTTATCCGACTTTTCGTTTTCAAGTTATGTTATTCACAGACCTTCTCAACCAACCCACTGTGTACGTGGTAGAGAAAGTAAAAACTAAAGTTCGGCCAGAGAAATGTTTCCTAATCCTAAAAATATAAGAAATTCTCCCACTCTGAAACATCAAACTTTTAATTTCTGAAAATGTATTTAAAGTTATTTCTTAAGGAAATGGAATTCTGAAAATATTTAGACTTTATAAAAAATGTTCAACTCTGTCTCTTAAAACGCCTCTCAATTTTAACAACGCACCACTACACTGAGAAAACTATGAGTTTATCTGTTGTTAACTATTCGGGATTATTATTCTCCACCACGTCGGTAGAGAAGGTATTGTATTCCACCCAAAGCTTCGATACCTAGATTTCAGAGGGAGTAGGTACATGTTTTGAGGCACCTTGAATAAAAAAAGCATTTTTAGAAAAAGGTCCGTGTGTGAGCAATATAACTCAAAGACGAAAAGTCGGATAAAAACTTGATGTTTGACTTCCAAAGATGCGACACGAAGATTTACAGAAAATCCCAACTACCCTCTACATGGATGAGTCCGGAGCAATGACGGAAATGTGTAAGACAAGACCCTCTACATGGAACACTTGTAAGAAATTTTTTATATTGTTAAAAATGCCTCTCAGGATTTTGCTTAAAATGCCATATATTAAAGATACCTGTATGTGTTGAATTTTCTGGGAATAGCCTGTAAGGTGCTCCACATTCGCAAGAATTTTGTAGAATCCTATTTAACGTTAAGCGATAGTAGAAAACTAACTGCACAAAAAATGTACATCTTTTAAAACACAAAATGTACTTCAGATAACTTTTTCTTTGTGGCATCAGCCCTTTCCGAAATATCCGTTATTAATGGTTTGGATTATTGTCGAATTCTTTGTCATTCTTTTCAATTCTTGTCGATTTGCAGGTGTTTCTTGCGATTGCATGAAAGGAGTATGGAGTTTTAAGGCCAGCAATAGCATCCAGTAAAACATTTGACTATCGTTGTTCTCTTTGTATCTATAACGAAACGTGCAACATAACTATTTCTGCAAAGGCTTATCTCGATTATAATGAAGTAGATATAAAAGTAAGCTTTCATAAGAATAGTTTGCATACCAATTAATAAACGATAGAGAATAGAGAAAATCATGTGAATGTAACACATGAGAAAACTTTTTTGAGGTTTTGATTCTTTGTGAGCAATGCCGTCATGCCTAACGAGAAGTTTCGAGAAAACAGTGGCACGAGTCCGGGATAGTAGATTTCTTTTGGTACAAAGGGATACTGGTTCTGCGTGTTTCAAGCACTTTTAACATGATTGTGTGTTCGAAAACACCATTTGAGAAATGTGTTCAGTAAATCTTTACAAGCAGGCTTCTCTCTCGTACAAAGGTACATCTCTGTCTCAGTTTCCTTCTTTGACATTACTCTAGCCCGTTTTTAAAGAACCGATATTAGTTGCACGGGGAAGTAAAACTTTTTAATAAGTATTTTCTTATTTTAAAATCCTCATGTGTTACACTCACATGACCTTCTCTACTCTCGTAAAAACTACTTTCACAAAAACTCATTCTCCATATGCTTCATGTTAATCGAGATGTTAATCTTATTGCTAATTTTCTTGTAGATGCAACGGGAATTGGTAGGCTTTAAATCTTTTGAGAGCTGGTTGCTATTTGGAGCATTCCATTCTCTTTGCACGTCCAGGACATTACAAAAATTCTGATATTTTACACTCACATGACTTTCTCTACTCTTGTACAAACTATTTTTACAGACGCTTATTCTCCATATGCTTCATGTTAATCGAGATGTTAATCTTATTGCTAATTTTCCTGTAGATGCAAGGGGAATTGGTAGGCTCTAAGCGATAGTCAAATATTTTAAGAACTGGTTGCTATGTGGAGTATTCCATGCTCATTGCATTACCAGGACCAAAAAAAAAAAAAAAAAAGAATAACGAATCCCATTTGAGAAAAGGTATAAGTATTGGAAAATTTAAGGGAATAACAAGTAATATCTCGAAAATGGTTCACTCAACAAAAATATGTATATAACATAAATTGTGTATTTTAACGCGATCTACATTTTTTGTGTAGTAAAATTTTGTCTATCTCTTATGGTTTGCCAGTTATGCAAAAGTCGTTCACAATGAAGAATACTTTTGGTGACATTCCCAGAAAATTCAAGATATACAATTCATTTGCCGTAAAAATGTCTTAAACTTATGGTATTTTATTCAAAATCGTTAGAGCCAATTTTGAGAAAATTAAACGAAAACATTTGGAGCTTTTAATGTTTCAGGACACATTGTTGCTCTGCTGGCGTTTGAAAGTCAGATACAGGATTTTGATTCGTAGATTGAAGCTGAGATCACCGCGGGTCTTCCCTGAGCGTCTCAAATATGTGATGATCGTATGGAGCCAGTGGAGGAGATTACAAGCGTTGTAGCAGTAGCAACGTGCGCATTGGGACGTGTCGCTTTGTGCTGCTGGTCATGCGAGTACATTAACACAAACCGTTGAAGTAACAAGTGAAATACATTATTTTGGAATTGAATTGAGTTGAGTTTTTATTTATGGACGCTCTTTAACTACTATGGTTCTTAGCGTCCCATACTATATTGGGCGAGAAAGACCGGAAATTTTGCTCAGGGGCCCTTTTATTAGGTTTGAGGTTCTTTTAGGTACAGTAAACCTAGACACAGGGCTACTGGCTTTACTTCCCTTCCGAAGGAGGCCATGCTAAGGATTTTTACGCCCGAAAAAATCCATCGCCCTCCGCTGGGTTTGAACCCACGATACATGGTACCCCTAGACCACGAAAGACGACATGATACATCGCTTAGGTATGCTGCACAAATAATATCCGTCGAGGTGAATGGTGTTAGCTAGAAATTCGTACTAGCCATATCGTAAGCTAATGAACATTATCACAACAGTAAATTGAATGCTATCAAAGGACTTAAGTAGATCGAGTGTTGAGATTCTAGGATAGTGGCCGGCAGATGCCTTGTCATACTCGCTTATTGCCCGGCGATATTTGTGTAGAGCTTCAACTGAACAGTGGCGACACTGTGCCTATGCTTTAACCGAACACGCATTATTCTTCCGAAATGCCTTAATGGCAATATGCAGTATTTGCAACTGACTACAAATTTCAACCCATCGCAAAGCAATAACAATTCATTTATATGAAAAATGCCCACAGTAAAACAATGTAGTAATACAAACACTGCAGAGCTTCGATTACATAAATGCGGCTACGAAGTTTCTTGGTACGGTTTAAGCAGTAGTACCAGTTTTTCGTTTGTAACGTTGAAAATAAGGTGGCTTCTCTCTCTCCCTCTCTCTCTCTCTCTCTCAAATTCTTCTACGCAATACTCAGTTTTACACACTTTACTTTGCACTAGGGATGGAACCTCGATCCCGTCGATATCTGATACTCTGGATGTTCGGTGGTATCGAAGTGTGTGTAATGCTTTGACATAAACCTTCGATACTTCTAAATTTGTAAGATTTGCATTATTGAAAGTTGTTGCGCTTAATTTATGCTAGAAGGAAGCCTGGACTTCGCGTTATTGTCTCGCACGTGTCCCTAAAGATTGTTGGACTATAATTCTTGATAGACCTGTGCGTTTCCTGTGGGTGGATCAATGTAACAATTCATAGACTCTTGTGCCTAAATAAAAACATGCAAAGCAATAGGGGAAGTAGTAGGTGTGCTGGTGTAACATGTAATGTTAACTTAGTTGTGAATGAAACTGATTTAGCTGACGCTCTAAATCACTCTTTTGCAGTGGTGACTCGCTCTCACATTTACCTACTCTGTATTCTCTCTTAGGTAGATCCGCGGCAGAACAAACCCCGTGGTGCAAGACGGTAGCAATGCGCGCAGGAAAGTAGTCCCATGCTAATAATCTGCATTTTAGATTGAATTTATCCTTAAATAATATAGTATTCTATACAAATACCTAAGGTTTTATTTAACGCTGATTTATACCGTAAAACAGAGCTACAAGTCCCATGATGCAATATGTTTGAGTCACCTGACATCCGGATAGGCGCAGAATATTGTTTACAGCCAGAAACCAGCAGTTGTGTCTAGTATCATGGAGGAAAGTGAATTCGCTGTTGTGCTTTCGTCGAATTACGTAAAGCATTAGCCGCGCAAACCATTGACTAGTGGTAAAAAAACAATAGTGTTGAATCTTTATTATAAGTTATGTGAGAAATATCCAACACTTTCCGCGAAAGAAATGATGAAATTAACTTCTGAGTTCGCCGGTGTTTCGAGTACAAGTATAAACAGTGCTTGTGAAGAAAAATCTGAAACGGGAAAAGTGGTTACACCCGGGGGAAAAAAATCATATGAAATACGCGATCCAAGAATGTAGTGCTTTTGAGAAGAATGCAATTCGCGTAACAGTGCATTCTTTTTTAAAATGAGCCGCCAACAGTTAATAAAGTGCCGCTTCCAGAGAGCTAATAAATTAGGTTATCGCATACCTGGTACTTTATTTTTCGCTCATTTATTTTAGAATTAACTATTATTATATGTGCAAAGGTTTATTTTGTTGCAACTATAAATCTTATCACCTTTAACCCTTAACAGAACATGCTAGTCACCGTTTCAGTTGTCGAAATAAGGATTCTTGTTCTTTTTCGCACTACGTGCCGCTTGTACCGGCCACATGGTCTGAAAGTGTGACTATTTCTAGTGCGAATGGCGGAAGGATACATTATAGCGGTGCACTGGTCACCTGGGGTTTGTTATGACGCGGATCAACCTAAGAGTGAATACAGAGTAATCAGGTGAGCCAAAATCTCTCATTCAACAGAAACAAATAACTTAAGACGTGAGATAATACAGCGCTGGAAATATTTATTCTTTCTTTCCACTGTTTGTGAAATCGCAAGTCAATGTGGGTCATGAGGGGTATCTTACAGGTATACCGTACGATTAATTTGCATAATATGGATAGAAAAGGCTTTAAAAGAAAGCTTTCAGCATAAAATGTCGTTATAAAAAGGAAAGCAAAGAGATAATAATATATTATTATTATTATTATCATTATTATTATTATTACCTTTGACTGACAATCGAGGATATATAACCTGTGGCATTATCAAGATAAAACATTTCTGCCAATTGGAGGATGTCAAACAGGAACATTCGGAATTAGCACATAATACAAAATTGGTTACATGTGTTTATACAAGAAAACTACTAATCAGAACAGTGAGCAAACTATCGCCCTTACAGTTTCTTATAGAGTGAGTAGTGGTATGGTGCCATCACTGCCTTGCCCAAGTTCGACACTTTCTTGAACCCTCTTTTTCCTCACTAGTTTTGTGAATTTGGAGCCATAGTCTGTTATTTAAAGTTCACATCAGAAAGTTGGTTTCTATGTGTGGTTTGCAGATCTTTATACAAGAAAATAATTGCTCAGATACATATATGCTCCGCAACCTGGTATCAAACTTATGCAACTGAGGGAAATTATTTGGGGAAATTTCAATAAAAGGAAGACATCGTTTTTGTTTTAAAGGTCATCTTTCATGTCAGTATCATTTTGTACGTCAATTAGTTCTAATAGCAACGAAGGCACCTTGTCAGTAAGTATCCACTGATAATGCTGTTGCAAATATGTACTTGTCGGACTAGAAATTTACAATAACTTGAAATGTGGTATACAATTCTTGACCTAGCTCTTCCAATATTTGTACATAGTTATTCATAATTTCGCTAATTGGGTGACATACTGTAGACAGCTTTGAGAAATGTGGGAGTTGATCGTTCTCTCACTACTACTGTCCATTTCAAACCAGAGTTCCCTCTAATGTAAACAGAAGCACGTGCTTCTGCTTGTCACGAACCCAAGAACACACTCTTACGCCAACGTAAATAGTTCCTTAATACATATATTGTATTATGAAATATTAGAGCAGGAAGGGTATAGAACTGCACATTACCCTTATATCCATTAATGGATAATGGATATATAATAGCTGTTACAGGATTACAAAATATGATTTTTGTCCTCTATTGCGCTAACGCCGAGAGCATCTTGCTTGTTAATACCAACCGTATGCATGACTGCCACTCTCTTACATATACAAGAAATGCAGCAATGAATTCCCAGAGATGCTATATGAGTACCGAATAAACACTTTGCGTAACACAGGAAATATGATAAGCGAACAGTCATTCATAATACGCTAACACACATATGCTCAGCTCAGGTCAAATCTTGTGATTTATTCATTTGGTATTTGAGCTCACGTGGTAGAGGAAGGTGCTTGTAGTGCGAATAAACTGTTCAAACTCAAAAGCGGGAAACAATTAAAAAGTGGCTAAAAACAAACAATACTTCATATATTCAACTCGCTATTAGAAAAATACCCGGCACTTGCATTATTGCATATTATGAAACTAATATCGGATTTTACAGGCGTTTCAGTGAGAAGTGTAACCAAAGTGAGCAGGGAATATAAATAGGCATAATAGAACATATGTAGAAGTGGAGAATCAAATGTGGGAACTTGTTTTAAGTGCGACAGTGCTGCGGAATTGTGGATAAGCTTGTCATTATTTTGGAGAGTAGTTCTGATTCCGATGTGGCAGCTGAGTCATCTTCGGAAGATTCGGATTTTGCCCGAGGATTGTGATTAACGTAAGTAAAATGTTCATTGCCGCATGCTCATAAAATCGATTGTTACCTTAAGTTGCATTTTGAACTATGATTCTCACGCAGGGCGCGTTTTTATAGATTTAAATAGTGTTCAACAAGCACGTGAGAGGCGAACAAGCAGCCATTAGGGGCGGGGATTGCGAACTACTTTCGCGCGGATAATACAAGGAGTTTGTTTTCAGTGAAAGGCACTCTGGTTTGGAATGGACAGTAGATACCTACATTCTTGTATCTCCGCCATTACCACTCCACTATCGCATCAACCACTGTGCCAGTTCGTGTTTATGGTGATATCCCTCTATCCTGCTCTTTGCTCGGAACTAGCTCTTACGTCACAAACGCAGCAGTTGCCGAACGCTGTTTTAGGTATTCACTCGAATATTACTCACCATAGTGGGTATTTGAAGTAAAACAATCAAGAATTCACATAAATAGAATCTTGAATCACTGCGAAATGAGATTTCATTCAATGCTGCTAAGATAATGTGGCTATAAAGACCTATAGCTATAGCTATTGGGTATAAAGGGGATTTGATAAGTATTCGGGTATCACGAGATTTAAAAGTTTAAACGAAAGGCAGGTAAACGTAGACTACAATCCAGGCCGCCTCATGCGCCGTAGCCGGTTAAACATTTTCTATAGTTGGAGTTGATCATAGTGAGAAATCGTAAGTTTGAAGTAAGCAATAGAAGAGATGACTTTATTTGAAGTTAACAATGCATAAGAGCCAATAAAAATACAAAGCTGAATTTAATATCACTTTTTATATGAATCGGCCTTCAGTCGAACCATCATACATACGTGGGAAACGGGGAAAAACTTGTTATTAAATCTTGAACAATTTAATCAAAGCTAAAGAGTAAGATACCATTTTCCTTTATTTTTCATTGCTTTAAATCCTCTATCTTCTGTTTATAAATGTTTACCTGCATCGCTTTTAAAAATAAACAAAGTGTAAGTTTTTCCATGCTTTCCTTTTACTGTGTATAAAGTATCGGTTGAAACTAACAGAAATTTACTAAAACTGCCTCGTGTATCTACTTTGGTAAGAGTCTTTTGAGATAGTGGAAAGGGGAAGGTAGAAAACAGGTTTCTCGTTCCCCAGGTCTATTTCTTGTGGCGGCACTTTGCGATAGCCACATGACGTCCTTCCACTGAGCGCAGTAACGTGTGCGACAGGTACCGGCGACCTCCCACTCTGACCCATGGTTTTCCCCCGGGTCGGGGTGATTCATCTTCCTGTTTCAGGGGTGTAGGACCAGGTTCAGCGGGTTGCGGTTAGACGGTGCTATTGCGCTCTGTGGAGGTTTTTCTTGACCTCATCCAGGGACTGCTCGGTTGGATACCCGTCTCTCGGTGCTTTTAGGCAGACACCTGGAGACTCAGGGCCCAATGGTCCGGCTCATGCGGAGTTCAATCTGGAAACATTACGGACCTCGTCTGTGGTTACGCCCGTCGGGTCTTTCCCTCCCAAGGGGCTCGGTGGCTTACGTGCGGTGCTCAGTCCCGGTTTCGTCAGTACTTCTACCATCCCTTCCACTGTCTCAAAAGACTGGCCAAAGTATAAGTTGATGTTTAAATGTTGATACAGTTAACTTCTTAATTTAGATAAACTGTCAAGATTTAACATTTTGGTCATCTCTCATTCTGTTTGTTATTGGCCAGTAACATTTTTCAATTCTTCAGTCTTTTTTCAGGTACATGTTTTTTGTTTGATTAATTCTTATATTGAACTTGTTTGTAAGTGTTCGCAGAACTCTGATTCACAATACTATGACACTAGCACGAAGTAACAAGACTGATGCGCTTTTGATGCCATTTAATACATGTGCGTATACTCTTCAGTTAGAAGCTGTTAATATGCGCAGTTGTCATCAGCTGCATTAGATTATGTTTTAAAATAAGGTATTATTCGATATTCCCGCACAATTTATCTTTCACCAACTGGTCCTGAAAATGTGTAGCAATTATTTCAACTGGAAGCTTCGGTGTTACTTCTGTTCAGGTGCAGTCAAAAGTAAGTTACACTTCTTAAACAACGGGAATTTGTGTCAAATTACATCTTCTTTCATTCCTTGTTTATCATAACATAACTGCTCGTAGATATCTTACGACGTTTTATTGTTTTGGTTGTGTTTCAAGCGTATTAAATTACAACTCTAGGTCTCGCTGGTGTGTATGATCTTTGGTATAGATATAAATGCTTTTGGCTAAATTAAATGTTTTGTAATTTATGATTACGTACATAATTATTTTTGTAATTTGTAATCCAACATTTGTGTTGGAGAGTTCTGGCGTAGTGATCAGGATTAGCTGAATTCACATATTTTCATTCAAGCATACATTTTCCTGTCCAGCACTTTGAAATGCATTTATAAAATAAAAAGGATGTGATTAACTCAGTGGTTTTGAAAAGAGTTTCATCATTTTGCGTAAGTTAGTTATGAAAAGAACAGCACATTAGAGGTCTAGAAATAGTGTTTTGTATATATATATAGCTAACCTCTTGACCAAAATAAATCGAGTAATGAAAATAAAAATCTGTTCAATAAAAGGAAAAAGTAGCACTCCAAACACATGCAGTTATTCGGAGTTTTCTCTGCCATTGCTTTTGAAAAGGGCACAGTTCAGCTGATTTGTTAATAGCATTTCTAACCATTTTAACAGATAAATTCTAAAAAGCATTACACTTTATATATTTCTGAGACGTTGTATTAAAATGTCACATTATATTTTACAAAACAAAATGTTTTATTCACTAATGTCATTTTAACATGCGAGATTAATTTCAGTGCACTTGTTCACGTATAAAATTATTGGAAGCATGCGTAATGGTGAGCGTGCTATTTTGTTCTTCGCCATTCTTTCATGTCAGTTAACGCTACAAAGATTGCGTCTTTACCTAACTAGCGATGGAGAGAGAGAAAAGTAAAACATGACTTTAGTGCTTTCGCAATATCTGCGCATTATGTTATCCAGCTTAATTTCTTTAAAATTATCACCTACCATACCTGTGTAACACACAATCCTGGATAGTTAAATGTCGAGCAGAAAAAAAGGGGGTCGTATATCAAACCATGATACCGAAACTTTTATTCATCTAAGTAGGCACTACAATGCAAATTTGCTTTACCGATTGGCAGATTGTCATGGCACTGGGAAATTACAATCCATTTTGAATGTAAATTTACCGGTTGTTTGATAAAATATGTCGTAAAGGTTAGTACATTCACAAACATAAGTGCATTGGTTAAAATGATAAACATCTTTTTGAAATTCGAAGGTGTTACATATATTTAATGCAAGACTAACTTTCTTTATTTGTAGAGATAACCGAAAGGATTTTCGTGTGCTTTAGATTTCTTTTCGAAGGAGGGTGTTGATGAAATTAGATGCCCGAGGTTGCCGGTTCGGTCCTATTTTTAAACGCGATTGCTGAATATCATTAGATCTATTGGCATAAAATAACTGTTTGAAAGAATTCTGAAAGAATTCCGGCACATCCGGCGGTGATTAATGACCCTGGGTTTGCTAACATCTTTAAATAAAATAACAGGCTATTGCGTCACTTACATTTTGACATTTAAATATTTAAAATTTTACGCAGTAAAATCAAATATTTAGTAGTTAAATACCTTTTTTACTTTTGCTACGTATCGTATTATTCCGCCCAAAAATTCGATAACGAAATTTTACCGGAAATACATTTTTTGAGGCGCCCTGAATCCAAATAAAGCATTTTTGGAAACATGTCTAAATGTGTGTCTAT
The DNA here is from genome assembly GCA_030765065.1 of Deroplatys truncata. Taxonomy (NCBI): domain Eukaryota; kingdom Metazoa; phylum Arthropoda; class Insecta; order Mantodea; family Mantidae; genus Deroplatys; species Deroplatys truncata. Next base: position 10,923,732 of record CM060982.1, read on the forward strand.
CTGTGAACAGCATAACTCAAAAACAAAAGTCGGATAAATACCAAACTTGGTATTTGAGTTTAATATCTTCCAGGGATGCGACATGAAGATTTTCAAGAAAATTCCCCACTCCAACTACCCTTTACGTGGAACAGTTTTCGAAAATTTTGATGTTCTAAAGAATGGCGCTAACGATTTTGATGAAAATACCATATATGAAAGATATTTACATGGTAAATAAAATGTATGTCTTGAATTTTCTGGAAATAGCCTAGGAAGTCCTCTTCATTCGGAAGGAATTTTGTATAACCTTGTATAGCTTGTAAACGTTAAGTGATAGACGAAAACGTACCACACAAAAAATGTGGACCCCTTTAAAACATACAATTTATTTAAAATAAGTCTTTTTTGTGGGATAAGCCCGTTCTCAGATGTCCGTTATTAAAGGTTGAAATTGTAATACTTCTAATTCCTTTAAAGTCCCATCGATTTTCAGTTGTTTCTCGCGATTGCATGAAAACAGTATGGAATTTTAAGGCCAACAACATATAAGCATCTGACTATCGCTGATCTGTTAGTATTTATAAGGAAGTGTGTAATGTAGCTACTTTTTCAAAGGTTTATTTGGATTAAATGTAGTAGGTAGAAAAATAAACTTAAAGAGTAGTTTGTATACACACTAATAAAGATAGAGGGTAGAGAAAGTTATGTGAATGTATCACATCAGATTTTTTATTGTAGATGCACCAACCACAAATTTTGGTGTAGGTAATATTATTTCTTCCTCTGCGCTAAAGTAGGCGAAGTACCTACTGAATTCCATCCAAAAATTTCAACACCGAGAATTTTTCGGAAATACTCGTTTTGAGGTCCCTGAATAAAACAATCTTAGATAAACACCTGTACAGTGCGTGCAACATTGGTAATTACATAGCTCAAAAACGAAATACAGATCAAACTTGATATCCAAGTTCCATCATTGGCCAGTTTTTAAGATTTTTATAAAATTGCCTCAGCTGCAATGCTTAACGTCCGTTCTTACTACATACGGCACCACAGGCGGATGATACCTACATGAAATGAAATGGTAATTGAAAAAGGAAGCGTTCCAGGCCCAAGTTTAGAGTACCTGTCCGGTAATTGCCAGTTATGAGGCTTGAGGTAAATCAGGGGAAAAAAACGCAGTCAAGGAAAACGGTCCTTATTGATCTCCCATTCACGAGTACGTGCCGTAACGACCTCGGCCACCCGTGCAAGTCTTTATATGAAAAACAGAACATATTCCTCTGTATAATACAGTTCTAAAAATAGTTCTAATAATGTTTATTCAAGCGTCATAATTTAGAGATACAGACATGAAGAATAAAATGCTTAATTCACTTTTCTGTAAATGGTGTTAAATCATCTGGGAACTATAAGAGGTAGACTAGAATTTACTGCAGAAAAATATGGGGTTCATTAAAATGTGCACATTATATCTAATAACCAGGGCCCGGATTCTGATGACGCCTTTTAATTGTTGCATCTCAAGCATTGCTAACGTGTGCATAAATCCTTATAGCTCCCATATTATGAAAATGCATATTACTTTTAGTCATTTTGTGCTGATTTCTATATTTAGGACTTTTTTTCCATTTTGTCTTTTTTTTTCGCTTTGCGATTATTAGTCATTTTCTTGCATTTACATTGAGTATATACAGAGTTTTATGTTATTGACGTTTCACATAAGGATAACTTTTCAAGCATTAGAAATCTCACAGTTCAACGGAGAAGAGTAACTTTGAATAACTGATTACATGACAACACATCACAACTTTGATAAGAGTAACTTTACTCGCATTCTTGGATAAAAATATACAGTCATATTTAATTGTTGCTTGCTGTTATCTTTGTGACGTGTCGTAAGCTGTGAAGTTTTCTGCATTCGCAATGAATTTTGTATAATGTAATAACTCAAAAGAGTTAATGCTACAGTTTCGTAAGACTGCTTTAAAAACAATTTTCTTAATTTCCGTTTCAGATTCCTCAAACCAGAAATGGAACAAATATATTTTAAATTAATTTTGTAAATAATCTCACCATTATTTTATACATAATTTTTCTACTTACGTTTTACCCATGTAATTAACTTAATCTCGGTTTTGTCTTTTTTGTAATTATTATGTTATTTTTTATAACATGTAACCATTTTATAGGTAATTTTTTCGAACTGTTTTATGCCAACAAAATCCAGGCCCTGCTAAATAACTAACTGCGTATCATTAGCCGTTTGCGATTTACTTAATTCTATTTATATGTTGAAGTTTTATGAGGTTGAACTTTATTTTGGATTGACATAACTTATGATCTTAAAGTTATATGTGATTCTTCTCTTTTGTTTCACATTAGCTCATTACCAACAAAACTCGACTTTGATCCTGTTTCTTGGTGATGGACCATATTTGGTGGTAATAATGCGTTTTTTTGTACATACCTTTTTGCTGCTCTGATGGTCTTTAGATGGTTGCAGTAATGATTGTCGGTTTTTTTGTATTAATTTTGTGGTGGACATAGGATTTTATTTAATGGAGGAATAAAATATGGAAGTCGGGAGATTTCAGCTTTATGCCTTAATTCCTCATTTTTGGCTCACCTTTTACGACTTCAGGAATTTATTTCTCCACCAGTTTAAGTTACACGTCGATCAAAGTGTGCGGATGTATACACAAAAAATGCTCTACCCAAAGCATGAAAGATAATTTTGAAAGCACCATGTACAAAAAATTGCAATTTTAACATATTTTTCAAAAAGCTATAAAACCGATGAAATGAACGATCTGTAAAACGGGACAATTTGATCTTTAGGTAAAAAAGAAAAATTGACTTTTCCCTTCATTAATTTGGCTGCTAGAATTTTTTAAAGTACAGACGAATACTTTCGTGAGGGGGTGTATAATGCACTGTTATACTGTCTGCTGTACATTTTGGCTGTTTTTATGTCACTCAATTCCAACTTTAGTCACTTAACGCACAAGTGACACGATAAATAACCACCTCTCACGTTGTTCTTACATTTAAAAGGTTTTCTTACTTACTTGGCTTTACTTTCCGAAATTTGCGCGTCATTTTCTGCCGCGTTTGCACGTAGTGACGATGTCTAATACATTATGAGAATGCAGCAACTTAACATATTTCCTACCCTATTTATATTAAATCCTTACTCTGTGATGTCTTTACTCAAGATTTACGTGCTTGCTAATAGTGTCATATCTTTACTTCACATGTTTGCTAGTTTCGCTGTCACGTAGTTTCTACCAGTTATTTCACTGTGATGCCCCGTTCTAAGTCGAATTTTTCTTACTCGTCCCACTTTTACTGTAGTAGATCTGGCTTAACAAAGGAAAAATCGATTTTTACCCTTTGGAAAGATAACAAAATATTGCAACCGCAGGCTTAAACAAACTTAAGTATCTTTGTGCGTTTTTGGTTTTTTGGTTCGTCTTCTGATTCCAGCCAACCCTAAGCTTACTACAAACTATTTCCCTTTTCTTAAGGTGTAACATTTTTACATTAAATATATAAATATGTTTGTTTATTACATTATTTGATATATGTCCAATTATCTTCATTTGTTATGTGAATAATTTAATGCGTCAGGCTAAGTTTCTGTCTCAACTTGTGATCTTGTATGTAAAGTGCTTATTCTGTAATTTAAAATCATTTCGTGATTAATTTATAGTGGATAGAAGAATCACTTTATATAATCTGACAAACGATACCTACGAATTAGCAACAAGTGAAGAAGACCGTGTGAATATCACGCATCAGACTCCTTAAGTGAACAAGCTACCAAATAAAAGATGGAACATATAAATTAAATTAGACTTCTTAGGAGAAGTTCCAAAGCAGCTTGAGTACACTAGCTTAATAAAGTGAACTCCTTTAGCCCAACCTTTCTTAGTTCGTATAACCGCTTTTCAACAAAGCCGTTGAAAATAGTTGCCTAAATTAGGAGAATGAGATGGAATGCTGTGATACAGTTAACGTACTTTGATCTGCCCAAAGTGACAATGGTATAATTGGCGCCAGTAGTATTAACGAAGTTATTTTGCAGCGACAGGCCTCAACTTACGAAGGCAAACTGTATATTATAGTACCTCTCCCCTGAATTATAAGATGACACCCTCATCAGATTTATTGCGAAGCTTTCGTGGTTTGGTTATGTTATTACGTTTTCTTTATAGTTTCAAAAGGGTGGACAATTTCCGTTGGAGCTATACTTATAGCTTATTTTTTTGAAATTGCTTTATAATACTGAAAACATCAAAATTTGCTGCCATGGTGCACGAATTGTATTAAAAGGATCTTTACAACCTAGCATTTAACGGCTAGCGTGTTAAAATGTCCTCTGCTTTAATCAAAAAGCAACTGAGTTGATAAATAAAGTGGATAATACTTGGATGAAACACATTACATCGAAATTATGTCTTACAGTGAATCTAAATTAGATAACGCTTGTACTATAAAAACTTTTGAACTAACCTTGCCTAAATTGAGGATACTTTCTGCATTTTAAATGGTGTAGGTATTATTTTTTAGTTCTTAAAATAAAAGCGGAAGCACTCAATGCATTTTTTTTCTGTGAGATAAGCCTGCAACTTACAGGGGCTAAATTTGACAAATAGTTTGTGATTTGTTTTATTAATCACATTTCTCAAATGTAAAAAGGTTTTCAATATTCATATCAACAAGTATTACTTTTTCAGAAAATGAAAAATATCATATCCTCAGTTTTAGAAGAATCGCGGTTGTTTGGTTTGTAATCTACTAGCAGACTTTGCAACTTTGTTCTCGTTATTGCATTAACTGTATGTATATTCTTCCTTTCACTCACTCTCTCCCTCCCCCTCCCCACCCTGTCTATCTGCCTGCCTGCGTCATTCATTTTCTTCTAAGTAAAAGTTTAAATAGTGCACAAACTTGTGTCCGTTCCTTGTACTATCTTTCAAGAAACTAAATGTACACTTTTCGCGGGTCAGTATCATCCAGATGTTCCGTAAGATCTTCCAAGTCAGTGACAATGTTAAGATGGCGACCACGGTCGATTTAGTTTTCATATCCCCTACTTACGGAATGATACTGTCCCGCGAAAAGTGTACATTTACTTTTTTGAAAGATAATACATATTATATGAGTGAAAACAGCTGTACCAAAAGCTACGGAATTATAAAGGGTTTTAACTGGCATGTGTAATTGCTTTAAAATGCATCCCATTGAATATGTTGGGTAACACAGAACCTAATGATAAGCGACTTTTTTCTTAACTCTTTGGCTAAAAGTTAACATACTATATAGCTTATTCTCTAAGTGGGACCTTCAACTTAAATAAAAATCGTTTCAGCCATTCGTGAGTGAGTGAGTGAAGTATGCAACAAAAACTCAAAGAATGTGATTCAGCGTGTTTTACACGTTAACGTCGGTTATTCATCATATTCGAAAATTGCCGGAAAATAATTTGTTTTATTCTTTCCGTTCATGCAACTAAGTTTTCATTTTCGTTGATGCAGTATTACATGATGCAGATGCTTCCAGCGGGTATTTGTTAAGAATAATCTACATAAAATTATTGGGGCATTTAAAGGTAGAGCCATAGCAGGGATATGAACCACGGATCTTCCGGTTTCCATCCGGTTGCTCTAATCAACTGAGCTACCATGGCAACGTGCCGGCACGTAATTTAATTTTTGCCCTGACTCGTATTTTTACTTCTCTACCGCGTTAGTTAGAGATGGTATTTGCATTCCAACCAAAAATTCGATACCGAGATTTCTGGAAATACTTGTTTTGAGGCCCCTGAATCCAAAAAAAAAGCATTTTTAGAAAAGATCCGTGTGTGTGTGATTGTGAACACACAACTCAAAAACGAAAATTCGGATTAACACCAAACCTGCTATTTAATTTCAGTACCTTGCAAAGATACGGCAGGAAGATTTTCAAGAAAATCCCCATACCCCAAATTACCATTTACATGGATATTTTTCTAAAAAATGGCTGTAACAATTTTGATTAAAATACTTCATATTAAAGATATTTCCTGACAAATAAAATTTATATCTTAAATTTTTAGCGAATAGCCTTTGAATTCCTCTTCATTCGGAAGGAATTTTTGTATAATCTTGTATAACTGGTAAACGATAAGCATAAACGGAAACTACTACACAAGAAATGTAAATCTCTTAAAAGCACAATTTATTTCAAATAACCTTTTTTTTGTGGCGTCAACCATTTCCGAGATATCCATTATTAATGTTTCGAATTGTTCAATGCATAGCCATTCTTTTAAAGTCGTGTTAAAATTCAGCTGTTTCTCGCGATTCCATTGAAACAGTGTGGCATTTTAAGGCGATCGTATAGCGTCCAGTTCTTAAACATTTGACTATCGCTGTTCCCTTTGTGTCTATAACGAAGTGTGTAATGTAGCTATTTCTGCAAACGTTTATTTGGATTAAAATGGATATAAAAATAAGCTTTAGTAAGACTGGTTTGTATACCCACTAATAAACGATAAAGGTAGACGAAGTCATGTGAATGTATCACATCAGATTTTTTCGGGTAAACCACAAGGAGATCTCAAATTCATTTTGACATGATATACCCCATTATTGACTTACAGTGTTGTACTTTGAAGTACCGGGCTTCATAGTTTAACCAACTATTATGTCACTTACGAAATATAGCTTCCACTGTTATCATGATAAACTGCTCATTCGCTGCTGGATGTTATGATAACCTTAAAGTATGGGGAGAATTTCTTAAAAAAAAATGCCTGTCTTGCCGAAAGTGCAGAAAAGCAAACGCAGAGCGGTCGTTGATATTTATTCAGTCTTCCCCTCTGATGCATACGAATTCTCTCCCCTGCTGAAATCAGGAACCTAATTTGTTGCTTTTAGAGTCTTCCTTACGTGTTAATTTACGTTTGTTTCTGCTTGTGTTTTGTTCCTCTCACATATCACGTACCTTTTAATTAAGCATTTGCCATTGGAAGAGACTTGGGGTGTCGTTTCGGCACGGTCAAACAACACTCCAGGTAGATATTCTGCTCTTCGTCTCACTGATATTTATTGGTTGCCTTTTGCGGCCAGAGAATGGAAGCTCACAGGGGTACACAAAAAGGTTGGAGAAAGATATTGTGTAGCATAAAGAAAACATTCCTGACTCATTTTTCCAATACTTCGCTACGGTGCGGGTATTTCTGCCTTTCTCGTAATTTGAAGTTCTCGGTGGGAGAAGTTGCCTGTATATGTTACCGGTGTATTTAAAAGACAAATTTCGGGTAACACCTTCCTTTGAGCATCCACCACCCTATTTGACCTGCCCGGTTAAAGGACTTTTCCATATATCAATTATTATTATTATTATTATTATTATTATTATTATTATTATTATTATTATTATTATTATTATTATTATTATGAACTGCAATTTAGTTCAATAATATAATTTCAAGAACCAAAATTATTTACATATAATTGTCAGATGAATGTGCTTCGAGTTATCAGAAAATTGTGGAATTTGTTTATTGTTGAAATGGGAGTTAGAATTAGAATGCATTAATGTGTTGCAGCACATTAAGTATAACGCAATGTGTATACCTATATAGAATATACATATTTTCGGCGAAACAATACGTTAACGTCCAATCTTTTCATTCATAGAAAGTAATAATTCCCTAAAATTTCTATATTGTGTTTCCTTCTACTCTTTTAGCATGGACCTTAACTTTTTATTTGGCTTGTATAGGAAAGAATCACAAGCCTTTAAGGAAGTATTTAATAATGCTGCAGACGTTGAGTGAGAGAGGCAGAAAAATAGTAGAAATCGATTAAGAGAAAATGCAGAGAAGCTTTGCTTCATAGCGGACAATTACTGTGCTTTCCAGAAGCAAGAACCTTGAGGGAGAATGTAATGCTGTTGATAAGTATTTCCAAAATACATGGTTATTCTCACGGCATTAGAGTGAAAGGTTTTAACCTGAGCAAAGCCACATACAAAAATTGGATTCAAAGGGAAAAATCCTATTCTGTTCCAGAAAAATGTATGGTCCCATTGGTAACGCATACTTTATTCCCCGATTTCGTTTATAGGGCATTACCAATTTTGTGCCATTATCTTTGTTGGAGTTTTAGTATGGTAGGAGATGTGTTTTGTTCCTAAGGAAACGAAACCATTGTTGAGCTTTGTTAAGATCAAACTATTGACGACGTATAGTATTTAAAGCATTGCTCATGTAAATACGTTAATAGCATTAGTCGTTCTTTGTTGTCCGTAGCATATTTTTAGGGCTAGGTTGGCCCTAAATATCTTCACCATGTTATGGGAGGAAGCAGAAGACCAGAAACAATTTAATGATCAGAACTTATGAATAACGTATATAAATTTTTATAGGTTAAAGTGGAGTTTAAATTTAAAAAATATTCTAGTTAAAATACTTCGCCTATCAACACCGTTGAGAGCTGTAGTCCTTCGCAAGTTTTCAAATATTTTCAATCTCTTGTCGAGTTAAGGGCTTGAATTTGTTAAATGGCCATTGCATTTGCTTTAAACGGCTGAACTTTCTCTCTATACTTGCTTGGAATAAAATGCATTTATATTATCTACGCTAGTAACCAAGGTGTGTACATTTCGTTGCAGAATTAACAGGTAGTTTGGTTGGCAGAAAAACGAAATTTCTTAGTGTAATTATACTAATAAACTTGTATGGATTAATATAAATGCTATGCATCCTTTTAGTCCTTCTGATGGGCACTCATCATAGTACCTTTTCTCTTGCAAATAACCACATTTTCATGGATTCAGTAAACAACGAAACAGAAGCTCATGCAATTTTTACTATCTAGAGGAAGTGATTCAGAAAGAACGTACTGTTTGATTCATCAAAGTTTAAAATCAAATTTGGCAATTTAAGTAGTGTGAAAAATATTGCAGAGGTGATGTTAAATATCTTTTCACTGTGCACTTAAAATATTGTGTTGCCCTACAGTAAAGTTCGATAATATCGGATATTACATTCTCTGCAATAAACACTTAATCTTTGCCAGATTAACATCTCAACGCCGCAAAGATTAGTAAAGCTGCTGCTGTGTTCAAAACACATAGTCGAGTTCGTGCTACATACCCTGAAAGTCGTGCAATGTGACACATCAACTTTGGCAAGGTAAAGGCTGATTGTTATTCAAACGAGGATCGATAAGCAGTAATCTCTTAACTATTCGTTTAGGAACCACATGTAACTTACATCTTCGTCACCTCTCTGAAGGCTCCAAGCTTCCATGGAACACGAGCACGCACCTTGTCAATCGAAATTACAATAATTAACCTAGAAATACTTTCCATAAGATCGTCACCGGAAATATATTGTTTGAGCTAATCTGCTAACTGGAGGAGAGATTGTCGAGAGTTAATGAATGGGCAGCCCTGACTGATAGATTTCGGTCATGCATTGTATGTCTTTCGGAAAGAGGCCGCCTGTGTCTCCTGTGTGGCCGACTGGCACTCCCACCCACATTCATCAAGTCAATTTGGTCCTTTTAACACACGTGTGGCCGCTAGACCCATCTCTCGGCACTGGATTCACACCACTGGCAATTCCGAGGTTCATAGAGCGGGCTATAGTTTAAATCTGCTCCAGTCTTCTTTCGGCTACTACAAAGTCATAATTATCTTTCATACATTGGGCCGAAGACAGATCTTAGGTTCTGCCAATACTATAATGCGGTCAGCCACTATTTTGGTTCATGGGATGGAATTCTCTAATGTCTTGTTTCGAAGTTAATGAGCTCACGATTTACTTATTTCTAGTTTCATGATGTCGTTTTCAGCCTGTAAACGAAGAGCAGAGTAAAGTGAGATGGAACAGTCTCTATGGTTTCTCGCTGTAGATACATTTGCAACTAATTAATAACTACTCAAAGTATTAAGAAAATTGGTAGAGACAAAGCGGTGACGTTTATTATCCAAATACGAGACCAGGTAGAGTTGCGCCGTATTGAAGCGTTAATGCTTGTGCATCTTTTCTTTTATCCAAATGATAGAGATCTTTGTTAGGATTAGAAGAAGCTCAACCAAGCGTTATTGAAATAGGAAGCAATTGTATTAAAATTCTCCTTCTCTCAAGGTTAATGTAAAGAACTTGTCACTTCGGTCAGAGCAATGAAGACATCGGAGAATATTGCAAGCGGTTGTGCAAAAGATAAAAGTTGAATTTGTTCCTTTGTAAGGTGTAGTCTTTTGGAATGTAAGAAAATTAACGAAATAGAGGGTTTGGTTAGACTTGTCAATCCTATACATTTAATGTTACTACTGTCTTCTACATTGAAAAGTAACAGAAGAACGTGTTACCAGATTGTGCAAGGTGCAGATCATTATTACTCATCTCGGAAGTGGGTCAGCAAGGAACGCTTACGTGGAAAAAGCGAACGTGTTGGGAAATGAAAGACATGACCTTGTTAGACTTGGGTCATTGTGGGTGTGTGGTCAAGTAGCCATCGGCAAGAATAAAAAGTCTCTGGAGAAATTGGATGTTAGCCTTCCCCGCCTCCCTCCATTCCCTTCTTCAATGTTTACTTTTACTTTGGTTTGCCGACCTACCACCTTGTTGGCTACCTTGATTTACTCACGAAAGTCCGCACCGTTCCCGGCAAATTGGTCAATATCCGAAACAGAGCTACACAAATTCCAGTGGACCTGTGAGAGAATCGTTAATCATGGAACTAGCCTTGGACTTTCCAAGATGATCCAGTGTTGCATAAAACAGCTATAACACGCGTGAGTGCGCAACCACGGTATGAGAAACCCTTGTATCTAAAGACACAAGAAATAGTGACAGTTTTGATAAGCGATTCCTTGTGGAGGAATTTGGAGTACCCAAATAGCAGTTTCTTCGTGTGTTTATTTTAATGCGTCTCTCGCCACATAGATGGCGAAATTTCAATTTTTATTTCCTTAAAAGTTTTATTTGATGCTTATGCAGTGCCTTCGTTTTATGCGAAGGTCGCGGATCACGTGAATGCGTGATGAGTAATGAGTACTAACCTTGTTATAAGTTTCGTTGAAAGTGGTGTCCATCGTCGGGTGGAATTACCATTCACACGCATAAGTTCTTGCTTAATGTTCATAATTTCTGCTGCTATACTGTCCTTAAAGTTCGTCTATGTTGTGGGGATTGTTCCTGTAAACTTTATTTTTTAGCGTTTAGCGATCTCGCTGTTCTAAATTTATTGACCAAACATCTCACAGTGTCTCTACCCGGAACTGGATAACCAGGAAATTGTCTACATGATCCAGTTTTCACATATGTATCGTACATAAAAATACGTTGTTCAAGCGTGAATTTGTTGGCAGGCATTTCTGTGGACTGATAAGAGAATGACTTCCTAAGGAAATCACACACAAAACACACATATTGTCGATGCACTTTCACAACACGAAGACAAAGAAACGCCTGAGACAGCTCACAGCTGATAAACGTACCCTTGACACGTCATGCACCTCTTCTGCGCAGTGGCATAATGCCGAGGTCACTGCCGTCTCGGCCGATGCGCATATAAGGCGGTTGTGGCCTTGCCATAAACCGAAGGCACTGTATTTAAGAAATAGAATATATATGTCATCAACTTTTCCTGTTTCGTCCATGTCTTTCTATAAGTACGGGTGTACATTTTATTATTGGTGTTTATTTATTTATTTGTGGACGCTCTTTAACTGCTATGGTTCTTAGCCTCCCATTCTATATTGGGTGAGAGAGGTCGGACGTATTGCACAGAGGCCTGTTTATCAGGTTGAGGTTCTTTTACGTGCCGTAAATCTACGGCACGGGACCACCGGCTTTACTTCACTTCAGAAGGAAGCCATTTTAAGAATTTTTACACCCGAAAAGAATCCATCGCCCTCTGCGGGGTTTGAACCCGCGACCTTGATCTAGACGTTAGCATGCTACCACTGGACCACGGAGGACGACTTATTATTGGTGTGTTTTTAATTTCCGCTGTTATGCATATTGTCTCCATTGCTATTATTTTGGTTTAAATTAAAATATTTACAATTTTTACTGCCTGCGTGATCTGATGGTTGGCAAACCGGGGAACCCGAAGGGTGAGAATGTTTCTCTAGCCAGATTACTTCTATCCTTGCTAGAGTCTGGAAGTGTGAATGTGCGATTATTACAAACTATAGACGAGTGAGCATCATTACCGAGACGCATATGTTCGAAAGTTTTAGACGTTAAATGGAAATAAATAAATAATTTGCACATCGAACTGTAAATAATGTTGGAAAGGTAGAATCAGACGACTGAAAAATTCAATGCCATAGCCGGGATTTGAACCACGGATCTCGGCTATGGCATTGAATTTTTCAGTCGTCTGATTCTACCTTTCCAACCTTGTCCAACACACGGCCTGTGTGAAAGAAACTATTTACATGTAAATAATGTATTATAATGAAAACCCTTTATGTCCACATGTATACATTTTAAGAAACCATGCTTAGGTTCAAGACCGAAGAATGTGAAAAATAGTTGAGATGAATGTTCTGTGCTTACTGCTATTAACTGCAAAAGAAACTTATGGGCGATTAATGATGTTCTCAGAATTGAACAATTAAAATCCTGATGCAAAATACAATGAATATCTCTGTGGTTTAGTGGTCACATGGGTAGCAATTTTCTTTTGATTTGTTCATTACACTCCATGGGATCTGGAAAGTATGGATTCGAGAGTGAACATTTGCTTGAATATTTATAAAGAAAAAATCGATGATTGTCTGTGGTCTAGTGGTCAGCGTTCTGGCCTCGCTTCCCAACTGGGATGGGGACTTTCTTTAATTGGAATCGTTCCCTATCCTTGTGGAAGTATGGATATAGGAGTGAATGTGAGTTGTGTTCTGAGATAGAAACCAACGTTAAAGACCAACACCATCAGTTATTCAAGTCAGAACTCCCCTGTATGATTATAGAAGTTAAAGGGGCGCCAATTATATGGGTTCCGTTCGCATAACGTTTTCTACCCACGCTTCAGCAACTATTCTTACAAAAGCTTATTTCTGGTTAATCCAAAAATCCAATAAAATTTCTTTACACATTTCGTTGTAGGTATACGAAGACTATTTAAAAAAAAAAAAAAAAAAGCGGTCGCTATGTGATGACTTGGAAATTCTATGTTCCCGCATGACCGCGAGAAAAAGGAATCGCGACTTGCTTCTAGAATAAACTGTATTTTAAAATTCAAACCAACAATCAAGAATACGAGATCTCGGCAAATTTTATTTGATATAAATTGTATGCATAACAGGTCTATACTTTTTTGTTTAGTAAGATTTGTCTATCTGAGAACGAAGAGGACTTCTCAGGCTATTCGCGGGAAAAAACATTTTATTTGTCATGGAAATACCATAAAGTTGTGGGTTTTAATCAAATAGGTTGGAGCCATCTTCTTGTAACACCTGACATTTAACAAACTTTCATTTCTTGAGTTATACCGTTCACACACATGCGCGCGCGCGCGTTTTTGTATTCATGGAAGCTCAAAAGGTAGGATATTTCGGATAAAATCTTCGTACCTGTAGAATTTTTAGTGGAATGCAAACCTTCCTCTTCCTTACCTATAGTAAGTAGCAGTGAAAGCAAGCCAAAAACTAAAAACTAAAATAAAAGGGTTTTATGTTACAGTCACACGACTTTCTCTTCCCACTCTTCTACAAATTATTCTTATAAAACCTTATTCTTCTATGTGCTACACGTTAGTTAATCGAAATAAACAGTTCCAGAAATGATTTTATTATACATTTCTTGCAGATACAAGGGTAATACACTAGATTTAATGGATAGTGAATTTTATGGTGTTTTAACGAGACCTACATTTTTGTATTTAACTCTCTCTTTGGGTTTACATTGGATACAAAATTTGAAGATACACATTTTATCTGTCATGCAAATACCTTAAACATATGTATCTTAATCAAAACCATTAGAGACATTTTTGGGAAAATAACTTAACGAAAATTTTACTTTGTGGAGGGTAGTTTCGGGTGTGCGATTATCTTGAAAATCTACGTGTAGCTTCCTTGGAAGGCGCTAAACTTAAATACAAGGTTTGGCATTTAAATGACTCATGCTGTCGGAAGACACACACATACGGGCCTTTTACTAAAAATGCTTTTATTTTGGAATGAGGGAGTTTCAAACCGTTTATTTCCGCAGAAATTTCGGTGTAGAAATTTTGGGTGCAATACGATTCTTCCTCCCGACTGTAGCTAAATAGTAAAGAAAGTAAAACTGACAGTTAACGATTATTAGGAATATTTTGAAGTCACTACTGCCAATAAGACCGTAGAAGATCACGTCAGCCATACGAAGGACAAAATAAAAATAATTAAGGAGACTGATCTGTAAATTTCCAAAAGCTAAAGTACTCCGCTGGGCTTTTTGCATCTTATATCTGTACAAAGAAGTGTGACTGTACGGTTTGGTACGAGGGCTGTCCCAGAAGACCCGACCTAACAAAGAAAGCACGAACATTTTGGGGAAAAACATCTTTATTTCTCTACATAGTGTCCTTTCAGCTCGATACACTTTTCCCAGCGGTTTCAATAGTTTCGATACCCTGTTTATACTGAGAACCACCGAGTTCTGCAAAATAGCCATCAACTGCAGACTTCAGCTCTTCACTGTTGGCAAATCTTTTAGCACCAAGCTATTTCTTCAACTTTTGAAATAGAAAATAATTAGAGGGGGGCTAAATCTGGCGAATAGGGTGCATGAGGAAGCAATTCGAACTTTAACTCATTGATTATGGCCATGGCGATAATGGATGTGTGAACTGGTGCATTGTCTTGATGAAACAAAAATTTCTTTTCCACTAAATGCGGTCGTTTTTACTTGATTTCGTCATTGAAATGCTGCAATAAGTTTGCATAATACTCCTCATTGATTGCTTTACCTTTTTGAAGATAATCAATGAAAATTATTCCACACACACATTCCAAAACACTGACGCCATGACCTTGCCTGCAGATGGAACTGTCTCACCTTCTTTGGAGCCGATTCTCTCCTTTGAATCCACCATTTTGACTGTTCCTTCGTCTCAGGTGTGAAGTGATGGAACCATGTTTCATCCATGGTTATGAATTGACACAAAAATTTGGCTTTTTTGCAGCAAAACATCGCCAAACACTCGACTGAAACATCTTCACGATGCTGCTTTTGTTCCATTGTGAGTAAACGCGGCACCCATCTTGCGCATAGCTTTCTTATGTCTAAATTTTCAGTCAGTATGCGATGTACAGCACTTTTTGAAATGCCTACGATGTCTGCTAGCTCGCGCACTCAGTCGACGGTCATCCAATACCATTTTGTGGATTTTCCTCACAATTTCCGACGTGGTCACCTCATTTGGTCGACCACAGCGATGTTCGTCTTGGCAGCTCGTAGGGCCTCGCTTAAACTCTGCCACCCAATATTTTACTGTTGTAAATGAAGGAGCAGACTCCTCCAGAGTAGAATCTATCTCAGCTTTAATACTAGCTGGACTAAGACCTTTCAAATGAAAGTAATGTATCACGTAACGATGGCCATTTTTATCCATGTTTACAATTCGCTGAGAGCGTTCACTATTGATGGCTTCCAAACAATTACTAAACGACGTAGCATCATCAAACTTCAGACTTAAGCTTTGTAAGGTTGGTACTTTCTACCGTAGTCATTTGTTTGAAACAACAACCACTATCTATACATCAGGTCGGGTACTTCTGGGACTGCCCTCGTACGTATATGACTGGATTATGGATTGTAAAACACGAATTTAGGCTATTTTATGAAAAATAGCTTTTTGCAATGGAGTTTCTATAAGTTTTAATCAGTATTTCCTATTAATGTTTCTAGAAAATAAGTTTGCTAAGAAATGTACTTTTAAATTAATTGCTTTTTTAAAAATAATTTGTATTCAATTGCGAGTTTCGACTTTTGCAAAAATATATATATATATATATATATATACCTACTTATCCCACTCGGGTGAGCTTGTATGTTACACCACTCGGGTGGCGTAACATAGTTGCCTTGCCTAATAACTACATAGAAACGTTTCGTTAGCATATAGTAGGGAGACTATTTCCGAAGTTTCACTCTGATAACCTACAAATTGCAGCGTACGGAGCATTTTAAATGCTTATAAAATGTCTGAAATATTACACAGAAAAACGCATTGAAAATTTTGCTCCTTTAACTGGACTGAAATGCTTACGTATTTTTTCATAAAATAGTGTATATTTTTAGTAAAAAGTTATAGTTTGCAAATTCGTTAACATATGTACAGCAAAGTTGCAAAAATCCTTCTAGGAATATGGAAAAAAGTGTTACAATAACAGAAAGGGCCTCAGGGATGATACCAGCCGTTGTCTCAGGATTATTTGAATGTTCCCGCAATTCCCACATTTTTTTCTGCTAGAACGAAAATATTTACACGAAAGCGTTCCTAGAGGATCGGGCTTAATAAGTTAAAAAGCCTGAATTATAATCATTGTTGATCTTTTTGGCCAATTTTCAGCTATCAATCTCCTTGTGCCTTCTGTGGAAGAAAGCGTGTTTACAGTTCGCCAGGAAAGTTGTTCTTCTGGGGATTTCCTTTATCTTGAGAAGACGGTTGTGAGAAAACTCTTTAAGCTCTGCGGACCCCGGGTTCATCCAAGGACCATTTCATTCAACACTGTGTTAGCAGTTATAAGTGACTTGTGGTAACATATACATAAACCTTTTATCGCCCTTCCTTCCTTCCTTTCCTTGTCTGTTTAGCATGCAACTTATGTAACAGATGTTTACTTGTTTAGTTTATGTTAATATGCAGCAATTATGCCGGTTGCCAATTCCCTATCCCTTCCATAATTCTTTTTATTACCACCGGAGGTATATGTTAAATGAAAAGAATGCTCATAAAAGTCAATGTTATTTTTGCATAACCATTATATTATATGACTGTTTGAGTTAGCGCCGGTGATCATAAAGCAAATGCCCTTGAGCTGTTTTTGCACTAAATCGTATAAAGTGCCTAAAAGTTGTTTATTCTTTCTTAAAAACTGTTAAGCAAGCCGATGATGAACTCAAGATGAACTGACCTGACGTATCATTATTTCCTTTTGTGGTGGCCGCAAACTGGAGCGGCAAATTGCCGTGGAATTATGGCCTCGGTGTGTGTAGTGTGTGTTTATGATGCTTACTTTCTTGCGGTTTACAGCTGCTAAAGGAGATTCGGTAAACCCACGTTGTTAGTGGGCTGTATGTGCCACAAATACTGTGTGGCCTCGGATGGTGATAGAACTGTATATTAAAGGGCGGTTGAAGCATACCGGGAGCGAGGTGTGCAGCTGCAATGCTGCCAAAACTCATCTGTACTAGTCAATATATTCTCTCTCTCTGAGGCTCATGTATAGGCTTCCATTCTTGTTACTAAACCTCCATTATTTTGTGCATTCTTGGCATTATAAACAGTTTATTATAATAGAAAAAATCTCGCATAATTGTCCCGAGAAGCAATAAATCTATCGAAGCGAATGCATTCATACTCGATCCCAATTATAATTAACTCACAAAATTTAAACCCTTCTTAAACAACTCCCTTTTGATTCCCTCTGATTTGGGCGGGAATGGAAAATGTACCCTCTACCAACGAGCAAAAAATTGCTGTAATTGGTGATAATCGAAATATTAATTCAATCCTGACAGGCCAACGTTACAATTAGTATGTATAACAGTCTTTCCGGCTATTATTAATGATGGTTACTTACACTTCTCTCTTGTAAAATATTCGTCCTTTTTATTGAAAAATGTTGCGAATTAGAAGTGTAAATATATATATTGATTTAAAAAAGTCTCACAACTTTCGCCTTTCACTTTGATGAAACAACTGCCTTCGGAATAGCGAGGTCACGCGTCGCTTTACCTCAGATCTACGTACTATATCCAGTCGAAAGTTAAACATTCTTTTATTTAAAATGCTGAGGTTGCATAAAATGTTATATGCAACTCGTGTGTATTCTTTGTTGTGTCATAATCCAGAGCTATAATTATGTTACACAACAATGAAAGGTATTTGTGACAATATTTAAAACGACTGTGGTTCACATAAAGTTAATAGCACAGTGCAGATGACCTAAAAATGTACAGCCAAAAAGAACTGGCCCAAAGCCTGGCTTAAAACTTCAGGAAACAAACTTGGTAAACTATTTATTAGAAAACCATGTAAGAACTTAGGTGTAACAGACTTCAGCTGAGAACAATTATTTCTTTTCTCACAGGACATGCTGCATCTTAACACGATGGGAGTGTAAGAAAGAAATTGAAATAGCCCCGCACATAATATGCTCCTGTGAGACCTTGGCTGAGGCCTATTGCTTTTGGGGAAATGTTTTTAGAACCAGAAGAATTTGAAACCATATCCGTTATGAGACTGTATTCCTTGGTTAAGTGTGCAGATATAATGAATTGCCTTCAAAACGATACAGCTGGCACAGCTGAAGTGCGTTCGGAGTAATAGCGGAAATCTGTATGGAACAAGACACGACCAGTTCTTTCAGAACCACTAGTTTACAGTTATTCTGTTACAGTGTTGCAGTTAAACTTCTCTGTAATATTATTAGACAAGCATTAAAGTCGCAACAGTTTAGCTGCTTTTTAGTTCTTAATCTCCTGTGCTTTGGCAGCACAGACAGACGGAACTGCGAACGGATTATGACAGACCTGGGCGAGTGCTTCTCAGCGAGCAAATAATCGCTCAAGGTTTTGCACTGATAAATATATGTGCAAGGTCACAATGATGCAGGACATGGTTCGCCAACTTTTAATCCTGAATGGAAGAAAAGAATTTCGCCATCTTCAAAAGTGGAAAATTACGTTGTTTGGTTTGTGGTACAATACTATCATATCCCTCGGATTATAACATTAGAAGGGATTTCACAAATGCACATGCGGAGGAATTTGGTGCAGAGAAACTAGTGAGAGTGACTCGTGAAAAGGTGCTGGATTGCTTTAAGAAACGTTACAAGCCAAATGTGAGAGTATTAACAAGACGACAGTTGCTCGTACCAGCTTTAAAATTGCAAATCAAATTGCCAAATCCTCTAAACCTCTATCTGAAGGAGACTTTGTAACTGCTGCTGAAGAAATTTGCTCTGACTTAGCGAATTCCTTTAAAGCTCTCAGTTTAATCCGTCGAGCTGTCAGTCAGCCAGCGAATTGCAGAAATGCCTTTCAATTTGTAGCAACAATTGAAAACGAAAATCGGAAAGCTAGTGTACTACCTACTCACTAGCTAGCATTAGACGATAGGAAATACACTGCTGAGTTAGCTGTTTTCTTAAGATTTCAACATCAGTGAAGAATTTCTAGATCTTGCATCGTTAAAGGTGAGAATTTGCTTAACGCTGTAGTAAAGATAATAGAAAAGTTTAATCTTGCCTCGGAAAAACAACCGATGGAACGCCATCATGATGGGTCACACGTGGGAAGTCTTCAAGCTGTTCTTGCAGAAAACGGAATAAACCCAGACAGCATACTACATGTTCATTGTGAGGCACTGTGGTGTGCAAAATCAGCAACGTTGAATACAGTAATGTCAACTTGTTGTGAATAGCTTTGGTCGAATTCACTTCGTCATAGACAACTTCAGCAATTTTAAAGCACATAGATCTGCCGTATCATTCTCAATTTAGGTGGCTAAGCAGGGGCAACGTGCTTGAGCGTGTATTCCCGTTAAGGTGCGAAATAGACATTTTTTTAAAAAGATCAGAAAATAGAGCTTAGAGAACTCAGCACCAAAAAAATGGGTTTGTGACAGCATTTTTGAGTGATACAAACATTGCACTTAAATAAACTGAATACCAGCTACAAGGAAAAGTTAATTTAACCATTACAATGATTAATAATCTAAAGGCTTTAATGGCGAATCTACCAAATAGAGCACTTATTTGTACCAATTTCAGAATTTAAAATCTACATTTATTAAAGGATCATCTGGAGTGTTAGAGAAGTGCAAGAAAATTTTGGAAGACATATTGGAAGAATTCACAATTTGATGATCTGAAGACCATGGACGCGGAATGGAGGTTGTTCAATAATCCATTTTCATTCACTGCTATAGATGCACCAGAGGAATTAATCGACCTCCAGAACATCACACCTCTACGTACATTAGGACTCTTGGGAGTACAGTTATTTCGTGCATTGCCCAAAATGAGTTCTCCAAATTTGTGTCTCTTTGGAGTCATATTGTTGCTATGTTTGGTACAATGTATTTATGTCAGCAGATTTTTAGCAGACTGAACAATGTTAAAAATGCTTCACGCAGTACTTTAAGTGATGAACATTTCGTGCTCATATTGCGATTGCAATCCTCCAATTTAAAGCCAGAGTATGGCAAGATAACGAAGAATAAAACGTTGCAAGTTTCAATAGTAAGCCCAGCATAGCTACGCAGTCAGTGTTTCAGGTTTACGTGATTTGCGAATTGTTTTAGTTTAGTGCAGATTAATAGAATTCCAAGTCATGCAAATCTAAATACCATTGTATAATCTAAAAATGAAACACTGCAACAATTATATATCCTATTACATTTAATTTTGTATTTGTAATAAATTACAATTTAGCAAACACGTGTACGCATTGACCAGTTCGTATGTCTATGTTGCATGCACATAATATGGGAGGGGAATCAGATAATAAACCGAATGTTGCTCAGACCAATCCGCGAATTCTCCAGGCCTGGATTATGAGGTCCATTGGCCTGAACATGCGCAGGCAGTGCTGGAAAATGGAAGTTCCGACCGTGTGAAAGGTGTTGTAATTCTGCCGTTACCAGCAGGTGCACCACTGCTAATAACTTTAAAGACGAGGCGACAAATTAGCTCGCAACGAGAAAGTCAGCTGTCTCCTTGAAGCACCACGCACCAAACTGTACAAGGTCAGAATGCTATGTGGGCCGTTCCAGACGAGAGGACCACGTCATCGACACTACAAGCCATCCTTCCCGAAGGGGCACTTCATTGTGCTTTCGTCACCTGGGCGAATATTTAACGAAAATATAGATACTCTCAGAAACGCCTGCAAGGCATGACATTTCCATCTACTTTGAAGAAATCATAGTTGAACCAACTGTCATTTTAAAATTTGTTCATTACATTTCTGATCCCAATTTTATGCTGTATTTAACGTAACGTCCGCAATGATTATACAAGTAAGCATATTTACTTTCTGCTTTTGGTAGAGAAGTAATGTGTTCCACCCAAAAATTCGACATAAAAATTTCACTGAAAATGCACATTTTCAAGGTTCCATGATTTAGAGGCAAACCCGTAGTCCTTACTTGAGGGACACTCATACTTCGCTCATTCGTCACTCACTGAAGTATGAGTGCCGATTCTTCCTCAGTTTGGTAACCTTAGAAAATTATTTGAGTGAGTGTATTAGTGTGAAGTGAGTGGCCACTCACTGCAAGACCATTAAATAACTAGGACAGACTTAGATAGGCCGATAATGTTTGTCGTTACCGGAACCACCGTTAACTCTGAACGCTAGAAGGGCTTTGAATTCTGCGGTAATCGCTTTATTCACTGGGTTCACAGACCTTTATGTGGGCTATGTTGTTCCATGGTTTTCATTTGCGGGTTAAAATATCGGATAATCGTAAGATTTTCTCCACAGAAACAACTTATGCTTAATACAATTGTAGAGAAGCACAACGATGTTTTGGAAAATAATAAGTAGGCATGTATCAGCGTTTCAAAACAGAAATCCAAGAAAAGTTTGGCAGGATAATTTAGTTCGTGTGAATTTAATTATCAATGAATGCATGCCCACAAATTTACAAAGAGAAATCACTAACAAGCGGTTTACTACGTCCTCCCGTGTTTTATTACTAGGGCCCGGATTTTTAGCTTTTAACCTACATTTTTCTCGCTATTTAATTAACACATTTCAAGATATATATTCGTTTCACACTACCTGGAGCATAATATCCGAATTTCATTACACCTAAAAAAAAAACCTAAATGAGGGGTTGACACCTAAAATAACCTAAATAGCTGTTTTTCCTTTTTCGAAATGAAGAATTTTGGATTGAAACTTATTGTAAAATTATTTCCAGCACTTATAGCCAGTAGATAGTTGAAGTTACTACTTCTACGCAGCACATGTGACACCTGGATGCAACTGATAAAAGGTCAGAAGGAGCGGGATCGCCTCCAATCGCTCACCGAGAGTACAACAGAGTACACCGAAAGTATTTTGCTAATGTAATTGTTGTATAGTGAAAGAATGCCTAAATCCGTTTATTGAAAAAATGGATTGCTGCAGATCCACACTCCACTTTGTTAGTGACGGACAGGGCCGGAGGGGGGCTCTACAGTCCATGCTACATGTTATGTGCTTGGCCCACGGTGCACCGCCTTGCAGAGGAAGTTAGAAGCCACTTCGATAACGTGAACAGCGTGACACTTCGGTCAAGAAGGTTTTCTTAAAAGCCCCAACACGAATGCAATTGTTCAAAGAGAGGGTACCGGCAACCTCTTCTACCTGGGCCGATATTTACCCGCTGGGGAACTTGGCTGTTTGCTGCCATTTACTATGCCGAGCATTTAAAAGACGTTAAAAATGTCGTTGATGAATTGGACGAAACAGAAGCTTCCTGCATTGCCAAGGCTAAGAAATCACTCGAGTGCCCCACTCTTGCCGCTTCCCTTGCATATATTTCTTTTATACCAGAAGCTATTCTCCGGTTGGAAAGTACAACTTTGCCACTGAAAGATGCTCTAGATATCATTGACAATGTTTCCGGCAAAGAAAAATACCTGGTCCTGTGGGAGTTGCACGTTCTTCGAAGTTGCAGAAGATTCCTCAACGAAATCTTGGTTTTGAAGATATGAAAATAATCAGTTCAATATTGCAGGGAGAAAAGTAAACAGGAAAACTACCCCTAGAGCCTGCTGCACTGGCATCTATATTCTACACTCCAATGACGTCATGTTCCGTTGAAAGAACCTTTTCTTCATACAAGAATGTGTTACATGATAATAGAAGAATGTAACTATCTACTGCAAGCCAAAATATAAATCTTACAACTAATTACCAGAAAAGCAAAATGATTGATACCTGTATTGATCCACGAAGCCCCTCCCCCCAAAAACAAGAAAAACCTAAAAAAACCTATTTTAGTCATATAGGAAACCTAAAATGAAGGTTTATTCCACCTAAAAATCCGGGCCCTATTTATTACTATTTCTTAATATTTCTACCTTGTTATGTAACAATCTACATTTAGACATGTCAAAGAAAAAGAGAAATATGCATTCATACTACTTTTTTAAGAAAATAGTCTGTATTTGTATAATTATATTTTTTTTATCAGAGTGTATTTATGTAAAAATTGAGTAAGTCAAGGTAAATTATAACAAACGACGGAGGAAAGTACGCCGATACTGTATAAATGCACGCAAAGAAAACTTATTACCTAGTGTTAATTATAAAGCCGGGGGTTTAAAATGCAAAAATTTATGCAATCATAGTTTTTGTGTGAAGCAAATTTGCACTGCGAGAATACAGTGGCAAAAGTAAACTGCTGGGGCCTGCAAGAAGACGTGTAATGTCTGTCTTGGTTAGTTTAAAGAAATGTTACATATCTTTAAAATAATAATCCTAAGTTAAGTAGGTATCCATTACATAACGCCAGTTTTTAAAATACGTATTAAATACACCCCAGCAAGTTATCTAAATTGATTAAGCGCCCTTGTACGCAATTTTTAAACCTTAGTTACTTTCAGGTTGCATTATTCGAAGAGTGACCTTCACGAACGGATTGTTAAAAGAGTGAATTAAAATTAAAATCAATTAAATACATTAAGTAACTCACTAAACTGATAGTACAACTTTCCAAATCGTTTCTATTTCAGTGCCATGGATTTCCTCACAATTTTCTTTAGACTTGAGTTTACGGCATGTTTCATTCTTTGTGCTCAAAACAACTGAATTACTTAACCTTGCTTCTGTCATTGTGCTCCTTAAAAGATTTTTATTAATTTGAGATTTGAAATATGACTGTTAGCCGACGTCACTGCCATAAATAACTGAATCACTGCGCACAGATGAGGTAAACTACTTGCTAAGCAGCTGTTATCAACAAACAAATATTAGAATAGGGCGTTAGGAACACATCCTCGCTACACCTTATACATCTGAAATGGCAATAACTAGAAATGATGAATCCGAACGACACTGGGAACGTTATTTTTTACTGATAAGTAAACTCACATTGTAAACACGCACAAATCGTTCCCACATAATAAATCTACATTAGAAATAGGAGCTCTGTATTAGCGGCCTAGAAACCCTCCCGCAGCGCATTGCAAAGCCTGCTGTGCCATTAGCTTCCCCACTAACACACAAACTAGAAATTAGCAATTATGCAAAATGCCACGCACATCCGCATTTTTATCTATTGCCTGTTTGAATAATAGCACTAACATGTTTAATAATGTTTCTAAATAACCAACCTTCAAAAAGTGCTTTGAGTGAATCTCAAGTCGACACCAGACCACTGGAAAAGTACTCAAATCTCAATCAATTTTCACTCATTCCCCATTAACTTTTCCGGTGAGTTTTGCTTCTGAATCTGATATTGGCACTCACATGAGATTTAGTATGTGTTACTCAAGTAAGGATTTGGTTCTAAAACACACACCAGCAGAGAGAGGGAGAGGGTGGCTCTGCACGTGGGCATGTATAGTATGTGTCGTATAAATGCCAAATGTTATGGTTGTTTTAAGGATACAAGGCGAAGACTTTTAGGGAATTGATTTCATCGCAAACAACCATTTGGGACTTTGTTTCTTTCCTTCTCAAAAATAAAATAAATTTGAAGTATGGACATTACGAATAAAATGTATATCTTGAATTTTCTGTAAATATCGTATGGTTATTTTCTCTTTCATTCTTATATAACTGTCGTCCTCCGTGGTCTAGGGGCACCATGCTGTCTTCTAGTTCCCGAGGTCGCGGGGTCCAATCCGACGGAGGGCGATGGATTTTTTTCTGACGTAAAAATCCTTAGCATGGCTTCCTTCGGTAGGGAAGTAAAGCCGGTGGTCCCGTGTCGTCGATTTATGGCACGTAAAAGAACCTCAAATCTGATAAAGAGGTCTCCGAGCAAAATTTCCGGTCTTTCACAACCAATATAGAATGGGACGCTAAGAACCATAGTAGTTAAAGAGTCCATAAATAAAACTCAATTTCAATTCTTATACTTATAACTAGGAAATCATAAAAGATAGACAGAGACTTACTATGGGAAAAACTTAGAGAAACCTGTTTGAATCGCATGAAAAGATTGCCAACAAAATTCGACTTTTTATATAAAGAGGTGAATGTTGTTTGCATTTTGCATGTAACGAAGACTGGTTTATGTACTTTGAAACCATTTCTAGGCAAACATAGAACAGATATAAAAATTACTTTTTATACTAACTCTCTGCCATGTAAGAGAAGCTGTAAATTGGGAATCTGTAGATGAAGTCGCATAAGTTAGCTTTTTGTGTAGTAAGTTTACCTCTCTTTTACTCTGCTTTCTCAGTTGTACAGATTCCTGCAACGAAATTAATCAATATATGCATTTTGTTAGTCATGTCATTAGCTTTAGACTAACATTTTAATAAAAGCATTGAGCCAATTATGATAAAATTTAAAAAAAAATATAGAACTTTGTTACTTTTTCTACTACGTATGTTAAGTAGGGAAGTATTGTATTGCACCCAAAAATACGATGCCGAGATTTCATCGGAAAGAACTATTTTTAGGTCCCTGAATAAAAACAAAAGCATTTTAGAAAATGGTCCGTGTGTGTGAACAGCATAACTCCAAAACGAGAAGTCAGATAAACCCCAACCTTGGTATTTAAGTTAAATGTCTTCCACTTCCACAGATGCGACAGGAGAATTTTCAAGCAAATCCCCCACCCCAAACTACCCTTTACGTGGAGCATTTTTTAAATTTTTGATTCAATAAAAATGGCTCTTAACGATTTTTATTAAAATACCATATTAAAGATATTTACTTGGTAAACAAAATGTATATCTTGAACTTTCTGGGAATAGCCTTTGAAGTCCTCTTCATTCCGAAGGAATTTTGTATAATCCTATATGACAGACGTTAAGCGATAGACGAAAACGTACTGCACAAGAAATGTAGATCTCTTTAAAACACACAATTTATTTTAAATATCTTCTTTGTGGCATCTGCCATTTCCGAGATATGCGTTATTAATGTTTCGAATTGTGCAATACTTAGCCATGTCAACATTCAGTTGTTTCTCGCGTTTCCATTGTAACACTATGGAATTTTAAGACCAGCATACAGCGTCCAGTTGTTAAACATTTGACTATCGCTGTTCTCTTTGTATCTATAACGAAATGTGTAATGTAGCTACTTCTGCAAAGGTTTATTTGGATTAAAATGAGGTAGGTATAAAAATAAGCTTTGGTAAGACTAGTTTGTTTACCCACTAATAAACTATAGATGGTAGAGATGGTAATGTGAATGTATCGCATCAGATTCTTTAAAGTTTTGCGATATCTTACTTAAATTGTCAAATTTGAATAAACGGCAGCTGTGCTTGCTCCGCGCGCATGTATATCTTCGTCCCTTTTCATTTAATTTCTCTACCTTTGAAGAAGTATTGCATTCCACACAAAATTAGATATCAGAATGATCCTGATGGATATCAAGGATGCGACACAAATATTTTCAAGGAAATCGCTCCTCCCCATACTACCTTTTACACGGAAAGTTGTTCGTTATGTATATTTTCTCAAAAATGCTCTGACGATTTTAATTAAAATGCAATAGGTATAAGATATTTGCATATCTTGGATATTTTGTAAATAGTCTCTGAAGCCCTCTTCATTCTGAATGAATTTTGTATAATGTGGTACATCTAGTAAACCATTAAGGTTTTCTAGGTTGAAGAAAAAAATGTTGCGGTTTTTTACCGCCCCCCATGGCTTCTTTGGTAACAACAAAAACCATATTTTTACTTTCTCTATCACGTACATAAGTAGGTAGAGAAGCTATTGCATTCCACCCAAAAATTCGATATCGAGATTTCAGCGGAAATGCATGTTTTGAGACCGCTGGTCCGTGTGTGTGTGTGTGTGTATGTGTGTGTGTGTGTGTGTCTGTGAGCAGCATAACTCAAAAACAAGAAGTCGAATAAATACTAAACTTGGTTCAGTACCTTCTCCTTACCCCAAACTACCCTTTACATGAAATATTTTTCGAAATTTTTGTTTTTCTAAAACAATGGCTAACGATCTTTATTAAAATAACATATATTAAAGATATTTACGTGACAGATAAAGTGTACACCTCGAAATTTCTGGGAATAGCTTGTGAAGTCCTGTTTATTCGGAAGCAGTTTTGTATAACTTGTAAACGTTAAGTGATAGACGAAAACGTACTACACAAAAAGTGTACATCTGTTTAAAACACGCAATTCATTTCAAATAACGCTTTTGTGGCATGAGCCATTTCCGAGCTATCCTTTATTAATGTTTCGATTTGTTCGATACCTTGTCATTCTTTACAAGTTCTATCGATTTTCAGTCGTTTGTCGCTATTGCATGGAAAGAGTATCGAATTTTAAGGCCACCCTATCGCGTCCAGTTCTTAAACATCTGATGTCGCTGTTTCCTTTGTAACGAAATGTGTAACGTAGCTATTTCTGCAGAGGTTTATCTCGATTAAAATGAAGTAGATTAAAACATTAACTTTCGTAAGAATAATTTGTTTACCCACAAATAAACGATATCATCCAATTTTTTTATTTTGATATCTTTTCTAGTCGAAGATATTTCGTGAGTAACCTAAGTGAATTGAAGAATCGGTTCGTATATTCTTACTCTGATATATAAGGGGTATATGCGTAGAGAGAGTCCCATAAGTGTGACACGTGCATCCCTCCTGTTTATTTCTTCAGAGAGCTTCATAACATTTATCGCAATAGAGAATTTTTGGATAAAATGCAATACTACTTTTGCGCTGGGTAATGGTAGAGAAAGTGTATTACATACATGTGCAGTGTTTTATTATTGCTTCTAATAATATTTACCCTGTGCTGATATTTGTTTCTATTTTGTTTACTAGCATTCAAACATGTGGAATGAAATCAGTTGATTCTTTTCCATTAACTCAGTGAAAAGTAAGAGTTAGATAATTAAATGAAAATAAATACTTGTGTTTTCAGACAAAGAATGGCGATAATAAGAAACAAAATGTATTATTGTCCTGCCCCACATAGGTAAAACATGTGATGTGTTACATTCGCATGACTTTCTACACCCTCTTTCGCTTATTAATGTATATCGACAGTTTATTTTTCTATCTACTTGTTTTAATCGAGATAAACCTTTTCGTAAGTACCTGCATTACACATTTCGTTACAAATACAAAGAGGGAATAACGATAGTCAGATGTTTTAGAACTGGACGCTATACGCTGATCTTAAAATTCCACACTCTTTCATGACATCATGAGAAACAGCTGAAAATCGACAGTACTAAAAGAATGCATAGTATTGAAACCATTAACTCGGAAATGGTTGATGCCACAAAAAAGAAAGTTATTTGAAATAAATTGTATATTTTAAAGAGTTCTACATTGTTTGTGTAGTACGTTTTCGTCGTGTCACTTAACGTTTGCCAGTTTTGCAAGATTGTACAAACCTCCTTCCAATTTTTTGTTTTTGAGTTATGCTGTTCACAGATACACACCACACTCGCACACATAGATAGACACACACATTGACTTTTTCTAAAAATGCTTTTTTGTGTGTTCAGGGGGAGTCAAAATACACATTTCCGGTGAAATCTCGACACGGGATAGTTGCATGGAATACAATACTTGCCCTACTTTTATTACGTAGTAAGACCATATTTGCTGTTGTATAGGAGCAAATAGCGTTAAGCGGTAACCAGTATAGAGAACACCCCTACTGTCGGCGTTTAGTGTATCTGAAGCATGCCGATATGTGACTTGGCAGATAATAATGCAGGTGTTACACTGCCCCGAACGGATTTGACCCTTTTTAGTGCCTTACATAAATTATGGACATGACAGTCATCAGCGACCCTGTTCAATACAAACATTGACAGATGTTTAAACTGTGGGCAAACAATCTGTTGAGAACAGCTGAAATGGAGAAACTGTTGTATTGTGATGATCGGGCCCTCACCGCAAATATTGCCGAAAAATAAAGGAAAATCTCGACTTATTCGTGGCTAAAATTGAGGCAAAGCATTTTTAATGGCATATGCTTGCAGCCAGCCAGAGGTCAAGCTAATATTCAAGTCGTTAAGTTTCACAGGTTTGTGCATTGGCTGAATAAGAGAATGTTATTTCTCTGAAACAAACAGCAGATGCTTTTAAGAACACAATAAAACAATGCAGAGGATAACTCGCATATTATTTGTTCTTTCGCTTCGCCACATTGATAAGCACATCACAATGCTTATCCAGTAGAAATTAGTTTGGGGAAGTGTACTGTCTAATCCCATTAACTGGTAAATTATCCGAACAAAATTCTACAGAAAATGAAAAAAAGTATAATCACTATTGGGAGTGGGGAGGATTATATAAGAAGATGGATGTGATTCTGTTCGTATTACCATCATAATACTTAGAATCATTTCATTTATGAACATTTCTTGGTATTGTTGAGTTTGTTTTAAGCACAGCCCAATTTCAAATGCTTTTATTAAGAGAGAAGTAACGAGTTCTAAGAGCATTTCAATGGAACGGTGTAGTGTTGTCTTTCAGAAGGTAGCATCTCTGACTCAGTTTATACTGTACGAGTTTTAGAAATGGGAATCTCAAGGGGATTCTCTTTCCTTTTAACGCTCGATGACACAATGTTTCTGTTCATAGCAGCTGGTGATGAACTGCTAGTAGTGCTTATTACTTTAGCCGACGTCTTAAAAAGAAGTCCTCTATGTGAGAAGCATTACATCTGGAGATACACACCCGTCAGCCAAAAAGATACAGCAACAAATTAATGATGTACTTGCTTGTATCGTGACAGGAATCAAGTTCGAGAAGGATCGCTGTGTTGAGGAGTTCCTGTTAAGCTTTCAGGATAGCCCTTATTTGCTGTTTTAGACGCATAGACCTATCGGACTTGAGAAATTGAGTCCCGTTCATTTTTATTCATTTTTACACTGTATTGCAGTTTTGCAAGCGTATTTCTATAATAAGTATTGCTCTTCTTTTGTATTTTTACCGGTACAGAACTCGCCATGAAAGAGTTAAACAGAAAAATAGCGAAGCCATACGATATTGAGAGTTATGTGTATGGAAATAAATAACTCGTGAACACAGTATGCAATTCATATCATAGTTTGGTATTTATGTAGTAACAACAAAAACGCATCAAGAAGGAAGAAAGAATTGATGGTAATGATTGCAATGGGCCCCAAAACTATGGCACCAAGGGAGGCAGTGGACCAGAAACGCGGTGGATAAACATTACATGTGAGTGGAACGGGTTACTGCCCACTCCTTGCAAATTGTGGCATTGTTCTTTTCCCCCTATCCTGCAGCTTAAGATGTTTATTACTCTACTCCATTCCCACAGCTGCGCACTCTAACGCCAACTTCAGTAAATTGGGTATGTCATACATGGTGAATCTGTTGCGAGAGGATGTCCCATCCTTGAGGCTTAATGCTCCACTGCAGTACTTCTCGGCAGCAACAGCTGATCGTAAATCCACCTGTAATTCAAATCGCAGGAAATGTTTGCAAATAATGAGTTGATTATTGGAGAAAACTCTGTTTAACCGGTAACTCCCACAAAATTTTGGCGAGTTATTTTTACTTCGTCTGTAGTACTACAGTAGGTATCTAAATGGAGGAGGTATGGTTTTCCCCACAAAAATTTGATGTCAAAATTTCGCCGGAAATAGGTACATGTTTTGAGGCACTTCGAACCCCCCCCCCCAAAAAATAACTTTTAGAAAAAAGTGTATGCGTGTGTTTGTCCGCGTGCGTGTATGTGCATGTGTGAACAGTAGATAAGTATAACTCTAAAAGGAGAAGTCCGGTAAATACAAAATTGACATTTGGGTTCAGTATCTTCCTAAGATGCAATACGAATATTTTCAAGAAATTACCCTTTCTCCAAAAATGGCAAAGACTTTGAATAAAATATCGTATTTAAGATATTTATATAACATAAAATGTATATCTTGAATTTTCTGGGAATAGCCTTTGAAGTCCTCTTTATTCGGAAGGAGTTTTGTATAACGGGTGAACCATAAGAGACAAAAAGTACTACTCACAAAATGCAGATCTCTATAAACACACAATTTATTTCAAATAACTTATTGTGTGGCATCAGCCATTTCCGAGATCTCAGTTATTGTTGGTTTGTATGTTCAATACCTTGTCAGTTTTAAAGTGTTGTAGCTATTCAGCTGTTTCTCGTGATCTCATGAAAAGATTATGTAATTTCAAAACCAGCTTATAGCGACATGCTTAAAGAATCTGACTATCGATTCCATTTTCAGTATCTGCAACGAAACGTAATGAAACTATTTCTGCAAAGTCGATTAACATGAAGTAGATAGAAAAATAAGCTTTCGTAAGAATAGTTTGTATATAAAAATAAACAATAGTGTGTAGAGAAGCTCACATGAACGTTAACACAGCGTTTTTTGTTAGAGTTTTCCAAACCAAATTAAAGTTTTGCACAACTAGTTTTTAGGTGAGTCATGCATTTCAAAAGAATTCTGCAAACTTAGGAGAACCTGCAGCTTCAGTCGCGTTATTTCGTTAACTAATGATAAACCCCGCGTTTCTCTTCTCTGTCTGTGTGTAGTGTTTCTGAAATTTTAAGCGTTAGTTTTGACGAGAAGATTATTGATCAGAGATTATTAGTTCATAGGGTTATTACTGCTTCCATTAATTATAGGTTTTTAGGTCATATATTATTCATTCACTTGTCTATGCTGCGCACAGTAAGCGATCCGCTTGATGTACCTTATTTTTATAGCAGTTTCTAGAGCAAATTAAATGCTGCTGGGAATACCATGTGTGGGTATACATCACCTTTAGGAATTTTGGCAATGCCGCTTTTTACAAAACCTTGAATTATGGTAACTTCAACGACGTGAATTGTCTTCTTAATCCTAGTGGTATCTTAAGTTATTTTATTCTTCAAAGTGACAATTTACGCATAAAATATTGCGCTTGAAGAGTGGAAATCGATGTGGGATATTGATTGAATTGTTGGTGCTGCCGGATGTGGATGATGGTGAAGAAAAGTGACAGGCCGTGGTGTTCCACACCAGCTGCCATCGACATATGGCTCCTTCCGTTAGTGCAATGGTGTGTGTATGCTACGCAGCCTTTACTGGGGCAAATCCTCAAATCTTGTTTTTATTCGGACGATAGTGCCATCAGGTTTACGACCTTCCACAAAAGTGTGGTTCCAATTTTGCGATGCGTATTGTATCTCTCCAGGCGTCAGATTTCGTAACTCGATGTTGCATGTGTAACCCTATTTTCGCAACGGATTCCTAGATTCTTGAATGGTGATGGCTTTTTTCTGTATAGTGATTACCCAGACAGATACAGTTGACAGTTCATTCCTGATTATCTCAGAACTGCGACACTGGTTGTTTGTCTCCCTATTTTATAACGAAGAATCGAGCCATTTTATGACAAAGGGTTGAACGTACCCTAATATTTCTAAACCAGTGAGTTCAGAGAGAGCTTTTAATACCAAGAAGATGTTCCCTACAATAATCCCAATTTTCGGAGATGGAGAATACAAACGCCGATTTTAGATGGAATCTCGATCCGTAAACACTTATGATTGGTAATTACGAGCCAAAGCCATTGTTTGCACATAGTATGAGTATTGGGAATAGAAGCACATCCATCAACATGTAAACGTAAAGATTTTGGAGGAACTAAACTCGCAGCTTTTCTCATGAAAGTGAATAGCATGAGGGGACCGTAATCCTTGGCAGCTCTTTTATTACATCTAAATCACATAATTACTTTCCCCACCATAAACATAGTGCGAAATATAAGTTTTGAGGTCCCCTGAATAAAAGAAAAACATTTTTAGAAAAAGGTCCGTGAGCGTGTCTGTGTATATCTGTGAAAAGCATAACTCAAAAACGAAAAGTCGGATAAACACCAAACTTGATATTTAAGTTCATTACCTTCCAAAGATGTGACACGAAGATTTTCAAGAATATCCCCCATTCCTAAGTGCCCTTTATATGTAACATTTTACGAAATAGTTGATTATCTGAAAAATGGCTCTAACGATTTTGATTAAAATTCTATATAGGTATTAAATATATTTATATAACAAATAAAATGTATAGCGAAGTTTCTGGGAATAGCCAGTGAAGTCCTCCCCATTGGGAAGTATGTGTAGCTAATTTTACATAGCTGGAGTACGTTAAGGATAGACGAAGACGTACTGAACAAGAAAGGTAGATCTCTTTAAAACACGATTTAATTTCAATGATTTCTTTTGTGGCATAAGCCATTTCCGAGATATCCGTTATTAATGGTTCAATTTGTTCAATACTTTTGTCATTCTTTTAAAGCCCTGTCGATCTTCTGTTGTTTCTCACGATGCCATGGAAAGAGTGCTTGAAATTTTAAGGATAGCATATTATAACGCCCAGTTCATAAACATTTGACTATCGTATTGCCTTTCCATGTACGACGAAATGTGTAAAGTAGCTATTTTTGTAAAGGTGTATCTCGATTAAAATGAAGTAGTTACACAAATAAGCTTTAGTAAGAATAGTTTGTATAACCACTTATAAACGATACAGGGTAGATAAAGTCGTGTGAATGTAATACAGATTTTCATTTTCTCGTGGTGAATATTGGAAAAGCAGTGCGCATGAGACATGTACACTACGTAGCTCAAACTGCAGAATGCCCCCCCACCACCCAGTCAGAACGACTCCAGGTTGCATTTCTGTATTTGAATCCTGATTGCAGCCATGGTTTCCAACTGTGTTTGAGTGTTTTAGAAAACAATGCTAAAATGTTTGTTACGTCGACGACTTTTCGGTTTCGCTGAAATTACTTTTGAGAGAATGTTCAGTACTGACTGTAGTATAGTTACTTAAATTTCTCTGTCTCTCCCTGAAGAAATGTATTCGTTAACTATCGTTGTAGTTCGCTGCACTCAAAGACTTATATCGTTCGATATACTGTATTACGAGAAATTTTATATATATATATATATTCAAAATTTAACTTCTCTGCATTCCAAAATGGTAATATTTAGCTGCATCTATTGCCTACTGATTGCTATTCTACGCCGGTTGCTTTTGAGAAGATTCATAGAAATGTATCCTCAGAAATACCGAGATTATTAAGATACAAATAGGCAAGCCATAAGCGCAATAGTTATTTACGGTGTAAGACAGAACTTAACATGGAAGGTAACTCGGAGCGAACATAGCTAATCGTATGAGCATGTGAGTTCTTACCAACGGTCGAACGTTGTACGACGTTTTGTGGTATTTTGAATTGCAAATTTTGAAAATAGAATAATTACATTTCAGTTGTGCTTTGAATAACGATTGGAAAACGTTTTCGTTATTTCTAGGGTTGGCAATTCTTAGTATTTTGTAATCACATTTAGCATTTTGTAGCCTTTATACATTTGCAATTTAGCATTTTATGGCATTTTGAAAACTATATAGCTTAGGTTAATTCTTTTGATCAGGTGATGTCTTTTGAAATGACATTCATTTAAAATTAAAATATCATTTTAAACAGTTAATAGCGAGGAGCAATTCTCAAATTGATTTTGAATTAATATAGGTTAAAGCCTCCCAGAAAAATATTGAACTAATTTTATATTATTTAAAGCATGATACAGAAAAAAATTGTACTGGTGAAAAACCAGAGGAATAAAAATAAAATACACAAATTTGACTTAAGTCATGTCAATTAAATTTAAAATATCCTTAAGCATCTATGCTGTTGAGAGGACATTGCAGAACTGCTTGGGAAAACTCTGGATATTTGAGCTCAACAGCCAACAGTATTTGTAGGCAATAGATGTTTATTTTTCTCAATAACTTGTATTAATTGGGAATGAACATATTAAAAACAAACAAATAAACGTCCATTTTAACAACTTGAAAAAATGGGACCTTTCATTAATTTTCACTTAAATCTTCAAATTTATTAACAATACTCAGTCAGCAGCGGCAGGATTAAAAAATTCAGCAACCTTAGTGGGGGACGTACACATTTGTCGTATTTTCTTCCTTATGGCTGCTCAAATTTTTGTTGCAGTTAAGCACACATCCATGAATATATTTTACATTTTGTTTTTTTTTTTGCATTTTTACAGTAATTGAAACAAAGTCCATGAATGCAACATATCTCTGCGTAACCATCTTCTAGCACACCTATTCAGCACAGTGGTCCCATAACTTATGTGCAAAAGTGTAGAAATTTAGCCTAACACTGCACTTCAAGAATTTCCCTGTGCCCAAAAATTCATACTTTAAAGGACTTTAAAACTTATTTTAAATGTCATAATGGAACGAATAAATCGAGCGAGAAGGCTCCGCGGTAACGCGTGAGACTCACATTCGGGAGGTCCCGAGTTCGATTCCCGTCGACCGCCCGCTCTGACCTTGTGTTTTTCGTGATTTTCCCTGGTCGGTAGGAAATACTGGGGATTTTCATTCACTGCGATTTCCTTTTCATCATTTCCCTTTCATTCCGTCTCCTCATCTTTTAGACATGCTTCTAGGTTTGTGGCGTAGGCGGTGCCGGACAGATTGAGCGGATGTTTGCTCAAGGGACACGCAGGGCTGCTTGGTCGACAGGTCGTCCATCTCACTCTTTAGGCAGCTCCAGCAGTGGGACGTCTCTTCGAACCTGGCATTGTTAGGGACTTCCGCGCGTCTCTTCGACCTGTCTGCCTGCAGCCCCCTGTGGTTCCTTCGCTTCATCCCTTCTCCTGGGGGTGGTAAACGCAATGGATCTGTGTGGGTCTAAGTGTGCGAGGTTTCCCCCTCCGTTGATAATCTATGAGCTATGGAACAAGTAAAATTTAATATATTAATTTCACTGAATAACGGAAACTATTCGTTTTTTCACGTTACCGTTCCGCATTTCAGAATAGTGGTGAAATGCGTCATAAACATTCTAAGGGTGTACGAACTTCTCAGTTGAAGTTTCCGGAAAAAAATAAAGAGAAAAGGCGTTTTATTTCAAAATATCATCGATTTAGCATTTTATTACAATTTTCACATTAGAACCAATTTTTCATTTCCAAAACCATTAGAAAGCCGTTTAA